>OY728138.1:738936462-740186462 GCA_963277665.1 Viscum album | reverse complement strand
ATGATGGTTTCATACATTCATGACCCATTTACTTGTTATTATCTTATTTACAGTCTTGTACAAAAATGAGTATCCTTGAACAAACCACCCTAAATAAAATAAAATAATCCACCAATATAAGAAAAAAATTCTTATGTGAGTAATACAAAAAAAATGAAACATAAATACGAAAATCCATTAGTTTTATAGAAGTCACATCTTTATTCTATTTGTGAAAATTTTTCCACCTTGCCTTTTTTCCAATTGGTTCTAGGGAAATTTATATCCTCTTATGAATATGATTTTATTCGAGAGTCATTATAGTACTAGAAAAATATAAATAAAACAGAATTAATAAATATTTTAAATGAAATAGTAATTATCTTTGAAAATACCTCTTTGGGGATGCTAGTTTGTTGATAGAATATGATCTCCCTCATAAATTTACAAACATAATAATCATAATATTTTCTATTTTTTTGTTTCTGACTCTACAAAAACATTTTAAAAAATAAGTAATTTGTTTTTATATGTGTTTGGATAGTGAAATCATGTTATGTATACCCAGATACTTATCCTCTTATAGAACTTGTTAGGATCCTTGTGTGCATGGAATGTCTTCATGCCATTATTTTCATGATATTTATACACCACTATATCATAAAATAATTCTCATGAAAAAATAATACAAAATTTATAACTTGAATATTAGTTCTAAAAAATTATATTTAGTGTATTCCAAATTGAAAAATTTCATCATGTGTGTTCGGTTTATTAGGTATCCAAGTAGTGAATTTAAGAAATAAAAATTTGGATTATCCAAACTGACCACAATGAGCATCCAATGTTGCCTAAAAGTACAAAAATAGTAAGTAATGAAAGAAATTAAAATATATTTTATATGATTAAATTGTAGAGTTTTACCCCTGTAGTGTTTGTATTAAGAATTATGTGTCATCTAAATGTTTTCTTTCAAATGATTTGTCCAGTTCTATCACTATTCCATTTATTTTTTTGAATCTATTTATTTTTGTTATGTATAAGTTTCGTGAAGAATAATGAGTCCAAATTTATGTTCATGTGGTAATACCTTCAACAAGTATTGATATATATTCCTTCAAAAAACATGAAATGTTTTTAGTCATAATTAACATAGTATATAAACTTTTGTAAAAATAATCATGAAAACACACCTCATGTATAAATTTACAACTGAGAATCCTAGCCATTTGTATTTGAGGATTTTATTTACATTCTCAAGAGAAATTTAGTCTGTAAATTCCTCTCCGTATATTTGTTCCTAAAAATCAATTATGTGATTACTACGTTTTTTGTAACTTTATATCCATATGAAACTTCAATGTTAGTATATGTAGTTATTGAATAGGTGGGGTAAATGTTATTTTAGAAGATATTTCTGATCAATAGGTTGATCCTTTATATAGTTTAGATTTTAACTTTCATTTCAACCATTCCCTTTTTCCATTTGTAATAACATTCATCATTTTAGACCATTTTTCATTTATCGTTAAAGGTTTTGCATGAAAAATAAATTGGAAATGAATACCTCCTTGTCGGCATGTTTTTTTAAAAGTTATGGTGGCCATGCGATGAATGTTACAATATCATGGTCAACTAAATGAATATCTTCATCATCAAGTGGAATAGGTATCTTAGCGCTCGTCTCATGAGATACGCTAATTTACACTCTCACATGACCTATTGGTAGTGGTCTATTATGAAGAGTGTCTTCGTGGATATTGAACACCATAGACCTCACAACAAGGAGATGGATGGGCATTGATAGATATAAATCAAAATAATTTTAACCCTATAAAATATTAGTACAAGAAATGAATTTTTTTCTATATGATTTACATTTCATAGAAAAAATTATTATAATATTGATTACCAAATATAAGACAACTCTTTAAGGGGAATAGCTCACCTCAAAGCTGGTGGGGTGGGTTGGGGGGTCTTCATGAAGTGGTTGTCCTTGAGTTGTTTCTTCTCTTTCCCCCCCATAACAGTTACTAGAAAATAATTTTTCTAATGGAATTTTTCTTTAAGGGTAGGCAATATTGCTTTCATCTCTTCCATTTATTTATCTTTATCCTCCTCTTGTTTTTTCTCAAAATATGGTCAGGGTGTCACCCCAAAACACACACCTCTGATGTGGCCATACTGTTCTAGTTGCTTCAAGGGCACTGATTGTAGGTCTTCATCTGGTACATGTGTTGATGATTACTAGGTCTAATTCAGATAGAAAATATTGTAAAATAAGTAATCATTATTATATAATAGGGATTTAAAGTAATTTTTTTTATTATGTCATACATACACAAGTTTCCCACACTTTTTTGTGTTTTTTCATCTATTAGTATTCCATCATTATTTACATGTGCCTATTTCTATAGCACAATATGTGAGATGGAAGTGGCTTTGAATTTTTATTCATCAATATACATATAAACAGAGGAACATAATTATGTTGTTTTTTCTTGTAATATAATTTTATTATGGTGGATTTAAAATATGTACCATTTTTTCAGGTGAAGAATACCCCCATCCTTACTTTATGTCAGGGGTATGTTGGTTTTTCTACCCATTCCTTATTTTTACCACTTAGTTGATGTTTAATAAATAAAAAATTATCAATCAAAGTGATGAATACATGTATTTTAAAATAATTTATTACCATCCAAAATATACATAAAAATACATCTCAGCATGATGTCCAGTAAACGTATCCCACGCTTCTTGGTTTATTACGTATGAATACATAAGTAGTGGGTGTGGGTTTATTTTTCCTTCAACATATTTAAGATGAAATATCATTAGAATTGTGTAAAAGCCTATATGAATCCTTATAGAAAAAACTAATACATATTTCTTGTTGGATTCATCCACTATAAATAAACTATGTAAGGGATAATGAAGAGTAAGTAAATGTTTCATTATTTTACTTTTTTTATCAAAATAAATAAAGTATATCATAATTTCACTATAATATCTTCCCAAATAAATGCCTTAGGCATAAAGACAACATCTTTCCATGAATATACATCAATCGACACACATTGCTGAGTGATGAGACCAATTTAACTACTAAACAAGGCCTTGTTGGGGTTAATAGGCTAGCTATGCGTATTTCATCCAAAAATGAATTTAATTCCTTTTCTCTTCACCTTAATAAATTTTTCTAACACATTCACAAAATGTCACTCCATTTTTTCAGTAGTACTAGTTCTTTACCATTTACGATTTCCTTTAGTTCAACATCATCAACATGTTGTTCCTCTATATTGGTAGCATTGTCATGTATAAAAGGTATTTTTTCCTCTACACTAGGATTAACAACAGGTTTAGAAACCTTTTGTTCCTCAGGATTGAGAGCATCATCTCATGAAAAATTTATTATCTACAAAATTAGTTTAAAATTTAATTTATGTTACATAAATTCACTATAAAACATATAATAACATGATATATGATATTGTATATTACAAAAAAAATATTACTTGATTATTAAAATTCCATTTTTTTAAAGGATAAATGAATTTTAATTCCCAATCGATTATACAAATCCCTTCATTTTTGTCTCTTATGACGTAAAAACCCCCTTCTACATTGGGACCACTATGTAATGATTTCAACATCAAAATGAAATGGCTACCCTCAGATGAATTTTTATCTAAACCTTTTATGGTTTGGGTCGATAACAGAACAATTGACTACTTTTGGTTTGTGGGATCCAGAACATAAAATAACGGTACTACCTAATATTCCATTATAAATGGTTTGTCTTTATACATTTCCTTACTAAAATACATTTTTATGAATCTCAATTCATCTATTTTAACACCACTCCTATTATCATCCCATTTTCATTGAAAAATTGGCACTTGGAATGTTGTATAATCCAACTCCCATATTTTTTTTGATGATTCAAATGTATGACATATTCTCATAAATTGGATTTATGTACTTAGTAACGAAAAATGAATTTCTTTAGCCACAAGTGTAACTCCACTATTTTTTCGGTTACATCCTTTACCATGCTCATTTGTATAGAAAGTATAATCATTAATTACATAACGATTGTATGTAACAACCCCAAATGATAAAGGTTTAAATGGCTAAATGATATGACTCATGTCAACAAGGTGCACCTTCATTTTTGGGAGCCTTTCTGATTAGAACTCCACGGTTAAGCGTGCTTGGACTGGAGTAGTGATTAGGATGAGTGACCTCCTGGGAATTTTCTTAGGGTGTGTGTGAGTAAGGACAAAACACACTGGAAAGGACATGTGTTGGCCTGTGTGGACTATAATATTAGTCAGATGACCCGTTTAGGCATGTGGGTGGACCCTGGGGTGGGCCCCACGTGTCTGTGGGGAAACTGGTGGTACCTGGTGGGCCTGGACCCAACGACCATGTTAAGGCGGGGTGGTTGTGATGTCACTGGGACCCAGTTGTCACATTTGGTATCAGAGGAGGAACCCAGCCTTAAGTGCGGTGCACTGCCTGGGTTGAGATGAAGGGCCCACAATGAGGGCGTTGTGCTCTAAAGGGGGGGGGGGGGTGATTGTAACAACCCCAAATGATAAAGGGTTAAATGGATAAATGATATGACTCATGTCAAGAAGGTATACCTTCTTTTTTGGGATCCTGTCTGATTAGAACTCCACAGTTAAGCATGCTTGGCCTGGAGTAGTGATTAGGATGGGTGACCTCCTGAAAATTTTCTTAGGGTGTGTGTGAGTGAGGACAAAGCACACTGGAAAGGACATGTGTTGGCCTATGGGGACTATCATATTAGTCAGATGACTCGTTCAGGCATGTGGGTGGAACCTGGGGTGGGCCCCACGTGTCTGTGGGGCAACTGGTGGTACCTGGTGGGCCAGGACCCGACGACCATGTTAAAGCGGGGTGGCTGTGCTGTCACCGGGACCCGATTGTCACATTGTAAGTTAATATATACAAAATTGGTCCTCTGGCTAGCCATTGAATTCATTCTTAAATTGAATCCATTTTTCATCTGACTACTTAATGATTGTAATTGAAACCAAACTATAACCTATTTATTATTTGTATTTAATATCCATCTTTCATCCCTTGATGGATTCAAATGCCTGAGAATTTATTTTTGGGTTTCAACATATGGAGAAACATCTAAACTATTATGTAAAACTTAAAGGTGAACATACTCCCAATCTGTAATATTGATTATAAAATATATATTCCAGAAATTCCTTCACCTACAAGCCATCTAGTGTGATGATAATTCGGTAGACCAATTATTTCCACACTAGGTAGGTAGATGGTACAAAATTCAATGGCTCCCTGAACAAATATATTGCTCCATAATACAACCCTATGACTGACTTTGATTTTTGAAAAAACCTTTCAAAATATTTATATACCGTTCAATGGGGTAAACAATCTATAATGTACTAGAACACATAGTTTAATCTCTCTCACCAAGTGAACCATCATATCAAAGAATGGTGGTGGGAATAACACTTCAAATTCACATAATATAATGATAATTTCCTATTCCATAGTTGGAAATTTTTCCAGGTCGATAACTTTACTGCATATAGATTCTAAAAAAAAAAATCTTGGTTAATGTATGTCATACATTCTTGAAAAAATGAAACATAAATCTATAATAATTAGATGTTGAATCAAATCATGAAAGTCATGTGATTTCAAACACTTTAACTTTAAATCAGTCATTGAAATGATATTCTTGATATTAGAGGAATACACCTTTGGAACCTTTACATCATTCAAGAAGTTGAAAAATTGATGTCTGTCATTCCTAGAAAGAGTGTAAGAAAATAGAGGAATAAAGGTTCATTTTTCACACTTCACTAGTACTAACTCTTCCCATATTCCCATGAAAACCATGTCCAACCTATACTTAATTCCATCCTTTTTTTATCGGGTGAATTTAGTAACATGGAAATGAAACTATCACATAAATTTTCTTTCAACATGCATAACATCAAGAAAATTATAATGTACATAAAATTCTAGTATGGTAATTAAAAAAAACTAATCATGTTTCCAAATGGCTTTTATTTGTTTTTTAAATATTAGTTTACAAAAAACTTTTTCCACATCTTTTACTTTCTCAAGCAGTTGATCTCCTATTAGTGAAAATGGCATTTTATGTTCTTCTAAACATCTATTGATTAATTTCCTCCAAGATCAATACATATTTTTTCAGGGTAGAAATCTATTATGTCTAGAAACATAGTCTTTGATATATGTTTCAACTTAATTGACTGTGTACCTTGTTCTTAAATGGGACACCCTTGAGTTCCTTTAATTATATATCCTGAAAAAATTCTATAAGAAGGAAAGTAATTTATCATCCCTTAAAACATGGAACTCAATGTTAAATCTTCATTTTTTAAGAATCATATAATGTAACACATGAATCCCAAAGTAATTTCAATGGTTCCATCAATTGAACCAAATAAACACCAATATCATTACCTGGTTGTTTTGGTCCTAATATTAGCATATATAACATGATGTATTTTCATTTCATGCATTACCATGGTGTCAAGTTATAATTTACCAACATAACTGGCCATTAACTGTGAGTGTTTCTTTGAATACCAAAATGATTCACTCCATCTATAGATAACACAAGATGAAGGTTTCTCAGGTCATTCGTAATTTCAGGATATTCATGATCAATTATCTTCCACTAAGGAGAGACTTTCATGTGATGAAGTTTTCCATCTTTATTTCTTGTATCTGTGTTCCACGTAAATTGATTTTTAGTCTTCTCACATCCACATAGGCACCTAAAACTTGGAATTATGGGAGAGTAGCATACAAATTTCTTAGGGCATGATTGATATTTCTTGTATCAAGAAGAACCACACTTTTAGTATTCTATAAGTAATTTATGGTCCTTGAAAAAGAGTATAAATTCATTTGGATAGACATATATACTTTCAGAGATCATACCCATCAAATATAGTATTTTTTAGCATCATATGTTTGAATAGGGAGCTCATTATCTTATGGGATCATATCATTTAAGAGAGAAAGTAGTTCTGTAAAACTGGAATCACTCCATCCATTTCAATATTTTAAAATTATACAGATTTATTATGGATGAAAATGATGTATATTTAGTGCAACCAACATACAATGGAATATCTGTACAACTCTTTAAATTCTCAAACAATTTTAGATAATAAAAAATATTATCTTCAACTATCATTGTAATTTTTTCAATACAATCTTTATAATCATTCACACCTGTAATCACATACTCGATAAAATATTATTCATTTTCCATAATTTTAATATTATCAGATGATCCATAGAATGTAGTGCTATCCAAGTTACTAGCTACATTCACCTATTCCCCATGTTTATTCAATCATTTATAACTTTGATCAATTACATGATTGATCTAGTTTTCTTCTAACTCCTATTAACTAATTAGCCTTGAATAATAATTGTGTAAACACATAAAATGGATTTGATAAGGGTCATATGCATAATCTTTTGCAAAATTGATGAACTCTTTCACCCCATCTTCAAAATATTTTGTCATATGATTGACATCCATCCATTCTCGATTCATATTCATCCTATTTGATTTGGAAATATTAATATTTAACAAAATAAATACACAAAAGATGTTCAATTAAAGATGAATATCCTGAATATATTGAAAAAAATGGAAAGATTAAAAAATGGTTTATCATCCAACATAAAAAAAAAAATACTTATTAAATGAAATTTAATAATATAATGGATTATATTTCACTTTTAAAAACTATTTATCACTTTATATTTTTAATGATTAAAAACATTTTTGTATGAGCATAAATGAAGTATAAAATGACATTTATATTATAAAAAAACCAATGAAATATGGATATTGAATTTAATAATGGAAAAAATAAAATCTATATTATTTGTAAACACTTTTCATAATATATAATATGGATATTGAATATAATAATGGTTTCAAAAATAAAAAATGAAATTATTATATTTTTTAAAATATTTTCAACACAGATATTGAATTTATGAAAGTATAAAAGTATTAAACTATTGGTAAATTGAAAAATTTTATAGGTATAAATGTATAAATTAAAAATGTATATATATTTATATTAGTATTTAAAATTATAGACATATACAGAAGTATAAAATTACATATACTTTATAAAAGAATATATATTTTAAATAAATATATACAACTTATAAATGTATATATATTTATAAAACTATATAAAACTATATATATCTTATAAAAGTATACATAATTTATACATGTATATAGTTTTGAAAATTTATAAAAGTATAAAATTATAATATATAAATGTGAAATTTATGAAAGTATAAAAGTATAAAATTATTCAATTGTAGTCCAGTTATGAAATGATCGATCTTGATTTTATGGTTAATAGAAAAAGTCTAGGTGTACCTTGTGAGTATCATGAAGTTTCATTTATAGGTAGAAATTGATTCAAAATAACTTTTTTTTAAAACATCACTTTCTATTTTTTTTTGAGTATTTTAGGGGAAATATTTTTGGAAGAATATTTCCTTAAACACCTCTCATTTCATACTATAAAATTCTGCATTTTTCCTCATATTCATAATCAAAAACCACCATTTATCTACTTAACCTTCAAAATTATAAATGGATATACATTTCTTTGAAAACTAATTTATTAAAGGAACCCAAACTGTTAAAGTGAATTTCCTTATAAATGAATCCATGTTCATTTGTATCATATATAGAATGTTTAGGAGTTAGAAATGGTTTATATTAATATTCATTTATTGAGAATGTCGAGAAAGTATTATCATGATATTTTCACTCAATATATATTCCCATTTGGTTTCATATTGGTATAGTCACCTGATTTCAAATCAAACCCATTGTTATATTGGTTCCTTCGGGATCCAGTCCTTACTAAAACAAAAACTGCGAATCATGCGTAATAAAAAATTATATCTCCCAAATATGTCTCTAGATAAGTATTCCTTGTAAAAATAATCTTGTATATTATTCCATTTGTAAAGGGAAAACAAAATGATGGATATTAAATCTTTGCAAGGGAGGACATATAAATGGCTCATGAAGTGGTAAGATAAAAATAAAATGAGAAAAAAGATCAAGGAAGAAAAATCATATTAAAATTAAAATGGGATACATAAAATTTTCTAATGAAATAAAGAATGATATTGTTTGATACCAAAATAACAATTTCCTAGAATAATTTTGTCTCATTATAATTTAGATGGATAAATCATGAATAAAAAAACCTTATAAGATATATCCTATTGATATATGGGATAAAACTGAATTTAAATCAAAAAAAAGTTTACATAAAACATTTTGACGATTTTATAAAAATATAATTTTACAAGTATGTTTCAAAAATCATTTTTTGAGATCATGGGGAGAATAATTTTTGAAACATTATTTTTTAATAATCATAAATAAGTGATATTTTAAAGGTTATAAATTTACTGTTTTGAAGTGTGTATTAGAATATATAAAATTGATGAAAGTGAAATGATATTCCATTTTTAATCTTTTTAGTTTTTTAGCATATCTTGCATCAATGAAGTTGTTATAAATCTATCATTTGAAAGGAAATGAAGTGAAATATTAATTTTATAAAAGTTGATATGTCTTTATCATTTTGAAATATAAGTTGTAGTAATTTTTTGGAGGAAATAAAATAGAAATAGAGGGAAAATAGTCATTAGACTGGATGAGAATTATTCTTAATAATTTTAAATTTAATGATTAAATTAATACATGAATGAAAAATATTATGACATAAAAATGTAATTTAACTTGAAAATAAATAAGAAATAACATTATACAGTCATAGGATACAAGAATACAAACATAAAATGATGTATTAAAAGGGTAAATATTATGAAAGTATAAAATTATTAAACTCTTGATAAATTAAAAAAGTATACATGTATAAAGGTATAAATTAGAAATGTATATGTATTTATATCAGTATATAAAATTATATATGTATATAGAAGTATAAAATTATATATAATTTATAAAATATTATATATTTTAAAGATCTATACATAATTTATAAAAATAGGTTAATCATTGACTTATTGGACTCATAGATGCATTATTAGTAATTGTAATGTATTTCTTTTTGAGATCTTTGATTTTATAAATTATAAAGCACAAAATCATTTCCAGATCAAAATTTATCATCATTTGAAGTTAGGTTAGCAATTATAACATAATCTGTGCCTTCTTAATTTGATATAGAACTCACTAAAACCTCAAAAGTGATTTAGGATTAAGAAAAGGTGAAAAAGAGAGGAATTTTTTAATATATAGTTTACAAATCCATAAAAAAATCATTAACTATATCTTGAATCCATTTGTTCAAAATTCATGATTTATAAACCATGTATTAAATCATATATTTACTACCATTATATTTTTATTCTAAAATGAAAGGTTTATAATCTATAATTGAAAAATTAATGAATAGAATAACTAATAAAATTAATTGGATGAACAAAAATACACTAGAATGAATTAGATGAGTGCTATAATAGAGAACTTAGGTGGTGGAAAATGGCAGTGTGAGAATAAGATGTGAAAGGGGGTGCCACACACACTATTGTTCAAGAAGAATAAAAAAAGTGAACAATGAATAGAATCGATTGAAAAATACATAAAAATAATATTCAAATAACATTAATTTAGTTATGAGGGTCTTGATTCATAAATAATTTTCAGAAAAGTCCCAACAGAGATGCACCGAGAGTGGGGTTTGGCGAGTCGGCAGTGGGGTTTGGAGAGTCAGCAGTGGGGTTCAACAAGATAAGTTACAGCGAAAGGAATAGGGTTTGGAAAGAGGGGTGGCACGATGATAGTGTGGAGGAGCGAAAACACATCGATAATGTGGTTCAGCGAGAGCGGCAGTGGGGTTGTAGCGGGGTTCGGTGAGAATAGTGACATGGTGGCAGTCGGCTTCCACGAGATCTTGAAGATGTGTAAGAGAAGACATCCCGTTAGGGTTCTTTTGAAAGAAAGGATAAATATTTTATCAGTACTTTTAAAAAGCACTGATAAAGAGCAGTTTTATTAGTGCTAAAATAAAAGCACTGATAAAACTAATATTTATCAACACTTTCTTAGTGGTGATAAAAATACTCCTTTATCAGTGCTAAAACTGGGCTGATAAAACATGTCTTTATCAGTGTTAAAATTATAGATCTTATAAATATCCAATGTTAATAATTTATTTATGTTATTAAATATATTTATAAAATTATATATAATCAATAAATAAATAAATTTATTTATTTATAATTAAAACAATAAATATATATATAAATAAATAAGGCTTAATGGGTGGGCTATCCCTTAGGGGGGCTATGGCATGCCTTTCCGGCCTATGTGTGTGGTGTGTGTGTGTTTAATATAATTGTACCCCAAACACCTAATATATATATATAGTAAATATATTTATAATTAGATATATATATTTATATAATTATATATATTTATAAAATTATAAATATTATAAATAAATACATAAATAATCATAATTATAAAATTATAATAAATATATTTATTATATTTATAATTATAATTATAAATAAATATAGGTATATTTAATTAGCTGTAACTATAAATAAATAAATATTTACTGTATAATTATAAAATTTAATAAATAAATATTTATTTATAGTGATAATTATAAATAAATATTTATTTATTTTGATATTAATGAAATTATAATAAATATATTTATTATATTTATAATATTATAATTAGATATTATAGGTACTTAGCGGTACAATTACAATGAAACATAGAAATGGAACACACACTACCCGACAGTGCATGTCATAACCCTCCTAAGGGATAACCCATCCATTTTTGATGTCCTGAAGGCCCTGTGGACATAGAGTCCATTACAAAGCTGGTAGACCAAGTGACGAGCACCTGAAACTATTTTTTTGTTTCACAACTGTGCAGGTCCACCGCCTTAAGATCCGTCCTCAGCCATTGTGGAGCCTGCCCGCCCAAGGAGTCATCCTACTACCGCACAACTGACAACCGCTCACCGTGCACGTGCCACTGCCTTCCATGGCCGCCGTCCAAGCTGCTGGCTCGTGCCACCATTGTGAGACCCATGCATGGGTTGCCGAAAATCTAATCAAAACTCGCTGCTGCCCAGATTTAAACCTAGGTTTGTGATGCAGGATTACAGGGCTGAATTAACACTAGGCTAAAACCCAATTGCATATTATAATTATATATAATAAATATATTAATTATATATTTATAATTTTATAATTATTTAAATAAATATAGATTAATATATAATTATAAATACAAATAAATAAATATTTATATATAATTATAAAATTTTAATAAATGTATTAATTATATTTATAATTTTATAATTATATATAATATATATTTATGACAATTTTATAATTATTTAAATATATCTATATTTAGTTATAATTATAATTATAAATATTTTTTATATATTTAAAAATATTTGTATATATTTTTAAATATATTTACATAATTTTATATATTTATAAAATTATAAATATAATAAATATATTTATTATAATTTCATAATTATATAAATATATAAATATATATATTTATAATTATAATTATAAAGGAATATATTTACAAATATTTGTATATAATTATACATATATATTAATATATATATATATATATATTAATATATAAATATATATATTTATAAAATTATAATAAATGCATTTATTGAAATTTTATAATTATTTAAATATATATATATTTATTTATAATTATAAATATAAATAAATATATTTAAAAAGTATTTATATATAATTTAAAATTTATAGTTATAAATATAATAAACATATTTATTATTTAAAAATATTTATTGTAATTTTATAAGTATTTATGATAACATAATAAGTTAATAGCTATAACATGAATGAATCATATACCTAGTAAAGTATAGATTTTATAAAATGAGTCATCACATTTATAGAAAACATGAATAATAAGGGTGTCAACGTATAAATGAACATTCATGATGAATACAAAACATCTGCATGCGTAATCATAATATTGGTAATCTTAACATTTGGAACATAACAACCCACAATCATGTCCGCAAATAAACTTATGATCATATAGCGTCAATTATACTCACACATCAATATATGAACATAAATAAGGACAATCATGTCCATGAATATCATCATTATCTCACGATATATATACATATATAGACCAAATTCATTGGATCCAGATATATATATATATTAAACTAAGAATATATAAATTTAAAAAGTATTTATGTATAATTATAAATATAATAAATATAATTATTATTTTAAAAAATTTATTATAATTTTATAATTATTTATATATTTATTTATAATCTTATAAATACTTGTTTTAAAACATTATATATATTTGAGTTATTAAAAAATGTATATTAATATATCATATTTATATTAATTATAAACATTCATTTTTTAATTAATGTATATAAATAAACATTTTTTTATTATAAATATAATAATTATATATATATATAGTATTAATATTTATTATTAAAAACTATTACCAGTGCTAAGATTAGTCTTGATAAAGCTCTCCTTTATCTATGTTAAAAAAGAATTGATAAAGGATACACCTTTATCAACAGTTGTTTTAGCTCTAATAAACATTACCTTTATCAATTCTTTTAGCTATCACAGATAAAGGTGAGTCTTTTATCATCACTTCCTGCTTAGCACTGATGAAAGAAGGTGCTTCCCTTGCCCCGATCTATGGTAGAGACATCTCTATCATAGTTATTCCCTTACTAGGCTTTATAGATCACACATTTATTTTATGTATTCTCTAGGTTATCCTATGATTAATTATGAGAAGAAAGGTATTTAGGATCTTATTATGATGAATGAAATAAATATGTTGTGTTTTATTTTCATTTTGATTTATTATGAACCTAGTCTTATAAAGACACTAGACCTCTTGATCTTTGGGTTATTTCTATTTGATATTTATGTTAAAAATCATGCAATGATATGTGTAAAAGTATTGGGTTGCTATAAAGAACACTCATACACATTCTTTCATCCACCATTTATATGGTGGTAGGCTTCTCATAAATTCTCCTAATCTATATTTATATAGAATTTTTATTTAAACCTGCATCATTTTTGAAAATAGTTTTAGTTAAAATATTTGATTTATGTATGGATGGTACTATTATCTTAAATGTTTTTTGAGAATGATAATTAGATGATGTGATTATCTTCTTGACATTATATAGAGTTATTTTAATAATATAATCCTCCTTATACAGTCTTCACTAGTAAATTCTCTTTGAATAAGTTCTTATGAATACTTTTCTTGTGCAATTTTTATATTTTTGAAGTGGATTCCAATCTCAAGACACTTCATATTAAGAATGGATTTCTCGTTCTCCGTTATAATTAATTTTTCTTCACTATCCTTATTAATTATTTCAACATCTTTATCATTCATTTGGATTTTATCTTGTAAAAATGTGTCAAACTCCTTGATCCTCTTATATTTAATATCCAATTGTGAATTCTTGAAATCAATGTTTTTTTTCAAATTATTCTCTAATTCATGGACCTTTTATTAAAATTATTTAGTGGCCTCATCCTTTTAATTTATGATATTGAACCACTATTATTTATATTTGGAGAATTTATCTTCAAGTAGAACATTCATTGATTCTATGGATCCAACTGACTTGGAGATATTTTCATAAGATATAACATTTTATTCCGAATACTTTTAATATTATTATTCTGATTCCTCATCAAACCAGGTGATCTCTTCCCATTTAATTTTAAAAAATATGAAAACCAAATGAAATAATTATTTGGGAAGAAAATGTATCATATATTTCAAACCAATAACTAATACGATCGTTATAATGTGATCATACTCACTAGTACTTGGATCATTTTGATGAACATTTTCAAAAGAATCTTCCCATACATCATAATCTATTGAGTTTCATGAATAATTTTAGGTGGAAGGGATATCTGATTTTTTAGTGGTAGGATGAACTACCAGTTCTTGTAACAACACCAACTCCAGTAAGCTAGATATGATGTTTAGTTTATTACATTTTTAAAAGATACAAGAGATCAAAACATGAAGGTTTGATCAGTTTAGTAGTCTTGGAAAAATGAATACATATATAATTTCTATATTACATTATAAAAATAAAACATAGCATGATAAAATTTCTTCCATTCTTCAAAATCATTCAAATATTTATTCTTCACATCATAGGGAAAGTTATACAAATAATGAGTGAGCTCAGATGCAAAGTAATGAAAAAAATAAAATAGAAACTATCATGAATATATAATGCATAAAAAAATATAGTAGAGTAAATAATAAATATATATTCTATTTAATCAGTAAATTGATCTTCCAAATATATGTATAGAAAATAAAAAAATCACATGTGAGATAATAGATGAAATTTTAATGAAGGAAATTCATAATGATGGACTTCATGATGTTGCTGTGAAGGTCTCATTCCAAGAGATCATTAACCTTATTGTTAGGGCCTAGTGCTAATACATTTCAATTAATGGGTAGGTACCAAATACCAAACTAATTTGGCCAACTATTTGTCTCATGATACCTATCAATACATCGAGGGCTATATATAACATGGAACCACCCATTACGAACATTTTTCCAATGAATTCCTTATATAACGAATCAAAAATATCATACAAAATCAATATTCCTTCTCAATAAATAAATATTCATATTGAATTATGAATATGAAACATAAATATTTCTTTATTAAATTAAATAACATTATTAGTAAGCTTCCTTAAAATTACATTATTTATTGAAATTTTATATGGTTAAGAAAATATAAAATTTGAAGAAATGATATCAAATATATACAAGATACTAAAAATATTGATCATAAAGAGGTTAATAATGTCCAATGAATAATGAGGAGTGATAGAGAACATGATAACAATAAATTGAAAGATAAAAAAATAAGGTATAAATCGTAAATCAATAAAGGATGATATAAGATCATAAAATCATAAAAAATTATGGTTTGAACAAAAGGGAATACTTTGGATAATTAGAGTGGAAAATGGAAGTGAAACATTAAAAATAACTTTACTTAAAGATTTTATAACTTTTCTGTAAAAATGAAGTTATAAATCATTTACAAAATTCATTTTAAATATTTATAAAATAATATATTTTTAATTTAATATAAAATCTAAAAAGTTATAGAATAATGAAAAAATAATTTCTTTGAAAAACCATGATTTTTTTTTTCAGGAAACTAAAATTTGAATAATGGTCATGGAGGCGGGAAAATATATTTAGTCCTATATGTTAAAAAGAACATTTCTTTCAAACTCTTTTAAAAAGTAAGAAAAAGTATTATTTGAAAAACTTTTAAAAAAAATTACTTCTAAACCATTTTAAATAATGTAAAAGGTTTTATAAAAATTACATTACAAATAATTTAAAATTAGATAAAAACTTCCATTAAAAAATTTGAAAAAACACGGATATGGAAGAAAAATATTCCCAGTATAAAAGAGGAAGTAAGATTGGTTTTTATTAAAAACATTCTTTCAAGCTTTTTATACCAAAGAGATGAAAATTTGGAAGGAAAACATTATAACCATAGAAATAAAATAATATAAGAAAATATATGGTGTTTTAAAATATAAATATAATATAATTCATGTATCATAAATTAAAACATGAAGAATCCCAAATAATAGTGAGATTGTTAAATAAACCTCTTCAACTTTAATAACGTTTGAATCAAAAACCCTTAAAAGAGAAAAAATGTATTGAACATTTAAATACCATGAATAAAGATAAATTAAGGATATAATATGTTAAAGGGTAAGTATATACACCATATTAATTAAATATGGTGCATAATATAAAATATGTCTCATTAGAGTGGAATTGAGACTAAAAACTCTTAACATAGAATCCTACTTGGTTAGAAGTGTTATATGCTCTTGAATAATAAATTTAAATTTATTAAATACTTTATTAAGAACCTTTTTCATATATATTCCATTTTAATGTCCTTATATAATAATTTTACATTCATTCATTGAATAATAATTGCTTTTGTCAACCACTTAATGTTGTTTGGTCACTTTCTCCAAAATTAATTTGGTATCGTAACCAAGGTTAAAAGTGATATAAAATGGTAAAATAATCTAAATAATGTTTATAATATTATTAATATATTTTTTATTCATTTTATATAATTTTAGAATCATATATTAAATGTGGTAAATGAAAAATGAATCAAATCACTTTTTTGAGGTGGTTGTACACATGTATGCATGAGTGACATTATCACTTTCCAATGGATGGAAGAGTAAGAAGGTAGATGCTATATTATATTTTAAAAAATCATAATTATGTTATTAATATCTTATATATTCATTAATTAAATCTTTATAACAATCCAAGTAAAGCAGTGATAAAAATGAATTACATTTCTATGTGGATATGGTAGTCCCTACATACGCATGAGAAATGTTTTCATATCCCACATGATGGAAATGAGATAAAAAATGAAAGTACCATTAACATAAAATATCTATGTATATTAAATATACTTATATTATTACTCTAATATCATTATTTAACATTTATAGGAGGTTTAAAAAGAAGGGAACCTAAAAAAGTATGGTAAGAATATATACCTCCTCTTTTGGTAATCTAATTTGATTTACAACTTAAGACATATTGAGGCTGTATTTTGAGAAAAAAATATATGAAGAGAAAAAGAAATTTGTTAATGTTTTTGGGTAATGATTTTTTGAGCTAAGTTTCTCAAGAACTATGAATAAGGGATGAGAGGATGTTTTCTTTTATAAGTGAGGTGAGTGAAAAACTTGTAAATACTTGAAACTTTATTATATTATATATGTTTTAATCAATTAAAGTGGATCAAAAATTATCATAGATTTAAATATAAGGATGTTAAGTTCAACATAAAACCAATAAATCCTATTTAGGAAAGTTGTTTTTGTTATCTTGAAACCTTATCTCTTAATTTTAAACCCTTTTAAGTCATTTTACCCTTGACCGTGGTGATACAATTTTACCATGATTACTATTCATCATGAAAATATTATATTTAACCAATTTCCTAATATTAATTATTAAAATTCAAAATATGGTATACATTTTACAAGATTCAATTCATATAAGGTTAATAAATTACTTTTAATATATGTTCACAAAATGTAGAGAAAAATAGTTTTTAGAAAAATTATTGCATAAGAATAAAAATTATTTTATAGAAAAACAAATTATAAATATCTTCTTGATCTAGAAATAGATTCCAACCATGTACTTCCCTCCTCCCACTTTTGGGGAGGTACCTCCATCGTTGTTTGAGGGATCTCGGTCACACCATTTCCCCCATTTTCAAATCCCAATTTCTCCCTTATTTTACCCAGATCACACTTTTCCCTAAGGTTCCACGTTTGTTTGAGGGTTTATCACAAATATCACTCTCATCCATGGATTTCACTGAGGTTTTGTCTCTTATAAATCTAATACTGATTCCTTGGTTGAAACAATGGAATCCTTTGCTAGATTCTTTCAAAAATTTTATTTTCAGATCTTAGGGTTTACAGGATCAAGCAGTGGTGGGTATTGTCAATAGTAGGAATATCATGATTCAATTCACATAATAGGAGGAGTTGGTTTATTCCTGGTACAATACCCCTTAAAGATACCATAGTTTCTAATTATTCTTATTTAGACATACATACGACTTCCACATGCGATGAGATACCCCGACTACAACGATTTGGGTTAGTCTCCCAGAACTCCCACTCTAATTTCAAAATCCTTTGATTGTTCAAATTTTAGGGAACCTTGCTGGGTGATACCTTTTTTCCAATAGTAGAATCAGATCTGTTTTTCATCCCATTTCTCTAAAAATATTCATTAAAGTAGATGTATCAAGGATTCAAGTAGAGTATATTTGGATTACTATAGGGTAAGAGTTTCACTACAAGAAGCCTATTGTCTTAGATTCATAGATCGATTTCTACTCATTGTGTAAGAAAATTGGTCACTTAGTGGTTGGGTTTGGGCATGGGAGTATAAACACCTACCAGAAAATAGAGGTGGGATGAAGGAGAAATGTCAATGTCTTGGTGTCTAGATCAGGTGTAGGTTAAAAATATCAGGCTCAAATTTGATACCTTATTAATCATAGTAGTTGTTTGGAGGTTGTACATTTTGGATATCATGTGGGATGGGAGATGGTGATGGAAGCACCTATTGGTTTGGGTGTTGGAGAAATAAGGGAGGTCTCCATCAAATAAGTATGAACATTTCCCCAAGATCTGAAGGTTTCTTAAATATTTGATATATTGAAACACAATTTTGAGAGGGTGGATATAATTGGGACTGAGGACCAAATGAATGCATATTGGGTGGAAACCACTATGAAGGCAATGAACACCGAAGAGGGAGGAAAAGATGAGGCGTTGTTTCAAGTGACAAGTGAGGAAGATGAAATAGTTAATTGAGGAAATGCGGGATCACTAAGTAGGTTAAGGTTAAGAAGATTAAATTCAATTATTAATGTGAATAACTATTTTGAAGGTCTGTAGGTTGAAGGATTGGTTCTGGATCAAGGGTATGCGACTTAAGCTAGAAAGGGAATCCAGAACACAACACTAGAGAATAACCTATCGTCTGATCTAATATTTTATTGGACATATTCAGAGGTTGAGATGTCTATCTAGGTTTTGGTATATATTTTTCATGATGTGCACAAAATAGGCCTACAAAAATGAAGAAAAATGAGGGGAATAAAGGCAGAAGGGACTTGGGGGAATTCATAGTGTTAAATGGAAAGAAGTATAAAGGACATAAAGACTATTCTCATTTAACTAAACTAATGAAAATAAGGTCTTGAAAAAGAACTAAAGTTATGGAAAATGAACCTATGATTCATGACCATGTAGGAAAAGAGAGTTTAATTCCTCTGAGGGGAGATGAAATGGTGGAGTGTGATGAATGGGAGCTCATCATTAATTTCAATGAGGAAATGCTTGAAGAGGAATTTGAGGTTAAGGCTACATAGGAGGAATTTGATAGGATGGTTGAGAGGCTAATTCGATTCAACATTAATAATGGACATGCGATTAGATCAACAAACAATATCACATCTTGACACGTTTCTTCAACAAAAGGAACATTAGTGTGGAAGTGTTTATCCAAACTTGGGCCAATATGGGCTAAATTTTTGAAGACCTCATCATAGATAACTTATACATGGAGGTCACTCTTCTCTAATAGAGTGTACATAGAGGTAAAGTTTATAATAGACTTAAATTTCATTTAAATGATTTATTTATTTCTCATGTTGTGTAATGAATTCCTATTTCATAAATAGAAGGTTTCCCACTATTTCCATAAAAGTTATTCGCATAATAAAAAAGATAATTTTCAGTCATATAAAAATAAAGTATAATATTGATTCCCATTTAATTAATTAGATTATGTAAGAAAAGGATATTTATTTTCCTTTAAATCCTAGCCAAAACCAAATGTAATAGTGTGACTACTTGATTAAGAGAAAATAACCAAGAATTATTTTTGTTTAAATAAAAACATTAATTAGATCTCCAAAAGTCTAAACATAGATTTCTTATTTCATAATTATTTTTTAATACATTATATTACTTCTTAAATATATATCTGGTCTATAATAATTTATTCATAAAATTTTAGGTCATTATAATATCATGATAATGTTACAGAATTCATATTATATGTAAAATTGTTATTTTTTTCTATTCACCCAAAAAATCAACTATTTTTGAAAAATCTCAAACATTCACCCTAACATTATTTTGAAAATCTAAATTAAAAAATGAAGTTGATTTAAATAAATTAAAATTTATAATTTTTATAATTTAGCTTTTAATCACATTCTTGAATAAAACTATGTGCATTATGATATAGTTTCTTTAGAATGAAAAAGATTACTACAATTGAAGCACAAGTGTTACAATTATTCTAATTCTAGGATAAATATGTATTCTTTTCTTGTATAACCTAAAATTATTATTATTAGCTCAAGATATAAATATTCTTCAAATTAATTTTTTATTTATTTTCTTGACCAATAATGTCTTGGTATAGACTTCCATATTTATAGAAAAGGTCTAGAATTTGACTTTTCAATCTGAGTTTGAATAGAATTCCATTCTAAAAACATCTCAAATCTTCACTATATCAAAAAATTATAAAAGAGACTCAAATATTCAAAATATAAAAAATTTAAAAGTTTAGTATCCAATTAGTGGTGAACTAGGAACTGATACCAATTGAGGGGACTATTTAGGGATGTATTCAACACTAATAGGGAGGGTTGAATCAGTTTTGGAGACTTTTAAAAACATTATACCTTTTATCCCTTTTTTACCTATATCACTTTTTAAGGTGTATGTTTCCCTTTTGCTCTCTTTTAATCTTTATTTTTTTATGAAATACACCCCAACACACCCACACAAGAGGCACATCTATGTATAATGTCCACCTTTAAAAATTAAAATCTAGTCTTGGGTGTGAACCGATAAAACCTAGGTTTATATTACTCACTATTATAAACATATGATGAAAAAAACTGACATTATAGTTGAAACTAATTTTTCACATATCATGATTATACTTTGGTGTATCTCACATGCAAGTTTATTCCACACATTACAATAATATATGTTTGGGTAACAACTGAAATACTTTCACCAATATAGACTCTAAATGTTTTTGATGTGCCTCATTGATCTTCATTTCTTAATATCTTAGTTAAAAATAAGTATTAAATCACTTATTCTTATTTTATATGCATAGGTGAACACAAAAAATCCTCTTTATTATTCATAACAACATATCTGATATGCATCTCCTTCTTCCTACCTTACATTGGTTGTAAGAAACTTCTTCTATTTTTGAAAATCTATAATGAAAAACCACACTTTGTTCATTTATCTTCTTTGCATATTATTATACTTCAATGAAAAACATGATTTCACTGGTTCTATCTCTTATCTCCATATCTTCAGCCAAAAAAATTCTTTATAATTTGATGGTGCTTCATATTTCTCCTTATTTTCCTTTGAAACACAATAGTTTCTCAATTATTGTCCCATATCGAGTCTCTCTATGCCTAAAAACCTATCTTCAACAACCTTAAATTATATATTATGATTGAAGGTAATATTTATATCTAACTCTCCTCATTATTTCTCACTTATATGTATTCATAGGAACTATGTGAATACATTATTTGAAATTACCTTAAATCTTGGAAATTCAAGACATGTGAATTCTTATATTTGGATTTACTATTCCACTACCTTCACCTCTACCTTGTAACTGCACATGATCATACATAAAATGAATGTATTTAAACAAACATAATTATCACATCTTATTTATTCACTAATATTGAATTGTTTCTCATTATATCCTTTATTTCCACATGAATTAAACTAAATTTAAATATATTCATAACTTATGCATGAGATAGTTGAAGTCATGGATTTATCATTTATGGTGAAAAGAAATCCATGAATTCATACCAATCTTTCACTTGTTATTATCCTTTTATAATCATTATAAATATTATTATTTTATTTGTATATTTAAGAAAAACATAATTAGCATCAAATGTATTAATTATGACCTAAAACTAATAAATTACATGACTTTAATAAGTCTTACGAATTGAAATTTAATACACACTACAAAGACTTATGACCCTATGAATATTCTTCAAAATTCATATGTTAAATGTATCATGAGACTATTTTCATATGAAATTTATAATGTGATATGAAACTAGAAAAAATTTCTCATGACACCAAATTTATTAGATTAATTCTTCAAAAGTCATACGCGTAATTCCTTATGATCCAACTTCTTTTATATAATCTCTTATTTCATAAGACCCTATTTATTTCATAAAGTGTTTGATTTTGTAACATATTAATCCCACCTTTAATAAAATACCACTTCCATAAGAAAATATATTTTATATAAATTTATTTCCACACAAAGTGCCTTTCATATGAATTTTCTTTTATATAAGAATTAATTTCATTATATAATTCCTATAATATGAGAATTAATTTCATGTGATTCTCTATATATAATATACATGTATGAAATACATACTTATTATAAAAATTCCCATAGTGGGAACACTATGGTTGAATCACTCTCATCATTTTAAAATGTGAAACTCCTAGACAAAACACCTTGAAATTGAATGTTTTTGGTGTAGTTCATCATTTTTTTCTTCCCAATATATCTCCACACCCATGTTTTGCACTGACCATGGCATGATGAAGTAAAATCTTCTTCAAACACCTTACATTTCCACTTATTCCATTATTTTATTCAGATATACATAACTAGAATCACAACATAAGCCTTGTGATATTTATGAAATTAAGAACACATAATAGATCATTGAAATATTTTATTTTTCTCTAGAAATTACAAATATAGAACTCTCTAATATTTCAGTATTCTCACAAGGATAAATTTATTCTTATGATTATCATTCTTATAGGATCATACTTACAACAATATCCACCCTTATAAGATCTGAATGATCCTTATAGATAATGATCCTTATAGCTTCATCCTTATAGTTGTTACTCTTATGAAGTTCATTCTTTTAGGTTTCATTATTATGATATCGTATCATCCTTATGGTTAGGTGATTCTTATAGTAATTCTAGGACACTAGAAAATTTTTATCCTTAAACACTAATGTTTATCTTAATGAAAATATAAGAACCAAAATTATAAATTTTCTATGTAATTTTAAATATTGAATTTTTTTTCCTCAAATGTATGTCCAAAACTTCCAAGTAAATAGCTTCAAAAAAATTGTAAAATGAGTCTTAAAAGCATCAAGAACTTAATGAAAAGTGACATCATACTCCGGTTATCCTTCCAATTATCCAATATACTATTCTATACCAGCTAATTACTCTTCAATATATTGATATAAATCATCATTGATACTTTTTTTACATTTAAATCCATTGAAAATAAAATACAACACACAAAATGTGGGCTCAATAATATCTTCAACAAGATTTATGTGGATGGATATTTGACTGTTAACACTTAAAATTTGACTATGAAATCCTTAAGATATATCCTATCATACTGTACAATAGGCTTAGGTAGAATCCATATTATATCTCTATATCATACTAAACAATATACCCAAAAGGCATGAAATATTCCTTTGTTTTATGTATTCCATATAATAATATATACCGTATATCGTCTCATATGATATTCCCAAAATAGATCATATGTATATAGGATTTAAGGAGTATATTCATCAATATCTTACTTTCATTGAATACTCATATAATTTATACCATTTCACCATATATTTCATAATATACAATAACATGTGAAAACATATCAGAAAATCAGTTTGAATACCTCCTAAAACAGTTTTGGAAATCTATCACCAATTTCAGCATGTACCACATTCTATCTAATACCTTGTGAATATCAATCCAAAACTCCTTTTGGATAATCTATAAAAACTTTTAGAGAAGGTCTCTATCTTTTATAAAATTAAATCCTTATTCATTCAACCATAAAGTGTTACCCCATGATCCATTGTATCATTGAAAGAAATATGAATTCTCAAATTCAATAATGTAATAATAGAGAGGAATATAGTAAATCATCAGTGCTACTCAATATATAAATGGATATAGAATGATATCAATAAAAAAATGTATCTATATACCCATTTACAATAGTATTATCATATACAATGATAAATTTTCATATGATCCCTTTTTCTAAGACATCGAGTAACCATCAGACATGAAGTCTGCGAATCACATATAGTTACTAATATATTATTGATTTTTTGGGAGTAAACTACTTGAGTTGATGAATTAGTCACATTTCATTCTCTCTTATATATGAGCACATCACATTCCACTCATATAATAGATACGAACATCTCATGTTATTTATAGGTATGGTTGCAAACTCCTTCAATATATCTTAATCAAGGACATAGATGTCATACTAGTCACGTGGGTGAAAAATACCATTATGATTAAGCCCCAACCAAAAAAAAGACCAACAATATACCAAACCACCCCCTAATTAGGTAAGCCTCAAAGATTTCATAAGAATGGTATCAGGGTGCAATGGTTATCCTATTAGATATATTTCCAAACTTGGTATAATTAAATACTAGATACGAAACATGTATTCTTAGTATACTAAATACATAGTGTATAATAATAGATGTGGTAAACATGGGGGAGGGGGTCATCCAGTGCACAAAACAACTTTTTTTCCCCATGAGTCTATTTTGTAGACAAAAATTCTACTCAGGTTAACCTCCACATTTCATAACAACTTATAATGATCCATGATGAAAATCAGTTAAGGATAAATCAATGTCATACTTTGAGAGATAAATTATCATTTCATTTCATGTGTATATACAACCTACATTAAATAATGACATGGTTGTAATTCCTTTTGTATAATATGATACATTTTACATTATTAAAATCTTTTAATAAAATTAAAAAAACCATACATAAACACCAATCATAATTATATACCATATGATAGACTACCAAATATGCCTCATATTCACTAAACGTTTAGGGTTTTGTTAAACTCATTGCATCACTATGTAGTTTCTACCTCATCTTTACGTGACCATCTAATGAAATACTCCCGTTAAAATATTTTAGTGATTAACATATATGAATTAAGATGATTTGAATAACGGTGAGACTTAAGAATCATATTCTAAACATTCGTTATTTTAAACATAGTATTCAATCTTATTTACTTTACAAAATCATATGTTAATATGTTAATATCTTTTATTTTCTACCTAAAACTATTTCTAGGTTCATTATCATCCTAATAACTCTTAGAACCCATTTGGTGATGACCTAAAATTTTATAAATGAAATTACCTTTTTGAATGAATACATTCCTCATCAAGTAATTTAGTTATAGAAAACTCATGCACTAATTTGGTTATTTTGGAACCGTTATATAATTTGACATATTTAAAAGATCATTAAGTATCATAGACATTGATAAAATATCCATTGTATATTTAATGTTAAGATTAGTATATTAAGGACTATGATAAAGTCTAATTGACAAAGATGGAAGATGCGATGACCATGACCAGTAGGATCACACCCTATGAATCTAATTTATCATAGTTTCCAAGGGTGATGAACCACTAATATTTTTCCTTTTCTAAGCCCAAGATTAGATTCAATAGTTAAAAAATTAGTGAAACCGTTTATATGATATGTTTAAGCTCATCTATATCACAACCCAAACCATGTTCATCGAACCGCCCTAAGAAAATATAACCATTGTACACCTAGCCCTTTGGTCATACACTAGTATAATATCTGGTTATATATATAGAACCTAAAAGTATGAATTTTTATATTTTTATTTTATTAATAAAATAATGACCATATCTATATTTTATTATTAATGTATTATTATTAAATAATAATTTTTATAAAAATTATATTTTGATACTACGAAACACAAATTGTATATTTTGAAATATATAGTTTCATTCAAGAAAATATTTTTGATGAATTAAATATTTTTTAAAATAAAAGATAATTCAATAAAATATTATTATCAAATTTTATTTATTAAATATAAATGATAATATACATTTATGAATTCAAATTTAATTTTTATAAGGGCCAGAAAAATTTTATTTTAAAAAACCAGTATTTTTTAATTAAAGAGGATTTTGATTTAAAAGTGTAAATTATAAAACTTATAAAATTATTTGGATAAAATATTTATTATTTTCTAAATCATTATGTTGAAGTTTTCCAATGATTATTTTTTTTCTATTTTTCAAAGATATTCAAATTTTTGGGTAAAAATTAAATATGATATAAATATACATTATGTATTATGATATCATAAAAGCCCGAAAGTGATTTATTAAATAATTTAAAGGGTATTCATGGAAAAAATAATATCTCCCCTTTAAAATAATTTTTTTATACCATTTTATTCGTTTATAAACCCTTAATGAATTCTAGAAAACATATATTATATTTTAAGGCTTTATAGTAAATTCTTTATAAACATGAATCACTTCCACATCACCAAGGGTATTATTTTAATGAGTTTTGTTCTCTTACTTATAAAATAATTAAATCGACTAATATATGGTAGAAACCATGGGTTGATTTGTTGTTTGGATTAATTTATCAAATAGATTCCAAAACCTAAGTTTAGAAATTAATTTAGAATTTTCCTTACTTTTTCTATATAAACCAACCCAACCTCGAATTAATCTTCAACCAAAAAACATGAATCATGAAATTACTCTACCCTTCCCACTATAGGTACCTAATAAGGTTCCCAAATATCTTAATAAGATACTCCTAATATTTTAGAATATCCCTCTCAAGGTTTGGGATCCTCTCCTTCTCCTCTTTATTCAAGCACTTTCTTTATATTATGCATTTTTATTCCCTATTGTTTATGTTGGAATATGTTTTTAAATATCCATATTAATATAATTATTTTTTTAAAAGTGATGAGATAACCCTTTCACCCTTATTTAACCCTTTCATGGAAATTTATGCACCCCCTTTATACTACTGAAACTATCTTGTGTTTTCCCATGCCAAACATTTGTGTAGTGAATACCCATCCTAATTTCTACTAAAGGGGTTTCACCAAGATTTAAATTTACTTCATTGATTGGGGAATTACATGTATATAACCCAAAATCCATAACCATGGGATTAAAAGTGATGATATATATCCTTATGTTGTATAATATATGTGTTACACTTAGGCATATACATGTTATTAATGTGATGTGTGGAACCAAAATTATATATCCATCCAATGCATTGGTAAATGTTTTTATTTTATGAGGTACCCCATATGGTACATATATGGTTATCCTAAAAACACTATGTTATGATGTCTAGGTGTTTATCCATGACTTATTTTCATTATTTCATGTTTTATATTGTTTCCAAATTCTCATGTTTCCTTTGGGCCATTATCTTATATCATGCTTCAAGTTTCATGTTTATGATTATAAACCCTCTTATGTTAACTTGATATACTTATTGGGTCACATGTACTACTTTAACTTATTATATTCTTTTATTATTCCTTTCCACACACCTGGTTTGACACTCATGAGGGATATGCTTTGGTAAAATTTTAAGCTCCTTACTAACCATTGTTAAGGTAAAAATACCCATAAATATTTTATGTTTTTAAGTATATCATGGATTAATTATATTGAAACATATAAATTAATAAGATAAGGAATATATGTAATTTATTATTTATCCATTAAATGTCTATAGTTTCCCTTTTATATATTTAATAGTTTGAAAATTCTCATCCCTAGGTCTATTTTTTATTAAGTAAATGATTAGAACCGAAATCAAATAGTGAAAGGTTGGATTGTCATCCATTCATGAACTTAAATTTCCTATGTGACTATGGATTTATGCATTTATTCTTATCAAACATGTTTTTCAGAACTATTAAAACACCACATCAATCATTTAAGTTGAGTTATTGGAGAGGATTGAGAACAAGAAAATTATTTCATCCAAAGCATATAAATCCCCCCTATCAAAATTTTTGGGATGAATTTCTCATAAAAAATAAGATACTCCCTTTATAAGAATTATATTCTATTATAGTAAATGGTTGACTTCCCCTGTATAGGTCCAACATAAATTTTTGAGAGAAGGAAATCACCCTTTTCATTGCAAATCACCCTCTGATTCTATACAAATTTAAGGAGGGGGTGGATTTTCTTTGGTATCATTATCTCAAGAATGGATATTATTTCCTTATGAATAATCATATCTAGATAAAATTATTGTGACTAAGGGAAATATCATCCTTGATGTCATGCCCATTGTAAGCGAATTCTATGATGTTTTTCCCAAATAATTCCACCTCCTAGTCGATAGATTGAGTCCTCAATCAAAATTATACCTAGTGATTTTTCAATATCCAAGAGTATATATAAAATTAACATTGTTTAACTTGAGGAGTTGAAGAAAAAAGTACAAGAGAATATGGATAAATGGTTTATACACCTAAGTAATTCACCATGGGGTGCACCTTTCCTATCCATTAAGAAGAATGATGGTTCAATTCACCTCCGTATTGATTATAATGAGCTCAAAAAAATCACAATAAAGAACAAGTATCCTTTTTTGTAGATTTATAATTCATTCTATCAGCTATGTGGAGCCCAGTTCTTCTCTAAGGTAGATCTTTAGTCTGGATATTATCATATAAAGTTAAAGAAGATGGATATCCCCGAGAATTATTTCTATAAAAGGCATGGTAACTAAGAGTTCCTATTGATTCCATTTGGAATCAATAATTATCCAAAAAATATTCATGAACGTAATGAATATATTCTTTAGGGATTACATTGAATTTTTTGGTAGTCTTTATAAATGATATTCTTATGAACTCCAAAATAAATGAATAATATAAGAAGCATTGGGATATCATAATGAAGACCTTATGGAAAGAAAATATGAATGAAAATTATAGTAAATGAGAGTTTTAAATATAGAATGTAACATTATTGGGGAATGTCACCACCAAGAAAGGGGTATATATGGATCCTTCAAAATAGAAACAATTTAATGGTGACCTAGACTAACCTCTTGGATAGAAATTTTTAGTTTCCTTGGATTGGTGGAGTACTATTATAAATTTTTGAGAAACTTATCCTGATTTTCATGCCTACTAACCAAAATAAATTGAAAGGGGTTATGTTTTTATGGGGTGATGAATGTGAAGAATGATTTGAATAACTGAATAAATGGAAAAAAACTATACCTATTATCAACTTACACACTAGTAGAGAACAATTTTTGATCTATAGTGACACATCCAAAAAAGGATCGGGTTGTGCACTCATGCAAGATAAAAAAGTGATAGCCTATGCCTCCTACCAAATAATTATACATGATAAGAAATATCCAAAACATGATCTATAATTAACTGTAGTGATATTCACATACAATATCTGGTTGCATTATCTTTACCGGGAGATGTGTGACATATATACAGTTCATAAAATATTCAAGTATATATTCACACAAAAGGAGATCAATATGAACCTAAAATATGGTTAAGACTGTTCAAGGATTATTATTGTTCAATCCATTAACATCTTTGGAAAGAGAACAATGTTGAAGATTCTCTCAGTATAAGGGATCCTGCATCCCTATCCACGATTTGAATTTCAAGTGATCCAATATTCTAGGACATACAAAGGATAGACATGGGAATAATAAAAGTATCATCACCATACCTTTATCAAATGACTCCTCAACCAACTATTTTTGAGTGGATCAAGGAGGCTTAGAAGGATGATGACGTGATACAAAAAAGGTAGAAAATATTCTTAAGTTCAAATTTTCTGAATATGGAGTTATATGGTTTGGAACTTGGATATGTTTACCATCAAAACCTGAGTGGGAGAAATAACTTTTGGATGATGTGTATAGCTCATGATTTTCTATTAATCCAAAAAACACTAAGTTGTATAGAGATTTTAAGTAAAACATCTGGTGGAATAATATGAATAAGGAGATTATAAAGTTTGTATCATGATTCTTGGTATGCTAATATTTCGAGGATGGATGAACAATTATATGGGTATGATGTAATCATTTCCCATAAAAACATGTAAATGGGGGAAAATAACCATGGATTTCATCAAAGGACTCACCAGGACCCCTAAATAAAATAATTCCATCTGGGTGGTAGTCAATTTCCTTACCAAGTTAGTGAATTTAATTGTTATCAGGGTATATTTATCTTGTGACCAAATTAAAAAGATATACATAAGTGAAGTGATAAGACTGTATGGAGTTCCACTCTCCATTGTATTAGATCAGGATCTGAGTTTTAGTATGAGGTTTTGGAGAATCCTTCAGTAAGAGTTAGATATAGAACCAATATTTATCATTTCTTATCACCATCATGAAGTATGGTTAGTCTTAGAGAACCATTAAAACTCTATAGGATATGTTGAGATCATGTTAAATTGATTTACAAGGATCAAAACATTCCTCTAGAAGAGTTCTCATATAAAAACTTTTCCATTATAGAATTCAAATGGAACCTTATGAGGCTCTGTATGGGAAGAGGTGTCAAAATATGACATGATTAGATAGTTTTAGAGAGAGGAAGCTGATGGAAAATAATGTTATTTAAGATATGATAGATAATGTTTAAAAACATTATTGTCACATGAAATATGAACAAAGTGGACAAAAAATTTATGGAGACAATCATCGATGAGACCTGAAGTTTGAGGTTCAAGATAAAATCCTCCTTTTTATATCACCATGTAAGAAATTCATAAGGTTTTGGAATAAGGTAGATGTTAATATAAGATACATCAGAACATTAGAGATCCATGATAACATCAGAGCAATGGATTATCAACTAGCACTCCCTCCTAATCTATTTCATGTACATGATGTGTTCTATACATCCCTCTTGAGGAAGTACATACCTAGAACCTCATACGTAATTAATATAGTGGTGGTACCATTGGAAAATGATATTTTATACAAGGAGTATCTGATGGAGTTCTTAGATTATGGAGGCAAAATTCTATGAAACCAGATAACTCACACTGTCAATGTGCTGAGGTAGAACCACATGTTTGAGGAAGTAACTTGGGAACCATAAGAGGTCATGAAAAAAGTACCATCATCTTTTTAGTGCATGAATGAAATTTCAATGGTTTAGTTTCTGAAGGGGGAATAATGTAACAAACCCAACTTTTATAATTGAAACCCCATTTTAGAATTACTAAATGCCTTATCAAGTAATATAGTTATAGAAAACACATACACTACTTTAGTTATTTTGGGACCATTATATAATCAATCAAATTTAAAATACCATTAAAAATAATTATTGTTGATAATATAGCCATTGTATAATGATTATTAAGATTTTTATATTAAGGGTAATGATACAGTTTAATTGACATATACAATATAAGCGATGGTTTAAACCAGTAGGATTGTACCCTATGAAGACCATTTATCAGATCTTCCGAGAGAGATGTCATCATTAGGATTTCCCTTTGACCATGCCCATTATAAGATTCAATAACTAAATCATGAGTGAAATTGTTTATGGGATAAGTTCAATATCATCGATATCATGACCCAAACCATGTTCACCGAACCACCCCAATAAAATCTCACCATCGCACACCTTACCATTAGGGCGTATAATGGTGTAATATAGGGTTACGTATCTAGGCCCTAAAAGTATTAATTTTTATATTTTTGTTTTTTTAAAAATAAATTAATGATTAAAATTAAATTTTATTATTACTTTATAATGATAAAACAATAATTTTGATAAAAATAGACGTTTATAAGATGAAACACAAGTAGTATTTTAGAAAATATATATTTTTAATAAAGACACTCTTTTTGATGAATTCAATATTTTTTTAAATAAATTATATTTTAATAAAATATTATTATCAAATAATATTTACTAAATATAAAAGATAATATAATTTTTCAAATTTAAATGTAATTATTAAAAGGGCCAGAAAACAATTATTGTAAAAAACCAATATTTTTTAGTAAATGAGAATTTTGATCTAAAATTGTAAATTATAAAATTTATAAAATTATTTTGATAAAAGAAATATTAATTTTAAAATCAACATGTTGAAAATATACAATGGTGATTTTTTTTATAATTTTTGATGATAATCAAATTTTTGGTTAATAATTAAATATGGTATAAATATACGGTATGTATTATGACATCATAAAATCCTAAAAGTGTTGTAGTAAATACTATAAAGGGTGTACACGACAAAAATTATGTTTTAAATTTAAAACCATTTATTTTTTGATATCATTTGATTAATTTTTTAAACCCTTAATGAGTCCTCCAAGACCTAGATTATATTTTATGGTTTTAAAATCAATTATTTATAAACATACTCACCTCCACATCATTAAGGGTATTATATTAATGAGTTAGGTTATTTAACATATAAAATAATTAAATCCACCCCTCTTTGAAAAAACCCATTGGAAAATCATGGTAAAAACCATGGGATGGTTTATGGTTTCGATTAATTTATCACATAGATTCCAAAACCTAGGTTTAGAAATTAATAAAGAATTCTCCTCAATTTTGCTATATATACCCACCCAACCTCCGTTAATCTTCAATCAAAAAACTTGGAGCACAAATTTACTGTACCCTTCCCTATTTAGGTCCCTCAAAAGGTGCAACCAATTTCATAAGAAGCTCCTACCAATCTTTTAGAAGCACCCTCTCATGGTAAGGGCTCCTCTCATTCTCCTCATTATTCAAGAACCTTCATTATATTATGAATTTTGATTTCCAATTTTTCATGTTAGAATATTATTTTACACATCCCTATAAATGTAATTATTATTTCCATGTGATTATATACCCATTTTACTCTCATTTAACCTTCCATTAATCTTTATGTACACCCATTTTGTATCCGAAATTATCATGCAATTTTCCATGATAAAAATTTGTGTAGTGAATACCCATACTCATTTCCACTCAAAGGTATTCACCTAGATGTACATATACTTAATTGATTGGGTAATTACAAGTATGTAACCCAAAATCCTTAATCATGAGATTAAAATTGATAAAATATATCCTTATGTTGTATGATCTATGAGGCACACTTATGCATGTACATGTTTTGAATGTGATGGGTGGGACCAAAATTATATGAACCTCCAAATCACTGGGTAATGTTTTTATCTTATGAGATACCATGTATTGTGTATGTTCAGTTATCCAAAGCACACCATGTTATTATGTCCAAAAATTTAGCCTTGACTTCTGCTTTTGATGCCATGTCATATGTTGCTTCCATGTTACCATGTTTCCTTTATGTTATCATATTATATTATGATTTGATGTTCAAGTTTATGATAATCCCCCTCTTCTGTTAACTTAATATGTCTCTTGGGTGACATGTACTTATTTAAGTTGTTATATTCTTTTATTATTCCAATATTGGTATTTATATCTCACCACTTTCTTATGTACATCTCTAGGTTATCCTGTGCAGTTTTAGAAGTTCATGGAAATTTAAGGGCATGTTACAGAGTTTTAGTTTATTTATCTTTATTTTTTGTTTCAATTTGTTACTATATGCACCTAATTAACCAAATACACTAGGCCTTATGATCTTATAGGGTTGTTTTAAGTGTATCTTTATGCAATAAATCATGAAATAACGTGTATGGATGATATGGGTTGTAATATCAAACTTTTTCATTAATATCATTTTAGTAAAGAATATAACAATTTACATTTTTCCCTTCTACAACACATCCTAAACTTATTTAGGATATAAAAATATATTCAATTAATTATAATAACTAAATGTAAATATTTAAATTTGTCTTTACCAATATACCCTAAAACTATTTTAGTACATCAAGTGATATTCACTTTAAATTTTTACCGGGACAATATTTTATTTATTAACTTTTAACTTATCTAAGTCCAAATATACCCCCATTATCCATTTTGAAATTACATTCTCTTAAAAATATCATGCTCGGATAGAAAAATATTTTGTGTTGGGAAATAATACTTATTTCATTACATGAGAATATTTTACAAATAAACTATTATATCTATATTATAAATGGTATTCCATGTGTTTATAGAAGTATAATAAATAGGATACTTTATTCTTTAAAATATTCCACTGATGGTGGTGTAATCTTAATTAGTCATACTTTAATAAATATATAGGACAAACTCTTTATCACAATTTTTTATCCCTATCTTAAATTAAAGAACGTTATAAAATCATAGGAATCATTAACCATGTTTATTGAATTATATTTTTCATAAAAACTCGTTGCTTGCAAACAACTTCTCTAATCATATGAGATAACTAAGATGAAAATTCACATCCTTTAAATATATCCACCTAAGGTTGATATTTTTCTTTGCATATAAATCCGTGATTCAATAACCCTTTTCTTTATCACGTTCCAACAACCATTTAATTCATTACTTGGATGAAAAATAAAAGCTTAGTAAATTATTTTCTTTATTTTTAACAACTATACATTTGGAAATTTTTTAAAATATAAACTACGTGTCATATACTCTTCAAAATCAAATAATTTATTTCTATGAAAACTATAAATGATGTATAATTTTCATTAATTTGACAAAACCCATTTGGTTTCCCAAAAAAATTATATACTATTGTAATATTTCCCCGCTTTTCTGATTCCCACTTTAGGCATCAATGAACTTGATTCCCTACTTGAAGAATTAACTTTATATTTTCCAAAAAACATTTTTTTCACCCAATTTAAAAATTTACCTACTTGTACTGTTAACCCAACACCAAAACCTAGTCATCACATACCCAATTAATTTATCTTCAATACATTGAGAAACGGGTCAAATTTTACTAAACTCATTCAAATAGTCATAACATTTCCAATGATGATTCTATAATGAATCATGTAGATAGATTAATCATTATATGATATCTTCAGTCTTACCAAGTCATTGGAACACTCGATCACATTGATTATGTGAGTGGAGAATAAATTTCATTTTGTCATATTGAATCTAATTGATTTGAAACGTCAAGTAAGTTATTATATACTTCTCATAAACATCTAGATTCACTTGTTTTAAAAATTTAATATTAGATTACTTGGAAATGAGTTACTCCAACACACATAATTTTCCTTATTTCATAAGAATAATTATTAAGTATTGTATTATTAAAATAAGTTTCTTTCATCAAGATTTTATTTTTTAAAAATGATCTCAAAGTTATGTTTGATAATGATTATTCCATTAATCCATAGAAAATATTTTATTAAATAAGTATCATTATTTACATTAAATTAATAATGAATTCTATTTCATGTTCTGCAACTAAAATCATGACCACTTTTTAATTCATCAAATCCATTAATGGGATGAGATCCATATTTCACACACATTGAGTCCAAATTAGTGTTTATCAAATCACTTAATTATTTATTTAGGGTATTATGTTAATCACATCAAATATTACTCTTGTACGGTTGAGTGGACAACTCTTTTCCCAATTTATCATATCGATAAACCCACAACCACTCCTCCGGTATCCTATATAATAGGGTTTTACAGATAAGTGTAACCCAAATTTCATAGTGATATTCGGTTTCCTAACTCTTAGGGGTAGCCATTTCCACCATTACTTACACAAGACAATACATGGGAACTCTAATTTAACATAAATCTTCCTGGTTATATGATCAAGGTCTTGAAATGTGTTTGATTTTGAAGAAATCCAAAACCTAGTATTTTAAAGGGGACTTAATCTCATCATATTATCTTATATATTACCTTTACATGTATGCATGATTCCAATTATTTAGTTTTGAATCTCATTACTTCCACCATATAAATATGTTTAATTTTTTTTGATGTGTAACTATTTAAGCCACACATAACTTGTGTTACTAACCCAAATTGAAATAAAATTATACTCAAAAATATCCAAATACTTCTAATGCATAAGGTATGACACAACCCGACTCACCGAGGCCCCACATGGGAAAAAATAGGCTGATATTTTGACCATAATATCACCTCTAATTTTCCAAGGGTTAGTGACTAGCACCAAGTAGGAATATCTCAAAACATGATAGGCCTGGACATATTAAATTGTACAACAAAAAAATATCTCCAATATGTAATATAAATCCATAATAGGATCCTAGAAAATATGATCAATTGAACTGTATATAGTGAATTCAAGAGACAACAAGAACAAGAATAAGAACATCCCATATGGTAAATATAAAATTAATAGAACATTCAATAAGTCTCTAGAACATGAATCACAGAGAAGCCTCTCCACTCTGAATGTAGTCTTAAATCAATTTTCAGAAACATCAGTCACCTCCACCATAATGAATCACCATGATACAAAATGAATTTCCAAGAATCACTTGGTGTCAACTCCAAACAAGTTACCCCATCTCCATGTCTATCCAACTTGTCTTCAAACATGTGCGTCATCTGCAAAAAAACAATGTTTATTGGTACAAGGCTTATATAGTGGTGAGTATAGACATAATAGGTAGGATGATATGAGAAAAATGGAAATAAAATCTATAATTAATCTCAAATCCTTGTATGTGAGGTTACAAGGATGAAGGAATAAGGGAAAAACCATAACACCAAGTCTGTTCAAAGATCCTGGTATTAAAAAGTGTTGGACGAATGACACTTAAGGATAATATAAATATTCTATACAATAATAATTATCGAGGATAAAAAAGTTCCCAATAATTACTGATATAACTCCCGATAGTGATACCACATGAGAAAATGTAGAATATCAAAAAACTAAAGAGGCCAAAAATATTGAAGTCAATTTCCTATAATGAAATATATCTCAATGGAAACCCTCAGGGGTGCTGAATAATCCTAATTATTACAGAATTTTATACTATACAGATATCCAATAGTCATGACTGTTGAGTTAATGGATCTTTTTAATTCTTTGTTTTGAAGATAAAAGTACACTTAATAATAATCTTATTTAACATAATGTTTTTATTTGAGTTTTCTATGCTATGTAGAATAAAATTTGGTAAACTGAAGTGTTCATGTTAGATTATATTTATCAAATATATAAGCACTATAGCGGTATAGGATTGAATTCATTAGAATATGGGGTGCTACAATAAGTTTATCAGAAGACAATGAAGAAGATTCTGACTTAGTTACAGCTAAACCTGAAGATTCAAAATCTAATCATTTGTGGATTGTCTATAAATAGATTTATGCTTTGAGGATTAAAATAAAAAACATATATAAATAATTATAAAAGCTTTTGATCATTTTTAAGTTATGAAGTTTCTTTTTACTGATAGATATTTCGATTAGTTTAAGTTTTTTTTTTCATTCTGTGTGTTTAATAAGATCTACCACTTTGCGAGGTTATCATTTTAAAGAACTTTATAATTTACCAATTGTAATAATTCTTTCTTATCCTGTGTGATTGAGGAATTACATGAGGAATAATTTTTTTTTATAATTGAGATCACGATCTTCCGATGCGTGGAAGTGGGCTACAACCAATCCTGTAATATTTTGGGAATACAAGGGTGGAAGATAGATATACATTATAATAAGTCTATAATCATGTTCTTATAGGCATGGAAGAGAGAGATACCTTCTTACATGTTAAATTCAAGGTATTATAGGGATAAGAAGACAAATATAGTGTTATGAACCATAACTTTTTAGCCTTTCATGAAACCCAACCTAACCTATGTAAAGTCCCAAAGGGAGTTCCCAATCCCCATTGGTAGGAAACTAGTGCTCGAGAATAAATACATTCACCTTACGAATGGTTTCACCGTAAATCAGAGTAAGCATAAAGGTGAATCCAAATAAAACATCAAGAATAGAATATCCATACATTGGAAATTTATTAAAAAAAGGAAATAAAATTAAATAAAGGAAAAAATGACTCGTAACCAATAAATTTGATTCAATGCATTTATATTAACATACAACATTATATGAAAATACATATGTAATAGGATACCATAAATGAAAACCAAAAAATAAAACAATAGGAGGTTATCTTGGTCAATACATCCACAACCCAAAATAAATAAAACCTAAAAAAAACACTAGAACACCTCTATATAGCCCACTATTTCTCAGAAAATCCCAAATCACCCATCAGCAGCTGAAGAGACTGATAATTTTCTTAAAAAGAACCTTTTACCTTGTTGTCACCAATATTTGTGCATTTCAAACTTTTCCACCAAATATTCAAGGAATATGTAATAATACTAGGAAATGGAATATATAAAGGTTGGAGTATTAGGATATCACTCTGGGAATCTTATATTCTACCAATAATTTTATTCTTAGTAGTTAAGGGTTTTTCTTACTACCCTTAGCCAAAAATTATGGCTAGCCACCAGCTAGCCAAGGCCAATTCTACCATAGGCCCATGTGAGACCAGTGGTCTACCAGGCCCAGTGGGAGTCGTCCTGAGCCATCCAGTGAACTGTAGGGATAATAACTCCGTCAATAGAAAAGTAGGACTATGTACATGTCCCATGGTGCACAATCTTGTAGGTGCACATTTCCAGATCCAAAGACTCAGTGTGCCTAAAGCCCGTGGTGGAAGTTTTGCATATGGTATGGGTGCCAACCCCATTTCCATCTCAAATCAAAGGAATCCATTGAATAAATTATATACTATAGGGAAGAAGATGAGAGATTCTGCTTTGGGATGGGGTGAATCAGATCTGGACTATCTAGTAATGCCTCTCACAGATCTCGATAGTACACTCTAATTTCACTCATCAAATGATCAAAACAGATCTCCCTGCACATCACAAATTCAAAATCGGCCGATCTTGCATAGTGTGGGACCTCCATCATCAACATACTTCTTATAAATCACTTTATTGCGATGCTGGTATGACATGGATACTCTAAGACAATCACATGATTACTCGATTCTCTTTATCGTCATACATTCTCTAATAACTATGCTAGTAGAAGACAACCAATAGAATCCACTACAGGATCCAATTAGGGAAAACAATATCCTTTTTCTAGATCCCCCAATAATGATCAAATCCATCACATGATCATATATTTATCATGTTACTGAATCAAGGATAATCGATGGGACATCGCAAGCATTTGAGCAACAGTGAACCCCTGCAACCTCCGATGTATTTTCCATCTGAATTAACTTGTATTTTTTTGGGTTCACATGACATCATAGAAGGTATTCGAGTCCATCACATGATTATTATTCAATCATGCCACCAAATCAAAGATAAATTATGGAGGAATCATAAGTAATTCAACGACCACGAACCCATCCACCTTCAAGTGATTTTTCATCCAATTTATATCGGATTTTTCTGATCATGCGACGCCTTGAATGAAGATCAAGAATAGACCTCCTACTCCTCATTAGTGCACGTGGATTTCATATATTAAAAATAAGGTCCATACTCATCCTCCTGTGGCCTACATAAACTCCACTCCCATCAAGAAAACTAGATGAAAAATAAATGGGAGAATAAGGGGCTACAGAAAAGAAGGAGAGCATCAGAGGAACATAGGAGTGGTCTACTGCCTTTAGAGATCATATCTATGTAATCAAAGGCTCATATCATGGGGATCTACCATAAAAATCCCCTATAATTACCCATCACATGACCAAAATAGCATCACACAAAACTCTATATTTGACACACAACATCAAAGAACTCCTGATGTACACCTCCCATGTATGATCAGAAGGCGTCTTATAAGACCCCCTATGGGTCATGCGATCATGTGAATAGATGAATATAATGAAATGTAATGGAATAGGTCACTATCATAACTTCATTCCCATATTATTATAGTAGAGAATAAGGAATCCATGTTCCATGATCTATTATTCATGCGATGCCTCAAACACCTCAGTCTCATGATATTGTCATGCTGCCCCAGACATGTCTACCTTGACATGAAAGTCCCCTTTAATGAACCACTTTTCTTGTGAAAAAGACTCACACACCTATAATCCATTCCCTATAACATATAGCTCCATCATATATTCACAAGATGTGCCCACCCCGTGCATGAATATATCCCTTGGTCTCATGATGACCCTTTCTTGAACTCGTGAGCATGGACTCTCTTTATCGAGAATACATTAGGAGGTGTGACCCTTCCTTGTAGACCAACAAAAAGGCCATGTATATGTTTTTAAAGCCTCATGAATGATACTTTTGAGATCATTAGGGCACTTAATAGACATGTTACCCCTGTTATGTGATGTGCGTGCAAAGCTCATATGTGTGTCTCTCAGCCATGCAAATTTGATAGAGAGGATCCATTAATCTAGAAATGTCTCCACTCAGCAACCCATTAAAGGCCCATGGACATGAGGGACACCAACTATGGAGTCCATGATAATACACTAGTGGAATCTATATTTGTGGTGTTGCGAACCCTTGATCTTGTGGATTCTCCTCTGACCAGGCTTGTGATGTAGAATTTAATACTTCTTCCAAATATTCCATACACACCTCTTCTCCATGAAAATTCTATCACCATGAACATTGCAATTTGATATGAAATCCCAATATATAAACATAAGACCCACCATGGGATATTATAAAGGCCATGAATACCATATTAGTGCGGGAATAATGCGGTGCCATGAAGACACCTATCGACCTGAATAATAGTCAAGGAGAAAACCCCCCAGAAGTATGCACAATGGATCCTTACCCATGCTTGCGGTGTTGTTGGGAATCCATCACACACGTCTTAAAACCCCCTCTTGAGTCCCTTTTTAGTTCATTAGAATCCCATGAATAGAGGATAATCCTATGAGTACCCCTTTTGTGAGAATATAATCCCATAGTCATGACCTCCCTTTTCTATGTAGGCCCTATAGTGTATACCTTCAATACATACACTCAGGCATATATTGTTTCCCATGTAAGTTAAGGAATTATCCCTTTGGAAATGAACTTGAGGAAATTTTATAAGAACATGTACCCAAACATATCCATAAGACCACACAATGTGAATGGTTAGAAGAAAAATGACTGTGAGAACATTCGATGGTCTAATGATGTCCTTGGGAAACCTTGGGCATGCCATGTTGATCAGAAGACAAGCCTCATGCATGTTAGGCTGACCACGTGACAACCCATTGATATGTCACCATTAAATTGTCACTATTATCATGATATGATCCAAGGAAAAACCAAGTTTATTAGGGGAAAACCCCTTAAAATGTTTTTAATGTCGCACAACAATACAAGGACAAGTCATATCAATCATGCGAAGTACCTCCAAGTTGTCTACTTTGGTCAGGTGAAGAAATCTTAGACAAAGCACTTTGATCATGCGAAGCAATCATTAATATGTCAACACAATCATGTTATTGTCCATAGAAATGTCCATATTGACATGCGATAGTACAATGATAGGATTGGACGATCATTTGATAGTGTATGATCATATATATTTTGATCATACACAAGATCCCAGACATGTTTTCTTTGATCAGTTAAATCCATTTGATGTGTCTACTTCACTCAAGTGAATATATTTGAGACAAGATGGTTAATCATGAATGAGAAATCAGATATGTCTACTTCTCCCATGAGAATGTCCAAGGCATATTAATTGATTAGGAAAACACACTTTGATGTGTCTGATATATCAGATTGGTGCCCCGGGATATTGGGAAAACAATCAATATATGTTTAGAAAATAGCCAATACATGTCATACGGATCTCCTAGTACATGTCAATCCCACCAAGGAGACATCCTTGGATGTGACCACCCTATAAAGATGATGCCCCAACATATAGGGAATATGATCAAGATATACCTATAATATATCCAAGACATTTCTAGTAGATTCCTTATGACATACCCAATTTGTCTGGTAGGCTTATTTGGGCTCATGCCATGTGGACTCTGGCCAGGAATCTTTGGCCACATTCCCCATTTATAAGGGAAGTGTCCTTTATGAGTTTGGTCCATGCGCTAATGTGACTCTACCCAGGTTATTCTCTCAGAAATACCACTCATTTCATAATCACCTCTCTTTAATCCACCAAAGGATAAGGAATGAGTTTACCAATCTGGTAGTATTAGTATGTAACACCTGACTACCGATATAATATAATATGTTTCAACCCATCGGGTAGCCATATATTTTATTACCTAACCATTCGGACAACATTAGAGTTTAATCCCCAACCAGTCAGGTGTTCTTAGAGTTTTAGGCCTGACTAATTGGGTATCCTCAGTGCATAAGACCAAACTACCGATATAATATAATATGTCCACGGCTATAGGGAATCCATTTCGGTATAATCCCCTAGATTTCTAAAATTTTTAGGGATAATCATGATGTACCCAAGAATGATCATCCAACTTAACCCATCAGTGGGTTAAGGGATAAACAAACTATAAAAACTATGATTCCCACCATAACTAGGATACATAGGAATCCTTCCTAAGTCCCAAGCTCTAATGGGAATCCAATTCATTGTAGGTCCCTTCCCATTACAATTATTCATAGATTGTTGAATTAAATACTCCCATAGGTATTCCATTCTTCCTCATCCATTAGAGGATGAGAAGAGGACTCATACATGGGAATCATTATTAGTATAAGCCACAATCATGCCCTCAAGAACCTCAAACCCATCTACGGGTTAAGGGATAACTGAACTGTGAAGAATCTGATTCTATCCATATCTAGGATACATATGAAGCCTTCTTAAGGCTTTAGATCCATAACATATCCCCTATGAGATGGGTGATCATACCTCTCAAAGGGAAAATTTAAAGCGTAAGCCCCGTACGGATGTGATCATGTGTAATGTGTCCAATTTACCACTATCTATTATTTCTCACACTAATCATGGATCACGTGGGATTAGATACAAATGATGATTATACAAACAACATGTTGAGAATCCCCATAATGCCTGTACATCATTAGTATGTAAGTATGATTACATATCATTTCTGCTCAAAGGGAAACATTCCCAAAGAAGTAATTTGGGGCGGTCTCATATGCATAAGTCCAGTATAGGGACTCTAATGTAATATCTATTACAACACAGAAACCCATCACAAGAACTTTGTGGAATATGATTCATGTATTAAATAGGATATATAGGTTGATTCATTGAGGCATGATCATGATATTTATGTAATTACCTTATGACATTAAACTGAATGGATTGGTCCAATCATACAACCTTGGACTATGTCAAACAAACTACGTGGGTTGTTATTCATGTTTTCACAGGATACGTATGATGCCTGTTAGAGGTTCAATCCCATATCCAAGATAACATACATCCCACTGGACACCAATAGACTCTAGAATGATCGAACATGTCCATCACATAAAGCATCAAGATTAAATAAGTGGGCGATAGAGAACCCATGATAGACACATTATTGTCCCTATCAACACATGTTCATAATCAAGCCATTGACATAGGGTTAACCAGTTCTGTATCATGTTCTAGGAAGGGTTTCATGAAAATATCTTAAATCTATAAGAGAGTCCTATAGTAGGAAACAATTCCCACAAAAGGGTATGATGAGCCAGACCTCCCATCCCCTTGACAAAGGCGAGTCCCCAAGAGTAGCTGGGCCTGAAAACCCAGATGACCACCATCCTTTGGAATGCAGTTCCATACCCAGATATGAATGAGGGAACTGTTGGGAGTTTCTGAGTAATACGAAACAGATGGATAACCTGATGTGAGCTATTGAGTAAGTCCTTAAAACTACCTGCAATCAAACCATCGAGTAAAACCCATTCTATTCCTTAAAACCAGATGAAACAAAAATGGTGAACCCAATTTGAATCCTTTAACGGTGTCATCCCTTTCATGGGTCAAAAAGGATAGATATGCAATGACCCATAAATTTATAGAATAATAATTTTTAATTTATGTTAATAATTATCAGTAAGATATTAGTTTTATGTTAAAGGGGATTCTTTTTCTGATTGGGTACACGACACATAATAAGGGGTTTCTTCGAAATATTATGTTGAACACAATTTTGAGATATACCGAAAAATAATACTTTAATATTATTATTATTTTAAACAGTAGTTAAACACTAGCCGTTGGAATGAATAAAAACAAATGAATTTTGAAACATGGTTTACAAATTTTTAAATAATGATTCATTGGTTAACAAATATATTATAAATGGAAATAAAAACCAATTGAATATAAAGGATGTGTTTTTATGAAAACCTATTTAAAAGAGAATAATTGGGTTTTCATATCACTATTTATGAATTTTTATTTAATGAAAAATATATGATATATATTCAATTTAATTTTTTAAATTAATATTATATTTTTTAGAGATATTATATAAGAACAAATTCAATTTTTTGGATAAAAGAAGTATTTTTTTTTCTAAAAATGCAGTTTTACCACCTTTTAATGGTGAACTATTTTTAAATATAGTTTTTTCACTTTTATATATTATATTTGAAAAAATAAACTTATTTTATATAATCAGGACATCAAATTTTACTTTGGATGAAATTTTGGTATTTTTCTGATAAAGTTCATTTTTTAATGAATAGTGAAAAAAATACTGCATTTTAATTCAAAGCTGTCTTTTCATCTAATTTATTTATATTGTTAGATTGTCCTTTTAATTAGTTTTAAAGTATAATTGAATTATGTTGTTATAATTTAATTCAATTTTGGTCATGTGAAGTAATTTTACTTTGAAATTGGACATAAACACATGTCAATCTTTTAATCGTTATTACCTCTTAAACACCCGCTTGTTGGTTTTGACAACGGGAATAAATTTTAAATAAATTTCATCCAATTATTTTTTTGAATTTGTAAAAATAGACTCCATATTTGGAATTAGGAGGTCCAAATTGTGTAAATAGGTGCCTTTTATTTTTAGGAATTATGAATAGTAACTTCAGTAAATATTTTATTTACCACGGTTAAAGGGTAAATCTAGTAAATAAGTGTAAACAATAATATTATAATAATATTAAACTACCATAACACATGTCCTAACCGTATTATATTAGATATGCCTGAACATGGTCATCCTTGGGTATATTTTAGGACCCCATGGAGCCACTTTTGTGTGTAAATGACATTTAATTACTTATAATTTAATGTTAAGGAAAATATAACCTAAAAATATATATTTTACTAAAACCATTTTTATATAGGGTTATATAAGTGATATTTTAGACTAAAAATAGTCATTATAAATTTAAAAATATTTCCTACATCATGGTATTTTATTTATAATTTTTATATATCATATAAATAAATATATTTATGAAACAATGATGATGTAGTGATTACCTTATTAATTAATTATTTAAATAAATGAGATTATAAAATTTAATATAAATTTATTTTCAAACTTTTTATAACATACACGAATTTTATGGAATATCATGACTTGTTAAATTTGAATTAACTAATTTTTTTCTAAATAATAAAGTTTTTATGGATTTTTAAAAATCCATGATATGGATAGTATAAAAATTGAAATAAATGAGTTTAAAAAAAATTATATTTTATTAAATGATATAATAGTCCTAAAAATACAAGATTATACCAAATTACTTAGATAAGGTTGAAAATTTTATTACATAACCACTTGAGGTTCTATTGGAATTTTACAGTAACTATATTAACCATATAGTATGAATATTAAAGAAGACATGGTAAAAGTTAAATAAGTTAACTAAGGGTTAAAGCTGAAATATAAGGTTAAATTTGTGACCTAGACTTGTCTAAAACCTATTGGTTGAGATGTTTTCAACCCAAAATCATTGTATCTCTTAAATAACTGACTTTGGGTCCTTTTTAAATATAAAATCACTTTAAAATAAAATAATACTTTCAAACTTTACTAAAGTTCCCCTCATCCCTCTTATAAAAGGTCACACCTCTAATCCTTACTCACACCTCTCAATCCCCCTTGGATCATCCAAAATCTTCCAAAATAATCTCCCAACATCCCTATATTACTATTGGAAGCCTTACCTTGTGCAGAAGGCAAATCAAGAAGGCCTTTTAGATTAAATCAAAAGTAGTTACCCGATATGAGGTAATGTCTTCTCTCAAGCTTCTTTCATTTATTTTATTTATCCAACCCCTAAATTATCTTTATTACATTATTTTATAACAAAACACAATATTAAATATACTATAAAGTTTTTATGATATGGATTTGAACTAAAGTAACACACAACTTCATCAAATGGATACGAATATACTGTTTCTGTGTACGATGAACTACTGCATCACGAAACGATGAATCTAAGATTTTCCCCTACCACACCTCATGGTTTCCATTATGATGGAACTGTAATTATATTTTTATTTTATATATTGTTATATAATTTTATTTACAATATACCTTTATGCTTTCCATAATGTGTAAATAAGATAATTTCATTTTAGGAATCGTGGACTACCACCCCCTCAAAGTGGGATGACTCGTTCATGCCATACAAGAATGTATAATGGATGGAGTTAATGAAATTATGTAACATATATATAATATTATATTATAATTTAATTATAATATATCTGTTTATCATTTAGTTTTAATTCCTTTAAAAATGAAAAAAATAAATGAATATAGCATTCATGCATATGTACGACTTACCGTCTCCATGAACGGTGCATTTCATTTATTTTCTACAAATATTATGGACTATTATAAATACATATATACTGGATATATATTATATTTAAATCATTAATATCATTCTTTAGATTATGGAATTTTGACCTCATGAACAATTTGTTATTATAATAAGTTCATTTTTGTCTCAAGTACCGAATATCGACAAAACATCCAATATTAACTTAAATAATTATGTAATTTTTATAATGTGGTAATAAGTGATATAAAAGGAATAATAAACTTGAAAAAAGTTATTAATAAAGTATAAATTAACTTAAGTTTATTATTTATGAAGAATAAGGAACATACATGACGAATCGGATGCAAGGTAATGGGTTTCTTATCTCACTTTTAATTCTGTGAGATTTCTATTGTTCACCACTTATTAATTTCATGTGGTGTTTTTTGTTCAGAATTTTGATATATATTATCATGATTATATTTATTTTCATGGTAATATTTGATTCATTTGGTCTTTATTAATTGTTTTCATAAGTCTCGATTTATTACAACGTTGTAAGGGAACCTTTCACCCTCATCTTTTAGTCAAAGACTTCTTTTTATATTATGTCTTTTAATTTCAATTTTATTATGTTGGGATTTGTTATTATATATCCTTATTTATATCCATTTTATTTCCAAGTGATGATATACCCCTTTCTCTCTCATCAACTAATTTTCTGAATTTTTAAGTGACGCCGTTAGGCTGCTGAATTTTCACAAGGGAATTTCTAAACTCAATTTCTTCTCATTGGGTTTTGTGCATACTTCGTTGATTATATTATGCCAAGATTATGTGTGGAACCACTGTTTACTTATTTTTTTTTAATTCCCACTTCCCTTTGTGTGGATATACTATTACTACACATAATCAACCCATTGATAAATTCTTACATAATTTATATTAACTTTTTAAGCGAAATCTTAACTCAATATTATTTCATTGAGTTAAATATCGATGTCATTGGTTTTGTTTTTTCAAGAATATGTGTGAATGTCCTATTCTTGTTTTAAACTTAATATATTATTATATTCGGTGTATTTCTATTTTTACACATAATTATGTCATTGATTTATCCTTAATCTAATGATATGATCTTTGTAATGGATTTTGTCTCAATTTCCATTCCATTGAGACTTATTTGTAGTTATGCACAAATTCACTTTTATACAGTTTATATACTACCCTTTGACATATTATATCATGAATCTTCTTATTCTCATGATATTATAAGTTTTGTTTAATGTTATTATTTAATTATTTTTATTCAAGTGTTTCTCAAGTGTTATGAGACTCTTTAACTAAAAAATTGTTTTAAATGTTTTCAAGACTTCTTCTTCTAAATATTTCTCATTAATGTCCACATTTTCAAAATGGTTTTAGGTATTTATTTACATGGACATTAATGTTATAAAATTTTAATTTATTTAAAAGTTTCAAAGTGGTATGTGACACTTTGATTCAAAAATGTCCTTAGTAAATGTTTTAAATGGTTTTTGAAATGGATTGAATATTTAAATATATTGAATTGATTCATTGTTGTAGATGAGTGAAATGTTGATAATTTTAATCTTTTATGTTTTATTATTATGTAATGGTACTTGGAAATTTGACGGGTGGTTACGTGATAATCCAAATACGGGTGGTTCCGTGATAAACCTAGAGTGGGTGAACCTGAGATAGCTGTCCAATGCATTGGGTAACGTGATGGAGGTAAATGTTAATGTTTCTCCTAAGATACATAGGGAATATACTATGATGGGTATTCCAAACATAACTACCTATATAGCTATGAAATCTAAAATGTAAGTATGTTATGGATGCGACAAGATACCATTATGATTTTTTGATTTCTATGTGTTATTCAAAAATCATATGATTTCATGCGGTATGTTCACGAGCTTATGTTTTCTGAGTGAAAAGTATGATTTCATTGATTTTCATGTATTGATGGACACATGTTTTATTTAATTATTTTAAAACCCTTACTAAGCCTTTTATGCTCATCCCATGTTTTTGAAATGTTTTTCACATGGTATAAGGAAGGGTAAGAGAAAGGATGAATTCAATAAGATTTATATCAAGAAAGGGATTCTTTTTTTACTTAATGATTTTTATTATTGTAAAAATATTGGTTAGATTATAAGTTTCTACTTGTGATATTCAATAAGTTATGTATATTTTATGACCTAATTCTCTAAATATCTAAAATTGAAAACATCCTCAATGTGAATTAAAGTCAAATTTTTAACTTAACTCAAGATTATGTTTTTTTAAGGTTAGGGCCTTATAGTTGGTATCAGAGGTCAGTTTAGATAACTTTATAGGTTAGGGTTTCATTTAAGAATAAGTGACATAACCATAATGGTTATCATATTAGAAAGAGTCATAGTTATTTTAGATAAATTGAATGAGTTTAATATAACATGAATAAGTATATCTTAGTGTTCACCCTCCTCATAAGATAATATATGGTGATTTTACAGATATACTCACACTGACCATTTTGGTTTTAGTGAATGGCTAGATCTAGCTGAAACCAAAGTAACAATGGATGTGATGGAAACTGTGGTGGTTTTATGAATAATCAACATAATGAAATGGGAGCTGCAATGAGAACTCTAGTGGTTATTCTTAACCAGCTATCTGGAGTCATGATTGACCACTTGAACCTTGGTGATTTTTCTAAGGCATCATATATGCGAGAAATGAATCCCTTTGGAAGTTAAAGTAATAATCATAAAGGTAAGTATATTCAAAAACCTATGTGTCAATAATGTGAAATGAAACAACTAGTAAAATTCTTCAAAGGGATGGGAAGATGTTATAGATGTTTTAACGAACGTCATAAATCAATAACCTATCATATTAAAAGGAAGTGTATAGTTGACTCTAGGAAAGGTAAAGAAGTACTTTCTAAGGAATCAATTGAATATTTTAAATGTGGTGTGCATTTTCATTATGAAAATAGATGTCCTATGAGTAAGGTTTGAGAATTAGATCAGTAGGAACGTACAAATATATGTTTACTGAAGCCTAATGTATTTCCAATTAAAGATGAGAAAATAGAAAATAACCTATGAAAAGTATGGATTATTTCTTAGCTCATGTTTTGAAATTATTAATTCTAAGGACATTATGGATGATAGTTTTTGTAGGAAGGAATTATTAAAGAATAATATGTAAAATCATGTATAAATGATCATAAATAATTCTTGATTATTAAGATGTTTACATTTAAGAAATTTGAGAGTTATGTTAGATATCTGTGTGATGAAATGGTTAAAAGTATTAATGCTATTTTATTGATAGGATTGTATTGGAATAATTTTCTCTTGTATGTGTATCCCTAAAGTATGTTATGTGAAAATTATATTTGAGGAAGAATTATCTTTCCTTTTGTAGATATAGTTATAAATAATCATTTGGGTTTATATGATCCTTGAATTTGAGGAAATTTCGTGTTTTTACTTTTTGGGATGAAAATGCGATGTATGAGATAACATTTGAGGTTAAAATATGTTATAGTTATTTTTGAAGAATTTATATCATTTTTGAGAATGTTATAAAATTATATAGTTGTTGAAAAAGGATAACATGCTGACCCTGTAATGACCCATCGCGTCAGACAAAGCTGCGGGAATCGAACCCACAACCAAATTACGATTGAGATTTATCACCTACCATTGGCCTTTGTGAAGTCCCTAATTAGTATGAATTATTATTTTTAGTTAAATTATTTTATAGATCAAGAATAAGTTCATTTAAATTTTTTTTTATCAATTGGATATCCTTATTATAGGAAAATAATTTAGTGATTATTTTATGAAGGTTATTTTGGAAGACGTTCTCTCTTTTGGGAATACTATATGCCTAAGGAAAATAGAATACTTTGAGATTTCATTTGTGGAGTAATGGTTGAAATTTTATTTTGGAAGAATCTATGTTTTTATTGTAGACATATAGATATTTTGGTTAATTATGGAAATGATTAACCTATCATAGAGAATATGTGATTAGGTTAATTACACTTCAGTATAAGACTTTATGAGTAGTCGATGTTATTGGGAGATAAATGTTAAGATTTACTATGGAAGACTATGTGATTAAATTATTTTGAGTTTTAGGTTTCAATATTAGTTTTTATTATATTGAATAATTTTAAGGAAAATTGTGTATTGAATGATCTTTGTTGAACTTTGGGTACTATTTTTGGAATTTTAGAGATTAATATTAGTATTTATTTTTATAAAGTATTATCCTTTTTGGGATTATCTGATCTCATAGTAACCATTTTTGGTTCTGGTTAATGTCTAAAGATATGAGAAATATCTACTTCATATTTTTTTAATTATGTGATTCTCTACTAGTTTATTCTAGTTCTTTAGATGTGATCAAGTCATCTGGAATACTCATCGATTGGAGAAAATATGAATTTGTGGTGGAAATTTAGTAAAGGATGAAAGTCTACATGAAAATTAAGTATATTTCCTTATGTTCTTAGTCAAGCTAATAAATAAATTCTATAAATTTATGAAAAGGATACTAAAACAAAAACATTGTTCGTTTAATTTTCCTATAGTGAAATCAATGACTTTTTATGTTATCCCAAGTTTGTGGTTTTCTAGTGGTTAACTTTCTCATGATCATGTTTTCTATCACTCTCCATCAGAACATGATGGTTTTTTTCTCTTCCATATTCATGTTTTCTTACATGGAATCCTAGTATGTGTTATCTTATGCGACCTTTGTACTTCTCTTTCTGTCTTTTAAAGTGATAGTTTTATTGACTCTTTTTCCTATGTGGGACTTTCAATAATGTTTTCGAGCCCAATTTTAAAATTTCAAGGATTCAATTTCCAAAAGTGGGGAAGGATGTAACAACCGAGGTATTTATAGAATATTTTTTTCTATTAATAATTATGAGTAATATATTAATTTTATTTTAAAGGGGATACTTTTTTCGATAGCATACTCGAAACACAACAAGGGGTTTCTTTGAAAGATTATGTTGCACATAACTTTGAGATATACCAAAAAAAATACATTATTATTATTATTATTATTATTTTAAATGCTAGTTAATACCTAGAAGTTTTAATATGAGGATTTAGTAATATTAAATTAATTTTTAAATATGGTCTACACATGTTTAAATAATGATTCATTGGTTACCAAATTTATTAGAAATGGAAATAAAAACTAATTGAATATAAAGGATGTGTTTTTATGAAAATCTATTTAAATGAGAATAATTGTGTTTTCATATCACTCTTTATGGATTTTTATTTAATGAAAAATATATGATATATATTCAATGTAATTTTTTAAATTCAACTTATATGTTTTCTAGATATTATATATGAACAAATTCAGTTTTTTTCAGATAAAAGAAGTATTTTTCTAAAAATGGAGTTTACCGCCTTTTGATGGAGAACCCTTTTTAAATATAGTTTTTATCACTTTTATATGTTATATTTAAAAAATAAACTTATTTTATAGAATAAGGACCTAAAAATTTACTTTGGATGAACTTTTGGTATTTTTTTTGATAAAGTTCATTTTTAATGAACAGTGAAAAAATACTATATTTTAATTCAAAACCGTCTTTTAATCTAATTAATTTATATAGTTATATTGTACTTTTAATTTTATTTAAAGTATAATTGGATTGTTTTTTATCATTTAATTAAATGTAGGTTATTTAAAGTAATTTCACTTTGAAATTGGACATAAACACAAGTTAATCTTTTGATAGTTATTACTTCTTAAACACTTTCTTTTTGGTTTTTGACAACAAAAATTAATTTTAAGTTAAATTTTAATAATTATGTGTTTTGAATTAGAAAACATGGACTCCATATTTGGAATCATTTTGTCCAAATTATGTAAATAGGTGCATTTTATTTTTAGACATTATGATTAGTAACTTCAGTAAATATTTTATTTACCATGGTTAAAGGGTAAATCTGGTAAATAAAGGTAAAAAATAATATTATAATAATATTAAACTACCCTAAAACATGTAATAAACCTATTGTATGAGATATGTTCGACCATTATCATTCTGGGGTCGATTTTGAAGACCCCATGGAGGCACTTCTGTGAAAATGACATTTAATTACTTTTAATTTAAATTTAAGGAAAATATAACCTAAACATGTTTCTTTTACTAAAACCATTTTTTATGGAGTTATAAAAGTTATAGTTTAGACTAAAAATAGTCATTAGAAAGGTAAATTTTTTTTCCTACATCATGGTATTTTATTTATAAAATTTATACATCAAATAAATAAAAATAGTTTTGACACAATGATGATGTAGTGATTACCTTATTAACTAATGATGTAAATAAATGAGATTATAAATATTAATATAAATTTATTTTGAAACTTTTTAAACCATAAAAGAATTATATGTATGAGTATGACTTGTTATATTTTAATTAATTACGTTTTTTGAAATAATAATGTCATTATGAATTTTTATAAAGTCATGATATGAATAGTATAAAAATTGACATAAATGATTTTTTAAAACAAATAATATTTTATTAAATAATATAATAGTCCTAAAAGTATAATATTATTCCAAATGACTTATATAAGGAATAAAATATCATTAATTAACCACTTGATATTTTATTGGCATTTTATAGTAACTATATTTACCATATAGTATGAATATACAAGAAGACATGGTAAAAGTTAAATTAATTAACTAAGGGTTAATGTTAAAGGATAAGGTTAAATTTGTAACTTATACTTGTCTAAAACCTATTGGTTATGATGATTTAGGCCAAAAAGAATATTATCTATGAAATATTGGCTTTGGGACCTTTTTAAAACTAAAATAAGTTTATAATAAAATAATACTTTCAAACTTTCCTAAAGAGCCCCTCCTCCCTCTTATGAAAGGGCATAACCTCTAACCCTTACTCACACCTCTAAAGCTTAATTTTATCATCCAAAATCTTCCCAAATAATCTCCTAACATCCCTATATTACTCCTAGAATCCTTAACAGATTTCCTAATGAAGATGGTTGACTCTGATAAGTTTAGATGGTGAAGATCCTCGAGCGGCCTGGTAGAGACTTTATCAGAATGTTTGTAAGATAGAAATTATGTGTGGAGATGTTATTGGTTCATAATCAAATATACAAGTGAGATAAGTGTCAAAACCTTTTATTTTTGGATGGCATCACCCCCTTGATTTGTAAAAGGGGGTTGGCGGTGGTAGGTGGTGGGTGACCAAACCCCACCAACTCATTTAGAATGAGAGGAGGATTTCAGGTTATAGGAGGGCTGGTAGAAGTCTATAAAATTAAAGGGCCTCCTCCCATATCTCTCATCACATTCCCAATCAATTACAAGGGTTCTTCGATTCAAGAAGGGTATAGTGATGCGGTTTCCCCATTTATTCATGAGAGAAATTTTCTGAGGGTTTTCTCCTTATAATAGTGAGGGAGAGTATATACCCACTTTCACCCATATCGATCCTTCAATTTTCCCATGGTTTTTAAACCCCTTCCATTTGAGGGTTTTTCCATATTACATATGGTTTCATTTATTTTTCCACATTTTTCATTTTATTTTCATCTCGTAATTATCGCTACACTGGTGGGACAATAATTTTATGGTCCCAACATTCTAACATAATTCCCATACAATGCTTGTAGGAAATAAGTACCCCTATTCCATGAGCCATTATTCTCACAATGCCTCAAACCCTTAGTCTCACGATATTGGCAAGCAGCCTTAGACATGTCTACCTCGACATGAAATTCCCCTTCAGTGCACCAATTTTTTTCCACAAAATACTCATGAAACTATAATCCATTCTCCCTACTATGTGTCTCTTTTAGATATGCACATGATGTGCACAACCCACGCATGAAGGAGTCCCTTAGTCTTGCGATAAACCATTATCAAGCTCATGAGAATGACCTCTCTTTACCAAGAAGATATTATGAGGTTAAAACCCTTCATCTAAGACCAAAACACAACTCGTGTACATTTTTTCAAAGCCTCAAGTATGTTAATTAAGGGATCATGTGGGTACTTGATGGACATTCGGCCCCTATTATGCAGTTCATGTGAAAATCAGAGGCATGAATTTCTCAGCCATGTGGGGTAGAAAAAGAGGATATCTTTATCTAGAAATGTCTATACTCAGCCACCCTATAAAATCCCACTGACATGAGGGACTCCCATGTTGGAGTCCTTGGGAATACACCAGTGGATGCATGGTTTTTAGTGTCATGAACCCTTGATCTCATAGTGCTCCTTTAATCGGCCTTGCAATGTAGACTTTAATACTTGTGCCATATATGTCATGATCCCATCTTCTCCATAAAAATCCAATCACCATGCACACTGTGGTTTGATATGATGTCCCAATGCATAAAAATAAGACTCACTATGGGACCTTATAAAGGCCATGTGAACCATATGAGTGTGGGAATCATGCAGTGTCATGAAGACACCCATCGACATGCATAATAGAAAAGGATCAAAACCCATGACAGTATACACCATAGACCCTTACCCATGCTTGCGGTGTTATTGGGGAGCCTCCTCACACATCTTCATACCCCATCGCGAGTCCTTTTTTAGTTCATAAAAATCACATGAATAGAGGATCATCCTATGAGTACCCTCTTGGAGAGCATATAATCCCATGGACATGACCTCCCTTTTCTGTATAGTCCATATGGAATACACGTTCAACATATACACACATGCATTTATTGTTTCCCATGCAACCTAAGTCATGATCACTTTGGACATGCACTTGCAACAAATTGATAAAATAAAAGATCCTTAACATATCCGTGAGACCATGCAACATGAATAATTAGAGGACATGAGATCGCGAGACCCTTCTATGGTCTCACAATGTCCTTGGTAAACCTTAGACATGCCATATTGATCGAAAGACAAGCCCCAAACAAGTTGGGTGGACTTCTTGACAACCCATTGAAATGTCACCATTAACATGTCACCATTTCCATGTGATGAACCAAGGACAATCCATGTTGATCAGGAAACAAACCATTAACATGATTTTCAATATCGCACAATAATACAAGGACAAGTCATATCAATCATGCGAAGTACCTCAGAGTTTTCTTCCTTCCTCAAGCAAAGACATCTCAGACAATATACTTAGATCTTGCGAAGGATTCATTAACATGTCAACATTGTAATGTGATTTTCCATGGACATGTCCATATTAACATGAAATAGTCCAAAGATATGTTAGTTTGATGATGCAACAATATATTATCATTTCTATTTTGATCATATGCAAGACCCCATACGTGACTACTTTGATCAGGTAAACCCCTTTGACGTGTCTTCTTTACCCATGTGAATATATTTGAGACAATCTAGTTGATCATGTGTGAGATCTTAGATATGTATTCTTCACACATGTGAATGTCCAAGTAATGTTAATTTATTCTGAAAACAGCCTTTGATACATATTACATATCATATTGGTTCCCCAATATATCGGGAAAACAACCAAGATATGTCCAGAAGACAGTCAAGACATGTCATACGGATCTCCTAGTACATGTAAACCTCCCCAAGTAAACACCATTGGATGTGGCCACCTTGTCAAGATGATTCCCCAACATATTGGGAAGATGATCAAGATACACCCAAAAGACATTCAATATATGTATGATAGATTTCTTATAACTTGTCCCCTTTGTCCAGTAGGCTTATTTGGGCTCATGACATGTGGACGTCGGCCATGAATTTTTTTCCTTCATTCCCAGTTTATAAGGGAAGTTTCCTTGATGAGTTTGGGACATGCCCTAATGTGACCCTGTCAAGGCCATTCTCTCAGACATACCTCTCATGGACTTTATCACCTCTCTTTAATACTCTAGAAGATAATGAATTGGTATACCAATCTAGAATTCTCAGGGTGTAATCCCTGAATACCGATATAATGTAATATGTCTCGACCAATAGGGAAGCCTTAGAGTGTAATACCCAACCAATCAAGCAACCTCAAAGTGTAAGTTCCAAACAATCAGGTGGACTTAGAGTGTAAGCCCCGACCAATTGGTCTTCCTCAGTGCATAATCCCAAACTACTAACATAATATAATATGCCCCGGGCTATAGGAAATCCATGTTGGTATAATCCCCTAGATTTCCAAAATTCCCAGAGATAGTTGTGATGTCTTCAAGCATGATCATCCAACTTAACCCATCAGCTAGTTAAGGGATAACCTAACTATCAGAACTCTGATTCCCATCATAACTAAGATACGTAGGAAGACTTTATAAGGAATGAGCTCAAATGGGAATCCACTTCATTGTAAGTCCCATCATGTTCCAATTATTCCTAGATTATGGGATTAAATCCTCCCATAGGTATTCCATTCTTCCACACCCATCAATAGATGAACTGAGGACTCATACACAGGAATCATTCTAAGTATAAGCACCAATCATGGCCTCAAGTACCTCAAACCCGTAAGTGGGTTAAGGGATAACTGAACTACAAAGACTCTAATTCAATCTATATCAGGGATACATAGGATGCTCTTCCTATGGATCAAGCTCTATACCATATCCTCCATGAGATGGGTGATAATCCCTTTCAAAGGTAAACTTTAAATCCTAATCACTGTATGGATGTAACCACATGAAATGTGTCTAATTTGCCACTATGTATTGTTTCTCACACTAGGCATGTATCACATGGGTTTAGAGACCTGTGACGATTGCTTTAATAGTATGTTATGAATCCCTCCTAATGTGGGCCCATCATTAGGATGTAAGTATGATTACATCTCATCTCCGCTCAAAGGGAAACATTACTGAAGAAGCAATGTAAGGAAGTATCATATGAATAAATCCCATATAGGGACTCTAATGTCATATCTCTCACGAAACAGACACCCGTCGCAAGAACTATGTGGACTTTGATTCATGTATTAAATAGGATACATAGGACTCCTCACAGAGGTCTGAGCCCAATATTTACGTCCTTACTATATGATGTTAAAATACATGGATGGGTCTAGTTATACAAACTTAAACTATTTCAAACGAACTATGTGGGTTTTGATTCATATTTGCATAGGATATGTAGCACACCTCTTAGATATTCAATCCCATCTCCAAGACACCAACCACCCCCTGTTTTCCAATAGACTTCAGAATGCTTGAACATGGCCATCGTGTAAAGAATCATGATTAAATAAGAGAGTGATAGAGAACCTATAATATACACATGATTTTCCCTATCAACACAAGTTCATAATCAAGCCATGGAAATAAGGGTAACTGGTTCTATATCAGGTTATGGGATGGATTGCATGAACATATCTTAAATCTATAAGAGAGTCTCTAAGTATACAATAATTTCCCCCAAAAGGGTGGGATGAGCCCAACCTCCCATCCTCTCGACCAATGTGAGTCCCAAAGAGTCGTTGGGACTGACAACCTAGATGACTACCAATAATTGGAAAGAAGGTATGTACACAGCCATGAATGAGGGAACCATTGGGAGTTTTTGGGAAAGAAAAAAATGGAAAACTAGATGCAAGCGATTGAGAGAGGCCTTAAAACCTCCCACAATCAAACTGCTGAGTGAAACCCATTCCACACCTTAAAACCCAACCAAAAAAACCTCTATAAAATGTGAGAGATACATAAAAAAACATAAGTGTTTATATAGGGTGTGATATAATAGGCATAATAGGATAACACTAAGGACTCTATGCAATTTATTTAGAAAAGTATTATATTAATTACAGTTTCAAATACAATAAATTATTATATTTTTTCATTTAAATGTTTCAATGAAAAGAAAAAATAGATTTATTATACATTAAAATAAATTATCTTTGAAAACATCCAAAATTTGGATCCTTAAAATGTTTAAAAACCCAATAAACCACCTTTTCATCATTTCAAAACCCTTTGAAAAATTATTTCCATAAAAATAAAAATTTATCATTTATTTCAAAACAACTTCCCAAAATCACTTTTAAAACCATTTTAAAAAAACTAAACCTTCCAGAAATGTATCACAATAAAATAGAAACTAAAATTTCAAGAAATATAAAAAGAGTAATATAATAAAATAAAAGTTGTTCTATAAGAAAAAAAGTAAATGGGGATAAAAAATAGGGAATACCCTATATAGAGTCCCTAATCAAGGGAAAAGTCTTATGGGATATACTCTACATTCTAAAGTGATGTGTTTCTAATTGAACTAAAATAGGTCATGACCAATTGTTGACATTTATTTTATCCAAAAAATACCTAAACACCCGACTAGACCACGCCAACATCATTGGACTGGAACCACCCCACTAGCCCTGACCCATCACTCAACTTGGGGGATACTAGGAGTTATTGTACCAAATAGTGTAGCATGAATCAAGATCTCATACTTAGTTACTTAGGTTCCAATTATCAAACTATATTGGATGTGTGGGAAAAATAAAATAATATATATCACAAGAATAATCAATAAATATCACCCCACCTCCAACACCCTTGAATGAAAAAAACTCCTTTCGCATCATGTAATCATAATACAATTAATACAAAACTCTTAAATGTGAGAGAAAATCACAAGGGTTAGTTAATATGGTCTCACATGAATCAATACATTTGTTTTATAAAATTTCAAATGGGCCTTAAAAAACCTCTCTTATAATTCTAATTCTTTTCAATTTTATTGATATATCAATATTTTATACACCCTTTTGAAACCATTTAGAAGAAAAAGCCCCAATTTAAAATCAACCTTCAAAACAAGGATTATTATCTATAAAAAATGTTTATAAACCCTATAATTACCATCCAAACCATTTGAGAGTTCCACATAGGAATATTTATAAATTATTGGCATGTAAAAACATTTAGTTTTTAAATGATACTTAAATATCACAAGGAAAACATTTTATGACAAGTTTAAAATTTAGGAAAGAAATTTATAAAAACATGATAAATATTATACATGGATATACATAATTAGATATTTAATCTATTTCCATAGTATAAAATCTTATCAATAACCCTTACAATCATGGGTATGATTTTATTTTTCATAGTCTCAAAATTCATCACCATTGAATTATAGCCATGGTTTTTAATAATAATGGATTTATTTAACTACCATGATGGTTTATAATTTTAGTCTTATATAAAAATATCCATAGTTAGAAGAAATAAATTGTAGGAAAAAAATGTTATATTGGGTTCAACCTATTTTTTAGATCCACAATTATAAATCCTGGTATAGTTACATAAAATATGCTCACATACATCACACTACCTGATTGAAAAAAAAACCAAAAATAAAATACCTAATACTATTTTTCAATATTTTTTATAGGTAAACCAACAAAAAATCCTCACACATCAACAAAAAAATATATAATCAAATAGTAATTTTTTTTTTATAAAAACATACACATCCATATTTTCTATAATCATTGTGTTCTACTAAGAACATGAACATGAAAAATTACTCCATTTATTATAAAAAAATGATGTGGTTCCATCATTTCATTTATTACATCTACCAAGAATATCACCATGTTTTTCAATGAATAAATTATGCCAAAGGCACAAAAATATATATGAAAACTTCCATTTATTAAAACAATTTTATAATCAAACCAAAAATCTCACATTATATATTTAATATCTATTAAAAATTATATTTTCATTCATTTTATTTTTTAACACATAAAATAGTTAACATTCTTATTAATTATCATAAATCTTATATTATTAAATTTTTTAGATCAAATCCAACTAAAAATATCATAAAAATCTTTATTATTATGACTCCATACCTAAGAACCATCCAATTAAAAAATAAAAATATTCTCCAAACACAACCCTTCAACATATCAAATAGTAAAACATCAAACAAAAATTTTTAATTTTTATTAAATAGAAACTAAATATTAATTGATATGAGTTAAATAATAGAAAAAAATAAAGAATAAAATTGAAAAAGGAAATAACCTAATCAATTTAGTAATAAAAATATTTCAAACTGTAGTGTTAAACCACACCAATGTAGTATCCAAACATCACCAATATACCCTTAAAGAGTGAAAATTATTGAAATAATTATGAAATGGGTAAAAATCACATCACTTATATTATTATATTCAAATTAATATCTTACATGAAAGTATCATTTTTATTTTTGTAAATATTATCCATTTGGCAGTGATTTTTAAGTGATATAAGTATCAAAATTTTATTCCAAAGGGATTCCACATTCAAGTCATAAATAATTAGAGTTTGTTGATATAAATTGGATGATCCTAATTAATTAGAGTGCTCTTATTGAAACAATTAACCTTAAAATAATAAGAAATATAAAAAATTGAAAAACCACTTATACCATTGATTCGAGTTAAAATATCACCATCAATGTATAGAAAGGTCCTACGATAAATTATAAAGACTTTAATTTTATAGAAATGGAATCCATGTGAAAATTATATTCAGGTGATAGGACTTGATTAGGGAAAATGAGCAAGGATATATTTTAAATATATTATAAAAAATACTTATAATAGTTATTAATTAAGATAATTTCCAACTATTGGGAGAGGAAGACTAAATATGTGGAGATTTTATGTATCCATTTGACATCAATTATTCAAAACCACTTATAGCACTAACAATTGATGAGTTACAAAATAATATATCAATACGTTTTATCAAACAAAACCTAAATAAAAATGAATAGGTAAGTATAAAAATCATGGAGAACTACAAAAAATAGGTAGCAAAATCCTTTAACTGGTGTATAGAAAAGCAGTTTTATCCCACACACAAACAAAATAGAAATATACATCCAATAAACACAAAAGAATGAATAAAATTAAGACAACTTACATGCCTCCACTAACATATATTTGTTTTCATTTCAATTAAAAAAAATGAAATTAATCATATTTTGAACCATCCATGTTTTCAATACAATTCGTACTGGTAGTATCCATATTTCCTTCAACATCATTTCCTACATCCTTGTTACCATTCTCACCACCAGTAATATAATCACCATCAAAATTAGTAGTGATATTATTTTCACAACCTCTACTATCATCACTATCATTAATAATATTGAATACAAGTTATATGCATATAAGGGAAAACTAAAATTAGAATTTAGTGACACTAGGAATTTATAATGTTGTGATACTTGATGTGGTGAAAATATTGAAGATATAGTATCCATGAAATTAATAATCTGATGACCGAATATATCTTATCTCTTACTTTATACCATTAATGGTTTCTTGTTAAGTTAAGATTATTCGTATGCTCTGTTGGCTCCCTCCATGATCTCAGTTAACCACCTCTTTGTCATAGTACTACTGGTGGATAAGGAACCACTTAATGTTGAATCCTAAAATGTTGATGGGACAATTTTTCTCCTGGTCTATATTGAAATATTCCTACATGTTCCCTTCCAAAGAGCTGATGTATGTGATAATTTTAAACTAAAACACCATATCATTTTTCATTATGAATTTAAAAAGTAATATCTTCAAGTTGTGACCCCAGAAATAATTACCTTTTGGGGATAATATAAAAAATTAACTTTAAAACTTTACAGTATAAAAAATATTCCTACAATTCTATCATGAGTTGCTTCATTTAGAGTAGTAATATTATTACTTCTATGGATTGAGGAAAAAAATTTATCCTATGGAATATTTCATTCAATATTCAATATTTTTTATACACATAAGTTATGCCACTTTTATTTACAAATGAGTTGATGTGTATATGTGTTTATCAAAATGTAACTGAAATATTACTAGATTCAGTTCATGATATGACTTTTGAGTACACCACAAAGTATATAAATATGTAATAGAACACTTTTTTTATTACTCTGGGATATATCCTATAAAAAAAATCACTTTTATATTTTAAATATTATAAATATTTGAATTATATAAAATTAAATAATATATAGACTAGTCAGTGATTAAAAATTAATTTTTACTTCATAAAAATGGAAACATAATAGAAACAAAACCCAATGAAAATAAATAAAAAAGGAAACAAAATAATTAGATAAAATGATTAAGGATTGGTGAAATTCTTTGCAGGTGATTCTATCAGTAGTGATCTATTAAAATACACTAACACAACCTTTGATAAAGAGGAATTTGATGAGAAAAAAGAACTTTAGAGTAATATGTTAGTGGAATTTGTGTATGGTATTAGTAAAAACTTATAAATTATGTTAATATAAATCCGTAGTTATTAATGTGAAGTGTATATTGTTTAGGTATGGAAAAGGGAACCTATTACCCATGTTGACATTGATATAAAGAAAAATCTATTCGATGCAACAATTTTTTCCTAGCTTTTAGTTAGGTTAAGACTATTAGAGATGTGAATAAGCGGGGGAGGAAAAGGTCATCCCATATTTTTTCTAAGCTTCATAAAATTAATTTTTTTCCATTTAATATAATTTTAATGCGATATATTTAGTTTAGTTTTTTTTGTGTTTTTAGTTTCTAATGGATTTCTGGATGGTACTATTATGCTGAATTGATTATCTGGATGGTTCAAGATTGTATGTGTTTTTTGGGACTATTTGTTTTCTTGGGTCGACTTTAGATTTGAAGGATTTTTCTTCTTGAGCTAAAGGGTAAAAAATGTAGAAAAAATTATTAAAAATAATTCAATAAATTATACATCTTTATACTATTATATTTTCAACACATTATACAAATTCTCAATAAAGAATGTGATCTACCATTATATAGAAAATTTACATAGTTATTTTTAATGAATCCTATAGCTGGCTAACCAAAAAATAAAATTATAATAGTTGATCGAAATTTAGGTTTTCGATTAAAATTCATGTGAACTGACCTAAACCATTTGGACCCCTCTTGGGAATTGATTGGTTTAGTGTTCCACCCCAAGATCACTTATAATAGAATAGGTGCTAGAGACTATCACCAAGAAGGAATAATAATCACATGTGACACATTAACCTAAACATATTGTATTAAAAGATAAACATACCACCCAAAAGAAAAGGAAGAAAAACCACACATAATATACATAACTGGATAAAAATTAAATATACATGCAAACCAATTAGGCGACTCAAAGAAGAGGGCCACCAAGCTAAGTCAGCTCCAATCTGAGCCCTTCCAGTAACCAAATCTTGACATCTCCACCGAGTTCGATGGTAAGAGGTCTAAAGACCACCAATCTATACACAATCTGTAAAATCACTACATGTGTGGTTGTGAGGCCCGTGTAGGTGTGAGTATAAATATACCATATAGAATGCTAAAAATAAAAAAGGGATATAGGGCCACAATGTATCTAAGAGATATTTTATAAATAAAATTCCAATATGATTGAGTAAATTCCTTGTAGTTATAATGGCATGATCATTTCATAAACAAATATTACATTTATTTATATTAATATTCAATACATAACAATACAATCCATTCCATAATAATAAAGGTTTAGAGTCTTTAGATATTTGATATATAATCCTATTATTCTATGAAATATCTTTAAAATTTCCCATAAATATATTAACACATAGTTTTCTTTGTAGGTATACTGATGTACCTGAAAACATTTTCTTCATATCCCAGGGAAAGGAAACATAATTAAAGGGTGAGCTCAAATGATCAGTAATGGGTAACTTGGGAGGTATATTGATAGTTATAAAAATTAACATAAGATATGAATAATGTCATGAGTTCTTAACTATATATAAAAAGATCAACCCCAATATAAAAAATATCATAATCATGAGTTATAAAATAAAAAAATAATATTTCATAAGACATAAATTAGGGAAATTATATTTTATAAAAACTCAATTATGGACCATAATTTCATGTGTGTGGAACCATCATAAATATAGAATCCATTTTATAAGCCAAAGATAACTACCAAGACCATCAGATAAATAATTCCCATAGTGGATCAAGAATAAAAACTTGTTTCCCAAAACAGATCTAACACACCGATTTTTTCCCATAACGGATCAAGCACATCGACTTATTACCCCCAACAGATCAAGCACATCATATTATTTCCATTCACTATCTAATGAGATATAAGATGTTATCCAATTAATTGGAGAGACATTTAGTTAACACATGTCACATAATGAAAAATATATATATGTTTCATGAGATTATAAAATATTCATCATATCAGAACCCATGAAAAGAATTCGGTTTTATGGACATTTCATCTTTTCATAACAAATATTAACCATAAAGCGAAAGAATAAAAATATTATACTTTAATAATAACTCCATTAAAGTATAAATAACATCAAAGTATTTCAACTTATATAGAAAATTATATTGAAATAACAATTGGTAAAATTCTTGAGGAAAATAAATTTTCCATTTTAAAATCATGTATAGTTAATAAAACTATGAACTTTTAATTAAAAAAAAAATTATTTGAAAATAAACTTTTAAAATTTTAAAGTAATATTTAATTAATTTAGGAAGTATAATGGTAGTAAAATCCACTCATTCTTTATAGGTTAAAAAACATTCCTTCTGTATTTTTGTTATAAAAATCACAAAGAATACCTTTTAAAAAAGACAAAAATATTACTTTCAAAACATTTTATAAAAATCCAAGAATGGGTAGAAATGATATCAAATAATTATTGGATAATAGTAAAAATAGTTTTGAAAACATTTTTTGAAAACATGGATGTGGAAGATAAATATTCCCTAATGGAGACTTAAACATAAACAATCCCAAATAATGATGAGATTGTAAAATAAAACCTTACCTCAAGTATCAAATTTCCTTGTTCACATTAAAACCTCCTATACAATTAATATTGATTTATTATACATTTATTCCATAATAATATATAACATACAATTTATTATTTATTTATAACATCTTATCACCTATGTATTAATAATTATTTTATTAAAATCAATATTCTGAGAGACAACTACTTCATTTTCCAAACATGTTTTCATTCGGTAGTCCCATTACTTATACTCCGATCATGGTCCCATTATTTATATTATTTTAATCATATTATAAAAATAATATATATATATATATATATTCATTATATACATATTTATAATTATTTATAAAAATTAGAGATATAAAAATAAATTACATCATTCATGGAGACAGTAGGTTGTACGCACACATGAACACTATTTCAATTTTTCATATGATGTAATGAAAGAAAGGTAAATAATAATAAACATTTAAATAATATTTATTATGTTATATATATAATATATATCCATAAGAAGCATCCTTGTTACCGTCCATGTGAAGTATTAAAGAAAATTAAATCACATTTCTACATGGAGAATGTAGTATATATATATACACATGAGCGACGTTATCGTTTCCCAAAATATTAGATGATAAGATTATAAAAATGAAATTATAATTAAATAAGTATAATTATTTCATAAATATCATACATAAACCTCAAAAACATAATAACTACCATCCATAATATATGGAGATGAAAAATTAATTGTATTCCTATGTGGAGAGGGTATGTCGTACATACCACGAGCGATACTTTCACTTCTTTATTGATGGGAAAGTGGGTGTATAATGATTATTAAATAACCATAATAAAATTTAATCATATTTAGGATACTTAATTTATTATTTTATAACAAATTTCATAGATTTATAGAAGTTAAATAATAGTAGAAAAAAAAAGAAAGTGATCGGTTAGAGATAACACCTCTTCTTCAGAACGACTCCTTTAGATATCTTCTAATGGTCTCTGAGGTCGATATTTTAGGAATAAAAGAACATTTGGAATTTATGTAGGGAATTTAATAATTGAATTTTATTGTGTATGGTCTATCTAGAATGCTCAAAGTGGTGTAATAAATTCAGGGAGGAGGTTTCCTTTTATAATTGAGGTGAAGGGAACCTTTGGAATTTCTCAAAAGATTAAATAATAATATGACTAATCTAGATCCAAAAGCTTAAAAATGGAATATAAATTAATAGGAGATGAAGTTTAAGACCCTATATTATTTAATTTGTTTTTATTTAATATTTTTATAAATTTTAGATAATTTAAGAAAATATCAATCCTATAAATTATCATTATAGTCAATTTTGATGTTATTCATTACTTTGACTTTAAAAACATCAATAAAAAAAGTAAAATTAAAACAAAATATTTTATTATATCATAAAAACGTCATGGTAAATCATGATAATTCATGTATCACCATAAATATCTGGAATTATGTTACTTCTAATAATTTTAAAATCATTTATTTGATTATTCTATTAATTAAATAATACCATCATCAATATTGTTCAAGAATTTAAGTTAATTATATATTCACTAAAAATTGAAAATAAATTACCATGATGAAGATAAATATATTATATTTAAAAATAATATTTTTATATGAACATTTTTTTTAGAAAACCATATATTAAAAATATTACACTTATTAAGAACAACAATGTGACATGTTTGAATTTTCATTAAATAAAATATTATAAAGGTCATAATTATATCCAGGTGAAAAAAATGTCATAAAATAGACACTTGGATGATTATGTTTGAGATATATTCATAAAATAATATTTAAATATGTTTTATAATCATTTAATAGTTCTTATCAATTTATTTTTAACCTTTAGTTACCCGATTTACCCTTTACTATGATAACAAAATTACTAAGTTTATTATCCATAATTTCCAAAAACAAATGAGAAATGTTTTCTAAATTTGGATCTCCGGATTTAAAATATTGATTAAATTTTTAAAAATTCAAATAATAGAAGTTTCAGAATTTAATTTAAAATAAATCTTTCAAAATGCAGTGAAAACAATTTTTTTGGGAAAAATTCCCTTTTTAAATTGAAAATTATTTTATACTAAATTGAAGAATAAAATCCATTTAAAAAACCATAATTGAATTATATTAAATGAAAATGGACTAATAATATTTTAATACTAATGAAAAAATAATTTAACTTTGTAAATACTTTAAGAGAAAAATGTAGTTTTCAATAAAAATTGGTATTTTTTCGCTATTCATTGAAAAATCAATCTTTTCATAAGATTCTAAAAAACTAATATTAAGATAATTTATAAATGTTGAATTCAAAAATTAAAATATTTTTTATAATAATTTTTTTTTTCATAAATTAATTATAAAAAATCGTTTTTGAATAGAATGTATTTTTGAAAAATAAAATGACCATTAAAAATTGTGTGATTATTTTCTAATTGTTTTTCAATAAATTTATTTTTAGTTGGAACTTATATTTATTTAATTAACAAATTAATCCTATTCATACCTTCCAATCCAATAACTAAGCAATAAGACACACATAAGATTTTAATATAATTACACGATTCATTTAAAATCTTTATTACCTGTAGTAAAAGCTATCAAATAAATAAATTTATTTTAAAATTTATTTAATAAAAATATAGGGGTGTCACATTATACCCCACTTAATAAGAATTTCATCCTTGAAATTCATCACACAAATACAAATAGAATAGGATACCTCTTCCACATCATATCCTTAGGTTCCCACATTACTTCATAATATTAGTGGTTTCACCACAAAACTTTAACCAAAAGAGTGGGATTGTTTTGTAGAACATTATATATAAAATATAGAATTTCTAGAAGTTTTTATTCATAATATATTTCTAAACAAATATGAACTTTGAGTTTAGTATATGTAAAGAAACATATATGTACTTCCTTAGTAGAGATACATGGAATACATCATGAACTTGAGAATGATTTCATGGAATATCCAATCAATATGCTACCATACTGATATGATAAATAATTCAAAGAATACCGATATATATAGGGCTTAACTTTACCTTTTTTCCAAATCCCATTACCCTCTTCCAGGGTGATATTCATATGAATAAATTTCCACCCACTTCAAAATATAGATCTGTTCGATGTTGGTCAACACATCTTTTTTATCAACTATGAGATGATCTTATGTGCTGTTGGATGGATATAACATTATGTTCCATTTCCTCAACTAGATCAGGTCACAATAGATTTATCTATCTAGTATCATTCCATCATGTTGGAGTTCTACACTTCTTACCCTAGAGGGCTTTATAAGGATCCATATGAATGAAGGAGTGAAAGATATTATTATAAGAAAATTATACCAAAGGAAGGTGTTTATCTGAATCACCATAGAAATCTATAGAGTAAGATCTCAAAATATATTATATATTTTTAATGGTCCTCTTAGACTAACCATCTATCTATGGATGATAAAAAGTTCCAAAACTTAAACTTTTTTATATCGATCCTATTGGAGACTTCTCCAAAACGTCAAGGTAAACTTCATATCCAAATCATATAGAATGGAAATTGGAACTCCAAGAAATCTTACCACTTCATAAATATATATTCTATAAAGTAGATTAAGATATAAATATTCTCTAATATAAATTATTTATGCTAAATTCATAATCCGATCGACTATAACCCATATGGAATTTTTGAAATTAGATTTTTTAGAGAGTCCAATGACAAAATCCATGGTGATGTTTTCCCATTTTCATTCAGGTATGGATAATGGTTATAAAATCCCCTTAGACTTCAATATCTCAGAATTAAGTTTCTAACAAACTAATCACCCAGAAACATACTCTACAATATCCCCCTTCATACCATCCCATCATAAATATTCTTTCATATTTCAATAAATCTTTGTACTTCTATGATGAATAGAGGATGATGAACTATGAGTCTTATCCAATAGATACTTCTTCAAATATGGTATGGGAGGAACACATACATGGTTCTAAAACATTATTATTCCATAACAATCAAGGTTTAACTCACAAAAATTTCTCACATTCTTTTATAGATCTACATATTCTTTATATGCCTCTTTAATAATCACTTGGATAGATGATTAAATACTCACTTTATCCAGATAATATTTCTCCCCTTCCTTTAAGATTTCTAGGTCCATCCTTTACAAATCCATAAATATTGATTCTTTTATGATCCTCATCATAGATAATCTAGCATGATCCTTTCAGATCGAAGAAACTACCATCTTGTTTACTTTCCTAGGGTGGTAATTTATTGAGTAGTCATAATCATAAATCATCTCCAACCATCTTATTTTGTACATGTTCAGATCTTTTTGAGTGAAAATATAATTTAAACTTTTGTTATTAGTATATATGTCACACCTTTCTCCATATAGATAATTCCTCTATATATTTAATTAAAAAATTACCACCGTTAACTTCAAATCATGAGTTGGGTAATTTTTCTCATAGACCTTCAATTTTCGTGAGGCATAAGCTACCACCATATCATTTTATATAGTAACACATCCTAGACCCTTATTTAATGCATCAATATAGGTAAAAAATCCTCTATAATACATGGAAGTGTGAGTATAGGTGCATTGACCAACCTTATTTTTATACCCTTGAAATTATCTTTACATTCTTTCGTCCACATGAATTTGATTCCTTTACAAGTCAACTTAGTGAGTGGACAATATAATCAAGATAAATATTTCAAAAAATGCTAATAATATCCAGGAAACATGAAAAAACTATAGATTTTAGTCACCATGGTTGGTCTAGTCTATTCTCAGAAAATTATATCTTTGAAGGATATACTAATATACCCCCACATGAGATTATATAACCCAAAAATGAAAATTTCTAAATGAAAAATTCAAAATTGTAAAATTTTTCATAAATCTTGTCATTACATAGGGTCTTTAGCATAATCCTGAAGTGATCTTTAGGTTTTTAGTTTCTATTTTAATATATAGGAATGCCATCTATAAATAAAACCATAAACTGATCAAGGTAGTCTCTAAATACTTTATTCATTAAATCCATGAAGATAACGAGGGAATTAGTTAGGCCAAAATGCACCATTATAAATTCATAGTGTCTATACCTTGATTGAAATATTGCCTTTTGTATATCTTCTTTCTTAAAACTCAATTGATGATATAAAAAAAAGGTCATTCTTGGAAATGTATGAAGCTCCACACAGTTGATTAACTATGTTACCAATATGGGGAAGTGGGCACTTTTTCTTGATTTTAATTTTTATAATCTCATGATAGTCAATGGAAAGACACATTGACCCATATTTCTTCTTAATAAATATATTAGGTTCACCCCAAGGTGACACACTAGGGATTATGAATATCTTATCAAGATTCTCCTAAAATTTCCTCTTTAATTACTATAACTCAATTGGGGTTATTCTATAAGGAGTCTTTGAAATTGGCATAACACTATGAATCTTTTCAATTAAAAAATAAACTTCATGATTTGGTGGAAGACTTAAAAATTCTCCCATAAAGACATAAAAAACACCCATAAAATAGGCATATCCTTAATGTTGAGTTTCTATCTAATAGAATGAGATTTTTAACCTTGATTTACATGAATTAAGACCCACAATATAGAATTAATTTTCATTATAAGTTTATAATCTGTAACATTCTAACCCGAGTGCCACATACTGGTGCCCCAAACCATTCAGTTATGTGACCTCATGCATGCCTACCTATATAACAGAGGCTGATGACTAGTAGCGATGGTCTAATATATATATATACATATACATATACATATATATATTTATGGGATACTATACCATCTTTATCAAAGGATCACAACAATATAAATAATCAACCAATAACCCAAAGACAATAACCAACAATAAGAATAATACAATATCCCAAAAAAAACTAGCATCACATGATGAACCAAAATTGAAAACAATATCTATAACTAAATAGTAGTTATGTCATTCTAATTAAGTTTCAATTTTGAAAATGAAAAAATAAAGACAGTAAAAACTTCTTCAAGTTATCCCCAACACCATGTCCATTTTCCCCATCCATTTTCCGTCGAAACTTAGCCATATAACATAAGGCTCTTTCCCTTATCCTGTCCAACAAACATGATGTCTATTTGTGTCGCAATCAGGAATCCCATGTAGGGTGTGATTACAACTCAATAGGACACCACCAATTCCATCTAAAATAATATATATTCAATAGCAATTTATATAGTCTCATAAAGAATAAATTACAATTCATAAAGTAAAAAAATTATCACATTTCATTAATCATTAATTGACCACATAACTTCACCAGGTTCATGAAGACACCAAACCCATAAATACTTACTTTGGCCCATTCTGGATTATGAACTATCCCCAAGGGATATCACATATCACAATACCATGGTTATAATTTATCATGTCATTTCAATTTATAACACATCCATTTGGAAGCATAGTCCAATGCAAGTATCATGGGTGTAGGATATTGTTCTTAGCACCCCATGGGTATTTGGAGCATCATTCCATGTCCCACACCCTATGGGTATTTAGATCATTCTTCCTTATCCCATTAGGTACTAATAACGTGGATGAATTTGGGTCAAGAACATCATGGATTTCACCCTATGGGTATTTTGAGTGCCGGTCCGTGTCCCACACCAAATTTATCAATCAATCACATATATCACATAAATAACATTTAACAAGGTTAATCAACATTAACCCTCTTATCAACATTTCTCATCATGGTATTCAATTTGAATTATAAAAAAACATAATTCAACACTTTTAATCTCAAGGAATAATATGAACATTTCATCATTAAACCCTTTTAAAAATTTAATCACATAAAACATTAACCTTTCAAGGTTCAGAAAAAATCCCCTTTATTACCATTATGAACAAATTAAATATTCTATCAATTAACCAATTATGAAATCTGATTATACCATCAATTTCATGATCAAAATTCATCAAATTTTAATTTTCCCCACATTTAACCCAATTCATTATCACATGAAAATTGAATTTAATCAATTCAATATCTTATTCTATTTTCCAACAATAGAAATTATAATTTCACAATTATGTACACATAAATAAACCAATACTATGGTATTTTTAATTTAAACCACCTACCTCAAGATCATTGATGCGAACTCGCAAATGGAAAACCCCAAATTGAAGTGCAACATTCAATTTCAAAATGAAGAATGAGATATAGACAAAAAAACTAGATCCAATATTGAAAGGATTTGATCCATGAAATACTAGATCTAAACTATAACCAATGGAGGAATTAGTCCATTCAAAAGACGAGATAAAGATGGGAGAGGGAGAAAAAACCAATCTGGATGATAATCTTTTAATGGGAGAGGTGCATATTCTTAAATACCATGTCTTATTCATCGTGAATTGAGTTTAGAAGCTATTTTAATCCATATATAAGACTCTAAAAAAGAGAGAATACTTTTAGGGTATAGTTGGTTTAAATTAGGGTGATGATCAGGGGTTCATTAATTTTAAAACTAATTTTCAAAAAAATAAATCTCAAGCGCATAGTTTCTTGGGATGGGGAGCACAATTTTACAAACCATGCTCCCTAATTATGTTCCACTCTCATGGGGGTTCATAGTTACTCCTAAGAGGGTTTATAGTTCAACAAACTTTGTGCCACCTATGCAATATCTCTCTGTCTAGTGTTATATGGTTTTCTGAGGCAGGGCATACAGTTTGGGAAAACCATGCGCCAACCATGAACAAATTATAACCCCTCTAAAATACTCCAAATTTCATCAAAATTTACCCAATACATGCCTCAGCAAAATTATAATAAATAAGGTAAAATGGTACCTTTAAAAGAGCTCAAGACATCACCAGAAAAGGTTGGGATCTTGCAATTCTTCATACCATATAACAACTCATCCTTGAGTTGTACTCCTATGAATCTCTAAGATTCTGAGGTAAACATTTTAGGCCACTGAAACCACTTATCCACTTCAATCTCCCATGTTTCATCATGAAAAAGCTAATGTTTCCACAATAAATGAACTATTAGCATGGAATTTCCCCACAACAATATATCCCTATGATCCAAAACACATATCAGATGATCCTCAAAGGATGAATCTGTCTCATGATCTGCATCATCCACATCGTTCACATGAGAAGGGTTGGGGTTATACCGATGAATTCGCGAGACATGAAAAATGTTATGCATAAAACTATACCTATGTGTAAGATTCAATCGATACCTCACCTTCCTGATTCTCTCCACAACCTCAAAAGGCCCAAAAAACCTAGGTATTAACATTCCCTATCCTTGAATCCTATGGTGACCCAATATAGGCGACGCCCTATGGAAAACAAGATCACCCTTTATAAACTCTAATGGTCGTCCAAGGATATTAGCATATTACTTCCACCTACTATGATCTGTAGCCATACACTTTAGAATTAGCTGAATCTGCTTTGATTTCTCATGCATGCTACTCGGTCCCAACAACACTGACTCACCTACATCCATCTAACATAGAGGTGATCTGCATGACCTACCATAATAAGCCTCATATGGTTCTATCAATATATTTTACTGATATTTATTATTATACCTGAAATCCAAAAATTCTAGGTGCTTCTCACAAGACCCACAAAAGACTAGAACACATGATTGAAGCATATCCTCAAGCACCTGTATAGTACGTTCTGACTACCATCCTTCTGTGGGTGTAATGTTGTACAGAGTAAGACCTATGTACCAAGTGCCTTATTCAAGTCCTTCCTGAAGAATGATGTAAAACATGAGTCATGGTCTGAAAAATACTTCATTGAACCCCTTGTAGATGGACTATCTATTGAATGTACAAGTCTCCCAAATGATCCACTGAGAAGGTCTCTCGTACAGGAAATAAATTCCCAAATTTCATCAATCAGTCCCCAAAAACCTAAATAGATTAATTTTTTTGAAAAGTCCTAAGGATACCCACCACAGATTCTATAGAAAATTCATCCCACATCCATTACAAAATAGTAAATGGCTGTAGTAAACCATCGGGTGATTTATGATCAACCTTCACCTATTAACAATTGTAGAATTATATCAGGAACCCCACAATATTATTTTTCATGCCCATCCAACAATCTTATCAACATAGGTTATGGTACATTTTGGTCACACATGGATGCACCACCCACTTCAAGGCATGAAATTCACACATTGGATCCTCAATAATACTCATAGGCACTAATACATGAACCTGGATATAAATTATCTCATTTTCATGTATAGTCTAATCAGAAGGTGACTCCCCACCATCAAGGATTTCCCTCAATACTATACACTTTGTATCTTCATACTACCTCTATATGATCCAGTTCAAATTTTTTGACTCCACTACTACTGATATAAGAGTCATTTGATCCTATCCCTCCTAAACCAAAACATGAATCTCAACCAATAAGGTTATTTTCACTCTGAACTAGAATCCTGGACTACCTGAGTCTGAGTTTTCCTACTTAAAGCGTTATCAAAATTGGTTCACTTCCCCTGTGTATATGTCGGATCCAAGTAAAATGATTGAATATAATCAACCCATATCCAGTTCTGTAGATTCAAATATCATCGTGAAAATATTTACTTTAAACACTTGTGATTAGTGTACACAATGAAAATTTCTCCCAATAGATAACACCACTAACATTTCAAAGCATAAACCACTACAGCCAACTCTAGATCATGCATATGGTAGTTCCATTCATGTGGCCTCAACTACCGTGACACATATTCCACAAATAGATCTCCCTTCATTAACACTACTCCAAGTGGCCTCCCATAACAATCACAAAAAACCGTATACTCCTCACCCAAATCACGGAAGATAAAAATAGGTTTTGTTTTCAATCACTTCTTCAACTTTTGGAAGGAATTATCACATGATTCAGACCACTAAAACTTTATCCGCTTCATAGTGAAGCCCCAAAGAGGTGTTTCCAATCAAGAAAAGTCCTAGATGAACCTCTAATAATAACCCACTAAACCCATAAAACTGTGGATATCTAAAACATTCTTAGGTTGTTCCCAAGAAACCACTTCATAAAAAAAATCTTGGTCCACTGACACACCTTCCTCCTAGATGATGTGACCTAAGAAATTTAAATAATAAATACATAATTGATACCTAAATATATTGCAATATATCAAATTATCTCTTAGTGTACTCAGGATGATTTTAAGATGTTGGTAATGATCATCACATGTCTTGGAATATACCAAGATGTCATTCAAAAACACACCCACAAATTGATCTAGGTACGAGTGGACAATTTAGTTCTTCAAGCCCATAAAAACTGTAGGAGAATTCATCAACTCAAAAAGCATCACAATGAACCTAGAAAGGCGATACATGAATTTGAAATAAATTTGAGGTATATCAAAAGGTCAAACTCTCAACTGATAATACCATGATCTCATGTTTATATTAAAAAAGACACAAGATCCCTTAATTATTCAAATATATCATCAATGAATAGAAGAGGATATCTGTTATTCATTGTCATGTAGTTTAACTTCCAGTATTAAATACATAATCACAACGTCTTATCAGCCTTCTTTGCAAAAAAAAACTAGAGAACCCCATGGAGACATACTGGGATAGATAAATCCATTATCCAAAAACTCTTCCAGTTGATTCTTGAGCTCTTAAATATCTTTTGGTTTCATTATGTATAGTGGAATGGAATTTGGCTCATTTCCAAGAACGATCTTAATCGTAAACTCCACATACATATCAAGTAGAATCCCTAAGAAGTCCTTAGGAAACACGCCCTAGAACTTGTCCACTAAATGTGGAAGGACATCATTATTTAAACCTCCATCATCCAGCAATAGAATAGCAACATGGGTAGTCAGATCCCCTAGTTTCTAATGAACCATCCCTACATGACCCGCCTGGATATACCACTCTCCATTATGAATATAATTATCACCCTAAAAAATGTAAAATTCACTCTCCTTTGGTAGAAATATATATAGGCTTGGTAAAACACTAACCATTTAATACCCATAATCAATTCAAAACCTAAAATATCCAAAATGTAAATATCCCAAAGCAAATGATACCCCCAACCTCGAGAGAACATCCCTTGCATAAGTTGATATCTCTCAACCATACACACAACAGTGTATCGATCATAATAACTTCACCCAAAAATTATACTACCACACTCAACCCACTCGCAAGTTGTATATATATAGAATAATTAGAGGAAACTATATCAAATAAGGCACTGGCTAGCATAGAATCTATAAGAATAATACCTCTAACTATCGATGGTCTAACCTCACTATCCATAAGTGTAGGATGAACTACATGAAATGTTCCTTCCCATCTTCCCTATAATGTAGTCTAATTACCATGTGCTACACCACTCTATTGATATGGAAACCCTTTCCCAAAATCACCTCATCCACTACCTTGAATTAAATCACTTGTAAAACTCCAACTTCCAAAATGATAAGATGTATAAGACACCCTTCCTATACTCTAGTTCTATCCAGTTTCTCCATTATTAACCATTTTCATAGGTTCCTATAAAACCTATTTATATTTCCTATCATATTGAAACCTCAAAACTCTATCAGTGATCAAGAATAATGCATATGAAAGTCCCCCAACAAACCTCACTAGTGGTACAACACTCAGTTAAGATCTTGAGTAAGTAATCCTCCCCCCTTTCCACTCTGTTTTCCATTATTTTGGTCAGAATTTTCATATTGATGATTCTTTATATTAGAAGACATATATCCATGTTGTCCATAAGAAATAACCTATCCACCATTGGAATCTTTCTTCAGGTTCCACTCAAATCCGAGAGTCTGATCCACTACCTCCTCAAACTTATTTAACTAAAATATTTTAACCTGGGAATTAATCTTAGATTTAAGACAATCCTGATAATGTCTTTCCCTACCTATCTCATCCCCTTACAATGCTGGAGTGAAGAACTAAGTGCATAAAGATACCAACATAGTCTATCATAGAGATACTCCCATAGGTCTACTTGATAAACTTTTATTCCCTCTCCTATCTCAAAGTAACTGGATAAAAGCGCTCTAGGAAATTTTCTTGCAAGTCCTTCCATACCATGTTTTCCATCTTCTCATTCAAATATTGAATGTACCACTATTGATTTGGTTATCCTTGAAACATATAAGATTTTAGTATGACTCTCTTTTTATCAGGTTTGTCTAACTGGTCCAGAATCATTTGGAAAGACTCCATCCAAAACTTAGTTTCCTCATGTCCACCCTCTACAGAGAAATTCATAGAGGGCTGTAACTAAAACTCCCTATTCAATTTGGACATAATATTCTCAACCTACCCTGGATCTCTTTCCATAAACTATATAAAATGATAAAATTTCTCATGAAACTACTCTTTGAATTCCTCACACGACACTATGGGTACCTTAGGTTCTACTACAAGTGGATCATCTCCAGCCATAACCTCTTATCTTTCTCTTAATAAGATTCATCCTAGAGGCATATTTCTACAATTAAAAACACACATTTCATAACATATAAAAAAAATGTACACATTTAGTAATATATATTCACATAAATCCAAAACAAGTCATCCCTATTTCCCACCACATGGTCAAAACTGAGGCACTATCACTACCCTCAACTATCCCACTTCTAGGTCATGGTTAAAAAGGGGTAAAAATATTCTCATAATCAAGTTCTCAATAAACACCCATATATCCATTTCAATTTCCCACATTTTTCATTAATTGAAATTTTATATTTTCATATTAGGAATCTTTTCCAGTTAAATAACACAAGAAAATATAAGCATTTCAACTGAAAAAAATCACTAAAAATACCATTTTCCCATGCATGCCTAAAATGATACATGTCACAATATATCCTGAGTGTTTATAATGATGCATGATTATTAAAATCTCATTCCATATGGGGCAATGAGTTAAATATCATAATATCTAAAAAAAAACAATCACATCACACAACAAGTGCATCACTCAAGGTGAAATAATATTCAACTGAAACCTCACACAAAAATAACATCAATCCCACCCTGGATACCTGGATTTTACCCCTACCTATGGGTTATCTAATCCCATACATGATTTCTTAACCAAGGACTAACCCATACTATTATCTTTTATGAATTTCCCAAAACAGTAAGATAAAAGAAAGAAAATAAAATCTTTCTTATACTGCTTTTAATGTACCGACCCGGGTTCCACATACCGGTGCCCCAAGACGATTGGTTATGTGACCTTAGGTGTGCCTGATCATACACTAGAGGCTATCAACTAGTAGAAAGGGTCTAATATATATAAAAATGGGAGACTATAACCTCTTTATAAAATCAACACAACAACAAAAACAACCAAAATACAATAACAAATAGCCAAAATAATAAAATAGCAAGAAAAAACCATTATCACATGATAAACTAAAACTGAAAACAATACCCATAACTAAATAATAGATATGTCATGCCAATTAAGTGTCCAGTGTAAAAATGAAAACCCAAAACAAAGACATTGAAAACTCCCCGAAGAGTGTCCTGACACCAATTCCGGTTCCCTCATCCATTTTCCACCCCAACATAGCCATCTAACATAGGGATCATCCCCTAATGCTATCTGGATAAAATGAACCCTATTTGGGTACTGATCAGGAATCCCGAGATGGGTGTGAGTACAACTTAGTAGGCCACCACCAACTAATTCTGAAACAATATCTAATCAATAATAGTGTATATAGTTGTATAAAGTAAATAGTTATCACATTTAATTGTTCTTTAATTGAACATATAACTTTCCTAGGTTCACGAAGACTCCTATCCCATCAATACCTTCTTTGGCCTTTGCTAGAGTCTGAACTATCCCTACAGGATATCACATATCACAATACCATGGTTATCATTTATTATTTCATTTAAATTCATATCATACCCATTTGGATCCATTGTCCAATGCCAATCTCATAGACATAGAATGTAATGTCTATCACCCCATGGGTATTTCACACCCCATGGGTATTTTGAGCATCAATCCCTTTCCCATACAATAATAATCATATACATGGTTTTTGGTCTATAACATCATGGATAGAACCCCGTGGGTATTTAAAGCATCATTCAGTGTCCCAGACCCCATTTATCAATGATTCATATAGATCAAATATATCAAATTAATCACATTTAACAAGGTTAATCAAAACTAACACTCTTATCAACATTTATTATCATGGTATTCTATTTCAACTATCAAAACAAACATGGTTCAACCCCATAATTTTCAGGGAATAATATTAACATTTCAACATCAAACATTTTAAGCATTTAATCATATAAACCATTTACCTTTCATGGTTAAGACAATTTTTCATTTCTTATGATTATCAACCAACTCAATATTCCATCAATTAACCAATTTCAAAATCTCATTAACCCATCAAATTCATAATCAGAATTCATCCATTTTCAATTTCCCACAAGTTTAACCAAATTCATTATCACATAAAAATTCAATTTAATCAATTCAATATTCGATGTAGTTTCCCAACCATGGAAATTGGAATTTCACAATTTCATTCATATAATTAAATCAAGTCTATTGGTTTTCCAATTTATACCACCAACCTTAAGATCATTGATGGACACTCACCAATGGAAAATTACAAATTAAAGTGGAACATTCAATTGAACAATGAATAATTATATCTAGATGTAAAACAAAGATCTAAGATTAAATATATTATATCAATAAACACCTAGATCTAAACCATCAATAAGGGTGGAAAAAATCTATTTAACACATGAGAGAAAGATGGGAGAGCGGGAAAAACCCATTGAGATGGAAATATCTTATTGGGAGAGGTGATGATTCTTCAATATGGTCTTCAATTCATCAATAATGGAGTTCAAAATCACTTAGAATCCATCAGAAATCCTCTAAGAATGAGATAAATCCTTTATGGTCGAGTTAGGTCAAATTAGGGTGAATTAAGGTGGGTTTGGTAATTTTAAAACTAATTTTCAAGGAAATAAATCTAGCGTACATGGTTTCCTAGTTTGGGGCACACAATTTTCCAAAAAATTCACCCTAACTGTGTTCCTCTCCCATGGGGGTGCATGATTAATTTTAAGAGGTCACACGGTTTGAAAAACCATGCACTAACCATGTAATACCTGTATGGGGTTGCACTATTTTCAAGGGTAGGGAGGACAGTTTGGGTGAACTATGCACCAACCATAAACTTTCCAAAACCCCTAAAAAGAATCAAAATTTTCTCTTAAATCACCTTAGACATAACTCAACCATTTTATAACCAAAATAAGAAAAACAGTACCTATAAAAAAGATTGAGACACCACAATTTGTTTGGGGATATTACATATTCACCCTTTCATTGATAAATGATTATAGTTTTATTCAGAATATAAAATATGATTTCCCTTCACCAGAAATTAATATGGGATCCATATAAAGAATGTAAATACATGTAAAGAATTACATAAAATTAAAATAAATGTAGAATCATGAGATTTTCTAGAACAAGTTTCCCAAAAAACCATAATTGGATAAGAACCATAAATTTGGGTTTCTATTGTTGTACCATTAGAAGTTTTCATAGTTAAATCAACATCTAATTATTGAGGTGATATAGTGACACCCATATAAAATTATTTAGAAATAATGGAGTGAGTCAATCCAAAATCAAATAAGAAATTAACTATTCAAGTGTGAATGATAAGTGTACATTTCACCGTATCATTTTCATAGCCCACAGGTATTCGTGTTCAGATGAGATTTACCATTGTCTTTAGGCTTAAGAGGCTGTTGATTCTGATCATAAAAAATTTAGCAATCATGAACTAGTTGGGATAATTCCCATACTACTTAAATTTTATTAATTAGAGTGTGGGTAGTTAATTATATGGTAATCCATATAATTCTAACAAATCATTTATAGAATGTCAAAATCACAACAGCTTCTATTATGAGACCTTAGGTTTAACATAGGTCATTCATGATCATTGTGAAAAATTTAAGATTTTATCCTATACATAGTCATATCCCTAGGGTTTTTATAAAAATTTTCTAACCCAAATACCCAAATATTGTCTAATATCTTCTCTAATACCAACTATAATTGCCTAATATTTTCATACACAAACATTACATCTATTTAGATAAATATTCAATAAATAATAATAAGATCCACACTAGAATCATAAAGTTTTAGATTCCATGGAGAGTAGATATAAAATATTTTTATATTATGAAATATCTTCAACATATCCCCTAAATATCCCCCCTATATTACTCTTAATAGGTATATCGACACACCCTATTAAAAATTACTTTATATCTTGGCTAAAAGAAACATAAGTTATGTAAGGAACCAGCCCCCCAAGTACCCATAGCCGGTTACCATGAGACATGATGTACCATAATTATCACATTAATTTAAAAATATCACATCATGTCCCATGCTATAGAGGATTGTGAGGTTCAGGTTCCAGGAAAATATCTTCATTTTCAAACTTCATCAAGTAATACCTGATGCCTGAAATTTTTTCATTTAAAACGTAGGGTGAGAAAAAGAAGGCCCAATAAGGGGTTTTGAAAACATTTGAGAATAATAATAATAATAATAATAATAATAATAATAAAACTTTAATTACTTGAAAATAGATGTCGCAAGTAAACATAAAACTTTTCTTAAAGAAAACCAATTAATCTTGAAATTTAAAAAAACTTTAACTTAAAATTGAAAAAAACATGATCAGAGTACGCGGTTCAAAAAAGGGAAATAAAGTGCCTCTACAAAGCATTAAGGGTTATGCAATTTACTAACAAGACTAGTTCTGAGTGCACTAGACATAAAAAAATGTTTTAGCATAAACTAGTGAACATATCATGATAAACCTATCCATAATTTCTCACATGATGTGATATAAAATCTGCTGATAAATGGACCAAGTCCAAATATTTCTGAAACATAACATGTCCATGCATTTAATTTATATGCGCATACAATAGGATTTGAACCAGGGATAATCTACTAGTCAAAAAAACCCCATAGTTGGTCACTTACTAAAAAATTAAGAGGAGGGTATAATGCCAGACTATGTCAAGGCCTTGTTCCATGACATCTAGTGATTAAGGCCTCAGCCAAAATCCATAACTCATAGTTGGGAAAAGCCTCGACCAATTCCCCTACTAGCTATCTCATGAGACCTATCGATTCATTGAGATGCTATAACGGGACTCACCTATCACATAATCATTCCAATACGATCATCTTATGTCTTAGGGGGCTATGTATCCAAGGAATCCCATACCACTTTGGATAACCATTTTAAAGTGATGTTATTTGGGGTGTCCCATACCACTCCAAATAATGGGTTCTTAGATTCATTATTATTATCTAGTGTTTATCAATCAAATAAAAATTTAAAATGGCATTTACTAAATAAATACATGCATTAAACATGACATTATATCATGCATTAAACATTCTATCGAATGATAGTAAATAAACATGGCATATGCATATTGAAATTCTACCAAAATGTTACATGAATTATTTCCACACTGATATGGGTCCCAAATTTCAAATATATGAACCTATGTTATTAATTCTAGGTACATCATTTCATTAATTTAACCCATAAAAAGTAAAATTAATATCAAGTACATAGTACTTTTAATTGGTTAAATTAAAGACCCTTTTTAAGAATACTTTTAACATGTTTCAATTTAATTCTTAAACTTCTAGAGTTTTTAACATAAAACACCCATACACATGGGCTATAAATTCATCTATGTGATATAATAAATTGCACCAAAAGTAGGAAGGGATAATCTTCTTAAAAGTATATAAAAAATGTAGATATCATTAAAAGTAGAGATCTTTTCATTATTCAAATGTTTCAAAATCCATGTACATGGTATATGTATATATAAGTAATAGTAAATCGTATATGTATATACAGTATAAAACAACCTCTTTGCATGCAATTTAAGGAAATATTCTTTGCATGTACATGAACTCCCCTAAACCAGAGGGACTTTTACAGGGGTTAAGGCTTTCAAATATAATTTCACAACCCCGTACACACACACACACATATATATATACATAGTTTGTATATTGTAATAAAAAACATTTTGCATAAAATTTAAGGAGGTAAAACCTTATACCTTCACATAAACATTTTAAAACAGGAATCTTGTAGGGAGGATAGAAGTTCTAAAACCGAGTTAATAATTTTATACATGACATATACATATAATTAGTGTATATATATATATATATTTGAAAACAGTTTGCATGAAGAGATGAGGTTTTATAAATTATACCTATAATGCATGAAGAAGGTATCCGAGGCCACTTACCTAAAAAAAATACCAGGGAAAGAGACCTTTGTGGAAACCTGGGGTGTGGAGGGTCCGGAGGCAGTAGGAGTGAAGCAAAGAGTTATAAAATAGGATGTATGGATACTGTTTCAGGGCACACCGCGGGGAAAAAGACAATGATGCTGGAGAAAAACGAGAGGAAAAATAAAGGCCCAGATCACGTCTGACTTGATCCGAGGGCAGGGGTATGACCATGATTTATAAAGGTAAGGATGGATCAGATTTAATCCAAGCCTGATTGAACGGCTCACATAAATGCAGTGATATGCCGTGATTTCTAAAAGCTGCATGCGAGATCGAGATAAGTGGATCAGATCGCGTGCGACGTGATCTGACGACCAGGATCTCATCTCGCCCAAAAATTTGGTTCCCACATCGAAATGGGAAGCCGATTTCACCTCCCTTAAAAGCTTTGGCCTCCCGCAATGCTGGTAATAACACAACACACACACATGAGGCCTTATACACGAGCCTCCACCTCTCCTGCAGGCCTAGGCCTACCCCTTCCCATGAAGCCTTGCGCCCGCGCTATGCTCACACACATCTTCTCCTGAGTGAACTATTCATGCATGCTCTTGTGTGGTCCTTGAGTAACCTATGCCTGATCTCGGGCTGGCCCAGGCTTAGGCTGAGGGCCTGACTTGGCCACCTTGAGCGAGCTGCCTCCCTTGGCCTGACCAATAAAGGGCTGGCCCTTATGGTCCTAATTTGTTTTTATAAAAACTTAACCAAGAAGCATGAAGTTTAAGGGAAGCAATACTATAAAGAAATTTCCCCTTTTTTTAAAACATGGCTTTTATTAAATATTAGAAGGTTAAAGTGCACTAGTTAGATTTTGTCTTAAAAGTATTTTTCTAAAGTTTCTTATAAATATTAAACCTTTAGCATAAAATGTCATAAAAGGTCATAAATTCATTAAAAGAAATTAAACATAACTTAAAAACACTGAATGAAAATCATTAGAATTTACTTGCGTTAATTACAACTTGTTTTATTTCCTTATTCCTTTTTCGAAAACATCAAAATATTATTCAAAAATTTTCATTATACCCTTCTAAAGTTCATGGTTGGAGTAGATTATAATTTTTTTCCCAATTTATAACTTAATTACATGATGGACTAGAATATTCTTATAAGTTTTCACTTAATTGACCAACGAGGCCAACGATTATATTTATAGCCGTTAGAGTTCCATGATTTCTAAGGCAACGATAAAATTTGTGCCCTATAAATCCAAAACTTTGGGTGTCCTAAAACTCATGTTGTTTGAAGGAAATGGTTTGAATTGTACCTTTGGTGCTTAGTGTGGTTGCGGTGGCTTCATCCATTCTTATGTTCATTAGGATGGATACTAAGGACCCCTATCGTCTTCACGGGGTTCTCGTTGTTTTTAGTGGCCTTACTGTAATCTTGATAGGGTTGTTAATTGGTATCTTTTGTTAGGTTGATTTCCCATTTAACCCCAGTTTTTTGTAACCACTACTACATTCTTAATTGAATAAAACTCCTTGTGAACGTTTCATGTGCTTTACTCCATTGATATTATTATTTTATAAGAAATAAGTTTTGTTCGATTAATAGACAACATAAATTATATAAGTTACCATTATGTGAAACACAAGTCTTTGGGTTGTTACATTATTCCCCCTATAAAGAATTTCATTCTCGTAATTCTATTCATAAATTGGAAAAGAAATTCTCAGACGATTATCATCACCAAAATGGGAGATTCGGCTTGGTTAATGGAATACCCAGGTTGGTATTCATTTACTCTGCTTCAATGGACTAGATACATCTCGATTAGTACTTTTTGAACTCTGGAATATGCATTCTACACTCAGGATTTTATAGGGAAGCTCGAGCGGTACAAAGTTCAGAGATGTCCGAATGGAAATATTCTCTGATGCCTTGATAGACTACATTCCGCCTAAGATATTCGATTGGAATGATTCATTTAAACAGACTGAGGTTTAGGATCTGAAACATAAAGGCTGCTTTGAGGTTCCCATCTTGGTAAGCCACTAGGAAACATGCTCTGGCAGAAAAATTCTGTTCCAAGGTGAAACAATGAAAAAGACCCTCGAAGTATCTCCCCCTTTTCCTATAATAGGGAAGTTGGGTAATGGAGATGAAGTGGAATACATGGTCATTCTCTTGATAGGAACGAAGGATCTCAAGGCTATTAGATAAGAAAAACATGCGTTGACACGATCCCCACAGGTTGAGGAAAGAAGGATAGTCCACAGTGCAAGTTCTGATTAAGATATCCTCCAATATTTCATTGGGTAGGGATGAGATATCTGTTCGTCTAGCCATCGGAAAACATATTCGTGAGAATTCACTTTGAAAGTTAAGATAAATTAAAGACATGAATGGGAAACATAATATTTCAATAAAACATAAGTTTATTACTAAACATCAGTGCCTGAGTTCCCCTAATGATCTACTACACAAACTCCTCACAGATAGGAAAAACTCCCTATCTCCTTAAACCAAACACATACTGAGCATTCCGGGTTAAACTCATAGAGACACCTATGATGTCTCCTGAGTGTGGCATGAGGGGTATGAAGTTGGGAGACATAAAAATACACTTTTTTCCTGCAAGACAGTTAGGTGGACTCATCTTTTAACATTCTGATGTACAAGAATTGTCCCCAGATGCGGTAGTTCAATATTTGACAAAGATAGGCCGCTCGGAGGTCTCTGGCAGCATAAACTTCTTGAAAAGTGTCGAGGGCCATAAAGCCAATATCCTCACCTACCGTGAGCACTTGGAAAAGTCCCTCATGGTACCTTCCCCAACATATATAGGAGGGGAATTGGGTCATCATCATAAGAAGGTAATCAAATCCTAACCCCCGGTGTAGCTGAAGCACCCAAGGTGAGTTTGACACATCATACAGGTGTTTTCACGTCATGCGGATATGAGCATAGTTTGGAAAATTCTCTTGGATAGATAAAGACACAATGGTCTCTAGGGAATTAGTGGGGAGTGATAGTAGATTGGTAGGCACATTTTCATCTGCCATCTAAAAGTTATAATAAAATCACTTAGTAAGGTTCAGTCATAGCTATATATTTTTTTATTTCCTGGTTTTCCAGAATTGTCTGAAGCTATCCTCTGATACCAACTGTAAGGACCCGACCCCCCCAAGTACCCGGATCCGGTGCCCATGAGACATGATGTACCATAATTATCACATTCACTCACAAATATCATATCATGTCCCATACTATAGAGGATCGTGAGGTTCAGGTTCCGGGACACCAACTGCATTTTCAAACTTCATCAAGTAATACATAATACCTGAAATTTTTTCATTTAAAATGTAGGGTGAGAAAAAGAAGGACCAATAAGGGGTTTTAAAAAAATTTGACATAATAATAATAATAACAATAATAATAATAATAATAATAATAATAATAATAATAATTTCATTACTTTAAAATAACTATTTCAAGTAAACCTAATATTTTTCTTAAATAAAACCAATTGATCTTGAAATAAAATAAAAATTTTAACTTAAAATTGAAAAAAACAAGATCAGAGTACGCAGTTCTAAAAAGGGAAATAAAGTTCATGTGCAAAGCATGCAGGGTTATGCAATCTACTAACAAGACCAGTTCTGAGTGAACTGGACATAATATGAAGGTTTTCTCATAAACTGGTGCACATATCATGATAAAACTATCCATAATTTCTCACATGATGACATATAAAATCTGTTGAGAAATGGACCAAGTCCAAAAATTTCTGAAACATAACATGTCCATGCATTTAATTTATCTGTGCATACAATAGGCTCTGAACCAGGGATATCCTACTAGTCAGAAAAATACCAAAGTTGGTCACTTACTAAAACATTAAGAGGAGGGTATAATGCCAGACTCTGTCAAGGCCTTGTGCCATGATGTCTAGTGATTAAGGCCTCGACCAAAATCCATAACTCATAGTTGGGAAAGGCCTTTACCAATTCCCCTGCTAGCTGTCTCATGAGACCTACCGATGCATATAGATTCTATAATAGGACTCACCCATCACATAATCAGTCCAATACGATCCTATTATGTCTTAGGGGGATATGTATCCAAGGCATCCCATACCACTTTGGATACCCGTTTTAAAGTGATGTTATTTGGGGTGTCCCATACCACTCCAAATAACGGGTTCTTAGATTCATTATTATTATCTGGTGTTTATCAATCAAATAAAAATATGAAATTACATTTACTATTGAAATACATTAATTAAACATGACATTATAACATGCATTAAACATTCTATCGAATGATAGTAAACATACATGGCATATGCATAATGAAATTCTACACAAATATTACATGCATTATTTCCACGCTGATATGGGTCCCAAATTTCAAATATATGAACCTATGTTATTAATTCTAGGTACATGATTTCATTAATTTAACCCATAAAAAGCACAATTAATATCAAGTACATAGTAATTTTAATTGGTTAAATGAAAGACCCTTTTTAAGAATACTTCTAACACGTTTCAATTTAATTCTTACAGCTCTAGGGTTTTTAACATAAAACACCCATACACATTTTCTATAAATTCATCTATGTGACAAAATAAATTGCACCAAAAGTAGGAAGGGATAATATTCTTAAAAGTATATAAAAAAGTAGAGATCTATAAAAGTAGTGATCTTTTCAGTAATCAAAGGTTTCTAAATCTGTGTACATGGTATATATGTATATAAGTAAAAGTAAAACATATATATATATACAGTATAAAACACCCATTTTTCATGAAATTTAAGGAAATCTTCTTTACATGTACATGAACTCCCCAAAACCATAGGAATTTTTACAGGGGTTAAGGCTTTCAAATAAAATTTCACAACACCGTACACAGATATATATATATATATATATTTATATATACAGTTTGTATATTGTAATAAAAAAAATATTTTGCATAAAATTTAATAAGGTAAACCCTTATACCTTCACATAAACACTTTACAAAAGGAATCCTTTATGGTGGATAGGAGTTTCAAACCCGATTTAATAAATCTATACACGACATATACATATAGGCCATCTATAAATATATATTTGAAAATCGTTTGCATGAATAGATGAAAACAAAACAACTTCACCAATGCGTGCTAACCTCAAAACAGAAGGCAATAGAGGAGGTTACAGTTTTTAAAATAGGTAGAAGTGTATATATCAAAACTATATATATATATACATATATATGAAAACCCGTTTGTATGTAAAAGGAAAATGAAAACACCCTTAAATAGCTTGAGGAGGAGGAGGTGGTGCTCGGGAGACATTGGAGAACTAGGAGGAAGAGTCGAGGTCCGATGGAAGCTTAGTGAAAAGAGCCGGGAGGTCCTTTGAATGACTCAGATGAGGTTTTATAAATTATACCTATAATTATTAAAGAAGGGATCTGAGGCCACTTGCCTAAAAAAATACTGAGGAAAGAGACCTTTGTGGAAACCAGGGGTGTGGAGGGTCCAGAGGGGGTAGGATTGAATAAAATGGTGATAAAATAGGGTGTATGGCTACTGTTTCAGGGAACGCTGCGGGGAAGAAGACAACGATGCTGGAGAAAAATGGTAGGAAAAAGGATAGCCCAGATCGTGTCTGACTTGATCTGAGGGATGGGGTACAACCATGATTTATAAAGGTAAGGATGACTTAGATATAATCCGAGCCTGATAAAATGGCTCACATAAATTCATTGATATGACATGATTTCTGAAAGCGGGACGTGGGATCGAGATCAGCGGCTCAGATCGCATGCGACGTGATCTGATGACCAGGATCTCATATTGCCTGAAATTTTCATTCCCACATAGAAACGGGAAGCAAATTTCGCCTCCTTTATAAGCTTCGGCCTCCCGAAATGCTGGTAATTACACATCACACACACAGGAGTACTTATACATGGGCCTCCACCTCCCCCACAGGCCTAGGCCTACCCCTGCCCATGTGGCTTTGCGCCAGCGCTGCGCGCCCAAACATGCACTCTCGAGTGGCCTATGCATGCTTGCTCTTGTGCGCTCCTCGAGTGACCTATGCCTGATCTCGGGTTGGCCCAGGCTTGGGCTGAGGGCCAAGCTTAGCCACCTTGAGTGAACCGCCTCCCCTGTCCTGTCCAATAAGGGGATGGCCCTTATGGGCCCAATTTGTTTTTATAAAAACTTAATCTGGAAGCATGAAGTTTAAGGGAAGTAATAATATATAGAAATTTCATTTTAAAAAAAATGGATTTTATTAAATATTAGAAGGTTAAAGTGCACTAGTTAGATTTTTTCATAAAAGTATTTTTCTAAATTTGCTTATAAATATTAAACCTTTAGCATAAAAGGTCATAAAAGTCATAAATTCATTAAAAGAAATTAAACATAACTTAAAAAAACTGAATAAAAATTATTACAATTTACTCGAATTAATTTCAACATGTAATATTTCCTTATTCCTTTTTCGAAAACATCAAAATATTATTCAAAACAGTTCATTATACCCTTCTAAAGTTCACGGTTGGAGTAGTTTATAATTTTTCCCAATTTATAACTTAATTACATGATGGACTAGAATATTATTATAAGTTTTCACTTAATTGAACAATGAGGCCAACAACTATATTTATAGTCGTTAGAGTTCCATGGTTTCCAAGGCAAAGGTCACATTAGTTCCCTATAAATTCAAAACCTTGGGTGTCCTAAAACTCAAGTTTTTTAAAGGAAATGGTTCACATTATACCTTTGGTTCTTAGTGTGGTTGTGGTGTCTTCGGCCATTCTTATGTTTGTTAGGATGGATACTAAGGAAACCTATCATCTTCTCAGGGTTCTTGTTGTTTTGAGTGGCCTTCCTGTAATCTTGATAGTGTTGTTAATTGGTATCTTTGGTTAGGTTGATTTACCTTTTAATCCTGGTTTATTGTAACCACTACTGCGTTCTTAATTGAATAAAACTCATTGCATCCATTTCGTGTTCTTTACTCCATTGCATCATATTATTATTTTATAATAAATAAGTTTCATTAGATTAATAGACAACATAAATTATATAATTTATCATTATGTGAAATAGAAGTCTTTGGGGCGTTGCAATTTAAGGGAGAGATTATATGCTCAGTAAGGGTAAACATGGGAGTAATCAATAAATGGTTATAAAAAAACGTAATATAAGGATAGGGGAAAGTGATCTTCACCATATGTACAATGTTAAATCCCAATCTAATAAAGATCATAAATATGAGTTATTTCATAAAACATTAACATTTCATAAGTGATAGGTAATAATATAATAATTCATCATAACTAAACAACGAACCATAATTTCATGTGAGTAGAAGCATCATAGAAATAATTTCATAATTCAAGGATAACTACCAAGACTATATAATCACGAATAAACACATATTTCCACTATTCGATCAAGCACATTGACTTGTTTCCCATAACATGTTAATCACATCAACATGTTTTCCATAAGAGATCAAGCACATCAACTCGTTTCCCATAACAGATCAAGCACATAAGATAGTTTTCCTTAAATATATCATGAGATATAATACTTTACCCAATTAATTAGTGGTAGATATAGATCCAACCTATAACATAATTAAAACCATTCATATGTTTTCTATAGGATCAAAAAAAATTCATCATATCAGAACCCATTAAAAGAAATGGGTTTCATGGATATTTCATATTTTCATTACAAACACAAACCATCTAGAGAAATAATAAGTATTTTATCCTGGAATCATAACCCTATTAAATTATAAGTAACATCAAAGGATGCCATATTATATGGAAAATGATTTTGAAATATCATATGAAAAAATTCTTAAGGAAAATAAATTTTCAATTTTAAATCACATCTATTTAATAAAACTGCACACTTTCAAATGAAAACATTTAATTTGAAAATAAATCTATAAAATTGTAAATTAAGCTTAAAATAATTTAGGTGAAATAATGCTAGGAAAAACTAATCATACTGTATAGGTTAAGAAACATTCCTTACATATTTTTTTAGATAAGTCCCAAAGAACCTTGTTTTTAAAACAAAAAAATGATTCCTTTTAAATCATTTTGTCAAAAGTTAAAAATAGGTAAAAATTATTTTAAATAATTGTAGGAGAATATTTAAGGAAAATGGAAACTATTTTGGAAAACATTTATATTTATGAGAAATATTCCCCAATAGAGACTTACACATCAATAATCCTGAATAACAATTAGATTGTGAAATAAACACTTACTTCAAGTATGACCTTTCCTTGTTCATGTTAAAACATCTTGTATAATAAATATGGATTTACTATGCAGTTATTCCATAAAAATATTTATATAATACCATTTATTATTTATTTATAACTTATTATTACACATTTATTAATAATTTTTTATTAAAATCATTGTTCTAGGTGATAAATGATTCTTTTTCCAAGCATGTTTTGGTTTGGTTGTCCTAATCCCTAGGCTTTGATCATGGTCCCATAATTTATAGAATTTTAATCATAGCATTAAAATCATATATATTCATTATATAAAATGTTGGGAATAATATGATGATCAAGGTTATGAAGGTTTTATGTGTTGTATTTTGTTTTCACGATATGTTTTGAAGAAAGGAAATCACTTCAATTTGTTTTGTGTAAAAAATTGTTTTGGGTTTTTTTAAAAGAATCAGACCCATGTTAATTATGTTGATGCTTTTTTGATATGTATTTCATATAAATCACGAGTTGTATTGATAACTTGTGATGCAAGCTTGATAGATGAAAGGGGGAGTGAAATAGATTCTCCTAATTAGAAAAGAATTGTATTCAGATTGTTATTCAAAATAATCAGAAAAGAATCGTGTTTAGGTTGATTGTATCTGGATGGAAGGGTGAAATAAGTGGTAGCGATTGTTTTTGAAAATAATCAGAAAGGAATCGTATTTAGATTTATTGTATTCAGATGGTATAGAGAAAGAAGTGGTACCCATTGTTTTTCAAAACAATCAGAAAACAATCATATCAATATTTTATTGATTGTATTTCAAATGAATTAGATTCTGGGTGAGAGTAAAAGAAGTGGTACTGATGGAAAGTAGATGTCGATGAAAAGTGATGCTGATTGGAAAAGTGATGTTGATGGAAAGTGGTTCTGATCAAAGTGGTGCTGATGGAAGAGGTTATGCCGATAGAAGATGAGACACCGATTCTTTTTCAAAAAAATCGTATTTTGGTAGAAGAAAAGGAATAAGATGGTGTTGATTAAGAATGAATCATATCAGATTGTTTTTCATCATATCTAGGCAGATCATCCTTATCAAATTAAATTTTACCATATCCAGCAATCGTAACTAGATATGATCATATCCAGAATGATCGTATCTAGAATGATTGTATCCATAATGATCATAACCATAAATGATTGTATCTAAAATGATCGTATCTAGAATGATCATAACCAGAAATGATTGTATCCAGAATGATCATATCCAGCATGATTATAACCAGAATGATTGTATCCAGAATGATATTAATGAGAATGATCGTATCAAGGATGATCGTAACGAGAATGATCGTAACCAGATATGATCATATTCAAGACAATGGTATCCATAAAATCTATAATCAGAAAAGATCATGCTTGGGTTGAGATAAAAATAAAGAAGTAGGAATGAATGGAAAGTTATAATTCTTTCCAATTGATGTCAGATGATGCTAAAGCTGATCCCCAATGAATTCAAAGTCATGAAGGTAGTCATGATTCAAGAATTGGTTTTTTAATGTGATGATGTGTTTTCTCAGGAGGGTCAAGAGAAATGAAAAGAAAGTAGATATAGATGAATGAATTATCAAGGGGGAGACTTTATTTTAAAAGATTTATTGTATCTCAAGTGAAGAAGTGAATTTATTCAAACACATTCAATTGTTATGGTATCAAGCATTGTTTTGAAGAAATTAGCATGAGAGAATCAGATTTAGACCCATGTATTGATCTTCAATTGTAATTGTATTGACATTTGAAATGGGAGTCTGGAAAATAAGAGATGAAGATTTTAGAAGATTCGAGAAGAATCAAGAAGCATTGAAGAACTCATAATTGCTCTGAGATTTCAGTAGAAATTCCGATTTGGGTGAATTTAATTGAGAGGGAAAGTGTTTTGGGATTACCGCCTAAACATGTTTTGGGTCACCTATAAAAGGAATTAAGTACATTTTACTTGTGTGACTTGCAGAGGGAGAAGCTCTGGGTTTCTAGAGAGATGGAGAGTTCCATTCCATTCGGATTGACAATTGTCTTGGGTGGTGCTGATTCATTCATATTCTATTTGGCATGACAATTGTATTAGGAAATTCAAGTGGTGGTAATTCTATTCTATTGTTTTCAAACTGAAAATTGGATCAGGATCTTTGTTGGATCTTTGTTTTGAAAGAATCAGGATGGGAGCTTTGATTTGAAAGAATTGGACTGGGATCTCTATTTTGAAAGAATCAGACACATAAGAATCAGACTCAGTGTTTCATAACAAAGTCCAGGTGGTTCTTACCTTTCTTCTGGGTAAGGAATTTATTTATTGTATTACAATTTGAATAAATTTGTTGAATTGAAAAGTGCAGGTAACATGAGTTATTACAAAAAAATTGTATTGATCTATTGTGCTAAGAGGGATCACATACACTAGTGGGATTGTTTCATAGTGGTATACAATTGTAAGGGTAAATGCTACTCGTTGCAATCCAAGGATTGTTTTATTAGTGGATTATATGGTATTTGATCATTTCCAAACCACACCAAGGACATAGATATTCTTATTGAATAGCGAACCTTGTAAATATTTGTGTTCCTTTGGATGTGTATTGGTTTGTTTCTCAATAGGGAATTGAAATATCTAAGAGGAGGCAAAGTTTGTTTCAATTTAAAAGAAACCTAAAAGAAAAAGAGTATAACTGAATCACCCTCCCCCTCTCAGTGATACATTACTCCAGTTGGGAGCTTTCAATTGGTATCCAATGAAGCTTTAATTTTCTATTATTTTCTAATTGAGAAGATGAACTGTGTGAACAATAAATGTATTCCAGTATTTGATGGAAAGAACTATCATATCTGGAAAGATAGAAGGCTTCCATATCTTTTGTCTATCAGCTATGATGTTCTTGAAGCTACAATAGTTGGGTTTCCTCCCATTGATGATAGTCCTATAATTACACATGTTGACATGATTTTTCTTGAGAATGATGGAAGGGACAAGAATTCTATATTATCATCACTATATGAAAGTAAATTCTTGAGAGTTAAAGGTGTTTCCATAGTTAAAGGTATATGGGACAAGTTGGAAAACATTTACTAAGACAATACAAAAGTGAATAAGGTGAAGTCACAAATATAGAGATCGAAGTATGAATATTTGAAGATAGGTGAGCATGAATCTATTGGGGAATTATTTAACAGGATAAATGACATTGTGAGTACTATTAGATTTCTTGGTGAAAATATGAAAGACTCTACAGTTGTTGAAACAATCATGAGAATCCTACCTGATAAATTTGATGAAAAGGTTTCTTCACTAGAAGATAGAGATCCTAAAAAATTGTCTCTTGATGATTTACATAACAATATTATTACTTATGAAATGAAAATAGAGAATGCTAGGAATAGAAAAAAAAGTGGATAGAGAAATGTATATCTAGGCTATGAAGAAATAAAATTCAAAGAAGATTGTTATTGAAGATGATGCTGGTGATTCTTACACTGAAAATGAGGTATGTAAAAATCCCAAGGAAATCTTATCCTTGTTTTCTAACAATGTGAAAAGAGGTACATGGAAATACAAAGGGAAACTTCCCTTGAAATGTTTTGAATGTGGACGTGTTGGTCACTTTGAGGCTAATTTTCCTCAATGAAAGAAAGAATAGGATAGTGATATTGAAGAAATAATGACAAGGAGATCGTGGGAGAAAAAGGGAGACAATGGAAAAGAAAATAAATTGTTCAAATCAAAAAGAATAATTTTCTTGTCCAAAGATGATAAAGAAGAAGAGGGTGATGGTAAATACTAAAAATCCACTAAGTATGGTAATGAAAATAATTTCATTTCAATAGTGAATGATGAATAATTTATAAGTAATAGTTCTGAAGAATAAGAACATCATCTTGAAATGAATTTGAAATAAGAGTTGGATGATTGTCTAAGAAGGATTAGATGGATTGAAAAGGAAAACAAAAAGTTGGAAGATGAATGCTCAAACAACCATGAATGTTTTTCTGGTGAGAAAGAAAATCAGGTTAAATAGATTGATGATTTTAATAAGTCCTTTGAAGATGAAAAGAACCATAATGTGAATTTGGAAGTGAAGATGAAGGAAAAATAATAAGAGTTGGAACTTGTCCAATAAAAATTCTTTAAAGTTGAAAAGAAAAGTCTATGTTTCCAAAACTGTATCACAGAATATGGTGAATGTTCTCATAATGAGAAACTTGGGAAGTTTCAAAAAAATATACCTTCAAAGAGTGAGAAGAAGAATGGAATTGTGTCTAAAATCAAAAATATCAGAAAGGTTGTGTATGTGGTGAAAATGAAGAATCCAGAAGTTATAAAACATCCTGAGTCCGAAAAGGATTTATGAGGACCCAAAAAAGATTCACATACTTCTGATCCTATTAAGGATGAAAATAATAATAATAATCTAATTGAAAGTGAAAATAAGTTGGTTGAGAAATGTTTTAACAATTCTAATTAGTTTGGATGTTTTAGAGGAAAATTATCTTTCTATGGGTATTGTTGGTATTATGATGGATTCAAGCACACACCAAGTATGTGTTGGTTCAATCAATAACATTACTATTATACCATAGGTTATTAAAGTAAGAGATTGAGGGGGATTCAATCTCCTCAAAGAAAGAAAAATGATAAGGTTATATTGAAGAAATCTGAAAAAAATGAAATGAAGATTGAAAATATGTTCCAAACCTTGGAAACTATTTGTGAAAGATGTGAACAACCTGGACCCCTTGCAAAAATATTTCTTGTTTTTTTACTGGATCAAAAAAATATTCTCAATTTTCAAAAGTCTAAGGTGAAGAATAATAAGAACTAAGAAAAGGTTCTTGTTGTTGAAATTTATTTAAAATCCATGAAAAGAGAGTGAACTTGGATACTTGATAGTGGAAATTATTTTCACAAGATAGATGTCTTCAAATTATTGAAGGATGTGTAAGATTATAAAAAAGGCACAATTACATTTGGCATTGATGAATCATTCAAAATAAAAGGTATTGGGTCAGCCATTATAGGAAAAGAAAAGCTGAAATATAAGAAAAAATTGTATGTTGATGGGATGAAACACAAACTTCTAAGTGTCTCACAATTGTTTGATTAGGGTAACAAGGTTATCTTCAAGAAATATGGTTTTTTTGTAAAGAGTGAAGAAGATGGAAATATTGTTACAAGAGGCCAATGTATGAAAAGAAATTTGTTTCAAGTCGTTGATTCACAAAACTCTTGTTACATGAGTATAGTGGAAGAGAAAAAGTTTTCGCATAAAAGTCTTGTAAATATGTGTCAGTGAAACATGAGCAAGTTATCTAAAAGAGACAGTGTTTGAGACATTTCTGATTTACCTAGAAGAAGAGATTGGTGTTTCACTATCGTCATGAAAGGAAAAATTACAAATGTTGTGCAGAATAAAGTTGATATTTGTTCAAACCAACCCCTAGAGCTTATCCATTCCGATATATGTGGGACAATGAGAAAAAAATAAACACATGGATATAAGTACTTCATTACTTTCATTGATGATTTTAATCACATTACTTGTGTTATATAGATAAAACAAAAAGAATATGCTTTGAAAATGTTTAAAAGTTTTAGAAGAAAAGTTGAGAAATAATGTGAGTATTATATGAAGAAGTTGAGAATTGATAATGGTGGTGAATACATAAATGAATATTTTAATGAATATATTGAGAAGCATGAAATTTGGAATGAGTATAGCTCCCCATTCACTCTTCAACAAAATGGGGTTTCTGAAAGAAAGAATAGAAGCATGGTAGAAATGGGAAGAACCATGTAACTTGAGCATGACCTTTCTCATTACTGTTGGAGGAAATCCATGAGTAATGCTGTTTATATTCATAACTATTGTTTCTATAGGCCTCAATCAGGTATTAATCCCTATGGATTTTTTTATGAAAAAAATCCATGTTTGAAGCACTTTAGAGTTTTCGGGAATCCTTGTATTATAAAGAAGAAATGTGGAAACTATGGTAAGTTTGACCAGAAAGGTGAAGATGGAATATTTCTTGGCTATTCTCTAGAAGAAAAGGGTAAATATGATTCAAAAAAGAAACCAAAATAATTTTTGATTCATTTTATGTAAAAGTGATTAAAATATATGAGAAAGAGAAACATGTTCAGGAAGATAATGATGTTAAGAAAATTGAAGAAGATAATTCTGATAAGGATACAAACAATTGTAATCCTCGTAAAGGTGAAGAATCAGACTCATCTATTTCCAGTGATGATAAATACAGTCAAAAATATTATCCAAGGCTGAGGAAACATGTGGAAGAAAGAAATGTAATTGTTGATCAACATTATAAGGCTCAAACATGAAGAAAAACTAATTCCATTACACTTACTTCATTATATTAAAAGGTGGAACCGAATGATGTGAAAGAAGATTTTGAGAATCCAGAATGGGTTCAAGCCATGAATGAAGAATTTGATTAGATTGAAAATAATAATACATGGGAACTCATACCCAATTCTGAAAATAAAAAAAAATTGGAATAAAATAGGTTTTCTGGAACAAGTTGAAGGAAAAAGGTGAATTTATAAGAAACAAAGCCAGATTGGTTTGAGAAGGGTATTCACAGATTGAGGGTATTGATTTTGATGAAACCTTTTCTTTAGTGGTAATACTTAAAACCATAATAATATTTCTTGTTATTTCTGTACAATGAGGCTACAAGATCTTTCAAAGGGATGTTAAATCATCATTCCTAAATGGTTATCTTGAAGAATATGTTTATATTGAACAAACTTGTGTCTTTGTTATTGGAAAAGATAAAGGTTATGTGTGTATATTGAAAAATGAATTGTGTGGACTAAATCATGGTCTGAGGAAATGTTATTCCAAATTTGATACATTCTTAAGAAAGATGAATTTTAATAAAGTAAGAGTGGATAACAATATTTATATCAGATAAATTCAATATTATTCCCTCATTGTAATTGTTTATGTTGATGATATTATCTTTACTGGGAACGATGAAGGAATATGTGAGAGATTTTATGAAGAAATGAAAATGTATTTAAAATTTCCATACTGGGAGAAATGAAATACATTCTTGGGTTAAAAATCCATCAAATGAGAGAATTAATTTTCCTCCCCCAAGAAAGGTTTGAAAAAGAAATTATAAAGAGGTTTGGAATGGAAAATTCAAAACCTGTTTCCACACCCATTTCAATGGGAACAAATCTGAGTAAAGATAGAGATGGAAAAAAGTGGATCAGAAAGAGTATCAAAATCATAATGAAAGTCTGTTGTATTTGATAGCCTTGGGACTTGATATTGTTTATTATATTACCTTATGTGCAAGATTTCAGAGTGCTCCAAGAGAATCACATATTATTAATGAAAAAAGAATTCTCAGATACATCAGAGGCACAAAAAAAATTCAGAATCAGGTATTGCATCTCAGATAATATTTATTTATATGGGTATTCTGATATAGATTGGGTAGGAAAAATTGATGATAGAATATCTACATCTGGTGGTGTATTCTTTTTGGGAAATAATTGTTTTATTTGGCATTCAAAGAAACAAAACTCAGTAACTCTCAGTATGGATAAAACTGAGTATGTTTCTACTACTCAAGGCACTACTCAACTTATGTGGATGAAAACACAATTATAAGATTTACTTGTAGAAGTGAAGTTACCATTGCTCTTGGGTTGTGATTATCAAAGTACAATCAATCTCACCAAGAATCCAGTGCAACATTCTCATTAAAAAAATATTGATATCAAATATCATTTAATCAAAGAGCATGTGGAGAAGAATGAATTGAATCTAGAGTATGTTCCAAAATCGGAACACGTTGCTGATAACTTCACAAAACCTTTATCGAAGGAATTATTCTAAAAAATGAGGTTGAACATGTGTGTCCACACTCTTTCTCTTCAAGGTTTAGGTATGTGTATCTGTACCCTATCTCATCTTACCTTTTAATTGTTTTATCAAGGGGAGAATTTTTTTGTTTCATAAATCTATGGCACAAAAGAGAGAGTTGTGGGTAAGTTGTGAATTCATCATTTTTTAGTATGTAAACTATTCTTACAATTTGTTGGAGTGGCTGTTGGAAAAGATATTGAATTTTTTTCTAGGAATAATGAAGAAAATAAATAGGTGGTCATGATCACTATTTTGGATAGAATGGTTTTTCTATTAAAGATTCTTATTACCAACAATGAGTTAACTCACGCAGGATTAGAATTGTTGATATTTAATCCATTGACTGAGTTTAAAAATTTCAGTGATTTATGAAACATAGTTGAAAAAAAATCAAAAGGGGGAGATTTTTGGGGCCAAGCTAATGATCTAGGTGATGATGGTTTTATGTGTTGTCTTTTGTTGTCAAGGTATGTTTTGAAGAAAGAAAATCACTTCACTATGTTTTGTGGAAGCTATTGTTTTTTTTTTGAAATTAATCGGACCCATGTTAATTATAATGATGATTTGATGATTTTTATTTCATATAAATACTGAGTTGTATTGAGAAATTGTGATGAAATATTGATAGAAGAAAGGGGGTGTGAAAGAGATTCTCCCAATCAAAAAAGAATCATATTCATATTGTTTTTCAAAACAATCAGAAATGAATTATATTTAGGTTGATCGTATCTGGATGGTTGGGTGAAAGAAGTGGTACCGATATTTTTTCAAAACAATCAAAAAAGAATCTTATTCATATTTATCATATCCAGAAGGAAGTGTGAAAGAAGTGGTACCCATTGCTTTTCAAAACAATCAGAAAACAATCCTATCCAGATTGTATCGATTTTTTTTCAAAAGAATTGGATTCTAGGTGAAAGTAAAAGAAGTGGTACCGAAGGAAAGGTGATTCTGATTAAAAGTGATGTCGATGGGAAAAGTTATGTCAATGGAAAGTAGTGCCTATCTAAGTGGTGCCGATGGAAGAGGTGATGCCGATAGAAGATGAGACACCGATTTTCTTTCAAAACAATATTATTCGAGTATAAGAAAAGGAATGAGATGGTGTCAATTTAGAATGAATCATATCAGATTGTTTTGAATCGTATCTGGGAAGATCATCCTTTTCCACATCTTTATTATTAAAGAAAATACCTCTTTCTAAATGGGTAGAGGTGGACCCATTACATAGCCCAAAATCCTAAGACGAAGTGGTATAAATTCAAGGTCTGAATGCCCATTTTTTGACCCAAATAAAACATTGGTTAATAGTAATTCTACAGTACCTGGGCTACTACATGACATCGCCACTACAGTTCCTTCTATAGTAGCCTCCGCCACTACAGTTTCACCACTACTATAGTTCCGCCATTGCTACAATGCTGCTATAGTGTAGCTACAGTCTCGAGAATTCTTCCCCTACCTATATATTATCCTGGGTTTTTTGGATGCCAAGAAGAATCCTCTACCACTTGGGTACAGGATCATTGATAGATCATCCTTATCAGATTGTATTGTACCGTACCCAGAAATCCTAACCAGAAATGATCATATCAAAAATGATGGTATGTAGAATTATTGTATCTAGAATGATTGTATCCAGAATGATTGTAACCAGAAATGATCATATCTAGAATGATCATATCTAGAATGATCATATCTAGAATGATTGTAACCAGAAATGATCGTATCTAGAATGATCATATCAAGAATGATCGTAACCAGAATGATAATATCTAGAATGATTGTAACCCGAATGATCGTATCCAGGATGATCCTAACCAGAATGATCATAACTAGAATGATCGTTACCAGATATGATTGTATTCAAGATAATAGTTTCCCGAACAGTTTTATTTAGAAAAGTTCATGCTTGGGTTGAGGTGAAAAGAAATAAGCATTAATGAATGGAAAGTTATAATAATTTCTAATTGAAGTTAGATAATGCTAAAGATGATCCTCAAAAAAATTCAATTTCATGAAGGTGGTCTTGAATCTATTACTGGTTTTTGAATGTGATGATGTGTATTCTCAAGAGGTTCTAGAGAAAAGAAAAGAAAGTGGAGATAGATGAATGAATTGTCAAGGGGGATACTTTATTTTCAAAGAGTGATTGTATCTCAAGTGGAGAAGTGAATTTCTTCAAACACATTCGATTGTTATGGTGTTAAGAATTATATTTAAGAAATCATTATGAGAGAATCAGATTCAGACCCATGTATTTCTGATCAATTGTAATTCTATTGTCATTTGAAATGGATGTCTGGAAAATAAGAGATAAAGATTGTAGAAGATTCTAGAAGAATCGAGAAGCATTTAAGAAGTCATAATTTCTCAGAGATTTTAGGAGAAATTCAAATTTCGGTGATTTAATGTGAGCGGTAAAGTGTTTTGGGATTCCCGCCTAAACGTGTTTTGGGTCACCAATAAAAGGCATGAAGTACATTGTACTTGTGTGACTTGAAGAGAGAGAATATCCATGTTTCTAGAGAGAAGGAGAGTTCAATTCCGTTCCGATTGACAATTGTCTTGGGTGGTACCGATCCATTCATATTCTATCGAAAAATTGGATTGGGTTCTTTTTTGAAAAAATCGGATTGGGTGTTTTGTTTTGAAGGAATCAGACTAGGACCTTTTTTTTAATGAATTAGAATTGGAGCTCTGTCTTGAATGAATAAGACTCGAAGGAATTAGACTCATTGTTTCACAACAAAGTCCAGGTGGTTCTTACCTTTCTTATGGGTAAGGAATTGATAAATTTTATTACAATTTGAATACATTTGTTGAATTGAAAAGAAGTGTAGGTAACATGATTTGTTACAAAACAATTATATTACTCTATTGTTTAATGAGGGATCACACACACTAGTGAGATTGTTTTATAGTGCTACATGAGTGTGAGGATACATCCAACTCGTTGTAATACAAGGATTGTTTTCTTAGTGGATTTTAAGGTATTGAATCATTTCCAAACCATATCAAGGATGTAGATATGTTTATTGAATAGTGAACCTTGTAAATATTTGTGTTCCTCTAGATGTGTGTTGATTTGTTTCTCAGCAGGGAATTGAAATATCTAACAGAGGAAAATGTTGTTTCAATTGAAAAGAAACATAAAAGAAAAAGAGTATCACTAATTAACCCTCTTTCCATCTCAGTGATACAATACACTGACTGCGCACTTTTATAAAAATTTACAATCATTCATAAAAAACAGGGATATAAAAATGAATTATGCTGTTCATGGAGACTGTAAGCTATATGTATGCATGAATATTGATTCCATTTTTCATTTGATGGAATAAAATAAAGGCAAATAATAATAATAATTTTTAAAATCACTATCATGTTATATATATATATCATATATATTCATAAAAATAATTATTATTACCATTCTTCATAAATATAATTGAAAAACAAATCATATCACAATGGGGGATGGTAGTCCATATGTACACATGAGCAACATTATCATTTCCCAAAGGATTTGATGATAAGAAGGTAGTCATGATATTATTATTAAATAAGTATAATTATGTTATAAATATAATTTATAAACATTAAACCCATCTAAATTCCCATCCATAAGATATTGGGTTGCAAAATGATTTGTATCACTACGTGGAGATGGTAAGCCATACGTATGAACGAGTGATAATTTCACTTTTTATGGGAAAAAGGGGTGTATAATGGTGTTTTTGTAATAATTATAACATTTAGGAATATTTTGTATACTAAAATTATCATTTTATGATAAATATAACATATTTATAAGTGTAAATAATATTAGAAAAAATGAAAGTGATCGGTTAGAGAAATTACATTTTCTTCGGAATGATTCCTTTAGACCTCCTATAAAGGGATATAGGGATGGCATTTTGGGAAAACCATGACCTATAAAATGTATATAGGGATGTGAATAAGAGAATTTTATAGATTATGGTTGAGGTATAATGCTCTGATTGGTGTAATTAATTGAGGGAGGAGGTGACCTTTTATAATTGAGGTGAGGGCCACCTTTGTAATTTCTCAAAAGATTAATTTATAATAGGACGATTCTCGAGAAAAATGATTCTAAATTGAATATAAATTAGAATATAATTACATTTAAGACCATATATTATCCCCTCTATGATTATTTAATATTTTTATAATATTTTTATAATTTAATAAAATATTAATCCCATAAAATATCATTATTTTCAATTTTGATATTATTCATTACTTTGACTTTAGAAACATCAATAAAATAATTAAAATTTGAACCAACTATTTTATAATATCCTAAATATTTCATAGTAATATATATAATTACCAGATCAACATAAATATCTAAAATTATGTTACTTTTAATATTTTTAATATCATTAATTTTATTATTCTATTAATTTAATAAAACCACCATCAATATTGTGAAAGAATTTAAGGTAATTATTTATTCATTAAAATTGAAAATAAATTACCATGATTATGATAAATCTTTTATATTTTAAAATACTATTTATAGTAAAACACATCCTCTACATAAACATATATTAATAATATTACAATTATTATAAATAGTAGAGTGACATGTTTGACTTTTTGTTAAATAAAATATTATAAATGTCATAATATTATCCAAGTGGATCCAAAGTGCTATAAATTTGACCCTAGGATGGGTATGGTAGATATATAATCCTAAAATATGATCTAGGTAAATTTTTGGGTCTTTTAATAGTTCTTGTTTTTTAACCTTTAGTTACTAGATTTACCCATTATTGTCGTAAGCAAAATTACAAAGTTTACTATTCATATCATTCAAATATTAAAGAGAAATATTTAATAAATTTGGGCCTCATAATTACCAACATGGATAATATTTTTAAAAATTGAAATCAAATAATTTTCAGAATTTAATTTGAAATTAAACCATCACAACACAATGAAAAAGAGTGTTTTTAGAAAAATGCCCTTTTTAAATATAAAATGTTTTTGTACTCAATTCCAATATAAAATCCACTTAAAAAACCATAATTGAGTTATTTTAAATAAAAATGAAATAATAAAATTTTAATAATAACCAAAATATAACTTAACTTTGTAAATACTTTAAAGAAAAAATACAGTATTCAATAAAAATTAGTAATTTTCAATATTTATTCAGAAATCAATATTTTTAGAAAATTATAAAACATTAACCTTAATATAATTATTTAATGATTAATTAAAAAATGAAATTAATTTTCACAAATAAAGTTTCTAAAACATTCATAAATTATTTTTTAAAAACCCATTTTTGAAGAAAATATATTTTTTGAAGAATAAAATGACCATTAAAAATTGTGTGATTATATAATAATAATATATCAATACATTTATGTTAAGTTTTACCATTATATTTATTTCATAATTAATTAATCATATTAATACCTACAATCATTGTATAGGTAATAATGGACAAATAATATGTTAATAATATTAGGCAGTTAATTTTAACTCATTGTTGTGTGAAACGAAATCTATTCAAGAAATCAAATTATTTAAAAATATATATCATAAAAATATTAGGGTGTTACAATATTTATAGAAAATACATAACCTACTTTGGTTATTTGGGATTGATATAGTATTTTTGGTTTAATATACCATTAATTATCATAACTATTCTTAATATATCAATTATATAGTGACCATTAATATTAGTATATATTATGAGTAATTATAATGTCCAAATATAGAAGAAGATATAGCTTGAATCAATAGGATCAAACCTTATAAAGCCCATTTTTAGAGATACCAAGGGAGATGACATCACTGGGCTTTACCCTTGATGAATCCAAAGGTTAGATTCAACGACTAAACATTTAGAGAAACTATTTATGGAATAATTCCCAGATTACCAAGATCATGGACAAAACCATGTTCATTAAACCACCCAAGAACGTTCCACCATAACACACCTTATCATTTGGGTACACATTTATGTAATAAGGGTTTTTGTATATAGACCCTAGAAATATAAATTTTTACATTTTCTATTTTATGGAACCAAGATTATATTTATCTCTTTTTATTACTACTTTATCAATGATTATATAACACATTTGATAAAAATTTGACTTTGACATAAATAAATCAAAATTGTATTTCTGGGAAATATATAGTTTCAATTAAGAGACTATTTTTATAAATTCTTGAATTTTTCAAATAAACATTATTTCAATAAATTATTCTTATTAGATAATATTTATTTAAATTTAAATGATAATATAATTTAATTAAGTCCAATATAGTTTTCATTAGGTCTATAAAGTCGTTAATATTTTAAAAACCAGTATATTTCAGTAAACAAGGATTTTTATTTAATGGTAAAAATTATCATATTTATAAAATTATTTAGATAAAATAAATATTATTTTTGAAATAATCATGTAAAAATTTTCCAATGGTGACATTGTCGTAGTTTTCTGATATAGTCAAATTTTTGGGTAAAAATTATATATAGTTTAAAAATACATTATGTATTATAACATCGTAATGGTCCAAAAGGGATAAAATAAATTCCATAAAATGATTCCAAGACAAAATATATATTTATCCTTTAAAATAATGTATTTTTTAAATTATTCTATTAATTTTATAAACCCTTAATGAATCCTCTAAAACCTATATTATATTTTATGGTTTAAAAATAATTGTTTTATTAAAATGATTCACTTCCACAACACAAAGGGTATTATTATAATATAATCAGTTCCTTTAATTATAATCTTTTTAAATACACTATTATTTAGTATAAACCATGGTAAGGTATGTGGTTTTAGCTATTTTATCATATTGAATTGAAAACCTATGTTTATAAATTAATAGAGAATTCCCCACTCGTTTTCTAGAAATATCCACCCAACCTCACACTCTTCATCAATAAAACACATTGATTAAAAACTCACTCTTCCAATTCCTTTCTAAATCCGTCCTAAGGTGTTCAAAAGTTCTTATGAATCTTCTCCCAATCTTTTAGAAGTTCCCTCTTAAGGTAAAGGGATTATCTCCTCCTCATTATTCAAGATCTTTAGTTTTATTATTCTATTTGATTTAAAATTGATCATGTTTGAATGTGATTTTACACATCTATTTTACTATACTTATGATTTCCAAGTAATTATATTCCAAAATTTTCTATCATTAAACCCTTATATGAATCTTTATATACACCCATTGTACTACCAAAATTATCTTGCGATTTTCCATGCCAAACATTTATGTAGTGAATACCCATTCCCATTTCCAATCAAGGGTATTAGCCTTGATATACCTATAATTCATTTATTTTGGACTTAAAATTATGTAATACACACTACTTAATCATGTTATTAAAATTTATAAAATACTTTGTTAGGTTGAATGATCTATACAACACAAAAATGCATGTACATAATATAATATTAATGGGTGGGCCCATAATTCTATATCCCTTCAATGCATTGGGTAAAGTTTTTATCTCATAATATAACATTTATGGTGCATGTTATGTTTTCCTAAGAACACTATTTTATGATTTATTTGTGGTTATCCTTTTCATATTCTTATGATGTCATGTTTTATGTTGTTTCCATATTCTTTGTTACGTTGATGTTATCATCTTATATAATGATTTTATGATCATGTTTATCATTATTACCACTTTTATGTCACCTTTATATTCATATTGACTGACATGTATTAATTTCGTTATATTATCCTTTTATTATTCCCTTACTGGGCTTTATAACTCACCCCTTTCTTATGTACGTCACTAGGATATCTCATGCAATTTTAAAAGAATGATAGAATTTTGAGATCAGATTAAAGAGTTTTAAATAGTATTTTTGTATCCCTATTTCATGTTATGATATTATGTACATAAATACCCAAAGAGACTCTACCTTTCATTTTTTTGGGATTTTATTATGTTTGTATATATAAAATAAATCATGAATTATGGTGTATTATAGATATGGGTTTTCATAGTTGGTATCAGAGAAAGATCTAGTTATTTTTTGCAATTAAGATTAAAAAAATTTAGTGAAAGACTTAGGTATAATACTAAACATAGGAAAAGATACCTAAGTTATAGAAAATTATATATTAATTGGTTTATATATAATAATTTTTTTCTTGATACTACTAGGGGAGGTGATTCTAGAATAGTTGTACCAAGGGGTAATAACCCCAAAAAGGGAACTTTGAGAATTTAATTAATCATTACCTAGTGCATGAAAAAGAGTCCTTTCCAAAAAATTGGTTTGATACTCATGGGAGATATGATTTGATAAGTTCATAAGCTCCTTACAAACCAACATGAAGGGAACACAAATTCCTATAAAATTTGATGTTAGAAAACAAAACACAGAAAACTTATATGGAACATTAGAAATTCAAAGGTTAAGGAGTGCATGAAATATATATATTATCCCATAAATGATCATAGTTTCTCTTTTATATGATTATTAGTTTTAAATGTTTCATCTCTAATCTCTAATTTATTTTATTCAATGTATGGAAACATGAGGAACCAAGTCAAAAACCACTGTGATGGGAAATGAATAAATGAGATAGACAACCCAATTAGAAGAGGATTCAATAACTTATTGACAATAACTACCCAATTAATTCATATTATTAATATTAAATTGAATCATATAGAAAAACTACATCCCCCAAGAAAAGATAATTTTTCAATTGATACCTTTATGTGACAAAGGCCATCAACATTTAGTGGATCATATGATCCTTTAATAATGGAACATTGAATAAAATCCACTGAAAGAATATTCTTCATCCTTCAATGATATGAGAATGAGAAGGTCATGATAGATGTTTATTATACAATGGTAGAATATTATCAATGGTGGGTGTCGATACAAAATTAGAATCTTGAGGAGGATATAAAAGCGATGGAGTGGAACGAATTCCTGATTTTTTTTCTATAAATACTTTCCTTATAAACTCTAACTAAAAATGGAGTTGTATTTTTGTAACCTCAAGATAAAATACGATGAATCCATCACGGTGTATGAGGTGAACTTAAAAATATTTACACAATACACCTTCACCTTTTTTAATTACATCTTAATTAAAGTTTATTTATTATTTTATTTCATAAAGACGAGTATATGAATGGATTTGGTGATTCGAGACTTTTATATCTATGTGGGAATTATCTGATGTACCCTCAAAGTGAAAATGTTGATCAGTGAATCTCAATGGTCTCAGAGGTCTGAAGATAGGAAGTAAAGAATTGTGTTTAATTTTGGAGAAGTGATGGAGAAATTTCACAAGGGTAAGAAATCCCAACATCCCACTTAAAAAAGTGTGGGAAGAGCCATCACAAAAATTTCATGAAGGGGACAAGGAAATGCATTAGGTGTATAAAATAATGGTACCTATTTAGAAAATGAATTCAGTATAAACCCACCAATGTGATGGAAGAAATGAACTCTCCTATCAACCCCCATTAGGTTGTCTAATTTTTCAACTTCAAGGAATATGGATACTAAGTAAATAAATACACTAAGCTATGGTTTGTTGACAATAAATAGAGAAAAAAAACCTCTAATGCCTGAAGATAGAATACATACTATTTAATTACATACTGAGGTCGATCATAACAATGACATGGTTCTAGTTATATCAGTTATTCATTCAAGGATAGAATACATACTATTTAATTATAGTTCTACTAATTATTTCATATCATGTAAGTTTATTAGAACTATTCAAGAACCACCAAAAACCATGGAACTAGAGCCATCAGTGAAAATGAAAAATTAGGCAACTATTTCATCCAAAGTATATAACTTCTCTCCTGTCCATATTTGTGTGATGAACTTCCCAACGAACATTATGATACTCAATTTAGAATAATTATATATAATTAAGAGTATGTATTGTCTTTACTTATATATATTCAACACAAATTTACAAGATTATGAAATCACTCTCTATATCATAAATCACTATCAAATTCCATTCAAGTACATGGAGGAGGAATAATATATTTTGGTATCATAATCTCAAGTATTTATTTTATTTCATAATAAGAAAGTGTGTTGATATCAAATGACTAAGGCTAAGAAAAAATATCATCCATTATGATATTTCCAATGTAAGGAAATACAATGATGTGATTCCCAAACAAATTTATGATCTTACTCCTGGACATGAGGTTGAGTTATTAATTGAGTTTATATCCGATGATTTCCAATATCCATGACTCTATATAGAATGGAAACTATTGAACTTTAAGAGATAAAAAAGAAAATGTGGGAGAATCTTGATATAGGGTTTATACACTCAAGTGCTTCACCATGTGGGAGGTGGTACTCTTAGTCAAGATGAAGGATGGGTCAATGTTCATCTTCCTAGATTATTATGAGATGAAAAAGATCAAAATAAAGAAAAAGTATCCACTACCATGGGTTGATGACTTGATTTATATACTGTGTAAAGATAAATGCTTATTTAAGGTGGATATTCAGATAAGATATTATCAATTAAATGTTAAGAAATAGGATATCACAAAGAATACTTTTCATACAAGGTACATTTACTAAGAATTCATACCGATTCCATTTAGAGTCACTAATGCTGCAACTATCTTCATAAACTTAATTAATAGAGTCTTTTGGGATTAAATTAACAAATTGGTGGAAGAATATATAAATTATATTCTTATATAATTGAAAATCTTAGAGGAACATGAAGATAATTTGTATACTATACTAAAAACCCTGTGAAAGTAAAAGTTTTATGAAATGTATAAAAAATGTTAATTATGGATGGATAAAGTAACATTACTAGGGAATGTTATCACAAACGAAGGATTATTTTTAGATCATTAAAAATAGTTTAAATCAAAGGATGTATTAGTCCAATATCTATGATATAGATCCATAGTTTACTTAGATTAGCTAGGTACTATTATTTATTTGTGAGAGAATTTTCATAATTGTAAATCCCACTAAACAAGCTAACTCAGAAGGGGTTGATGTTTTTCTTGAATAATGAATGTGAAGAGATATTTAAAGAGTTAAGAAAGAGGATAATATTTTCACCTATGCTCACATTAACCACCATTTATGAAGTATTTTTTATCTATAATTATGCATCAAAAAAATGGGTTGGGTTTAATACTCATGAAAGATGATAAAGTGATAGCCTATTACTCACTCAAATTAAATATCCATGCACATAACTACCTAAACTTTGATCTATATTTAGATAAAGTGATATTGTCATTGAAAAATTATTTAAATTATCTCTATGAGTAAAAGTGTGACATATATAAGGATAAAAAAAGTCTCAAGTATATTTTCAAAAAAATAAGCTAAATATGTTCCAATGAAGTTGGTTATTGTTGATTAATGATTATGATCATTCAATCCATTACCATCCTAATAAGGTTAAAAAAGTGTAATATTCTCTAAGTAGAAAGGATCTTAATACCCTATCCATGGTGAGGATTGAAAGGTATTCAATCATCTTGTACATGAAAAGGATGGGCACAAGAATAATAAAAGGATCTTTATACTACCTTGCTCAAATAACTACTCAACCATCTATTATTGAGAGGACCAAGGAGACCCAAAAAGATAATACGGTGCTACAAAAAAGGTAGTGAATATTCCATTGTTAAAAGTTTCTAAAGATATAGTTATATGGTTTGGAACCTGGATATGTGTCCCATTAAAACCAAAACTCAATAGGGAACTTCTATATGTTGCACATATCTTATCATCCTCTATTTATCCAGGAAGCACTAAGACATACAATGATCTGAATAAAACATTCTGATGGGATTGAATAAAGAGGGAGATTGTAGATTTCTTGGATCTATTATTGGTTTACTAATAAGTAAAGGTTGAATGATATAATTCTAAGGATATGATGAAATAATTTCCTATACCATTAGGAAATTGGGAAAACATAACCATGGATTTAATCATAGGACTCCCCAATAAATCTAGAGGTAATGATTTCATATGGATGGAATTCAATTTCTTAAAAAGTTAGCACATTTAATTATTATAAAAGAATATTTATCTCTCGACTAAATCACTGATATATACATAATGGATGTTTTAATAATAAAATTAATACCACTCTTTATTGTATCTAATCTATATCCATGGTCTATGTTAAGGTTTTGGAGGAGAATTCAATAATAAGTAGATATAGATCTGATTTTCAGTACTTCTTATTACCCCCATAGGAATGGTCAATCTAAAATAACTATTTAAAACCTAAATGATATGATGAGATTGTGTTCAATGGATTTTCAAGGATGTTGGGATCATCACCATCCCCTAGTGAAGTTCTCATATTATAGAAGTTTCCATTCTATAAATAATATAGAACATTATGAGGTTATTCATAGGAAGTGGTTTTAGAATAAAACATGTTGGGATGGAGTTGGAGAGAGGTGTTTAATGAGACTTGGTATTATCCAAGATATGATAGAGAAGGTTCAAACTATTCAAAATCATATGAAATCCAAAAGAAATTGATAGAAAAGATTTGAATATTATCATCAGTGAGACATGAAGTATGATGTTGGAGATAATGTGTTACTCCATATATCTTAGTGGAATAAATTCATATGGTATGAGAATACGGGAATGTTTATTCCAAGATACATCGACCACTTTGATTTCCTCGATCACATCTGATCTACAACCTATCAACTAGCACTCCCACCTAAATATTCCCAAGAACATGATGTGTTCTATGTATCTCTCTTGAGGAAGTACAAATAAAATCCCTCAAATGTACGTAATCTAGAGATGGTTATATTGGAGAATTATATTTTATATGGGGATGATCAAGTTAATATATTAGATCATATAGAAAAAGTTCTATGAAACAAGACAACTCACCTGGTCAAAGTTCTGTAGAAGAACCCATTGTTTGAGGATGTAAAATTGGAATCTGAAGAGGAAATGAAATAGACATACCCTAATATATTTTATTGTATGAAATTAAATCTTGAGGGTGAAATTTTTTATAGGGGGCGGGTGAATAATTTAGTGAACTAATCTTTTATAAATTAAATTCTCCTTTGATTGTGTAAATGACATATAGTTATAGAAAACACATGGACTACTTTGGTTATTTTGGACCGAAATTACATTTTGAGTTTAAAATACCCTTAATAATCTTAACCATTATTAATATAGATAGTATATAGTGAATATTAATATTATAATATATTATGGGTTATTATAATTTCCAATTGACCTAGATGGTAGAAGTGATAACCTCAACGAGTTGGATTCTACCCTATAAAGCCCATTTAGCGAAGGTCCTGAGGGATATGGAATCAATAGGTTGTTTTCGTGACCGTTCCCAAGATGAGATTTAATAACTAAATATTTATTGGTTCCATTTATTGTAGAAGTTCAAGATTATTTTGATCACATCCTAAACCATGTTCTCCAAACCACCTCAAGAAAGTACCCCCATCACACACCTTACCCTTAGGGTGTACACTTGATTAATAAGGGGTTATGTATCTAAAACATAGTAATATTGATTAAAATATTTTATCTTTAATTAAATAATTATTATATCAATCATTTTTATTATTACTTTATCAATGTTTATATAATGCAGTTGATAAAAATTATATTTTGAAATGAAGAAATCAAAATTGTCTTTTTGAAAGATATATAGTTTCAATTAAGACACTATTTTGATACATTCAACAATTTTTGAAATAAATAATATTTTAATAAATTATTCTTTTTATATATTAATTATATAAATGTAAATGATAATATAATTTTATGAAGTACAATGTAATTTTTATATGGGTGAGAAAGTGGTTAATATTGTAAAAATTTGTTTTTTCAACAAATATGGATTTCCATCTAAAGTAAAAAATTATCATATTTAGAAATTAATTTTGATAAAAAAATATTATTTTTGAAATAATTTCATATAGATTATCTAATGGTGAACTTTTAAATTTTTTTTAAGGTAGTCAATTTTTTGGGTAAAAATTAAATACGGTATAATTATATGGTATGTTTTATGACACTATAATGGACTAAAAGTGATGTAATAAATGGAATAAAAGGTATCCATGAGAGAATATATATTTATCATTTAAAATAATGTATTTTTTTGATAATTTTATAAGTACTTAATTAATCCACCAAAACCAATATTAGATTTTATGGTTTTAAAAGATTTTTTTTATGAACAAGACCCACTTCTCCATCACTATGGGTATTATTTTAATATTCTCACTTCATGTACATATAAAATATTTAAAACCAATCTTATTTAGAAGAAATAATGGGTAAAAATTATTATAATGTCTGTGGTTTTAGTTATATTATCATATAGATCCCGAAACCTATGTTTAGGAATTAATAAAAAATTATCCCCTCTTTTTCTATAAATACCCACCCAACTGTTCACTCCTTATGAAAAACCATATCTTAAAACAACTTAATTCATGATGTATTACCTAAAAACGCACTTAATATAATCCCATAGCATCATCATGCCAAGTGTCTTTGGGAAATTAGGTACATAATGCAATAACTTGAATAGGGATACACCAATATTATTTAAAAACTTCAAAAAATTCCCTTATATTCCATCGATTCTTCTTACAATGCATGGGAAAACCTAGAGATGTACATAAGAAATGTGTGATATATAAATCCTAATAAGATAATAATCAAATAATAACATGATTAAAGCATTATTTTTAGTCATAAAGGTATATCAAGGTGACATAAATGGAGTTATAATCATAAACATGATCATTCAAGCATTAAATAAGATGAAAACAGAAAGGCTACCTAGGAATATAGAAACAATATAAAAAATTAAAATTTAAGGATAATTTCAAGATAAAATTAGATAAATCATAACATAGTGTGATTAGGATAACCTATCATGCACCATATAAGGTATCTCAAGAGATAAAAGCATTACCCAATGCATTAGAGGGTTGTATATTTCTTGGCACACCCGTCACATTCACATTATATACATGAATTTGTGTGCCACATAGATCATACAATATACAAACATATTTCATAACTTTTAATCCCATGATTAAGGATTATGGGTTATATAAAAGGAATTACACAACCAATTAAGGATAGTTACATCTAGGTGAATACCCTTGTGTGGAAACGAGGATGGGTATTCACTATAAAAATGTATGGCATAGAAAATAGCAGGATAATTTCAGCAGTATAACTAGTGTACATAAATATTCATGAGTTAAAGGTGTTATATAATGACTTATAAATAATAAGTGTATTTAGAGGTATTTATTAAAACACATTCCAACATTAAAAATTAGATATCAAATGGAATAATACAAAGTAGTATCTGGAATAAAGAGTTGGAGGGAATCCCTTAGCTTAATAGGGTGCTTCTAAAAGCTTTAGAGGTGCTTCTTAAGAGATTATAAAAACATTGGGAGGTATTTATAGAGTTATAGGGAGAATAAATTCATGTAAATTTGTTTTTCAGTGAAGATGAGTTGGAGAATGGGTGGGTATTTATATAAAAAATGGGGGGAATTATTTATTAATTCCTAAATATATGTTTTAAAATATATATGTTAAAATAATAAAAACAAAAAACCTTCTGATTGTGTTATCAAAAATATTATTCAAAATATGGGTTAGTTTAAATATTATATAATTCCAATAACCAAACTCCTTAAAATAATATCCTTGGTGATGTGGAAGTGAGTCTTTTTTATAACTAATTGATTTTGAAACCTTGAAATATAATGCAGGTTTTGTTGGATTCAGTAAGGCTATATAAAGTTAATAAAATAACTTCACATACCAATTATTTTAAAGGGTAATTTTTTTGTCATGGATTACATTTATACTATTTATTACATCACTTTTTTGCTATTATCATGTCATAATACATACCATATATTTATACCATATTTAATTTTTACCCAGGAATTTGAATGGCTTAGAAAATTATGAAGAAATCCCTATGGGATAATTTTTATCTTCTAGTTTTAAAAATATAATTTATTTTTTCAAAATAAATCTTAATTATGAAAATTTAAACTTTTAAATCAAAATTACCATTTAATGAAAAATACTTGTTTTTTGTTATTTCAACATTTTTCTTACACTTGTAAGGATTATATTAGAATTCACTTTATTACGTTATCATTTTTATATTAATATTATTTAACATTGATTTTATATTAAAATATCATTTATTTCAAAATATTTAATTTATTAAAATAATTTTACTATTAAAACTGTATAATTTCTAAAAATACAATTTTTTGACTCTTCATAAAAAAATAAAATTTTATTCAACTCATAAAAATTGTAAGAAGGATAAAAGATAAATATAATAATTATTTTATTTAAACTAAAAATATATAAATTCATATTAATTTGGTCTATGTACATAACCCATTATTACATCAGTATATGCCATAAGAGTAATGTTTGTGATGGTGGGGATTTGTTGGGGTGGTTTGACTAACATGATTTGGGTCGTGATCAAGATAAGCTTAAACTTATCCCATAAATAGTTTTAACTGAGAATTAGTTATTGAATCACATCTTGGACTTGGTCAAGGAAACATCCTAGTGATTCCATCTCCTATTTAAGCTTTGAAAAATGGATTTCATAGGGAATGATCCTACTAGTTGAGGCTATTGCTTCTTTCACATTTGAATATTAGACTTTATAATAACCCACAATATATATACCAATCTTAATTGTAAATGTAAAAATGATAGATTATAAATGGTTAACATGATTATTGGTGTCTTTAATCTGATTGTATATATTTTTTAACACTATAAAATAACCAAAGTTATGCACATGTTTTCTATGACTATAAGAAATTTTCAAAATCAAAATGTAATTTCATTTATAAAAGATCACGTGGTCACATTATTTCCCCCTTAAAAAATTTCTCACTAGAAAGCTCATTTCATAAATTAAAATATATGAGGGTGCTTTAGTTTCATTGTTTCTTATATGTCCAATGTTTTTTCCTTAAACTTGTGGCTCTACCACATCACTTTCAGTAGGTGAGTTTTCTTGCATCGTAGAACATTATCTCGGTGATAAAAGATTTTCACAAGCTAGTCCTCATATGAAAGATCATTCTAGATGGGTACCACCTATGGATTCATTACATGTGAGCGATATGGTATGTAATTTTTCAAGAGGAATACATGGAACACATCATGTACTTATGATCTGTTAGGTGAGAGTGTTAGTCAATAGGCCACAACTATAACATGATCCTGGATCTCAAAGGGGATGATATATCTTGGGTAAGATTTACCTTCTTCCCAAACCACATGAATTTCTTCCTTGGAGAAATATTAATGAATATATTATCTTTGATCTCAAACTTAAGGTCTCACTTATGACTATATTCATATATTTTTTATCATGTTTTTAAATTTTTTATGACATTTAATGGTTTAATCCTTCATTGTCATGTGATGTATAAGATTAAGTCTCAAAATATTCCACTCTCCAACATCACCAAGATTTTTGGAGTTTGATACCTCTTACCATACAGAGAGTGACTAGGTTCCATTTGAATGATAAAATGGAAACTATTGTTATATGATAACTCTACTAATAGATGTTTTTTATCCCAATGTTCTTAGAAATCCATCAAATAAGATATCATAATTTCCTCAAGAGTTTGTTTGGTTCTATTAGGCTGATCATCAAGCTAAGGTTGATAAGTAGTACTTGATGAAGGATTCTCTCTAACCTCAAGTTAAACCTCTATTTTTTATAAGATAAACTATATACTACCTTACCACTCCCCTTATGAGTATCTTGGTGAGTTGGGAATGAGATAAATATTACTTGATAATAATAAAATGAACTAACTTTGTATGGTGATCGACTACCACCCAGATGGTGTTATTATCATTATATATCCTAGGGAGTCCAATGAAAAAAAATCTAGGGTTATGTTTTACAATTTTCATACTAGTACAAACAATGGTTTTATCATACCCTTAAAATTTTGTCATTCAGTGTTGACTTATTGGAATACCACGCATTGAGATACAAAATTTTCAATTTTTCTCTTCATGTTGTCCCACCAAAATATTTACTACATATATCGATAAATATTAATATTTACTAGATTAATATAGAATTATTTTCTATTCGTGTGATTTCTCGTACCTAGTTCACTCAAAAGTAACCGAGCCCATTTGGAAACATGGCCTCAAGCACACCTCCCCATATGATAGAGGTAACTGACTAATAGAGAGGGTCGAAGCTGGTATAGTGGGGAGCCAATACCCTCCTAATCCGAGTAGCACAATGATGTAATAAATGGATAAATAAAAAAATAAATCACAATAAATTAAAATAGGTACTACTGAAGTAGACCATATATATAAAAATAAAAAAGCCATCAAAAAATATCCATTATCATATACAATATGACGTAATGCCATGTATCTAAACAAAGAAGGAAAAGGAAAACATTGAATCAAGACCACATAAATACATATATAACAAATAACCAAAAATAGCCAAAGACTATCTTTAGATAGTTTCATGGGCCATAGTTCATTCTTACGACCACCGCTCCCATGCATCAATCAATCAAGCATCGATAAATAGTCTCTTGATCCTATCCTTACCTGTATCCATGAAGTCTGTCCAGGTATTAATTAAAATTCATAATAGGGTGTGATATATACTCATTAGGAAACCAACAATGGTGTCTATAAGAAATCTATTCTATCCATATAGACCACAACTGTGTGCAGGTATAAAAAGTAAGCAGTAATGTAAGAAAAACATGAAGAGTCTATGAGAACAAGATATAAGAGAAGTAGGATATGAAAAATGATCATATATATATATATAGTTTTAACAAGAGGTAAGAACTAGCTCGACATACGACATAAGTGAAAATAATAATATACCACATAGTCTTTGTCCCAACAAGATAACTAGGGTGACCTATATCCAGAAATGTGAATGTATATGAAGATTGTAGGTACCATCACTTAAATCCACTCATAAATTCCCTACCATAAATAATCAGGTCTATGGGTCATATGTTCCATACCACAATCCCATTATTGGTGCCATACTGTAAATAATCATACCTAGGTGTCATAGGTTCCATAACTCAATCCCTAGTTGGTTTCATACCATAATGAAATAGGTACCATAACTCTATAAGAAGTCAGTGACATACCGAGATATAAAACATAAATCAAGTATATAAATGTCATAGGCTATGTTAATTTCCATACCTAATTACATTTATTAATATAAAAAGGAACAATCCAAGAGTGTATCCATCACATTTCATGTTCTCATTTAATCAAACCATTGAAATCCTTTAATAAAATTTCAATAATTGGGAATATAAGGCATCTCCATCTAAAACTATCTCATTTAATTTTAAAGGATCCTACTACTAGGGTGGTTTTCTCGCACACCCAAAGGGGTTCCTTTAACACAATAAAGATAAAATAATACACCTTTTGGGTGTCTTGGGTTTATGTTCAAAACCTCCAACCAATTTTAGGTGCTATAAGGGAATCACAAACTAGGTGTAATAATTATTTGATTCTTATCATTTAATTTAAGAGAAACATCAGGAAAGATTGGCATGAGGCAAAATGAAAATATTTTAATAAATGAAAAACCCTTAGGTAAAAGGTAAAAACCACCTAATTTAAGCTTCTGGTAGAACATTCATCCAGTATCAACCCTTGGTTCAATCTAAATCAGAAAAAATAGAAGATTATATAAACACCTTGAAAATAGGGAATATGTGATCACATCAAAATAACATCGATTTGGAAGAGATAAAATGATAAGAGAGGGTAGTGGATTAAATATCTTACTAAGATTTATCTAATTAGATTAATGGTGGACTAACCAGATATCTGATGTAGAATATCCTTCAATTCCTAGGTTAGGCATAGAAGAGGGCTCAAATGGGAAGAGAATAGAGCTGTGCATCCACTAAAAAAGAATAAAGTATAAGGGTTCTTAAAAAACAAGTGGGGAAATTGTATTTTCACAAAAAATTAAATATTCACATTGTTTGTAAACACATTAGACCATACCATGTTATAATCATGCACTCATCTCTATCCCAAGACACCCCTTGCACAGGATGAGCGTAAGGTTAGACTAAACTTGTATAGCCTATGAAAAAAACCTTTACAATTGGACCTACAACACATACATGACCATGCAACCTCAGTTGCATGGTTAAGTAAAGTTTTTCTGCCTTCTATTTTTCACTAAAATTCCCCACATGATTTTTTCTAACCATGAGGACTTGGTAACAAAATGGATATCAACCAAGCATCCCAGTTGTTTCCTCTAAAAGTTAGTGATTTGGGCATCGTACAAGCCCCATATAGCCCCAAAATATTCTCGACCTCATTATGAACTTCCATTAGGATAAAAATAAGCAAAAAATGAAATTAAAAGGTTATGTACCTCAATGAAAACTAGGTTCTTATAACCTTCCCCATTAAAGTAACTCATCCCTAAGTTTCCCCTCTAAGGGTAGTAAACCATCACCTGAAAATAACTATATACAATGAGAAAGTACATTAGCCTCTCACTCCTAGCTCTCATCCTATACAAGATTGCACTTCTATATCACCTATACTAGTGGGAGATACCTACCTCGGAGAGCTTTCATACTAAGTTCCACAATAGAAGTAGGGTGCTCCTAAAAGGATGCATCAACCTCTTACTCAAAATCATTAGGATGAAATATTTTAGATAGATCTTAATAGTATCAGTGAAGCTATGAAACACAGATGATGTTTTGAATAGCCTGATACCTTTGAGGTAACTAGAAATGATAGGATACTAGCCTGATTCTATCCAAGTCCTCAAAATGTCCAATAAAAAATGGTAAAAGATTCCTCTACCATCTAAACCATTTATTTTATAGTTCAGGTGAAACAAATAACAAAACATGACTCCCCACCTCAAACTCTAGTGGTTGATAATGACGATTAGAATATGAATTCTTCCTAGACTATGATATAGGTATTCATTTCCTGATAACCTTAACCTACTTATAAATCTCCTCAATGGGATGAGGTCAAAATAGTGTTGTCTCACCATCCTCTAACTAGCCCAAATGTTAACATAATGGCCTACCATATAAGGAGACATAGGTATCCATCTGTATCATTTATTTAATAATGTTATTGTAAGAAAAAATTACAAGGGGTAAATGTTCCTACTAAGAACCAAAAAAATAAAATATGAATGCTCAAATCATATCTGTAAGTACCTATACAATCTATTCTAACTGGACATCAGTCTAAGGGTGAAAAGATTTTCTCAAAAACACTAGCCTAACCAAATTTTTATGTAACCCCTATAAGAACCTCATCATGAAATGAGAACCACTTTCATAAATAATAGGATGAGGGAACTTATATAGGCATATAATCTCATGGACATAGTATCTCCCAAGATCATCCATTGAGAAGGTCTCTCTGATAGGTAATAAATGAGTGAAAATCTTGAGCTTGTCGATGATCACCCATAATACATCACTTCCAAGAGGGGATCTTGGTAAAATAGTCACAAAATCTATGTTGAAATCATCCCATTACCACTTAGTAATGGGAAAAAACTTTATAATCCCCAATAGTCACTAGTGTTTATCCTTGTCCTACTTACAGGTGGAACAACTAGTAAAAAATCCATCTATTTCCCTTTTTTGACAAGGCCACAAATACTAGCGATGTATGTCATGATTCATCTTTGTAACCCCATGATGAAACTCCCAATTATAATATTGATCCTCTTGAATATATTTCTCCCAAATATATATAGGAACCTAGATGTTTCCATGGATTTGAAAGACCTTATCCTCATTAATGTTTCATCCTAGAGGTAGATAATTTCTTAAAACACTCTTCCATTGAACTGAGCGCTCATGATTTGATAAATACATCATTTTAAATCTCTCCCTAATTGAAGAGGTCACTAATAATGATGCGAGTATAAACTATCCATAAGAGTACCATCAAGTGCATCTTATAAAATAGGGCTGTAAGATTCCACTCGATACTAGCCTCCATAAATTCCTTTGTATTAGTCCATCAGCTCAAAACATCCACTTTAGAATTTCCTTTCCTAGGAATATAAGAAAGATCAAAATAAAAGTACTGTAGGTATTCAACCAACTTTCTCTTCCTGTGGTTCAAGTAATACCACATGAATATATAGCTAATAATTTTGTGGTCTGTATACACCAAAAAATTCTATTCCCATAGGTAATGCCTCCAGCAACATAAGGCATGAACCATGAATAGTAACTCAAGATCATGCTTTTGGTAATTCCTCTCATGTGTCCTAAACTGATGAGACCTGTATACCATGACTCGATCTTATTGCATATAATATTCATCTGTCTCAATACTTTATGCATTATAATATATTTTATAGTTTCTTCCCAACTTTGGAAAAATTAGGATCATTACTGAAGTTAGTATCCATTTCAACTCCTATAAGGTTGTCTCACAAGCATATGAACATATGAAATTCACACCCTTTTTAGTCTAACCTATAAGAGGTTCTTAAATACATGAAAATTATTTCATAAAGTTCCTCTAATTTCTACTTATCTCTATGAAACTATGTATATCAAAACATTTTGGGATTATCTTTGGTAACATCCACTCTCACCTTCTATTGGTCAACTTGTATTCCTTCCCTTGAGATAACGTAACATAGGAAGTGGAATTTATTGATCCAAAAGAGGCATTTAGATATCTCAGCATACAGATGGTTCTATCTCAGTGTATTCATAATGATCTCAATATGGTTTTCATAGTCACATTGAGTATGTGAATACACCAAGATTTCATATAAAAAGACTACCACAAATGAATCGAAATGTGGTTGGAAAACCCAATTAATTAGAGCCATGAAAATGGCTGTCACATTCTTGAGATCAAATGGCATGAAACGATAACCATAAATACTATACCATATAATAAACAGTGTATGTTTCATGTTTAAAGGTTTAACATATACCTCATGACAACCTGACCTCAAATCATTCTTTGTGAAATCCTAACCTCCTTGGAGCTGATCAAAGAGGTTATCTATATGGGTGAAATGATACCGATTCTTTAAAGTAAGCTAATTCAACTTCTAGTAATACACAGAAATCCCTAGGGTTCCATATGAATTATTTGAAAAAGGACGGGTGAACCCCAAGTATATGTTCTAGGTTGTATAAGGCCCTTATCTTCCATGTCCTCTAGCTATCTCCTGATTTTATGCAACTAAGTAGTGTCCATCCTCTAAAAAGTAATGGGCACTGGTGCAGCTCTTGGAACCAATTCAATAGAGAACTCCAACTCTCTATTAGGAGGTAAACAAGAAAACTAATCCAAGAATAAAAGCTTGAAACTATATACTATATGATATAAATCAGCCTAATGTATTCCCTAATCATCCATATAAAGGTCGGAAATATGGTCTATCACATCACTCAACCCACATTACACTATTCCAGATCTACCTTTCTAGACCTCCCATTCAGCCTTATGAATATAAGTACCACCCTATGGTTATGTGAAAGAAACCCTTTGATGATAGACATATACATTGGGATGATAAGAAATTAACCATTCAATCCCGAGAATAATTTAAAAACCATACATTTTAAAAATGAAGAGGTTCCATAGAAAACGATAACCACCTATCTCAAGGGGAAACTTTGTACACTAGTGTACACTCTTTGATAAGATACCCAATGGATTTTTATGAATATTCACCACATAGAAATATAGAATTTTGATAGTGATTCTTTCCATGATAGCCATAAAGATAAAATAATTTGATTCCCCAGTGTCAAGCAAAACATAAACTAAGGATGATACTACAAAAATCATACCTCAAACTATTGAAGGTCTGAGACTTTTCTCCGTCAAAACATGCTTCACTATATAAACCTAGACCAATACACAACCATAAGATAGAACATGACTTCCTTGAGCTATCCTACTATACTAACACTACAAAACTGGTGTCTAGTTCCTCTTCCATGATCACCTCCTTGGCATGACTGACCAACAATACTCTAGATCCTTGCCTAACACATAGCTGTTCCCATTTCACGACTCAGAGTTTGTGTTGATCCTATATCACTATAAAATAGAGGGAATATTTTGTAAAAACATTTTAAATAGCCCATCCTACCACAATATTGACACTCAATTGGGTCCCTCTCATAGAGAGGTTTCATATGCCCCTATTTACCATAATGATAAAAGAATAAAAAAATTCAATATATTCACTCTAACTTGTGCTACCCTCATGTGAGGTAATTAAATGGTGCTTCTTAACACAATATACTCCAATGAAAGGCCGATAAAATAGTCCAATTTGATCTATAGCTCCAGATTCCCTGATGTTATATTTGGTAATAAGATCACAATGTACATTATTAGACATGGTGCTCAACCATAAAACATTCACCAGACAATGAATAGGATTCCAATGACCATCCTAAAAATGTATCAGTTTCGATGTCTCATTAGAACTACATATAGGTGAAAATAACTGAAGTCCTATAAAATAAGTTGAGTAATCCATAGAAAATATAGAACCCTGCTGCAGGTTTAAGAACTCCCTAGCATGATCTTCCATAAATTTATCAGGGAAGAAATAATCATAAGAGACTCTCTAAAATCCATCTCCGGAAATACCATCATGACAATCCACCTAGGTGATAACATCCCACCATATCTTGGTGGAATCTTAAATCATATAAGTATAAATCTTCACTCTTCTCTCTGGAGGTTCCTCAAGGTGATCAAAGATAGTTATCATGGCCTCTAGCCATTAATCCACAGCCGGAGCCCACCGTCCTTTGTAAAAGTAGGTGGATTTTGATATTTAAAATTTCATGTGAAATATGCCATAGAAGAGGAAGTTGATCAAGATATATGTATAGTTTACATAATCTATATAATATTCCCTAGAAATTGGGAATCATCACCCATGTTAGGAATAATAGGAGGTTTCACAAGTGGAGCCACTAGAGAAAGCACTAATGTCTTAGGGCCCACCACCTCTGGAACATGACTTTCACCACACTCCTTGTTCAAAACTCAATGGAATCATGGTGATATTGATCTAAAATTACATGAAAACTCCCTAGATTGAATTTAGAAATGGTAATATTATGGAAATAATAATAGAAAAAGTAAAAGAATTCCTATATAAGAGTCAGAACCCTCTACCTTCTCTTAAATCTAGGTATGGGTGATTGGAATAATCATAAATAACATAAGATACACTCCCTACTTCCCACTACTAATATTGGTTCTAGGTAAAGCTCTCTATTTAACTATAATGGTCATGATATATGAACCATAAATTGAAAATTATAGTGGAAAACACCCTTTAAGTTGTAATTGGATACCCAATTTAGTGAAGAACTTATCTATGTTAGAGGTTTAAAAAGTATTCCATTTAAATAATAGAAAAGTTAAATAAAGTACCATTCCCGATTTATATAAGTACATTACTTATAAACTATAATTTTTTGTTCATTTAACTATATATAGACATGTACATTTGATAAAAAAGAACATAACATGTAGTAGTAGATGATTTGGCTAAATTAATTTTCATTCCCAATCTTTTGAGTCATTTAAACTCTTTAGATTACAAATTACATTAATGTATTCGAAATTAACTAACATTTCATTCTACGTAACGTCATTTACATAACTCATACATGTGATTATTGGTTAGTTATGGTACCGTCACCAAAATATATGGGAAAACATCATTTACATTGATGTATATAGTTTAATAACCAATTATTCAATCCCCTTTTCTTGTATAAAGTTAGTTTCAAAACAAATGCATCATTAATGGAATATATAACAAGTATCATGCAGTTAAGAAACACAACCTACCAGACATAGCATAATGCATGGAATATTAGTCGTATAAAGTTTCAAAAATAATGCATGATAAATTATTTCTCATAAAAATAGTCCAAGGATAAAATATAATCCCACATCATAATAATAATAAAATCACAAATCGAGTGCTTCACCAAATAGTGGAATCAAATTAACTGTAACATGTATAATCCTAAACAGCAAGTCCCATCCTAGGTAATTTTTCCTTTTACACATATGTGGGTAGCTACTCCCAGGAATAGACTTATTACCAAATTCTAACATGTCCTAGCCTCCTTTATACCATCCCAAAAAATTAATGAAAATAAAATAAACCTTTGATACCAACTTATGACATCCCGGACCTGATTCAATCATATGTAACCGAACCCAATAAGCCACAAGCCCCCATGCGTTCCCCCCATACACTAGAAGCTTCAAACTAGCAGTGAGGGTTAAAGGTGGTACAATGGGGAGATGGAAAACTCTTAAACAGAGTAGAAAATCCATTTAATGAATAGATGAATAAAAAATGGAATCATAAAAAATTACAACTGGAATAATCAAAGTAGAACACCCAGATAATAACAATAAATAAGACATCAAAATAAATATCCAGTACGCTATACAATATGATGAAACATTATGTATATAAACTAAAAAGGAATAGGAAAACATGGAAGAAAACACACTTACATACATGTATATCTAAGAAAAAATAAACCAAAAGTCTATCTCCAGATAGTATCACGATCCATATCTTGGTCCTATACTCCTCTGTTCCCTTGCATCAATCAATAAAGCATTTATAATTGTGTGCTTTACCATATCCCTGACAATATACATAATGTTTTTCTAGGTACCAATGGATATCTTAAACAGGGTATGATATATACTTAGCAGGACACAAGCAATGGTGTTTATAACAAATCTAGCATTTTTATATAAACCAAAATTGTGTTCAGGTATAATAGGTAAGAACTACTATAAGAAAAAACTGAAAAATATTTGATTAAAATATGTACGAGAAGAAGGATATAATAGATGAGCATCAATATATATACATATGAAGTGTCAATAGTAGGTAATAACTGGATTGAAATACACCATATGTGAAACGAGTAATATAAATACATGGGCTAGATCCCAAGGAGATAACCAGTGTGACCTATATCAAGAGATGTGAATGTTTACAGAGATCATAGGTGCCATACCTATAATCCCCTCATTGGTTCAATGTAGTAAATAATCATGTATAGGGGTCACATGTTCTAATCCTTGATCCCCTAATTGGTTTCATACTGTAAGTAATCTTATCTAGGGGTTATATCTTCTATATCTCGATCTGCTAGTTGGTACCATATCACAATGCAATAAGTGCCATACCATTATAAGAATACATTTCCATACCGATATTCCCAACATCAAGCAAGTATATAAATTTCATGGGATATTTTAGTGTCAATAACCAAATAAAATTATCAATATAAAAATACACAATACATGAGAGTATCCATCTCATTTAATCTAATAATTTAAATCCTTTATTAAAAATTAAATAAACAGAAAAATGAGGCATGTTCATATCCAATTTTTTAATTTAATTTAAAATTTATCCCACTATAAGGGTGGTCATCTCACATAACCAAAGCAGTATCTTTAACACATCAAAGATAAAATAAAACACCTCATATGTCGCTTGGGTCCAGGTTGACAAACCTACAACCCTGTCCAAGTGCTATAGGTGCATCAAAAACTAGGTAAAATAAATAATTTGAGTATTATCATTTAATTTAGGAGAAACATCTTGAAGGACCATCATGGAACATAATAAGGGTAGTTTAATAAATGAAAAATCCTTAGAGAAAATGTATATGCCACCTACCTTAATCCTATGATAGAACATTCATCTAGTATTGGACCTTAGTTCAACATAAATTGAAATTAAATAGAAGGTAAATTCCATGAAAATAGGGTATATGAGTTCTCATTAAAATAGTGCAGAACTCGGTGATATAAACTAAGAAGATAATATAGTAGATCTTTTACCAAGAGGGATATGAAGTGAAAAATGTTGGCTGGATAGAACATTGGATGAATAAGATCCTCCAATGCCTAGGTTTGACATGGGAGAGAGATCAAATGAGAGGATAAGGGAATTTTACATCCACTAAAAAAGAATAAAGGACACGTTTTATTAAAAAATAAAAGGGTAAAATTGTATTTTCACCGAAAAATTAATGATGCACATGGTTTTGACACATGATTGGCCAAACTGTGAACTAACCTTACACTGAACGCAATCCCAAGACTCTCCTAAAATGATCTAGTCATATGGTTATACTAACCATGTGTATCCCCTAAAAAATTCATATATAACCATTCATAAAATACATGCATGGTCGTGTTTCCTAAGATTCATGGTTAATTCAAATCGTTTAGACCTTTTCTATACACTAAAATACCCCACATGGCTTGTTCTTACCATGAATACTAGGATGCACAGATTACAATAACCATGTGACCTAGTTTTTTCCTCTAATAATTTAGGCTCCAGGCCCAATACAAGCCCCATACACCCCCAAAACTCCCATGAACTCATTAAGAACTTCTATTTGGATACCAATAATGGGAAAAACTAAAATTAAAAGGTATTGTACCTTAAATAAAATTACGTTTCTTAAAATTTTCATCATACAAAAGTTCTTTATTCAGTTCAAGTTTTGAGGGGACCCATATCTGGGTTCCAAAACATATAAATCTATATTTATAAAAGTTGAACATTGTTGTATTCACTACCTTTCACTGTGACTTCTTACTATATTTTTGAGCCTCCTTTTTTGTCTCAATAATGGATTATTGAGAAGTTATTTGAGAAATATAGGATGAATAACCTTTTCTTATTCCCATTTCTATCCTTTACATGTCAAATAAGATTGGATCCATTTTAAACCCTACCATGGATAAGGTTTCAGGACCCTTTTTTACTTAGAGAATATTCTACTTTGTTTTTTCCATTCTAGGGTGGTAATGGATTGAACAATCATAATTCTTGATAAGCTCCAACCACCTTCATTTTCCCATACTGTGCTCTATTTGTGTGAATATATACTTTATGTTTTTATAATATGTATATATATCACACTTATCCCCATAGAGATAATTTCACCAAATATTCAATGTTAATATCATTGTATCCAATTACAGATCATACACCAGGTAGTTATTTTTATGGATCTATAATTGGCGGGAGGTTTAGGCTATCAGTTTGTTTTCTTCCATGAGTACACAACCCATACCATTTTTCGATGCATCACTATAGATCCCAAATCATTCAAAGATGGTGGGTATTTTGAGAACAAGTGAAGTGATTATTCTATTCTTTATCTCTTTAAATATCTATTCACATTCATTAGTCCAGAAAAACTTCAATCCCTTATGAGTTATCTTCTTTAGTGGGATTGAAAATCATGAGACGTTTCTAAATAATCGATGATAGTACCTAGATAATCCAAGGAAACCATGGATCTCTATTATGAGTATTGGTTTAGGCAATCCATCAATTACCTATATTTTTTAAGGATCCATACATATCCCTTTATCGATGATAACCTGACCCATGAATGTTACTTTTTCCATAAAAACTCACATTTATTATATTTTACATATAATTTTATGTTTTGAAAGGTCTTTAGTAAAACATTCAAATGATGCTCATGTTACTCATTGATTTTGGAGTATATAATAATATCTTCAATAAATACTACCATAAATTTATTGTGGTAATCCCTAAATAAATTATTAATTAATTCCATAAAATCAGATCGAGGATTAGCGAGTCCAAATAGAATCACTATGAAATCATAGTTCCCATTCCTTATATGAAAAGAATAAGTTTGGATAAATTCCTTATTCATATTTAATTAATAATATACTAACTGCTAATCCACCTTAAAGAAATGTTGTGATTCATGTAGCTAAACAAAAAATTCATCAATCCATTTTAGAGAATACCTGATCTTTATCATGATCTTTTTGAGATCACGATAGTTGATGCAGAGGCACAATGATCCATCCTTCTTATTGATGAAGAGTATTATTACACCACAGGGTGAAGAATTTGGCTGTAAAAAATCATTATCTAGGTTAAATGATAATAGATTCTTTAAATCTTCAATGTAAATAGTGTCTATTATATATGGAATCTTGGATATTAACAAAGATTCTGGTATAAGATCAACTGATAACTCAACCTCATATATTATAGGAAGACGAGAAAATTATTTTGGAAATAGATTAGCATATTCCCTTATAATGGGCATGTTATCAAGGATGATATTTTTCTTAGTCTTAATCATTTGGGATAGATAATCTTACTCACGTGGAAATAATATCTATGCTTGAGATGATGATACCAAATTCAATTCATCTCATACTTACACTTGTATAGAATTAGAGAGATATTAATGATACATAGGGTTATTTATTAATCATATAAATTTTTGTTTTCCCTATATAAGGAAAACATATCCATACCCACAATTTCATAAAATTTTTCTAAAGGTAGAATGATAAGGTTCACTAGGAATTTGATCCCACAAATATGGATATAGGAGAAGTTATATACACAGGATTCAATAACTTCCACATTTTCTATTTTCAAAAATATCCACACATTCATTTTTTGAGGTGGTGTTTGAATATTTCTACTAATCTTTCATTATTTGAAAGAATGTGAAGAACCATACTTAGATAGGACATTTAAAATTCATGAATGGTTGATACACCTATATTTCACTATTTCATTCAATTTATAATCATTTACTTCATCCAAAATGGACTTAGGTATTAGATAATTTTATCTATTAAATATATAAACAGGAAACTATTAACATTAAAGGGTTAAATCATAATTAAAACATTTTCCAAATCATTTAAATTTATAGGTTTCAATCTAAGTTATCCATGGTCTATTTCCTAACATAAAACATCATTGGAATTTCCCGCCTTTAATAATGGTCATAAATAGATTGTGAATTTACTAATGTATATCCTTAGGAGTGTCAATATTAGTGTCTAGTAAGGACTCTTTTTCTTGTACCTGGTAACAATCGAGTCAATTCCCAATGTTCCATTTTCATAGTTAAAACCCCTAGGTACAACCATTTCAGAGCCACATCCACTTGGATAATCGAGATAGGGGTTTTGTTTCTTGTAAACCACTTACCCTATAATTTATCATAATCCTTGGATGTTATCCAATTTTAAGTCTTATCCCTACGGGTTTTAATATTGTTTTATAAACATAATCCCCAAAATTAACTAGACTGTCCTCTAATACCAACTATGACAACCCATATCTTTAAAAACCTTAATTAATTATTAATTACATAAATATACACATAATATAATCTGAGAATATTGAAATTCCTAGAATATTTGGGTAATTAGATAAATAACACTATAATTTATAATAGGGATACTAAATCATTATTAGAAAACATGCCTTTATATTCCATAGAATCTTCTAATACTATAAAAGATAACATGGGGATGTAAACAAGAAAGTGGTGAGGTATAAAGAACATTAAGAGAATAATAAAAAAATAATATGATGAAGCTAATTCATGTTTATAAAAGAGGCATATCAGGGTGACATACAAGGGGTGGGAATCATAAACATGATCATTAAAGCATGATATAAGATTATAACATGAAGAAATCATAGGAATGTGAAAACAACCAAAAACATGACATCATAATAATGGGTCAAGGATTACTGTCGAGATATCATAACATAGTATGCTTAGGATATCCTCTCATTCACCATGAATGGAATTCATGTGATAAAATCATTACACAATGTATTGGAGGGCTATATAATTTTGGGCTCACCCGTCACATTCATATTATGTATATGAAATTGTGTTCACACATATCATACAATATAAGAACATATTTTATCACTATTAATCCCATTATTAAGTAGTATGGGTTATATACATAGAATTACACAATCAATGAAGGATATTTACATCTAATTGAATACCGTTGAGTTAAAATGGGTATGGTTATTCAATAAAAAAAATTTTGGTAAGAAAAATCATAGGAAAATTTGGGAAGAATTACATGTGTACATAGAGGTTCACAGAAGGGTTTAATGAGAGTGAAAGGTTTTATATAATTACATTTTTATCATAATTAAATTAATATTGATGTGTAAAAAACATGCAAACATTAATAATTGAAAGTAAAATGGCGTTGTACAAAGAAAATGCTTGAATAAATAAGATAAGGTTATCCCTTACCTTGAGAGGGTGCTTCTAAAATATTTTTAGTATATTATTAAGAGCTTAGAAACACATTAAGAGGTTTTATATAGAGGTATTGGGAGAGAATATTCATTCCTAATGAGATTTAAGTGAAGATGAGTGGGTGTATTTGTGAGTATTTATATCAAAAGTGGATGGAATTTTTTATTTATTTCAAAACATAGGTTTTGGACTCTATATGATAAAATAAACAAAACCACAAACCATTAAATGGTTTTAAACATAAGTTATATCATAGAGGAGTGGTTTAAAATATTTTATTAGTAAAAGAATATAAATCCTTAAAATAATTCCCTTGTTGATGTGGAAGTGAGTCATGTTTATAAACAATTAATTTTAAAACCTTAAAATATATTATATATTTTAGAGGATTAATTTAGGATTTATAAAATTAATAAAATAACTAAAAAAACTCAATATTTTAATGGTGAAACATATTTTTGGGCATGGATTCCATTTATAATATTTATTACATCTCTTTAAGGCTATTATTATGTCACATTGCATACTGCATATTTATATCATATTTAATTTTTACCTAACAATTCAACTATCTCATAAAATTATGAAAAATTCACAATTTGATATTTACTATGTTATTATTTAAAAAAAATTATTTTTTTATCAGAATAATTTTCTATACATGAGAATTTACACCTTTAAATCAGAATTTTTATTTATTGAGAAATACTATTTTTTACGACAATTACTATTTTATGACACTTATAAAGATTATAATAGACTTCACTAAATTATATTATCATTTGTATATAAATATTATTTAATGATATTATTATAAGAAAATGTCATTTATTTTAAAATACTTGAATTTATTAAAATATTTTTTAATTAAAACTGCATATTATCCAAACATGCAATTTTGGTTTCTTTATATAAAAATCTAATTTTCATCAACTCATATTAAATTATAATAATAAAAAGGGATTAATATATTAATTATTTCATTAAAAATAAAAAAATAAAAATTAATAATACTAGATCCTAGACACATAACCCCTTATTACACTAGCAGACACCTTATGGGTAAGGTGTGTGATGGTGAGTCTTTCTTAGGGTTGTTCAATGACCATGGTTTGGGCCCTAATATTAATAATATTGAACTTCTCATATAAATAGTTTTGTTCAAACTTTAGTTGTTGAATATCTTATTCGGATTGGTCAAGGTAAATGACTTGTGGTACTAAATCCCATAGAAACACTAATAAATGGTCTCCATAGGGTGTGATCATACTAGTTGAGGCCATCACTTTTATATTTTATGCTAATTGGAATTTTTCATAACCCTTAATATATATAAATCTTAATGGTCACCATACAATGACTCAATTATCAATAATTTAAATATTTTTTTTGTATTTTAAACCCAAATCCTATATTTTATATTGTTCCAAAATATAAAAATTAGTGCATGTGTTTTCTATAACTATAAAGTATTTAATAAATAAAAAATGAATTTCATTTATAAAAGTTCAGGTTTTTAAACTCCACACTCAAAACCCATTGATAAAAAAGTTCCTCTCCCTATACCACTCTAAATACATCCAAAGGTGTTCTAAATATATTAATAATTACAAATATTTTAGAAGTTTCCTCTTTGTAAGACCCCGAGATTTTGTGAATTATTATTTTTTGAATTAATTTAATCTTTTGATATTTTTTATTTCACAAAACACGGAAAATAGTTTATTATATATTAAATAACTATTTTTGGCTTATATTAACTATATTAAACAAAAATATTATCTTTATTTACATTAAATATCAAGGTTATCTTGTGTAACATGCAACAATGACTTTCCTCAATGGCTTGTGTAAAATTAATGCCTGAGGTTTACAGAACAACAATATATTATTAAAATATTATATTAATAATAAACATACACATTAAGTTATCATTTTTTATTAATATTAAATAATTTATTGAAACCTATGGGTTACAAAAAATATAAAAATGACTTCATTAGTTATAATGAACCAATTGAATATAAGGGGAATGTTTTTATAAAAAACTATTTTTATGCTCACAAAGCTATTTTTCCGAAAATTTTAAACTAATTAAAATTATTGAGTAATATTAAGGTAATATATATATATATATATTATATTTAATCAAATATTTTTTCTATTCATCTGATATATTCGATTGGCATAAGATAAGAAAAAACCCAATTTCATGTTTAAAATTCTATATTTTTGTAAAGGCAGTTTTACTGCCTATTAATGTAGAAACCATTTTTTTTAACTTTTATATATTTAATATTTATAAATAATAATCATATGTTGAATAAAAAATAATAATTAGGTTAGGGTAAATTTTTCATATTTTTCTATAAGGTTTCATTTTTTAATGAATAGTTAAAAATACTGGATTTTAATTCAAAACTACTTTTTTATCTAATATATTTAAAAGGTTAAATTATATTTTAATTTTATTTAAAAGTTTAATTAGATTATATTTTTATCAATTAATAAAATTCATTTAATTATAACCAATTTCACATATAAAGTTCATATAAAAACCTAGAGAACTTTGGATCATTTTTTTACTTGAAAACCCCACTTTGTTGACCCGATTGTGGGATTAATTTTAAATTAATTTCTGCCACTTCTATAATTTTTATTTGAAACAATAGATTCCATATTTGGAATCATAATAATTTATAATGTCTAACAATGTGAAATTAGTTTATGACCAAAAATATTAGTGGAATAATTAAAAATAATTATAACAATTAAGGTTAAATTAAGCTTAATAAGGGACTAAACCATTAGATCTTGGCCCAAAATGACCTAGATAATTTTCCTAAAGGCATTAGATAGCCATATTTAGACCCTATATTACCTTGTAAAAACATTTAACAATTATTTAATAACTTTAAATAAAAAAATGTTGTGAGGTTCCTTTCCTTTAAAATATTTTTTGAGTACCACCCCTCCTCCATTATAAAAGGCCTCCACTCGTCCCACTTCCTCACACCTCTCAAGCCAATTAAGTTTGGCCAACTTCTACCCAAATATATCCCCAAATAATTTAAATTATACCTTTAAACCCCCCATTGGTAAGAAATATATCAAAGGAAGCCTTTTGGCTCAAACCAAAAGGAGTAACTCGATCAAGAGGTAACACCCTCCCTCAAACTCCTTTATTTTATTTACTTTATTTACTCCATAAAATATTGTTATTCCATGATAATATAAAAAACCAGTATCTAAAAAAAATTATGATTTTTTATGTTATTTTTTTTACCTTCACTTACACACACATCCATCTAACGGGTAACGAACATACTGTTTTGGTGTAGGCGGACTACCACCTCGATAAATGATGATTACTCAATTTTACTTTACCACCTATCATGGAGACCATTATAATGGAAACACTATTTATATCTGTTATATCTAATATTTATTATGTATTTAAGATTATTTAATTATTTTACAACACAAATCTTTATACTATCTATTTTTTGTTAATACGATAATTTCGTTTGAGGAAGTGAGGACTCCCACCCCCTCAAAGCGATGCGATTCGTTCATACACTACATGGAATTTATTATGGATGGATGTAATAAATATATATGATATATATGATATAATAAATATGTGTTAATAATTATATATATACATATATATACATACATATTTTTTTACTTACTTTCTTTCAACATGGCAATTAAACAGAAATAGAGTTTCATGCATACGTATGACTTACTGTCTCCATAAACGGTGTATTACATGTGATACATTTATATTATATAGATTATTATAATAAATATATGTAATATATACATGATATTTATATGATGTTTTACATTATGGAATCATGATAAATGTATAAGGACCAATGATATAACAGATTAAGACACATGCGAAGAACAACGAGAATGCTATCCAAAGTGAAACCTTACAATAGGATGGTTATAAAGAGGGTAATATAAGTTCATAATCAAGACATATATGGTATTATATATAAAAATACGTTTATATAAAATATTTTTAATTAATTTATATTTATTTACCGGTGTTTTGAATGAGTATAATGAGAGTCAAGACTCAAGGTGGGGGGGGGGGGGGTTAGCTCACTTTTTATTTCTATGAGATTCAAGCTATGTTCACCACTCTTAAATTTTTTTTTGTGGTGTATGTAATTCCCATGATTGTATTAAATTATTATTATATGTAAATTTATGGTTATTTAAATATCAATTTTATGATCTTTCTTTCAGGGGTTTTTTTGTTTCAAAAGTTTCTAAATCACTAAAATTATTTTGTCTCAATTTTTCTTCTTTGAGACCGAGGTTTTGTTATGCACATAAATTATTTTTTGAGGTGTAAATAATTCCATTTTACATGTTTTAAAATTAATATACTTATTTTCATGGTATTTTAAGATTCATATAATTTACTTTTCTTACATGGGGAGAATGATCCCAAGTTTCTCAGTTTTAAGAGTTTATTGAGGAAATCTCATTGTGTTTTCGAGGTTGTTTATGTTTATACTTACTTTGATGATATCACATGATACATTTATAAATAATACTCATGATTTTACTTCCCCTATATTTATTAATGATATCCTCATGTGTTAGTACCATTTTTTACTCTTTGGAACATAAGATATTGTTTTTAAGTAAAATTTGACCGTTTCTATCTTCGGTCAGAAACCCATTTTATTCAAAAACCATGTTTTCAAAAATGTTTTCAAAGGATCATTAATGATAATTTTCAAGATAAAATAATTTTAAAAATGTTTTATTGTTTTCAAATCATCCTTTATAAGTCTACAAAGTTATTTTAAAAGAAAAATATTTTCAAAAGTTTTTAGGTTAAAAAAATATTTTTCAAAGAAGAATTGATATTTTCCTCAAGAAATGTTTGAAAAGAAATTTTAAAATTATTTTCCATATCAGATTACATTCATTGTTGTTAATCATAACTAAATGGGGAAATTATTCAAATCATCCATTCTTATTATTTCTCTGAATGGGTTAGGTTTTGATGGCATGATGTTTATGAAGCCTGTTTCTCTTTCACAGGTTATATACTTTTGTAAAACACTACTTTTCAAAGGTTATGTTTATGATGAAATGATTATGAAACCTGTATCTTTCCCTAGGTTATGATACAATTACATGTTTATAATACCCATTTTATTTCATGGGTTATAATATGATTATTTATGATCTTGTGGCACATGTATATATGATTTCACTACGATATGGGTGGGAACTATATATCCCTCCAATACATTGGGTAAATATTTGAATCTCATGATATAAACATGGATGGAATAGGAAATAAACTCATTTCAATAATAAAAGTCTAGAATGAGGGTTTACTGAGTTTAGTAATACATGGATGAAATGAGGGCTTACCCAGTTCACTAATACAAGGATAAAACATGGGTTTACCTTCTCCAGTAAAGAAATTTTTCCACTAATATGGTCTTGGTAGTGATTCCTTGGATACTATAATAAATCATATTATATTCTTTGGTGTTTTACATATTTCCATTATTTATTACTATGTTATGATTTCATGAATTATTCCCTTTAATCACTTATGATTCATTTCTTATGAAAATCCAATCTTTATTCCATGATTTATGTTTATGATATTTGATATGTAGGGAATGATCTTTTAATTTTCATGACCATGTTCTTATACCCTATTCTCATGTTTATTATTACATGTCTCCTTTTTTTACCCTTACTAAGAATTTGAGCTCACCTCTTTTTATGTTTCCTTCCCCAGGTGATGAAGGTTTTTATTATGTTTGATGTGAGAAAGAAGGGTGATAGTCAGTAAGATCTTAATGGGAGATGATGTAGCCCTTTTATGTACATGTGTTTATATTTCCATGTTTCCAAAGGCACTAGACTAGTACAGTCTTTGGGCATATGTTATTGTAATGTTTTAAGTATTCCTAAAATGTAATGGAATGTCTATGTATGTAAAGATCAGGGTTTTTATAGATGGTATAAGAGTGGAAGTTTAGTTAACCCCTGGAAACTAGGATGAGAAAACTTCAGTGAGATCCCCAGGTATATTTATAAGGATACGTCTAGGGATGTCTCTAAAGATAAGTATAAGGATGAGTCATCATTTAAGAAAATGTACTAAAATTTTGGTAAAGGATAGAGTGAGTTATTTCCTAGAAATACATAACTATGTGGATACTACAAGTGGATGAGGCTCTGGAATAGATGTACATAAGAGTAATAACATTGAAAAGATGTTTCAGGAATTACTCAGGCTAATCTGGTACCAAAAAATGGGTCTTACAACACACCTAGTTTGAAACTCCCAGGGGATATGATTTTGGAATTCACAAACTCTTCACAAACTATCATGAATTATTTAAATATATTTTGGCTCTGAATAACCTAGTATTAACCCATGATGTCATATATTAAGAAAGGTGTCATAACTTAGACATCCTATAATCAAATTTTGATGATTATGTGGTTTTATTCTATGATATGTGTTTCTCACCCCATGATTTTTTGTTTTAGTTAATGGAGGAAACCAAAAGGAACGAGGTTAACATTGAGTCTAATGGAAAATATGGTGATTATGAGAAACAAAATTGGATAATGAATCAAGAGAAGGATGTTGTGAATATGCTGAATCAGCTATCACGATATATGATTAACAATGTGAAATTCGGTCACATTCCCAAAATATTTCATAAGATAAAGATAGAATTTTATAAATGTTCATATTCTAAGTAGAATAGAGGAAATAATATTTGGATTCCTACATGTCAATAAGAAGGGAAGAAAAACTCTGAAAAATACCACAAATTGAGGGGAAGATGTTTTCTCTATGGGAAAAAGGGTTATATAATGACAAATTTTCATGGAGTTCAATGTCTCATCTATGGAGGACACATGCATTATGCAACTCAATACCCATACATAAGAATATATTTCTAAAACAAGGAAGGACCTATTCCATGCCAACCATTAATGATTAAGGATTAAAGTATTTATGTATTTGGTTTAAAAAATTATGAACCGTGAGTTATATAATTATTATTCAGTTTAGGTTTTTCACTAAGGATTTTCAAGAATATTTTGAATAGTTGTAAGGGATAAGAAAAGTGATTTAATTACAAGGTGATATTTTGACTAAGGGAATGTAACCTTGAATATGTTTATTCAGTTAAGATAATGTTGTTTGGATAAAGATATGTGGGATATGGATAAGTAAATTAGACGGTACTAATTACCTTGGAACTAAGTAAGGACTTTTTTATAGGTGTTTTATACAATCACGGACGAAGTTTATAACATTTTTTTTGGATTTATGAATATATTCAGTAATATTTGGAATAATTAATCTTGCATATTTTCCATAAGTATTTATGATAATTCAGGTTATTACCATGTTTCAAGAGAATATCTGATGAGGGTATTCACATGTTTTGAATGTGAAAACCTAGAGCTTCTTTGTGATATATAATGGATCGATTTTAAGATTATTCCATGAGTTTATTTCTAAAGTTTCATATTTTCATCATTTAGAAGAGTTATAAGGTTAACCATTTATGGGATATTTATGTTAAAATTCAGATGAACTTTATGAGATTAAGGTATTATCTCACTATATTAGGATTCATGCATATTGGATAGCCTGTTCCAACTACATTGTGTTTATGATAACTGATGGGATGAAATATCATATGTCTCATGATTTGATATTACTTTGGGATTGAAAAAGTCACCTTATATTTTATATAAATAAGTGAATTGGATCAATTAATAAAAAAGGGGTAACATTGTCCTAAAATAATGTAAGTACAACTTTTCTGGAAAATTATTCAACTTTATGAAAACAGATATTTAAACCAAAAAAGTTTTCCTATATCTATGATTATTATGAATCATAATGTCCATTAGGTCATAAAAAATTTATGGATTTGTGATTGTTACCATTTTACCGACCTTGTTCTCTATCACTCTCCATCAGAGCATGATAGTAATATTTCTCTTCCATTTCCATGTTTTTACTTACCACCCATGTTCTTATATATCATGATCTCATTATGAGTTACTTTGGGTAACCATAATGTTTCATACATTTCTTTTTAAAAGGAAGTTTTATTATTAATTTTTACATTGTGGTTTTCTATGAAAGGAACTCTTAAGCATGAAAGATTTTATAACCTATAATATTTTCTAGGGAGAAATCCATTTTAAGGGGGGTAGAATGTAACATCCCGATATTTTGTGAATGTTTTTCGAATTAATTTAATATTTTGATATTTTCCATTTCACGTAACACTAAAAATAGTTTATTTTATATTAAATCACTATATTTGGATTATATAAAATAAATTCCACATAAATTTTATATTTCTCTACACATAACACCAAGGATAGCTTGTGTAACACACAACAATGACTTTCCTCGGTGCCTTGTGTAATATGCATGGTTAAGGTTTACTGAACAATAATATTTTATTAAAATATTATATTAAGACTTAAATTAGAGGTTAAGTTATCTGTTATGAATAATACTGAATAATTTATGAAAACCTATGGTTTACAAAAAAAAGAAAATGAATTCATTACTTACAATGAGATAATTAAATATAAAGAGAATATTTTTATAGAAAACTATTTTTATGCTAACAAAGTTATTTTATCCTAATAAGTTAAATTAATTAAAATTAGTGAGGGATATTAAGGTAAAATATATTATATATTTAATCAAATATTTTTTATATTCATCCAATGGATTCTATAGGCATAAGATAAGAACAAACCCAATTTTATTCTTAAAAACCTTTATTTTTATAAAGGTAGTTTCACCACCTTTTAATGGAGAACTGATTTTAAATTAATTTTTTGAAAACATTAAAGATTTAATATGTCAAAATAAACATCATAATTGTAATAAAAATAGAAAAAATTTGTTAGGATAAATTTTTGGTATTTTTATGTAATGTTTCATTTTTTTAATGAATATTTAAAAACACTGGATTTTAATTCAAAACTGTTTTTTCATCTAATTTTTTATAAGGTTATGTTATATTTTAATTTTTATTAAAAGTTTAATTAGTTTATATTTATATCAATTAATACAATTTACATAATTGGAACCAATTTTACTTTAAAAATGGATATAAAAACTTAGCAAATGTTTGATCATTTTTACTTTAAAAACCTGCATTGTCGACCTGACTGTGGGATTAATTTTATCTTAATTTCCACCACATATGTGATTTAAATTTATAAATAATGTATTCAATATTTGGAATGATAATAATTTATAATGTATAATAAGGTCAAATTAGTTTTTTAATAAAAACATTAGCGAAATAATTAAAATTAATTACAACAATTAAGGTTAAATTAAGATTAATAAGGGGCTAAACCATAACATTAAGGCCCTGAATGACCCACACACTTGTCCTAAAGCCATTAGATGACCATATATCGACCCTAAACTCACTTTTATAAACGTTTAACCATTATTGATCCACTTTAAACAAAAAAACGTGGGTGGGGTTCCTTTCCATTAAAATATTTCAAGAACACCACCCCTCCACCATTTTAAAAGGCCTCCTCTCCTCCCAATTCTTCGCCCCTCTAAAGCCACATAAGTTCGGAAACAATCTCCCAAAAATATCCCCATCATCATTAAATTATACCTTGAATACTCTACTTGGTAAAAAATAAATCCAAGGAAGCCTTTTGGTTGAAACCAAAAGGAGTTACCCGATCAAAAGGTAACACACTCCCTCAAACTCTCATTTATTTCTTTTCTAAACTCCCTCAAATTTTATAATTCCATGATAATATAAAATATACTATATTATAAATATACTTTGATGTTTTTATGTAAATATTTTGACCTTAAATTTCTCACACATCCATCTAATGGGTAACTATCATACTATTTATGTGTAGGTGGACTACCGTCTCGCCAAATGATGATTCTTCAATTTTTCTTTACCACCACTCATGGTGGCCATTATGATGGATAATATATTTATATCTTCTTTATATAATATTTTTTTTGTATTTATTCCTCACTAATTATTTTACAACACACATATTTATACTATCCATTTTTTGTTTATACGATAATTTCATTTGAGGAAGTGCAAACTACCGCCCCCTCAAAGTGATGTGATTCGTTCATACACTATTTGGAATGTATTATGGATGGATTTAATAAATATATAATATATATATTATTTATTAAATATAATTTAATAACTATATATATACGTATATAAAGATATACACACACATATATACATATATATATATACACCTTTTACTTTATTTCTTTCAATATAACAATTAAATAGAAATAATAATCATCCATACGTACGACCACCGTATCCATGAACGATGTACTTTGTTTGATACTTATATATTATACGGATTATTATAATAAAAATATAATGGATTTACATGATATTTATATCATGGATTACATTTTGGAATCATTATATATGTATAAGGATCAACAATATAACAAATTATGGCACATGTGAAGAAGAAAGCCAATGTTATATGAAGTGAAACATTAACAAAGGATGGTTAACAAGAGAATAATATAAGGTCTTAATAAAGAAATATATGGTATTAGATATAATAATATGGTTATCTAAAAGATTTATAATAAATTTATATTTATTATACATGTGGTTTGAATGAGTACAATGAGAGTCAATACTTAAGGTAAGGGGGATTTCATCTCACTTTTTATTTCTCTATGATAAAAGGTATGTTCCACACAATTTAATTTTTGTGTGGTGTATGTACTTCCCATGATAGTATTAAATGATTATTATAATTAAATTTATGGTTATTTACATATTCGATTTATGATATTTATTTTATGGGTTTTATGTTTTAAAAGTTACCAAATTGGTAAAATAGATTTATCTCAATTTTTATTCTTTAAGACTCATGTTTTGTTATCTACCTAAATTATTTTTGGGGGTGTATATACGTACATTTTACATGCTATATTATGAATTTAATTATTTTATTGGTATTTTAAGCTTCATATAATTTCTTTTTATTACATGGAGAATATGATCCCAAGTTATTAAGTTATAAGAGTTTGTTGAGACAATCTCATCAGTTTTTCGAGGTTGTTTATTTTTTTGATTTATTTGATGAAATATTATGATCCATATCTCAGGAAAACTCATGATTTCCTTCTCTTATATTTATTTAAAATATCATCACGTGTTAGTTCCATTTTTTTAATCTTTGTTACTTAAGATAATGTTTTTATGTAAAATTTGATCGTCACTCTCTTCAGTCGGAAACCCCTTGTATTCAAACCCATGTTTTCCAAAATGATTTAATTTTTTTAAAAGGATAAATGAAGATAATATTCAAGGGAATGGTATTTAAATTATTTTCTTATTATTTTCAAATCATCCTTTATAAATATTCAAATATATTTTCAAAGATAAATGGTTTCATCAGGTTTTATGTTATAATTTTTTTCAAAGAATAAAGTATATTTTCCTCAAGAAATGTTTTAAAAGATCTTGTTAAATTATTTCCTATATAAGATAACACACATCAGAGTTACTTATGATTTTAAAGGAAAATTTTTCAATTTTTCCATCCATATTCTTTCTCTAAATGGATTATGTTTTGATGGAATGATGTTTATGATGCCTGTTTTCCTTTAACAGGTTATATGTTTTTGAAACCCTCTTCTTTTCACGGGTTATGTTTATAATGAGATGCTAATTAATCCTATAACCTTACATAGGTTATGATATTATTACTTTTTTATAATACCCATTTAATTTCATGGGTTATGGTATGAGTGTTTATGATCTTTTGGTACATGCATGTATGATTTCTCTATCAGAAGGGAGGGACCTATATCCTGATCCAATGCATTTGGTAAATATTTATATCTCATGAGATAGAAATATATGGAATGAGAAATAAAATTAGTTCAGTAATAAAGGGATAGAAAGGGTGTTTACCTAATTTAGTAATAGAGGGATGGAGTGGGGGTTACCCAGTTCATTAATACAGGGTTGGAATGGGGGTGTACCTGGTTTAATGAAGGACTTTGTCCACTATGATGGCCTTGATAGTGATTCCTTAGCTATTGTGGTAAACAATATTATGTTATTATGGTTTTTTCCATATTTACATGCTTTATTCCTATGTTATGCTTTCCTGGATTATGTAAGGAATCCAAATTTTTTTATTACATACCTTTTAATTACTTTTTACAAAATAGAGGATATTTAAAGTTTAGTGTCTTGGAAATAAAGTACATAATACATTAAAAATTGAAAACATTATTCTAATGAAATTTAAAGGATTATTAATTTTTTCATTCTATGTATAATTACACAAAATAATAACATGGGGAAATACATAAAAGGAAAGGTTTAGCATATGGCCCATTAAGGGAAAAAAGCGAACTGTTTATATGTGAACATGAGAGATATCAATAAGAACATAATGAATTTTCATAAAGGAATAAGAAAGAGGAATATCATAAAAATAAAAAATTGAATCATACCTTGAAAATATGGCTAAAAAATTTAATTTATACATTCATAAGAATATCACAATGGTCCATCCCCAAGGTGTCATAAAAATTACCAAAGTTATTCACCAAGTTATCATAAAACTTATCATCTCTAGAGATTAATTTATTTACCTAATGCGTTGTAGTGATATCAGATAAAACCCTTAATATGTATTTATTTTCATGTGATCCACATATATAATAATCAAAAATTTCACAAATAACCCATAGAGAATAAAATAAATGGGTTTCATATAAAAATAACTTCTTTTTAGAAAGCGCTTAAAAATATGATCATTATGTCATTTATAACCTACAGAAAGAGAATTAGGGTTTTATATTTTTCAATTATAGAGTAAAATAAATATTTTTTATTTATTTATGAATAACCATGGAAATTAAATAGGTTTGTGTATTTACATAAAGAAAATAAAAAATTTTGTTGAGAAAAAAGAGAGTTTGAGACAAAAATTCTGCAGTATATCGTGTATGAAACATTGTTTAGTAAAACATTAAAATTGGGGAAATGGGTTTAATAGTAATAAAAGACTTATAATATAGTATAAAGATAGAATAAAATGGAAATAATAACTTTTTATGGAAATTTGGAAGTCATACCACAAAAAAAGAGAACTTGAAAGGAAAAGAGAAGTTGAGAATTCCCTTACATTGAAGAGTAACTTCTAAAACTCTCTGATCAGGACCTTGGGGGATTGAGGACACATTGGGAGGACTAATATAAAGGTAATACTATAATCTATTTGAGGGGATAACTTTTTAAATAATTTAAATGAAGTAATGGGTGGGTATTTATAGTAAAAGAGAGGGAGTTTTTTTTATTAAATTCCAAGGGGACCTCATTAGTGGTAATTGAAAAAATGGGCTTTCCCATGGTATTGTATCATGGTAGTGGAAAATTGGGAGACCTAATATTATATTTCATTCCTGAGGATTCTACCAGAATTATTAAAACATTATTACATCACTAATGATGTCATTTATCATATCAAAAAACTCAAAACTGTATTTTTACTATTTATTAGAAAACCAAGCATTTTATAAAAATATCATAAATTCACCGTAACATAATATTGAAGTTATTAATTAAAAAATGACTTTTATTTTATCATAATAAATCTATAAATATGATAAATATAAAATTTGACTCTAAAATACATAATTATTAAAAATAATAGTAGACACAAAATTCATAGTAAACTACACAGTAAAATTTCTGAAAAAATGAAATTATTTATCTTTTGTAATTAAACAGGAGTGTTTTTATTATTATATTTAATTATAACATGTATTATTAATAATATAAAATTTTATTTTAAACATTTATATCTTTAGTAGATTTTAAAAATTCTATTAGAAAACAATCAATTTATAAAATTCCATTTTATTAAGAAAAACTACTCTTAAAACATAAATGATGGGAAAAAATTTTATTTACACAAAGGGATTATACATTAAGTATCTAATTCCATTACAAATAAACTCTTATAACACCCTAATATTACCTAAGGGTAGTGTGTGAGATGGTGATATACTATTGGGGAAGCTCATATAAAATTCCTTGAGTGGTAATTTCCACCAACTTGAACTTGTCCCGAAGAAGATTTCATTCATGCTTCAATTATTGAATCTCGACTTTGTATTGGTATAGAGTAAAGCCTCGTGATTATACCTACCACCCAATTTATAAAAAATGGGCTTTATACGGAAAAATTCTACTAGATTGTTCCATCAACTCTTTTTTTTACATTAATTATCCATTATCAGTTCTATTTATAAACAATAATTTTAATGTTAAAATTTATTATTGTTTCCAACAGTCATATTAACCAATGGTCATATAATGGTCAATAACTGATGGTTAAATTTCATTTATACTTATATATTTTTATTGGTTATGACATAGTAAAATATACATTTTTAGGAAAAAAAATATTATTCAATAGTTCATGTCGTTATATTCTTCTCCCCTTATGAAATTTCATCCCCAAAATTTCAACCCTTACCCTCAGAAGAGAAAAGGTGTGGGTACTTCAGACACATATTCTCCTCTGGTTCCAATATGGATTCTTCATATTTTTGGTTCCACCACAACACTTTAACAATATGTGTTTTCTTGTTCCATAGAACCTTGTCCCTAGGGTCCATGATCTCTACTGGATGCTCCTCATAAGAGAGGTCATGTTCTAGTTTTACCACATTAGGATTCAGTACATGTGAAGGGTCAGGTATGTACTTTTAAGATGGATACATTGTATACATCATAAACTTGAGCTAGATTTGGTGGAAGTGATAGATGATAAGTCACTTTTACTATGCGATCAAAGATTTCCTGGGGGCCGATGTACCTGGGGCTAAGCTTCCATTTCTTCCCAAATTGCATGAATCTCTTCTATGGTGAAATTAGAAGGAATAAATTTTCACCAACATAAAACTCAAAGTCTTTATGAGGTTTGTCATTATAGATCATTTTCCGACTCTGAGCATCCTTAATATGTTATTGGATGGCATGAACCTTTTCTTCCATCTCTTGCACAAGATCAGACCGAATAATCTTTCTCTCACCAGTTTCATCCATGAATATAGTATTTATATAGTGCTTCCCATATAGTGATTCCTAGGGATCGATTTGAATACTTGAATAGAATATGTTATTGTACAAGAACTCAACTAATGGGATATGTTGATCCCATCCACATTTAAATTACATTGAGCATATTCTTAAAATTTCCTCAAATGTTTTAATTATCCTTTTATATTGGCCATTAGTTTAGGGATGATAGGCTGTACTAAAATTCAACTCGGTACTCAGATCATGTTGAATAATTATACATAATTTTGGTGTGAACCTTGGATCATGATCATATATGATAGAAAGTGGTACCCCATGCTGCCTCACCACTTCCTTCATGTAAATTTTGGCATGTTGTTCAAGAGAGAAATATTATTGAATGGATATAAAATGGGCAGTCTTGGTGAGACGGTCAACTATAACCGATATCACATTGTTTCCTTTAGAAGTTCTTGGGAGACCAGTGAAAAATTACATAGTGATATTGTCCCACTTCAATGAAGGTAAGGGTAGTGGTTTTAATACCCCTTTAAAAAGTTGCCTCTCTAGCATCACTTCTTGACACTCCAGGAACCTTGTAGTGTAGTTATAAATCTCTCTTTTTTATGTTATCCCCCCAATCATGATCACAAAGGTCCTTGTACATTTTTCTTCTTCTAGGATGTATAAAGAATGTAGATCTATGAGATTCATCCATATTCTCCTTATTTATTTCCAGAATAGATGGAACACATAGCCTTGTAGGAAATTTTTTAACACCTTCTTGATAAATTTTAAAATTAGGAAAATTCCCATTCTTTATAGCCTCTAAATTCTAGAATAATAAGGGATTATCTCTTTGATATTTCTTGATCTTCTCTAATAAGGATGGTTGAGAAATCATTTGGAATAGGTTTGATGATATACTTCCCCTTATGATTCCCATGTCCAATTTTAATAGGTCTTTGATCAAAGGAACTCTTTGAATCCTCATTATTTCCCACAAAATAGGGTATTTCCAACATAATTCATCAACGACTTTGTTTTCTCTTCTTGGATGATAATGAATTGAAAAGTCATAGTCTTTAAGAATTTAAAATCATCTCCTCTGTCTCATGTTCAATTCCATTTTTGTGAAAATATACTTTAAAATTTTATGGTCTATGTATCTATCACATTTCTCCCCATAAATATAGAGCCTCCATATATTCAGAGAAAAAAAACCACTTCCAACTCCAAGGCATGCATAGGATAGTTCTACTCATGAGGTTTCAACTGTGAAGATGCATAAGCAATCAGCATGTCATTTTTCATGAGAACTCACCCAAGCCCTTTCATAGATGCATCACTAAAAATTATGAATCCTCATTTAATAGAGGTTAGAGTTAAAAAAATTATAGTAAAAAACCTCTTATTAAACTCTCAAAAACATTATTCACACTTCTTTTTCCAGATCAACTTAACCTCCTTTCGAGTTAACTTGGTTAGTAGATTACAAATTGGTTAAAAGTTTTCCAAAATCATCATATAGTATCCTACTAAACCATGTAAACTAAAAATATTAGTTACTTTTTTCGGCTTAGGCCACTCCTCCATAACCCTTGTGTTGGAAGGGTCAACTGATATTCCTTCATTAGTTATTATGTACCTCAAGAAAGTAGCTTGTTGTAACCAAAACTCGTACTTTCTGAACATTCCAAATAACCTATCATTCTTCAAAGTTTTTAATATAATTCCTAGAATATATTCATGCTCCTCCTAAATTTTTGGAATATATCAGAATATAATCAATAAAAACTACCATAAAGTTATTAAGGTAGTCTTTAATATCTCTATTCATCCAATCCATAAAATCAGAAGGATCATTATTCAAGCCAAATGGCATAACAAAAACTCACAATTCCCATATCTTGATTATAAGTAAGTCATCAGAATGTATTCTTTCTTCACAATCAATTATTAAGAACCTGACTAAAGGTCAATCTTGGAGAAGAACTGAGCCCCACGAAGCTTGTCAAATAAATCATCAATTCTTGGAAGAGGGTAATTTTTCTTCATAGTAACCCCGTACAGTTCTCTAAAATAAATACATAATCACATCGATACTTCCTCATTCTTCACAAATAGAATAGATGGTCCCCATGGAGATAAATTTGTCCAAATAAAACCCTTCTCCAAAAGATCTAGGAGTTGATTCTTTATTTCCTCTAACTCCATATTTTCCTTTCTATATAGGTGTTTGGAAATCATCTTGGAACTAGGAATGAGTTCAATAGAGAAATATACCTCTCTTGGACTCATATTTTCAATCATTACCCACCACTAATCAACTTAACATCTAAATGGTACACATACAGAGTAAATTTCTATTGTTCTAAACAATGAATTATAAAAAAGATATTTTCTATTGATCTTATCCCCTATTCATCAATCAATGGTTCGGTAGATCCACTAAATGTTGGTGGTCATTGTAGTATAAAGGAATCAATAGAAAGTTGTTCCCTTCTTGTTGAAACCAGTCTCTCATCTTGATTCAAGTTATTTCCCATATCTTGAGCTATTTGAATAATCATTCTCATAATGTTTTCCATTATATCTTCAATTGGAGGGCAGTCAGTCCATGGTCCCTCATCATTTACACGGTTCTACCTATTTCCCACCATTTTCTAAAAGTAGATAAACTTAGCGAGAAACATGTTTCATTTAATAATATTATAATTATAATGTAATTTATTTTTTGAAAACATCATTTTTAAATATCTTATTCTTTAACAATAATTACATTTAATACAAATCTTTCATAATGTTTTTTAAAAATATTATTATAAACCAAAAATATCCTCTGGGAGTATCAAACTATAAGTTAATCAAGTAACATTTTCATGAAATATTTCACATTCAAGTCCATATCAAAGTGATTTTTTCAGGTTTTACCCATAGATACATCTATTCTACAGCAACATGCACTTGTTTGTATCTATAAATGGACTTATTTGTTCGGAAACCACATACTTAATATTTCAACAAAATACTAGGAAGTTTTCATATATTTAAACGTTTATGTAGGGTTATTCATAAAGTTTTAAAATACTAATTTTCACTAATTTGTAAACTATCCTTTAATATCAATTATGGAATCCCTCCTTTTTATTACATAACTTTTCATTACATTTTACAAAACATAAGATCTTTAAAGTTTAGTGTCTTGGAAATAAGGTGCAAAATAAATAAAAATTTGAAAACATTATTCTAATCCACTTTAAAAGGTCCTTCATTTTTTCATACTATGTACAATTACATGAACTCATAACATGGGGACATAAATTAATGAAAATGGTGAGAATAAGGTCTAGTAAGGGAAAACAATGGAAATAATTACATACAAACTTCATAGATATCAATAAGAACATTATGAATTTTAATAAAGGTATGAAAAATTTGAATATCGTAACAATAAGAACATGAATAATAACTTTAAAATATGGATAAAATATTTAATTTATACATTCATAATCATATCACCAAGGTCCAACCCTAAGGTGTCATAAAAATTACAAAGGTTATTGACCAAGGTATCAAAAAACTTTTAATCCCTAGAGATTAATTTACTTACCCAATGTGTTGGAGTGATATCAGGGAACACCCATAATATGTTTTCATTTTCATATGATCCACATATATTGTAATCAAATATTTCATAAATAACCCATATAGAATAAAATAAATGTGTTTGATATCAAAATCAGGGATTTTTTAAAAGTACCTAAAAATGATCATTATGTCTTTTATAACCATTGGAAAGGTAATGATGGTTTTATGTTTGTAAATTCCAAAATAAAATAAAGAATTTTTATGTATTGATGAATACCCATGGAAATTAAAGTGGTTTGGTTATTCACATAAAGAAAATAAAAGAATTTGTTGAGAAAAAGAGAGAGATTTTCAGATGAAAGTTAACATCATAACATGTATGAAACATTGTTTTATAAAAAATTTAAAAAAGGGGAAAAGGGTAAACCATTAATAAGAGACTAATATTATAGTATATAGATATAATAACATGTAAATAATAACATGTTATGGAAATTTTAAAGACATACCAAATAAAAGAGAACTTGAAAGGAAAAAGAGGTTGAGAATAACCTTACCTTAAAGAGTAACTTCTAAAAATATAAGATCAGGACCTTAGGGGATTGAGGGAACATTTGGAGGACTCATTGGGAGGTAATAATATAAGATAATTTAGGGGGATTATTTTGTAATGAAATGAAATGTAGGAATGGGTGTGTATTTATAGTAAAAGAGAGGGAGTTTTTTATTAATTTCCGTGGACACCTCATTAGTGGTATTTAAAAAACCATAGGATTTACTATGTTATTTTACCATGGTATTAGAGAATTGGGAAACCTCATATCATATTTTATTAATTAAGATTTGACCAGAAGGATTTCATCATTATTACATCACTAATGATGTCAATAAACATACTGAAAACTCAAAACTATATTTTTAATAATCATAAAAAATAAAGTATTTTATAAGAACCTCATAGATTCACCATAACCTAATATCGACATTTTGAATTCAAAAAAAAAATATTTTATCATAATAAATATATAAATATGATAAATTTAACTTTTAACTCTAAAATACTTAATTATTGAAAATAATAGAGGGCAAAAATGCACAGTAAACTGCATAGTAAAATTTCTGCAAAAATAAAATTATTTTATCATTTATAATTAAACATGAGTGTTTTTATAATAATAATTAATTATAATAAGAATTATTCATAATATAATATTTTATTATAAACATTTATATATTTTATGCATTGTACAAATTCTGTTCGAAAACAATCAATTTATAAAATTCCATTTTTAAAGAAACACTATTCTTAAAAAGAATGATGGAAAACATTTTTTTATATACAAAGGGATTATACATTAAGTAACTAAGTCCTTTAAACATAAAATCTTATAAAACCATATACTACATAAGGTTAAGGGGTGCAATGGTGACAAACTCTTGGGGCGGTTCAGATAACATCACCCCAATGGTAATTTTCACCAACTTAAACTTCTTCCAAAGGTGATTTTGTTCATGATTCCATTATTGAAGCTTGACTTGGGATTGGTCTAGAGAAATTATCTATGATTCTACCACCCTCCCAAGTTCTAAAAAATGGTCTTCATATGGAAAAATTCTACTGGATGAGGAAATCAACTCTTCTATTTGTATTAATTATCCATTATCATTTATATTTATAAATAATAATTATAACACTAAAAATTACTATTATTTACAATGGTCAGATTAACCAACATTAATTTAACGGTAAAAAACTAATGGAAATTTTTCATTTATACTTATATATTTTTATTGATTATTTCATAGTAAAGAATACATTTTTTGGAAAAAAATATTATTCAAAAGTTCGGGTCGTTACATTATGTCCTTTATTTCCTTAGGATTCATATATTATGAACTAATAATCTTTATTTCATGATTCCTATTTATGATATTTTTTATATAGGGTATGATATTTTATTTTAATGACCATGTTATTTTACCCTATTCTCATGTTTATGCTTACATTTCCCCCTATTTAACCTAACAGATCATTTGATATCACCCATTTTTATGTTTCCTTCCGCAGGTTATGAAGATTTTTGTTATGTTTGATGTATATAATAAGGGTTATAGTCAGGAAGATCCTATAGGGAGATGGTTTTTCCCTTTTATGTACCTATTATTATGCTTCCATGTTTCCAATGGCATTAGACAAGTATAATCATTGTGCGTCTGTTATTGTATTTTTTAAGTATTCAGAAAATATAATGTAGTGTATGTGTATGGCAAGATCAGGGTTATTATACTCTCAAGGTATGGGGACTCTATCATCCTCATTTTTATTCAATTAATTTCTCTATATGATTCCATTTTATTTTAAATTTATCATTTTGGAATATGTTATTACACATCCCTTTTACTACCCTTATGATGTACAAGAAATGAGAGACCACGCTTCACTCTCATTTAAACCTTCCATGAATATTTATGTATGTTAATTCAAAAAAGTTATCCTCTGATTTTCCATTATAACACCTTGATATTTTATGTAATATATATTTTCAAAAATAAATGTAATTTCTTTGATAATGTGCATTACAGGAAACACTAATTTTTCAAAAACCATGATATAATGTTAATATAATTATTTGTACATGACCATTAATTGATATATTTCATATTTGGTGGTGTAATATGAATGAAAATATTTTAAAAAATAATTATAAATGTTTTTGATAAATAAAATATATTTATAAAAAATATATTTAATTTTTAGTAAAGTCTTTGTATGCTTCAAAAATTCTTTTTTCTCAAAAATCAAATTTTATTTATTTTTGTAGAAAAAATAATAAAATTAATTTTTACCACTTTTATAAAGTTTAATTGAAAAAATAAAATTTATTTTTCATATATAAATTTTGAAATTTTATTTGAGTGAATTTTTTAGAATTCTTTGTAAAGATTATTTTTTCAATGAATAGTAAAAAATACTAATTTTTATTAAAAAATAAAAAATCATTTAAAGAATTTACATGATAAAGTTTATTTTAAATTGAATTTAAAAGTAAAATTTGTAAAATTATATATTTATTATTACTATTTGCATCATTAGAATCAATTTTATATTGAATTTTGATACTAATACTTTTTACACTTATGAAAACTTTCTCTATGGAAAACAACTTTTTCATCACGTTTGTGAGTATACTTTTAATTAAAAAATATCCAATTATGTGAATTTAATTTTAAAAATTATATTAAATATTTGGAATCAAAATAATTAATATTATACAATAATTTTAACTTATCATTTAGTCAAAATGAATAGTAAAAATAGTTAAAATTAATTACCATGATTAAGGTTAAAACAAGTTTACCATGGGATTAAACTAAAATATATTGTTTAAAATGAAATATAAAATTGAAAAAATAGCATTGGATAGATATATATATAACTTATCCCATCTACGTTTTTATAATGATCTATTTTAGAGCCTTTTTTCATGTTGATAATGTTAGTAAATAGTTTTCTTTTCAAAAATTTCAAGTGTGTCCTTTCCCCCAGTTATAAATGGTCACCTCTATCCTATCTTATTAAAACATCCAAAAAATTTTGTTTCAACCAATAATTATAAAATACATTACTTAATCCCCAAAAATATCTTAGATTCCTTATTCATAATAGGAAGACCTCTGAATAAGGCTTTAAGTGTAAACCTAAATGGGTTCTTTGAAGAAGAGGTATTATCATTAACTAGGCATTTTCAATTTTTTTTTCCTTTAAAAAATGAAAATATTATTTAACCATGATGATATAATAACATAATTATATATCATATACTAAAATTTTATTATAGTTATTTCCTTACTTACATCTATCTCCTCTTCCATCAAGTGGGAAATGAAACAATTGATCATGTGTATGAAAGACTACCACCTGAGAAACTAATGTAATTCATTTTTCATCACCACCTATCACGATAGATATAATTATAGATTTAACATATTTATATGATATTTATGGAATAATTATTATTCTTAAATTATAATATCATATATACCTTCTTTATTTTCATTCCATGGGAATACAATAACTTCGCTCATGTGTATGGTGGACTACCACCTTGTGAATCGATGTGATTAGTTTTTCACGTATGATATACAGAGAAGGGAATAAGGATAAATTTAATTAATATATTATATATATAATTCCTAAAAAATAATTTTTAATTGTGATATATTATTTACATTCCTTTCTATTTTTCACTTGAGAAAATGGAATGAGCATTCCTGCATACATATGACCTACCAACTCCACAAATGGTATAATTAATTTTCCATCTATAAATTTTATGGATTAATATAAATACATATATAAAGAATATATATGATATTTATATCATGATTAAAATTATGGATATTATGGATCCATGATAAAAATAAAAGGACTGAAAATACAAAATTATAACATACCTAGAAAACGAAGCAGTTATTACTTGAAACATGAATTTAACAAAGAAACTCTCAATAAATGGGTAAAAAAGGTATTAAGTAAGTAATATATGATATTATATATATTATTATGGGTTTTTAATAGATTTATAATAAAATTATATTTACTATATTGGGGTATTGAACATGTATTAAATAATCCAAGACTTAAGGTAAGAAAGTTTCTTCTCACTTTTTCTTTTGTGAGACACATGCCGTATTCACCACTAATTTATTTAATATGGTATATGTACTGACCACAAATATATTTTTTTGATTATTATCATAGAATTATGGGATATAGAAATTCATATAATTTTATTTCTTTCTAGGTTATTAGTTTCAAAATTTACCTAAGTGGTTAAGGTTTTATGTCACTATTTTATTGTTTATTGGGTTTTTATGATTAAGTTTTTTATAATGAAATATTATGATATATCTCTATCTAAACTCATGAATTTTATTATCCTATTATTATTTCATTAAAATATGCGTGTTTCTTTCATTATCCTCTATTTATGCACTCTATAGTTCAAAATAATCTTTTTATGTAAAAAAGACTTTATTTCTCTATTAAGTTGAAAATACTTTTCCTTATATGTCCATGTTTTCTAAAAATGTTTAAAGAAATATTTTATAATTATGTAATGATTGTTTAATTTAATTTTTAAGCATGTTATATTTTTTACAAAATTTTTCATATATAATATTCATGTAATTTTAAAAAAATACCCTTTTGGCCTTTATCAAAAATTTCAATAGAATCATCATTTTATCTTTTATATCATAAACAGTATCTATGACTATCATAAATTTTCAATGATTTAAAAATTAATCTATAAGTTTACAATGTTATTTTCATATAAAATGTTTTCTTTTTTATATCTTGATGTTTTTTTATTTTAAAGTTTTGATTTCAAAATGTAAATTATATATTCCTCAAGAATGTTTTAATGATATTTTTTTGGGATTTCTATTCATCAATGAAAACAACCTTCGATGTTTCATGTGAATAAATAGTGATATTATCTAATGATATTATCCACATACTTTCACTATATGGTTTATGATTATAATTAAAAGATGTTTATTCATCCAATTTCATTTCCATGTGTTATGTTATGATAATATGTTTATGAAACCCAATTCCTTTCTACGAGTTATTCGGTAATCAAATATTTATGAAACCCACTTACGTTCATGGTTTATGATATGATTAATATTTTATGATCTTGAGGCACCCAAATGTATGGATGTTGACACTAATTTCCATCATAGAGTCCATGGAATGGAAAACGGGAATACCTTAAGCACAAATAGGGCGACCCTTTGAGGAAACATCAAAAATTGACAAAGGCATGGACCAAGAGCTCATGTGGATTGAGGCACACAAATATCCTGCACGCCACGCAAGTCACTTGCGCGCCACCTATGGGTCATTCAAGTCACTTGCACGCCCTATTTATTTTTTCTCCCAAGGTTCTAGGTGGTCTATAAAAATCCTCTGTGGCCCCCCCATTTGAAGGACAAATTTTGCAAAACTTAGATTCCAGCTCTGGTCGCCCAAGTCTTCAACTCAACTCTTCTGAAAGCTTCTAAGGTAACTTTTTACCTATAATGGAAGACTTTAAGGAGTAGGATAAGGCCTAGGTGTTTAGAATTCATCAACACTTGCACACCTAAGTGTCCATACCTCCTTAAAAATGGAACCACTTGCACACCGCCCTAACCTTTCAATGAAACTTGCGCACCCGCTTTTGGAAACATCATAGGATAATACTAAAATCTTGAGTTAAGTCTCGCCCAAGTATTAACCTACAAATTTTTCATCACCCAAGGGAACCTATGCCATGTAAGTACACTTTCACGGGCAATACTTACAGGCTAAATGACTTACACGCCCTACACTTGCGCGCCAACTTCATTTGTGTGCCTCTCTCCCGTTCACCTATCCTCTTCAAGATATTAGCCCCTGAACCCATTTTCAAAGCCATTTATGGCATGGTTCCTTTGTTGGATTCCTTATCTAAAAGTAATTATATGAGAAACTATCCCAAAACTTCATGACTTACAAGATTTATGTCACCATGGTTAGAGGTTTCCTCTATGTAACCTCATCCTTTAAGATGATAATATCTTTTGATTTTGGGCCTCCTTCTCAGGAGTAAACCTCAATCTCAATTTCATTTAACCTGAGCCTCCTTCTCAGGAGTAAGCCCCAGTCACAATTTCCCTTAACCCGGGCCTCCTTCTTGGGAGTAAGCCCCATTCATAATTTCTTCTAACATGGGCCTCCTTCTCAGGAGTAAGCCCTAGTCTCAATTTCCCATAACATGGGCCTCCTTCTCAGTAGTAAGCCCCAGTCTCAATTTCCCTTAACCTAGGCCTCCTTCTCAAGAGTAAGCCCCAAGTTAAATGTACCATTTAATTTGGGAATCCTTCTTAGGTGTAAGCCCCGGGTTAAAACTCCAAATCTACATAAAGTACACATACCTTTATGGACCCTACTCTTGGTATTCTTTCCTAAAGTAAGTATTGGTATTCATATACTTGGGCAGTCATACATACATAAGCCCCACATCATTTCTTATGACTGCATCTTTTTCTAGAAAATCGTTAGGTTTTCTGATAACTCTTGTTTCTCACACCGAGCATGACTCACGTGAGCATAGAGTGTAAAAGTAATCAAAACATCTCTTTTTGGGCCATTAACCATGCATAAACCCCATATTTCCTTACCCGAACTACATGGAATTTGATCTCTGCCTTAAATGTAGAGTATGTAGGAAGCCTTTATAAGGTTCAAGCCCATATTTCATTCATTATTTTTTGTCCCATATGACGTTAAACTATATCCTTATTATCGAACTATGTGGGTTCTGATTCCTTTTTAACAAGGATACGTAGGTAGCCCATCTGCGGGTACGATCCCAACTCTAAAAATAATTCCTGTCTTTCTGAATGAAAATAAACTTCAAGTGCCCCACTGAGTGGCTTTAAAACCAGTATAGTCATCATAATGACCAAGAGATTTCTATATAATGTATTGATGGATACCATTGACCAATAATATCTAATACATACGAATGATTCTACATTGACGAAGAACCTCAAATACATATAAAAGATTCTCTAAATCCCATACATATAAATAATTTATTGCAATCTAAAGGAAAACTCATTTTCATGCTTGTTGAATTAATAAGGATTCATGAAAATAACTTAAATCTATAAGAGAGTCCCGGAGTAGGTAATAATTCCCCCCAGAAAAGTGTGATGAGCCTGACCTCCCATCCTCTTGACCAATGCAAATTCTTAAGCCTCATCGGTCCAAAACTAATGAGATCCTACCTTTGGAAAGTTGGTCCAAATGGATATAGAATCATTGGATGTTTCTGATTCTATGAATAAACCCATTAGAAAACGATTGGAAATTTTGAACCTTAAACAAACAAGGTCATCCCCATTTCGAGACAAAACTAAAAAACGGTGAACTCGACATGAATCCTTAACCAAGTTAAATGATGTTTTATTTATTTGTTATGCCCCTATTAAACTCAATATGAGGGCCAAAAAAGAAATCAATAACATATTTACTTATCCAAAAGATGTAGTCTGGCCAAATTTATCTTGATTATGTCTGCTATATCAAACATGCACTCCTTTTCAAGATCTCGTTGCAACACAAAATGACTTCTTTAAAGTTCACACCTGTGAATGCCTCAGCCGGTACTCCTACTGGATCCTCGTCCACTCTGAGGACAACATCACCTAGTCAGCATCTTTAATGATGGGTCTAAAATGCATTGGTGATGGAATAATGTCAACATGGTACCGTCCTGACTCTAGAGTCCGCTCGACAAGCCCTCCAAATTAACAAATCACCCTGGTTTTCCAGACAGCGATGACCAGTGGTCAATAAGAAGGTGGTTCCAACCACAGTCTCCAACCATTTTGGGTTGTTATCCTTGGAATGCAACAACCAGTTCCTTCCATATTACAGGGAGGTAAATGAAGAGGTCACTCAAGGCCTCAGTTCAAGAAGATAGGAGTCCTTATTGAGGACTCCCACGTACAAATGCCGCCAGACTCGTGAGGTAGTTTACCCTCAACATGATGAGGGTATCGCCTCTAGGTGTTCGAATCAGGTTCCTCAGACCCGAGAACGCAAGAAGAACCGTTAGAGGTGAAATTCATCCAACAAGGATAGTGTTCTTACCTCTTCCTCCTCCAGATAAGTCCATCAATCTTACTTGATGGAAACCAACAAGCGGGCATATACAACCTTTCATCCTGATTTCACTATCCACCAGACTCGTCTGGCAGTAACACACCAATCCTGCTAGGCAATTCCAGCAGAGTACTATAAGAAGGCACATACACCTGATTATAAATCATCAGCCAGTCAACAGGCTTGTATGACTGCATCCAAAGAATCCCACCAACCAAATGTGGTGAAAACACCTATAAATAGGCACATACACCTGCTTACACTCATCAATTCTGCCAGCAGTCTCATCTGCCAGTATTGAAGGAAGTTCATCAATAATATTTGGTGGAGAAAAATACGCAGGCACATACACCTGAAATTCATCAAGCTAACCAATATTCTTGTTTGGTAGCACCTAGAGATGTCAATTGGAAAGCTCCAATGACAAACAAAAGGTAGACACAACTTTCTTTCCCCCACACATGAGTACTATCAGAATTCACTGACAGGAAACATAATAAATGAGTAAGAACACACACCTATTCCAAACATGGAATGGATGTATATTCCCGTTCCGATAGATGAAGTCACCAAGAACATTATGAAAATGGTGAAAGAGTAGAATCAAATCCCTGCCCATATTCTGGACACCTATCATAATATTATAACAAATTCAACGACATCATAGGGAAAGAAACATAAATCTATCCCTATCAATGGAGTGACTCATCAACATGTCACCCGGAGCAGATACACACCACGTTTTCTATCCCGGAGGGTCGTCGGGCATACCTCCCCATGTCATACGAACATTCAAGTCGGGAACATACATCTGATTTAAATAGAGATAATCATCCTAACTTGGCCATTTTTCCTAAGCAGGCACATACACCTTCCCATAATAACCAATTTATTCAACAAGTGGTTTCCAAAGTGAGTAAGAATGCATCTAATAAAAAGATCCATCCTACATAGTTAAAAAATAAATATCCAATTTTCAATAAGGCCTTGCTTAGGGTTGTAGTTCTTGAAGCCCTTAGACAATTATCTGTTGCAACTCAAGATTCTACTCTCTTATTTCTAGATTCCATAAGTAACAAAAATAATTTAGAAGGTCTTTATTAGACACTTCCTCATGAAGGCCTGATTCATGACAATTTGGTCAATCTTGAAGTATCTTCTTCATATGAGATCCACGATAACCCTCTGTGTGGCCAGAAGACCAAGGAGAAAAAGGTTTCATCTTTTGTTGTAACCCACCATGGTGGTCCTCCCCACGATGATGAATTTACCTGTAGAATTCCTCTATGCAGTAGTAATTCACATTGAATGGAAAATTCTTCAATGGACAATGCAGTAAGGAGAAATCCCTCTTAACTTGAGGCACTTGAAAATGTGAAGCCAGTCATGTTTGATGCCTTATCTCTAGAAGGTGGAATACTTTCTCAATCATAAGATAGCCCAGGGTGTAGGTCACTCTCCAAACCACCCCTGGGTCATTCATCTTCTAATTTGACAAATGAATTCTCTACCAATCTTGTTGAATTTGATGAATCAACAAAGAAGCACCAGTTTTGGTCCAATCAGGTAGAAGAATCTTCATCAAATGATAAAGAGGAAGTGCTGAATATGAGAAAACAACTGGAGAAAGATGAAATACCAGTCATGTTTTGTCCTTTGGCTGACTCTCAGTATGATATTTCTGAAATGTTGATAGAATATTGTATTCACGATGTTCATCTCAATATATGGAAAACTATTTGTCACTTAAAAGATAAAATATTACCTTATGATGAATATCAAAACCATGTTAATGTAATAGAAGGGTTTCAACGCCAAATAGGCTTTGAACCTCTCTCAGTTTACCAATATCCAAAGGTTGAAAATAAGAAGAGAGCCCTTCAACGTACATTCCTTAGTGCATTCAAACGGTTTCACCAGTTAATTACCAATGCCCAATCTAGTATTCATATTAGGGGATGGGCTATTCATGGAGCATTGCATTTCACTGTGCTCTCCAGTCAACAAAGCCCGCCAAAAGTGGTCTCATGCTATGTCATTGCCCATGGTTGGACACATCTAACTGTTTTTGTGTGCAATCAAAGGCTTACTCCAGAATAGACCTCAACTAGTTCTTCCCAAAGTCAGGCATATAAAGAACAAGTTGTTGAATTACTCTTGCATCAATAAAATGAGAATATAGAACATGCTTATCATTTAGAGCATGTACATCATCAGGTGAAAAAGGTGTCAAAAATAATCCAATGGTCAGCTGAGCCAGGAGATTTGAGTGGATGTAGGATGATGCATCTGGCCAATTTCTAGACTAAAATCCTCAAAATCAGGAGAGATTTTAGAAACGTTTCAGATGTAGAAGCTCCAGAGCCAGCTCAACTTTCCAAGATGGGGACTCTTTTAATGAAACCCTTGGGATCAACAGACAAGATTTGAGGAGTTGAGCCAGACAAAAAGGATTAGCCCGAGTCCACCAGACTAGGGATCTTCTCAAATTCTCATTCTCTTCCTCAGCAAAAGTCAGTCTTCTATTGATTAGGGAAGAAGCCACAATAGGAACACCGGGCTGAATTATTTGGAGATTCCCTCAAAATTACAGTTCATCAAGATCCTGAGGGATCAACCAACAAAAGGCAATGTCTCATTAAGGAAATGGAATAAGAAAATATCGTAGAAACGTTGACCGAAGGGCTACAATGCTTCATGCATCGATAAATGTCATCAATTCCATTGTCAGTGATCCCCCAGAACATGAGGCTCACTCAGAGGAATCATATGAAGAAGTTACTATTCAAGAGGCTGTACAAACAAAAATAAATGATGGAGGTGTGAGTACTAGAATCCATAGGGTTTCCTAGAGACAATACATTCATTCGGGCAATGTCCTTCCATACTTTAGAAAGGCACATGCCAAGGAAAAGGGTAAAAGTCAGGTTCAATCCCACCCTACCTCTGGAGAAGGCCAATCACTCTCATTAAAGGAAAGGTTCGCACAATAAGAAGAATAAATGAAGGAGTTAAAGGGGTTAAATTTAGAACAAATTTAAGGTAGTCTTCCTCCAAAGCATGCTAGAGTTAATCAATCAAGTGAATTTTTTGCAGATACTGGGATAGATCAAGAATATCCGCCTTTACAAGTACACCCTCAGAGGTCCCATCTTATGGGTTATACGTGATAGAAACTGACAATACTACCATCAGTGGCAGTACCGGTTGCCACACCCATCTAAACTCCAGCTATTATACCGCTCAGGTCCAAGCCCAACCAGATGCTCTTAAAAAATTAATGACTACCATTGAGTAATTAAAAGATCAATTGGAATCTATGGAAGGATGATGTTCACAAGTTCAACCTGAAAAGAGAGCTTACCCTGAATGGGTGGATGTAATTCCTCCCCCATCAAATTTTTCGAATACCACATTCCCAATTTTTAATGTTTCATGAGATCTAGAACAACACTTAACACATTTTGTTTCTCGTTGTGATCCTATAATGGGAACTCCTCAACAAAAAAAGCAGTTAAGCTCAGGTGTTTTGTGTAGTTATTACAAGGACCTGCTTTTGTCTAGTATACAAGTTTGCAGTCTCGGTCAATTACTGGGTGAGAAGATCTCCTTCAAATATTTCTTCTTCAATTTAGCTCAACATTACCAAGGATGACAATTTTTTATCTTACCAATTGTAAACAAAGGGTAAATGAAAGAGTTTCAGATTTTATTGCTCTATAGAAGGGATTAACATATTCTTTATGTTTAGAACTCCCTCAAGAAGAGTTGTTTCCAATCTGTGTGGAAAATCTTCATGATGAATTACGCACACCATTGATCCCTATGAAATAAACAGGAGGGTTTAGAGACCTTACTTCAATAGCTCAGCAAATAGAAGACTCTCTTATAAAGACTAAGGCTAAAACTCATGTAATTACATCAGTTCTGGGAAGGAGAATAAGGAAAGAAGAGACTGATATAGTTACACTTAAACCAGCACCTATACCTACTTCCACTTCAAAACTTTCATCATATCGAAGGTCTCCACCTCTTGAGCATCAACAACAATGGCTGCCTCGTCAAGACAATCAAAGAGATCAAAGGAAGAAACAATTTGAGGATTTAAAGAACAAAGTTAATTCTTTCCAGAATGAACAAGTTCCTGGTTACTTTATCTTGGACCTGGAAAACAATCTGGTTCAGTTTCCAAGGCCCAAAAGGCCGAACAAGGAAGGAGATGAAGACCTCCCCAACTATTGTCTGTTTCATCATATATTGGGGAATCCCATTCAGAAGTGTTTTTTCTTCAAAGAACTCCTTTAAAAGATGGTGGACTCTGGACAAGAAAAACTGAAAGGTTCTTCATCCCAGGTAGCATGGATTACTACTACTGATCCAGAGGAAGAAGGCGAGTGGAACAAAGTCAAAAGTAAAAATGCACAGAAATATGATGATTGGATGTTCAGGAAAATGATAAACCAAACTCATGCCATTGTACGAACACAATTGAATCAAACAATTGTTTCTTATTCTATTTCTTCCACAACAAAACCCCCTTCATCAGAAGGAAAATCTTCAAATAAGCAGCATAATTTTAAGAAAGAAGAGCAGTCAGAAGAAGACGAGCTCGTGTCAAAACCGAAGTTGTATTTGACCCTGGAAGATTTTATGTCATCTGCTTCAAAAGCACGGGCACCACGCCACCAAATGGCATAACATGAACTGGTTCATTATGTAGAATCTTCATCAGATGAAGAATTGATCTTTGGTTCTGTTACAATTATTCATTTAACGGATCCCTATGCCAATGACACTTTCAATCATGATGAGCCTAAGTTCCTTGTATCTAATAGAGGAATTAGAGGAAAAGACAGTGGTCTAAGATATAGGGGAATACGTGGATATTCGAGAAGCCACTATTTCAATCCTACCCCTGCTAGAACTGTATATGTGGCAGAAAATCATGGAAAATCCCTTCAGCGAGCTCAACAGGAACAAGAATGTTCTTCCACACATGGCAGATTCTTTCCCAACACGGTTATTTTGTAAGACTAGTTAGAGGTTACACCTTATTTCTCTCAAAAAATAGATAGACCAATTCGGTCTAATCTATCGATGCCAGGAGTGTTTCCAATTCCTGCCCTGATACGGGATGCATCAACTGACAAAGCATCAACTTCCAAGGCACCTACAAAACCACATTTTCATGATGAGAAACGCAGAACTTTGGACCAAATGTATGATTTATTGAAACATTTGGCCCATGTACCAGACAAGTTATCAATTCTGGATGACTTGAATCTATTAAAAGATCTTCGGGAGGCTCTTATTGAGGCTTGGTCAAGTCCTCAAGAATTCGAAACTGAAATTGTTGCGGATGAGGTCTACCATATAGATAATAATCCTGGAGAATTCCATGCAATGATATATTTTATAGATGAAGATGAATATGATGTTGTACATGGACATATCAGACCTTTGTATCTATCTGGAAAATTCAATGACATAGACATTTGACGAGCTTTCATTGATAATGGATCAGGAGTCAACCACATTCCTATTCATACACTTCGTCCATTGGGCCTCACCGAATCTGATTTATCTCCTTCTACATTGATGTTTCAAGGATATGATAAGAATGAACAAGAACCTATGGGCGAGATTACACTCAGAATTTAGTTTGGTGACCTTTTTTCTAATTCAGATTTCATGATTGTTCGTCAGGACACCGCCTTCAACATTTTTCTTGGAAGACCTTGGCTACAACAACATGCAGTCATACCTTCTTCATACCATCAATGTCTCAAATATTGTTTCAATGGTCAAATTGGTACATTTTATGGTGACAAGGCCCTATTCAAAATGTTTGAATCTCAATACATTGAGGCAAAATTTTATCACATGGAGGGAAAAGAAAAATCCACGGCAAATAATGTCAAAAAAATTAATGCTCCAAATGGTTTGGAAAAGATTTTAGTAAACCCATTCATACACGTGAGTACATATTATGTGTTTCATATCAGTCAAATTTATAGGATAGACCTAAATCCAAACACTCTTAAGGAAACTTCCATAATGTCAATTACAAAAATCAATCCAGACCACATGAGAGAAATTGTTGATTCGCCAAGCAATTATGAAAGATTAAATGGATATGTATTCATTTCATCTGTTGAAATACAGAAATTCTATACTTCATCAACCATGCCATAAGAAGTTATAGAAATACCAGAGGAAAACAATGATATCGATTCTCAATCAATCATCTCCTCTCTATCACCCCAGGAAGACCCTTCATCATCAATAGGGTTAGAAATGAAAGCCTCTTCTTCATGATGTTCAAATGTTAACTTATCCCCTGACCATGGAAATTCTGCTTCGACATCTACTATGCAAGTAGAAATAGAAGAAGTAACACATATTGAAGAAGAAGAGGAAGATCTCAGGGATCCTCCTCGATCATTTGAATAGGGTATCTTTACTACTGTGGATGAACTCAGAGAAATAAATCTAGGTACAAAAGAAGATCCACACCTTACTTTAATCAGTGCAGCCATGACTCTTGAAGAGTAAGAAATGTATACTTTATTTATAAAGAAAAATCGAGATGTATTTGCTTGGAATTATACAGAAATGGAAGGTCTTGATCCTGATGTTTCCAATCAACATTTGGGTTTTCCAGAAGAACATCAAGGATTCAAGCAAGCAGCAAGAAGAACACACCCAACTTATGCCTCCAAAACTGAAGCTGAAGTTGATAAGATTATCAAGGATGAATTCATTAGAGAAGTCCAATATCTCAAATGGATGTCTAATATTTTCCCTGTGAAAAAGAATAATTGACAAATTAGAGTATTCATTGACTTCAAAGATCTTAATCGGCATTGTCCCAAGGATGATTTTCTATTTCCAATCACGTAATTCTTAATTGATGCAACAGCTGGCTATGAAGATCTTTCTTTCATGGATGGTTACTCTGGGTACAATCAAATATGAATGGCCCTAGAAGACGAGGAGTCTACAGCCTTCAGAGCTCCTCAAGGTGTGTTTTGCTATCTGGTAATGCCCTTTGTCCTGAATAATGCAGGTGAAACATATCAACGTGCCATGCACCATATCTTCAAACCCTTTTAGGGAATTTGTTGAATGTTATGTGGATGATTTGGTCGTAAAATCCAGACAACATTCTGATCACTTGGCCGATCTAGAAATCATATTCAATAAACTTCAACAACACAATTTGAAGATGAGCCCCTTGAAATATGCTTTTGGGGTAACCTCAGGAAAATTTCTCGGTTTTTTTGTAATCCATCATGGTATCGATGTTGATCCTGAGGAGAAAAAATCAATCCTTAACATGTCACCTCGTAGAAATTTGAGGTAATTAAGAGGACTTCAAGGAGACTTGGCCTATATTCTGCGTTTCATTGCCAATTTGGAAGGCAAATGTTTACCTTTCACCAGATTAATGATGAAGGGAGTCACCTACTAGTGGACTGAAGAATGTCAAAAAGCATTTGATATCCTCAAGAAATATCTCTTGAGTACACCGGTATTAATGCCACCTGTTGAAGGAAGACCACTTATACTCTATGTGACATATTTAGAGCAATCACTGGGTACCTTCCTTGCCCAAAAGAATGATGATGGGAATGAAAACAACCTTTACTATCTCAATCAGACTATGCTTGAGGCAGAAACTCGATATTCAAGTATTGAATAGTGTTTCCTAGCATTAATCTTTTCTATTCCAAAATTGAGACACTACCTGCAACATCATGAGGTCCAATTGGTATCTCACAATAACCAGCTAAAATTTATCATTGGTCGTCCAATGTTTATAAGATGTCTAGAAAGGTGGGCAGTTATTTTGCAACAGTTTGATATCTAGTATGTGTCTCAAAAGGTTATAAAGGGCCAAGATCTGGCCGATTTCCTTGCTAAACACCCATCTGTAGAAGATACATCTTTAAATATTGAACTTCTCAATATGGAAGTCTTCTCTATTCAAGGTAATCCTAAAACATGGGAAATGTACTTTGATGGTGCCTCCATAAGTCCAATATGGAAGAAAACGGAAGATCCTAAATTTAAAAATTTTGGGTTAGGAATCATGCTTATTTCCCCAGAAAAGGCAATGCTACCCTATTCCTTCTTATTATTGGAAGGTGGCACAAATAATGAAGCAGAATATCAAGCTCTCATCACAGTCTTGGAATTGGCGCTTTAGGAATAGGTGAATCACTTGAAGGTAAAAGGTGATTCAGATTTTGTAATCAAACAAATCAATGGGGATTATGCCATTAGAAAGGAAGAGTTAATCCCTTTGTGTGATTATTTCAGAGAGTTAATGGCGGAATTTACCTCGGAACCGACATTTTCTTATGTCTCATGATCAAAAAATGCCCAAGATGATGCACTAGATAATATAGCCATAGCCCTGGTATATCCAAACTGGGATGAAATAATCATCAGTATTTCCCACCATCATGTAGTTTCACCTTTTGTTCAAATCAGAAAAGAGGAAATCAATGAAATCAGTCCCATTTCTGAACCATATGGTCATACTATAGGATGGATGAAACCTATCAGGGAATACATTTAAAATGGAACAATCCCACCTGATAGGGCCCAGAAAGAACAAGTACGATGACATGTGGTCAATTTTAATCTTTATGATAGACCAGATCACCAAAAAAATTTCTACAAGCGAGGTTTTGATGGAATTATCTTCAGATGTATTGATGGTAAAGAGACAATGGATTTCATGAATGAAGTACAAGTATGAGTTTGTGGTGCTCACCAGTATAGACATAGAATTTCTGGTCAAATTTGAAGGCTTGGATACTTCTGGCCTTCAAGGATGCAAGATTGTGTTTATTTCACTAAAAAGTGTCATTCTTTCCAAGTATGTGCCAACTTCATTCATCAACCCCAAAGTTTCTTCATATGACTAATACTCATGGCCATTTGTTACATGGGGAATGGATGTAGTAGGACCTTATCCTCTGAATACAGCTAAGTAGTTTAAGTATATTCTTACTACTACGGACTTCTTTTCCAAATGGGCAGAGGCAATACCTCTCAAAGAAGTCAGTGCTAAAAGCATTGTTAGATTTTTCAAGTCCAACATCATTACCAGATTTGGTGTTCCTCATACCATATTGACAGATAATGGCACCAAATTTTGTTCGTATGAGGTAAGAAAATTGTATCAAGAATAAAATATCAGATCCAACCATTCATCTTGGTATCATGTAGAGACCAATGGTCAAGTAGAGGATTTCAATAAGACTCTTTCGAACATACTTCAAAAGATGGTGGATAAAGATAAAAATTCATGGCCTGATAAAATTTTTCATGCTCTATGGGCTTATCGGACTACCACCCGCACTGCTACATGATCAACACCATATTCATTAGTATATGGAATGGAAGCAGTATTTCCTGTTAAAGTCTAATTACCTTCCATTAGAGTCTCCATTTGTGATCAGTTATCTACAAATGAACAATCTCAAAAGCAATTGGATGAATTGGAAGTACTAGATGAAAAAATATTGTTCACATTGCACCATTTAGAAGTCTATCAGAATCGAATAGCATGAGATTTCAAAAAAATTTAATCTTCATTCATTCATTCAAGGAGAATTGGTATTGGTCCTCAGAACCCCAATGATACTTGGAAAGAAGCCTCCAAATATTGAGAAAAAGTGGGAAGGACCTTACTCAATACATAGGGTCTACTCTAGGAGCTTATTCTTTAATCACAATGGATGGAGAACTCATTACAACTCCAACTAATTAAAGATTCTTGATGAAGTATTTTATGTAACACAAATACACCCTTTTTCCTTGATGCGGGACATTAAACTGCATAGCCCCTCTATCGTCCAACATGACGTTAAACATAGACCCTCTATCATCCAATATGACATTAAATTGTGCATCGTCCGAGCTGTAAGATGTTAAACTGCCAAGCACCCCATGTCTGGGTCACATGACATTAAACTGTGATCATCACATGAAAATTTGTCTTTTAAACTCTGTTTCCATGTGTGCCCCGAGAAGCTAACCATGCATAAGCCCCACACCATCCTTTGTGGTCGTATCTTTCATGACACGATTGTCAGGTCTGTTGCTGCTTCTTGTTTCTCACACCGAGCATGACTCACTTGAGCTTAGAGTAAGCTTCATCCATGACATCTTCTCTGGGCCGCTAACCACACTTAAGTACCAACATCATCTTTGGGTCTTTGTCCTCAAGTACACCCCAATTTCCAAATTCCTCTCAATTGAACTACATGGAATTTGATCCTTGCCTCATAGGCTGAGCATGTAGGAAACCTCCTAAGGTTCAAGCCCGAAACCACTTTCTTCACATCGATTCACCTTCATCCCCTACGATGTTGATCTGTGAATCCCCCATCAACCGTCTTATTCATACCGGTTCACTTTCGTCCTACATGACGTTAAACTGTGTACATCCCATCGTCCAAGCTATATGAACTTAAACTACACAGTCCCCCGTTTTCCTTGCTACAGGACATTAAAATTCATAGCACTGGTCCATGCACATGACCTTAAAATATTTGAACTTTTTTCCTGTATGACAATAAGCTGAAACAATCCCTAATACCCTCAATCTAGAAGAATCATTTTTGACATGGTCTCCAACCATGTCATGTTTCAAGAACTACATGTGGATTGATTATCATCCTAAGGAGACACTTAGTGACACCCAAGTATTTAATCCTGGGTCCAGCCATAATTACAATAAAGTATTCTTTACCCCACATAAGTATGAACCAAATCTGTAGAATGGGTATTTCATGAACTACGTACAGCTTGATTCCCATCCTCATGGGAGATGTAGGAACGCTCGAGCATTCCTCGAATCCAGCCCCGATCCTTTAGGTCTAACCCCAAACTCCACTTTCGGTCCCTTGGTTAAAAATTCCTCCTGGGAGAACATGATGTGATATGGAACACCCTGGTCTTTATTCACATCAGGTTTATAACAAATTCATGATGTGTCTCCCTCACTATGGTCTGAGCTCTACAACCCTAAACTAATATCTTCCATGCTCTCGTCCTACATGACATTAAACTGTATTTCAAAAACTACACGTGGCTTGATTCTCATCCTAATGAGATACATAGTGACATCTAGAATTTCAATTCAGGACCCATTCTCAACATTATACAAATAATATTCCTGATCTCCATAACCCTTTTCTTGACTTCTGGTCACAAAATGTCTAATACCTGAGAGTTCTTTTTCTTGACTATACAACACGTTCCCTTAGGTGGCCTTGCATAATTTGTCTACATAATTGACATGTCGGCCCGGAAGATGCTTCTATTTTACTATGCACCTTATTCCCCAGTTGGACCTGCATAATTCAGCCCCCATAATGGGTTTGTCAAGTAGTGGTAACTTCATTCTTAGGAGAAGCCACTTTTGTCCCAATTAGTCTTAACGACGATATGTAGGGATCTACAAAAAAACTAGCATCCTTAACATATTTTTTCCATACTCGTTTTCATGATATGATAGTATTATGTCGTATAATGTTTCTATCTCTAGTTTTAGTCATATGATTTAAAACCATAGATACCTTTTTTTCTATGTTTGGGTCAGACCTTCGTAGAAGTCACATTCCTCTAATTCTTTGAATATTTTGATTGGAAATATCCTCTCCATATTCAAGCACCTTTCTCCATAAAGCAGAATCTATGCTTTGGAAAATTTGAATCCCCATAAAACATGGAATGGTCCCACTATTCTTAGGGTAGACTTACCCATATAAAAATGTTGTAAGCTCCTATGAATCTTTGCCAAAACTTGGGTGGCCAACCCAACCATCTTCCTTTCAGCCAGCTTGGCTGCAACGACAAAGGTCCCCAGCCTCACACCTCCTTTTGAATCCCGAACTGGTAAAAGGTAAACACTGATCCACAAGGCCAAAAATCCTGCCAGATGGGTCTTCGCTGGAATTTTCTAGTTCACTTCATACCCCCACCTATGAAACTATCATGCTTCTAAAGGTGGACAAAATGTGCCTTGAGCACCCCTCTTTACTACTCTAGGGAAACTTGTAGGACGAGTGTAGGAAGGTCCATACTCTTTCTTTTTAATATGAAACATGTCCATCCACTCCTATGGATGTATATCTTTTCTGGAGTGGGTTTTCGTGGTGGTGGTATTCTTAAGCTTGTGGAAAATTTTCATTAACTCTCGAGCCAAAGCCGAATTCTTCTTTGAATCATTCCAGGACACCTTGAGGGGAATGAATTCATCTTACATATCTCCCAAAATTGGAGGCCCTTAAATATTATAGACAATCCAAAAACTGATGCCTACTTCTCCATGAGTCAGATGGAAAGAATTCGTTTCTAGGATCCAACAGCTAATTAACTCCAGCACAAAATTGTCATTCCTGTAGACATATGTCTACCCATCCCAGACGGATTCATATATTGCAACTCCCTTCAGATCATTGAAAAAATCTGCACAGGTTTGTCGCACCCAATATTCCCACATCCAAGTTGGCTTCACACCTCCTCCAGGATGGAAATCCTAACTCTTCTTCCATCCCTTAGATTGGTCCATATGATATTTTCAAAAAATAGAGGGATTGCAATGCGGGTGTAGCTCAGGCTTGTGAGGCTTCAGATCTAGAGCACATGGGATATGATGCATTATGTATGCCTTCTTCACTGTTCCATCATTGGAAAATGATCCTACAAATGAGACATTTGCCGATAAGAAATTGGTGTTGGTCTGAAACCAGGAATGAGGGATATAATTCTTTGCCTCTGGAACGTTGAATCCTTGCAGATGACCATGGCCATACAAATGCAATTAAATTCTCTGTGGGAAATTGGCATGATATTTATTCAAGTACTTACCCAAATCCAGGAGAATTATATTGCAGATAACATAATAATCATGGCCGATGATGTTCATTATGTCATCTATTCTCTTGCTGGCCAACTCATCAGCTGATCCAATTCTTCTCGGAGCCATTGAATCTACACAAAGATCGAACAGTCAAACCTTAAGTAATTTTGTTTTTGTGAAATCGTGATGAAGGAAATCAAAAAAAATGGGAAAGGCATTAAGGCGCGCAAGTCCCAACTTGGTGTGTAAGTCAATCAGGTCGCACAAGTTTTTCCACCCTAGACATGACACACAAGTCAAATACCTTCTGCAAAAGCGTGACAAAAAATGCAGAAGACCGAAGATCGAAGACCGAAGCACCTGCACAAAGAGAGCTCAAGTTTCCGAAAGCTGAGTGAGTTCATGCGGGAGTGAGCCTGTATATATAAGTGATCCAGACCACATGCGCACCATACTTGCGCGCCCCAGCATCTACGCGCCAAAATTTCATTCCACAGACCCTTGATTTCTCCGACTTTACCTCATAACTGGATCCTCTTTCCTTTTCAGATCCAACTTTGAGGTGGGACTTCTGTTGATGCTCTTTTCTGTTATAGTGTCCAACAAATAGAAAAGAGGAATACCTTAAGCACAAAGAGGGTCACCCTTTGAAGAAAAATCAAAAATTGAAAAAGGCATGGACTAGGAGATCATGTGGATTGAGGCGTGAAAGTTTCCTACACACCGTGCAAGTCACTTTCATGCCACCTATGGGTCATGCAAGTCACTTGCGCACCCTATTTATTTTTTCGCCCAAGGTTCTAGGTGGCCTATAAATAGCCCCTATGGGCCTCCCATTTCAGGGACGGATTTTCCAAAACTCAGATTCAAGCTCTGGTCACCCAAGTCTTTAACTCAACTCTTCAGAAAGCTTCTAAGGTAACTCTTTACCTAGAATGGAAGACTTGAAGGAGTAGGATAAGGACTAAGTGTTTAGAATTCATCAACACTTGCATTCCTAAGTGTCCAGACCACCTTAAAAATGGAAACACTTACACGGTGCCCTACTCTTTCAATGAAACTTGCGCTCTCCCCTTTTAGAAACATCTAAGGATAATACTTAAGGCTTGAGTTAAGTCTCGCCCAAGTATTACCCTATAGATTCTTCATCTCCCATGTGAACCTATGCCGCACAAGTACACTTGCGTGGCCTAGACTTGCGTTCTAAATGACTTACGCTTCCTACACTTATGCGCCAACTTCATTTCTGTTCCTCTCTCCCGTTCACCTCTCCTCTTCATGATATTAGCCCCTGAACCCCTTTTTAAATCCATTTATGGCATAGTTCCTTTGTTGGATTCCTTATCTGAAAGGAATTTTGTGAGAACCTCTCCCAAAACTTCGTGACTTACAAGCTTTATGTCACCATGGTTAGAGGTTTCCTCTATGTAACCTCATCCATTAAGATGACAAGATCTTTTGATTTTGGGCCTCCTTCTCAAGAGTAAGACCCAATCTCAATTTTTCTAAACTTGGGCCTCCTTCTTAGGAGTAAGCCCCAATCATAATTTCCCTTAACCTGGGCCTACTTCTCAGGAGTAAGCCCCATTCATTATTTACCTTAACGTGGGCCTCCTTCTCAGGAGTAAGCCCCAGTCTCAATTTCTCTTAACCTAGACCTCCTTTTCATGAGTAAGCACCAAGTTATAAGTCCCCTTTAATTTGGGAATCCTCCTTAGGAGTAAACCCGTGGTTAAAACTCCAAATCTCCATAAAGTACAAATACCTTTATGGACCCTGCTCCTGGTCTTCTTTCCTGAAGTAAGTCTTGGTCTTCATCTACTTGGACAGTCATACATACGTAATCCCCACATCATTTCTTGTGACTGCATCTTTTCATGGAAAAATCGTCAGGTTTACTGATACCTATTGTTTCTCACACCGATCATGACTCATGTGATCTTAGAGTGTAAAATTAATCACAACATCTCTTTTTGGACCATTAACTTTGCATAAACCCCATATTTCATTACCCAAACTACATGGACTTTGATCTATGCCTTAAAATTAGAGTACTTAGGATGCCTTTATATGGTTAAATCCCATCTTTCATTAATTCATTTTCGTCCCATATGAAATTAAAATATATCCTTCTTATCAAACTATGTGGGTTCTAATTCATTTTTAACAAGGATACATAGGTATCTCATCTGCGGGTATGATCCGAACTCTGAAATAATCCCTGTCTTTCTGAATGACAATAAACTTCAAGTGCCCCACTGAGTGGATTTAAAACCGGTATGGTCATCATAATGACCAAGAGATTTCTATATAATGTATTAAAGGATACCATTGAATATGAATCTCTAATACATACGAATGGTTCTCTATCAATGAAGAACCTCAAATACATATTAAATATTCTTTAAATCCCATATATATAAATCATTGATTTCTAAATCTAAAGGAAAACTCATTTTCATGCTTGGTGAATTAATAAGGATTTGTGAACATAACTTAAATCTATAAGAGAGTCCCAGAGTTGGCATTAATTCCCCATAAAAAGCTGTGATGAGCCTGACCTGCAATCCTCTCGACCAAAGCAAATTCTTAAGCCTCATCGATCCACAACTAATGAGCACCTACCTTTGGAAAGTAGGTCCAAATGGATATAGAATCATTGTACGTTTCTGGTTCTATGAATAAACCCAATAGAAACTGATTGGAAAGTTTGAACCTTAAACAAACAAGGTCATCCCCATTTCCAGATGAAACAATGGATTATGTGAATGGTGGGACCTATACCTCACTCTAATTCATTGAGTAATTATTAATGTTCTATGAGATGAAAGGGTACACAAGAGGTTATCCCAAGACCAAAAGAGTGTAAACAAGTGGTTATACTAAGCCTAAAGGAGGGTATATAGTTGGTCACCCCATGAATGAAATAAGGTACATGAGAGGTTATCCCAATCCAAAAGTAGGTACATAATTGGTTTGGCCAAGCTAACATGTTATGAATGTATTGGTGGGTATCCTTGACATAAGATTTTATATGAGAATGTTTATGTCACAAATCTCTATCCTATTCCAATTTTATGATATCATGAATAATTTTCTACAATTAAATTATGATTATTGTATTGTTAACTTCAATGATTTGTGGAATGAATCATATTTATGATCTTTGATATGAATGGTGTGATTTTTAAATGGTATTATCAAGTTCTCATACCCTTATGCTCATATTATATTGATATCTACCTTATTTACCATTACCGAGCATCTGATCCAAACTTTTATTATGTTTCCTTTCCATAGGGTATAAAGAAATGTTTTATGATTGATATTTCTATGAAGGGTTATAGTTGTGATGCACTAATTGTGAGATGATGTAGAACTCTAATGAACTAGTTGTTCATGATTGAATGTTCCCAATGTCACTAGACCTAAACAAGTTTGGTGTGGATCGTTATGTTATGTAATGAATATTCACCTCATAAGATATAATCTATTTTTAGGAAAATTGATGGTCACTATACTTGTGATCATAGAAAAATTTAGTTAAACATTGGATAATAGTATGAGAAATATTTAATATGTACCATTAGGATAATTTTAATTATTGGAAAATATACGTGAATTCTAGTGAAGGATGGATGTAACATCCCGGTTTTGAAAGCTGCCTAAAGGCGCACCGTACCCGGTTGGTCACATGGCCTCAAGCACATTTCCCTGAATTCCAGAGGCTGCTGACTAGTAGCGAGGGCCTGAGGTGTGATAGTGGGGAAACTATGCCCTCATTGGACGAGTACATAGTGAAAGTAAATAAATACATACAAGAGTGGAAGCAGTAATAATGAAATACAACAAAAACAATATAAAACTGAAGTATAAACTGAAGAACATATATAAAATGATGCATGATACATATGACTAAAAATACAACCAAACATTTCATAATGCTTGAATACAACATTGATAGACCAAAGTGCAAAAGAAAGAAGATAAACTCTTTAGCATCGCTAGCCATAGCTTTGTCCCATGCTCTCTAACCCCACAAAAAATCAAATACCTGAAGTATAAGGGCGCTTGACCTTATCTATACCTGCAACAATATAATCTGTTTGGGCCCAAAATCATGGCCCAAACAGGGTGTGAGACTAAATCCTAGTAGCCAACCACATGAAGATCTGTGCCTAACAGTCATTGAATATATGACATGTAAAAGTATAGAAAATAGTAAACAAGAAAGTTCTCAGTAGTAAAAAATCCACAATTTCAATATCAAGCAACAATGTAATGAATAACTAAACCTCAAACAGGTAACCCTCTGGGAAGTACTCACAGCCATCCCCTCTGGTCCTATCGAAGAAGTACAAGAAACCCTCTGGACAGTGCACTCAACCTAACCCCTCTGGTTTAGTCATAATAATTCATAAAGTTTATTTGAGGAAGCACTCACATTAAATTTCCCATATAGTCTAAGGTAGTCAGGGACTCTCTGAGGAAACTCACACGGTCAATCCCCCTTATAGACCCAAGGTCAAGGAATCTCTGAGGAAGCTCACTCGGTCAATTCCCCTTATAGCCCAGGTCATTCAAAGACTCTATGTGGAAGCTCACTTGGTCAATTACCATTATAGTCTAGAGTAATCAAGGTAATTAAAAGTAAAATAGAGACTCTCTGAGGAAGCTCGCGTGATCAATTCCTCTTATAGTCTAAAGTGCTCAAATACTCTATGAGGAAGCTCACCTGGTCAATTCCCCTTATAGCCTACTACATCAGGTTCTCAATTACCTATGTAGGTCAACGAGCATAGAAATGCAATATGGACAAGTAAACCTACATAACTGTAACACCACAAGCTTCTACGGTACGTTTCCCTTTGAATAATGTAATAGCGTGTGTTGTACGCAACATCGAGTTCTAACACACACCACAACCGATCAAACTAGCCGTTATGAATAGTAATACCTACTTTTTGAAAGTATATATATTTTTATTTCAAAATGGACTTCATTTTTGGATTCAGAATATCGAAATTATCCTAAGTTGAATTTTTGGTATTTTTCTGAGAACTTCCAATTTTTATGAATAGTGAAAAATACTTAAAAACAACTTTTTTAATCAAAATAATTTTTAGTGATAAATTATATTATTTAGTGGTTTTAAAGTATAATTAGAATATATTTTTACCATTTTATCTAATGGTGTTCATTATAATTAATTTCACTTTGAAATTGGACATAAACAATTGTCAATCTTTTGATATATATTGTTTCTTAAAAACACGCTATTTGTTGTAACAGCGGGAATTAATTATAAAATTAATTAATTCAACTTATATGTTTGGAATTTTGTAAAATAGACATAATTTTTGAATCCAGACTATCAATTATAGCTTAGGGTGAAATTTTGGAACTGTTCAGAAAAACTTCAATTTTTGATGAATAGTGAAACTACTAAGTGGTAGTTAAAAAACTGAATTTTTCATAAAACATAATTTTACCGCTTCTGTGATTAGAATTTATAAAATCCTAGAGACACGGTTAATATCAAGGAGTAAAATGTGGTTAAATGAGATGAAAATAATTTTTGGTGAATAGTAACTTTTTACTTTTATTTACCACGGTTAAAAGTAAATAGGGTAATTAAGGGTAAAAATGATATTAATATTACCCTAACACATGTCCTAATTCTATTGGAAAAGTGTATCTAGACCAAAAACAACCTTAGGAATAAAATATTATCATTTAGGTCCACTTGGATTAGATTAGGACATTTATTATTATTTAATTCAAAGAAGAGTTAAAAGAGTTAAAATCAAAGTTTACTTACTAAAACATTTTTAATATAGGGTTATACATAAGATAAATTCGATTGTAAATATTCATTAGAAAGATAAAAATATTTCCTACATAATGATAGTTTATTTATAATTTTTAGACATTAACTAATTTAATTTATTTATGATACAATGATGATGCATGAATTACCATAATAGTGAAAAGTTAAAATAATTGATAATATAAATACACAAATAAATATAAATTTAGACTATTAATGAATTAAAATAATTTTATAGGTTAATATGACATATTAGTAGTTACTTAAGTAACTTTTTTCTAAGTAATAATTCTGTTATGAGGTTCAGAAAAATCAATTATTGAATAGTTTCAAAATTGACATAAAAGAATTGTTAAAACAAATATTATATTATTAATTTATAATAAATTCCTACAAATCTAAGGTTAGGCCAAGATACTTATATAATGATAGGTTTATCATTAATGTACCACTTGGGGGTCTCTTGGATGTATATTGTAAGTTTATTAACCATATAATATAAAAATACAAAGAGACATTGTAAAAGTGAAACTAATTAACTAAGAGTTAATACTTAATGATAAGGTTACTATAATGACCCAAACCTGTCTAAATTCTATAGGATGAGTGTTTTTTTACCTATCCCCACCTTAACCATTAAATAATCCACCTTGGAGCCATTAGAAACCAAATATGAATTTATTATAAAATAGTATTTCTAGCTTTTCCAAAGGTGCTCCTCACCCCTCTTATAAAAGGGAACTCCACCTTCTCATTACTTCACACCTTCAAAGCATTTTGGATCGGCCAACCTCTGCCCAAATACTCTCTCAACTTCCCTCAATTCATAATAGAGGCCTTCCTTTAGTCAGAATGCCAACCTAAGATCCCTTTTGATCAAATCAAAAGGAAGAACCCGGAGAAGAGGTAATGATTTCACCACCCTTTTCCAAGTTCCTTTCTTCTTCCACTTCTTCCTTCTTTGTTATTACCATTCTAAAATAATAACTCCATTATCTTATATATACTGTGATGTTATTATAAATATGGTATAACCATATTCAGTATTCTATCCATCCTTTGAATAACATGTCACCATACGTGCGTACGTACGGCTTACCGTCTCCACGTCGTGGTGTAATTGTTATTCAATAAATTATTATTTGGATGGGTATAATAATGATGTGTAACTCATGTGAATAGTAAATATAACATGATAATGATTCTGTATATATGTTATACCATCCAATTATATATTATTTTAATATCAAAAGAATGATATTGTCACCCGTGCGTACGTACGGACTACAATCTCCATGAACGCGATAAGATTCATTCTCCATCGTATCAATTCAAGTCTAATTCTCATTTGATGATTAATAATAGTATATAAGGACTTGATATCATTAGGTATATGATTAAGATACAACCTATCCATGACAAACACGGCTTACGTAACAAAAAATATAAAAGAAAACGAGTAAGTTAACACCCGAAACAACGATAATACTAAGATATTAATAACAAATCAATGTTAAAAGATCATATACGATAGCATATTAATATATATGATTCTTGTATAATTTATTAACAATTATTTCACCATTATACAGGAGGTTAACCTACCCTAACCAAGGAAAAGTACAAGGTAAGGGTTATTTCACACTCTCTTCATTATCTGAGGTTGTTTATACGTAATAATCTACTGGGATCTCTTTATCATCCACATCCATGTTTCTTAAAAATGAATTTCAAAACATTTTTACTATTTACTAGAATATGGGTTAAAGTAATTTATACCCTTTTTGACTTTTTATAAGAGGTTTATAAATGAATCTTTCTGTCAGTTTCCAAACAAGGTGCTTTTTAACCATTTCGACAAAATTAAGGTAAGAATGTTTTTTTAACTTATACGGCGGGTGGGGCTATTTTCCACCATTATAAAATCGTTTAAGCTTCCCTTACAAGATTATAAGAATATTTTCAAAGAAAATGTTTTATTTTATAAATATATGAATCTTAAATGATTTCAAAATAGAAATATATATTTCTCTAAAAAGAGTTTCGATTTCATCTATGTCAACATCCATTGATGGATTTTACGTTTATTTGAAGTTGATTTATTATGATAAAAAACTTCTATATTGTATTGAAGGTTTTGTGATATGTTTGACTGTTGATGTGATATTTTTATACCATTCATGGTTTATGGTGAAAGTATTGACATTTCGTATGCTAGTTTTAATACGAATGTTTATGTTATGTTTAAACCTTTTCATATGGGAATGCATTGGACTTAATATGTGACGGGTGGAGCCTGATATAGCTCCTCGATGCATCGGTTGGTCTCATGAGACAAACTAGTGTCTTGGCACAAGGCCTTGACAAAATATTATTTGTAGTCTTGGCATGAGGCCTTGGCTATGTGGTTATTATAGTCTGGCATTATGCATTCCATCATTATGAAAGTGGTTATTGATATTTCATGTTATTATTCGATTAGTAGAATATCCATGTGAATAAGTAAATGTAATTATTTCATTTTAATTTTTCCATACTATGTTGAAGTTCAAGTTTAAAATGCTTTTTTTAGTTATACACTGCCTTAAATGTTTATTCTTATTTATGAAAGTTTCCGCTATATTGTCATCCTTACTGGGCATTTGAGCTCACCACTTTTCTATGTTTTATTTTTCCCAGGATGTGAAGAAGTAAATTATGAATGAACTACAGGGATATTATGAGGGGATAATAGTGTGGACTATAGAGACAATATGTTTTTGTAGTAGTTTTTCACTTTATGTTGTAATGTAAAACTTTATGAATATATCTAGTGTTTCCAAGTCTACTAAACCAATCGGTCTTTCGAGATTTGATCTTTCTTGTGATCATGCCAATGTTATGTAGTAATGCACCGACTCTGGGTTACTGGGGTCGGGGTGTTACAGTTGGTATCAGAGGAAGTTTAGTACAAACCTTGGAAGCTCGATTTAGATAAACTCTGATTAGAGCACGTAGACCTAAGATGGAATTTGAGGATTAGTATAGAAGAACTTCCTAGAATTTTAGTATTGTAGAGATTTTGTGAGTTTTCCGAGAAATACATCCCTGTATGGATACGAGCAGGTAGAGGCGGCTCTGGCACAGATGTACCTAGGGGTAAAACCCGAAAACACCGCTTTGAGCTAGACTCGAACGGGAACTGGTGCACGACAACGGGCCTTGCAGCACTCTTGGTTACGACACTCCTGGGGGATATGCTTAGGATAACTCTCATTTTCTTTAAAAATCATTATGAAGGGTTTATGAGTATATACTTCCTCAGAGAAAACATTTTTATGATTATGGATTATATCCATAAATAGTTCAATTTATTTTAAGTTTTTTATAAGTATGAAATTATGTATTTTTATTCATAAACTGATCTAGTTTATGCCATTGTTTAGAAATGGCGCCCAGTGGAAAGAAATGGAAACCGTATCAATGTACGCACTCCATGTAGGGATTTCCCTCCTGCTCAAGATAATTATAGTGGATCTAGTGATGCAACTGGTGCTGATCAGCTAATCACCAAACTTGGACAACTCACTCAGGTTATGAATAATAACCTTACCCGTATGGAGCACCCTGATCCGCAACGTGGAGGATCAATGTTAGATCGATTCATGAGGAAACAACCACCAACGTTCAATGGGAGTACAAATTTCTTAGTAGATGAGCAATAGATAAATTCCCTAGAGAAAGTATTTCAGGCTTTGGGGAGTAGTGAAAGAGAAAAATTTATCATGGCAGTTTACCGCCTCACTGGAGATGCTGATCAATGGTGGTCATTGATTCAAAACAAGAAGGAAGATGATGAAGTATCAAATATGGAATGGAGGGAGTTCAAAGATCTATTTTTAGAAAAATACTTTCCTCGTGACCATCGAGCAGATATGGAAAGGCAATTTCTGAGTCTGAGACAAAAGGAGGATGAGAATGTCACAATGTATGAGGCTAACATTACAAGGTTAGCAAGGTATGCTGGAGATTATATACGTAACCCAAGAAGTAAGATTGATCGTTTCTTTTATGGGTTAAAACCATTTCTCCGTCGAGAATTAGTCTCACAATCCTTCTCATCGTACGAAGACATTGTCTCATGTGCTATCAAAACAGAAAAGGAATTCTCTAAGTCTTATGACTTTAAAGAAAATCAAGATAAGAAGAGATCTTCTGATCAATCTAGGAATGGAAATAAGGGGAAGAAGAGAAAGGTTGAATATACATCCTGTGGTAAATGTGGGAAGAAACACCCCGGTACTTGCTTGAAGGGAATGGGTGTCTGTTACAAGTGTGGTGAAAAGACCACCAAGCTAATGAATGCAAAGGGAAGAAGGAAGATACCGATGTTCAATGCTACAATTGCAGGGAGATGGGACATTATGCAAATTAATGTCCTAAGCGTCGGGGAACTTGCCTCAGAAAAGGCCAAGGGATCAAGGCCAAGCTTATGCTATTCCTACTGCTGAGGTAGAAGCTCCGAAAGACGTGGTGGAAGGTAATTTAATGGTTTCCTCAAGTTTAGAAAATGCATTATTTGATTCTGGATCATCTCATTGTTTCATATCTTCCCAGTTTGCTAAGAAAATTAGATATTTCCAATTTGACTTAACAAGGGATTTGTCAGTTAAAACTCCTAAGGGAAGTATCATTGCAACAAAGTTTTGTGAATCAGTCCCCATTAGAGCACATAAATGTTCTTTATCTGCTGATCTCATCGTCATACCTATGATTGAGTTTGATATAATCCTCAGTATGGAATGGCTTTTGGACTATGATGCAAATATTTATTGTAAGAAGAAAGAGGTTATGGTTCTTGATGATGATGATAAGGAACACCTTATCTTTAGAGAAGAATCATCACCACCTAATTCTTATCTAGATCTACCCCCAGTAGCTCAACTAAATTCAATTATTGGGGAGGAAGAGAATGAAATTACTGTGGGTGAGGAAAGGAATATTCAAATAGAGGATGTACCTGTTGTGAAAGAATATATAGATGTGTTTCCGGAAGATTTACCTGGACATCCTCCAGAACGAGAAGTTGAGTTTTCCATTGATTTAATTCCTAGATCAAGGCCTATATCAAAGAACCCTTATAGAATGTACACTGTAGAATTAGTTGAACTAAAGAAACAACTAGAGGAATTGAGTAATAAGGGATTTATTCGCCCTAGTGTTTCTCCATGGGGATCCCCTGTTCTTTTTGTTAAAAATAAAGATGGATCTATGAGGTTATGTATCGACTATAGGGAGATTAATGCCATAACAATAAAGAACAAGTATCCCCTACCTCGCATTGATGATTTATTTGACCAACTGCATGGAGCTCAAAACTTTTCAAAGGTTGACCTTCGATCTGGATACCATCATTTGTGTGTAATTAAGGAAGAAATTCTGAAGACAGCATTTCGAACCAGGTACGGGCATTACGAGTTTACTGTAATGCCTTTTGGATTGAATAATGCACCCTCTGTATTCATGGATCTGATGAATAGAGTTTTCATGGAATATCTTGATGAATTTGTGATGGTATTTATTTATGATATCTTGGTATACTCCAAAAGCTACGAAGATCATGAAAATCACTTGAGCATTATCCTGAAGAGTTTGAGAAGACATGATTTATATGGGAAGTTTAACAAGTGTGAATTCTGGCTTTAGGAGATTTCTTTTCTTGGCCATATTGTCTCTAAATATGGAATCTCTGTTGATCCTTCTAAGACCAAGACGATTCAAGAATGGCCAGCACCTACGAGTATAACTGAGGTACGCAGTTTTATTGGTTTGGCAGGTTATTATCGACGTTTCATCTAGAATTTTGCCCGATTGGCAAACCCATTAACGAAGCTCACACGTAAAGGGGTTAAATTTTTTTGGAAAAAAGAGTGTGAAGAATGTTTCTACGAACTAAATAGAAGATTAGTCAATGCTCCTATATTGACTCTACCATCGGGGAATGATGGGTTCGTTATTTATAGTGATGCATCAAAGAAAGGACTTGGTTGTGTCCTTATGAAAAATGATAGGGTTATTGCCTATGCATCACAATAGTTAAAAAGTCATGAGAAAAACTATCCTACTCAAGATCTTGAGTTAGCAGCTGTGATCTTTGCTTTGATGATATGGAGGCACTACCTCTATGGTGAAAAATGTGAGATTTATACTAATCAATAGAGTTTGAAGTATATTTTCTCACAAAAAGAACTCAACATGAGTTAAAGGATATGGCTTGAATTACTCAAGGATTATTATTTTATGATACACTACCACCTGGGGAAAGCAAACAAGGTGGCAGATGCTTTGAGCAGAAAAGATCATGGAGTTTTGAACAATATGAGAAATGAAAGGGATCCAGTTTTCATGGATCTAGTGAAGATGAAAATGGGAATAACCAGGGATGGTGAAACATCAATTCTTTTTCAAATGTTTGCCAATCCATCTTTACTAGAAAGGATTAATAGTTCTCAGACCGATGATGAAGAATTTCAAAAGAAGATTAAAGCTGTGAATGATGAGAGATTGAGAGTCTTTGTGTATGAAGAAGGAATTTTGAGATTCGGGAAGAGGCTTTGTGTTCCCGATATACCTGATCTAAAAAGAGAATTTTTGGATGATACTCATAGTTCCAATTTCTCTATACACCCTGGGAGCACCAAAATGTATAGAGATTTGAAGGAACATTTTTGGTGGGATAACATGAAGAGGGAGATTGCTGATTTTGTGTCAAGATGTATGGTTTTTCAATAAGTGAAAGCTGGAAGGCAACAGCCTGGTGGAGTATTGCAACCTCTTCCCATACCGGAGTGGAAATGGGACAATATTATGATGGACTTTGTCATGGGGCTACCAAAGACTCCTAGAAGGAACGATGAAATATGGGTCATTGTTGATCGTCTTACCAAGTCAGCACATTTTCTTGCTATAAGAGAAGATCTACCACTGGAATGTCTAGCAAGACTATATATTAATGAAGTTGTGAGACTTCATGGAGTACCCCTATCGATTGTTTCTAATCATGTTCCCCATTTTACTTCAAGATTATAGAAGTGTGTTCTGAAATCCCTGGATACTGAACTTCATTTGAGCACTGCCTACCACCATCAAACGGATGGAAAATCAGAACGAACTATTCAAACCTTAGAAGACATGTTGAGATCTTGCTCACTTGACTTTCTGGGTATGTGGGATCAATATTTACCTCTGGTAGAATTTTTCTATAACAATAGCTTCCATTCGAGTATTTAGATGGCACCATAGGAAGAGTTATACAGAAAGAGATGTCTCACACCAAACTGTTGGGATGACGTTGGTGAAAGAAAACATGTAGGTCCATAACTGGTAGAGGAAACAATGGAAAAGGTGAAGGTAATCCAAAATCACATCAAAGCAGCTCAATGTAGGCAGAATAGCTATGCTGATAATCGAAGGAAGGATTTGGAATTTCAAGTCGGTGATCATATTTTCCTGAAGGTATCTCCATGGAAGGGAGTCATACATTTTGGTAAGAAAGGTAAATTGAGTCCCAGGTACATCGGACCTTTCGAAATTCTAGAACGAATTGGGGATGTAGCTTACCGATTGGAAATTCCGCCAAGTCTCTCCAATGTTCACGATGTGTTCCACGTATCTCTATTGAAAAAATACATGCCTGACCCAACGCATGTACTCACCTACGAGGAATTAGAACAGGAACCCGATCTATCTTATTGCGAAGATCCCATCAAGATTCTTGATACGAGAGAACAAGTACTGAGAAACCGGACGACTCCTCTGGTAAAATTCTTATGGAGAAACCATAAGATTGAAGAGGCAACGTGAGAACCCGAAGAACTTATGATGAGGAACCACCCAAGTATTTTCATGCGGTAGTATTTTAGAAATTTCAAGGACGAAATTATTTGAAGGAGGGGAGAATGTAACACCCCAAGCTTCTACGGTACGTTTCCCTTTGAATAATGCAATAGCATGTGTTGTACGCAACATCGAGTTCTAACACACACCACAACCGATCAAACTAGCCGTTATGAATAGTAATACCTACTTTTTGAAATTATATATATTTTATATTTCAAAATGGACTTCATTTTTGGATTCAGAATATCGAAATTATCCTAAGTTTAATTTTTGGTATTTTTCTGAGAACTTCCAATTTTTATGAATAGTGAAAAATACTTAAAAACAACTTTTTTAATCAAAATAATTTATAGTGATAAATTATATTATTTAGTGGTTTTAAAGTATAATTAGAATATATTTTTACCATTTTATCCAATGGTGCTCATTAGAATTAATTTCACTTTGAAATTGGACATAAACAATTGTCAATCTTTTGATATATATTATTTCTTAAAAACACGCTATTTTTTGTAATAGCGGGAATTAATTATAAAATTAATTAATGCAACTTATATGTTTGGAATTTTGTAAAATAGACATCTTTTTTGAATTCGGACTATCGAATATAGCTTAGGGTGAAGGTTTGGCATTGTTCAAAAAAACTCAATTTTTGATGAATAGTGAAACTACTAAGTGGTAGTTAAATGTAACACCCCAACCCTAGATACCCAGAGTCGGTGCATTATTACATAACATTGGAATGATAAAAAAGGATCAAGTCTCAAAAGACCGATTGGTTTAGTAGTCTTGGAAACACTAGATATATTCATAAGTCTTACATTACATCATAAGGTAAAAAAAACTACAACAACATCTTGTCTTCATAACCCCACATACTATCCCTGCAGGTCATTCATAAATTACTTCTTCACATCCTGAGAAAAGATAAAACATTGAATAGGTTGAGCTCATATGCTCAGTAAGGATAACAATATAGCAGAAGCTTTCATAAATAAGAATAAACATTCATGGCAATGTATAACTAAAAAAAGCCTTTTAATACTTGAACTTCAACATAGTATGGAAAAAATAAAATGAAATAATTCCATTTAATTATTCACATGGATATTTTACTAATCAAATAATCAGATGCAATATCAATAACCACTTTCATAATGATGGAATGCATAATGCCAGACTATAATAACCACATAGCCAATGCCTCGTGCAAAGACTAAAAATAAGATTTTGTCAAGGCCTTGTGCCAAGAAACTAGTTTGTCTCATGAGATCTACCGATGCATCGAGGATCTATAGCGGGCTCCACCCGTCACTTACTAAGTCCAATGCATTCCTCATATGAACATGTTCAAACATAACATAAACATTCATATTAAAACTAGCATACGAAATGTCAATACTTTAACCACAAACCATGAATGGTATAAAAATAGCACATCCACAGTCAAACATAACTCATTCGATACAATATGGAAGATTTTATTGTATCATATTAACCTCAATCGATAATAATGAATGATATTGACATAGATGAAAATAACCATCAAAACTATTTGAGAGAAATATACCCCTTTTCTTGAAATCATTTAAAAGTCACACTATTTGTCAAGAAGCCGTTTGAAAATAGATTTTTGAATCAAAGTGTCCCATACCAATTTGAAACTTTTAAAAGGAGTTTTAATTTTAAAACTTTAATGTCCATATAAATAAATCTCTAAAACCATTTTTTAAAACATGGACATTAATGAGCAAGATTTATAAGAATAAGTCTTTAAAACATTTAAAAATTGAATTTTAGTTAGAGTTTATAACCAAAAGAGAGACACTTGAATACAAATAATTGAGGTAATAAAAACTTTTTAATATCATGAGAATAAATGGATTCATGATATACTATGTCAAAGTACATTATATACACCACATAAAAGGGATTTGGTGTATAACAACAAAAAAGTCTCAATGGAATGTAAATTGAGATGAAATCTCTCATAAAGGCCGTATCCTTAGGTTAAGGATAAATCAACAACATAATTATGTGTGAAAAATATAAATACACTAAATATGATTGTATATTCAGTGTAAAACAATCAAGGTACATTCACACATATTCTAGTAAAAACAACACCAATGAATTGGATGTTTATCTCAACAAATCGAGATTGAGTAAAAATTACTCTTATCAAGTTCATACCGATGACATGAGAATTTATCAATGGAGTGATTATGTGTATAAAATGTATATCCACAGAAAGGGGAGTGGAAATTATGACATAATCAAATGAATAGTGATTCCACACATAATCTTGGAGTAAAATAATCAATGAAGTATGCGTAAAGCCGAATGAGTGGAAATTGAAATTTCAAATTCCCTTATTGAATTGGTAACAAACAAAACATACACCCATTAAAGAAGGATCATAAAATGATGATGTAAATATACATGAATTAAAGTATATTATACAATGAATACAAACATGGGCAGTACACACACCACATGTAATAAATAAGTGGTGAACAATGGAATTCTCACGGAATTAAAAGTGAGATAAGAAACCCCTTACTTTGTACTTTTTCCTTGGTCAATGGTAGGTTAACCTCCTGTATAATGGTAAAATAATTGTTATTGAATGATACAAGAATCATTTACATTAATATTATATCATATATGATCTTTTAACATTGATTTGTTAATAATATCTTAGTATTATCATTGTTTCGGGTGTTAACTTACTCATTTTCTTTTATATGTTTTGTTACGTAAGCCATGTTTGTCATGGATAGGTTTTATATTATTCATATCCAGAATGATATCAAGTCGTTAAACATTATTTTTAAATAATCAAATGATAATTATACTTTAATGAATACGATGGAGAATGAATCTCATCGCATTCTTGTAGACGGTATTCCGTACGTACGCACGAGCGATAATATCATTCTTTTGATGTTAAAATAATATATAATAAAATTTTATACCATATATACAGAATAATTATCATGTATTATTTATTATTTACATGAATTACAAATCATTATTATACCCATCCAAATAATAATTTATTGAATGACAATTACACCACGACGTGGAGACGGTAAGTCGTACGTACGCACGTATGGTGACATGTCATTCAAAGGATGGATAGAATACTGAATATGGTTGTAACATATTTATAATAATATTAAAGTATATAGGAGATACTGGATTCATTAATTTAGAATGGTAATAACAAAGAAATAAGAAGTTGAATAAGAAAAGAATTTGAAAATGTGTGGTAAAAACATTACCTCTTCTTCGGGTTCTTCATTTTGATTTGATCAAAAGGGCTCCTTAGGTTGGCTTTCTGATCAAACTAAGGCCTCTAGGTTGTAGTGAGGGAAGTTTAGAGAGTATTTGGGTTGGGTTTGTCCGAACCAAAATTCTTTGATGGTTTGAAGTAATGAGAATGGGGAGTACCCTTTTATAAGAGGGGTGAGGGCACCTTTGGAAAAACTAAAAATATTATTTTATAATAAATTAATATTCGGTTTCTAATGGCTCCAAAGTGGATTATTTAATGGTTAGGGTGGTGATAGGTCTAAAAAAACTCAAAAAATATAATTTAGACAGGTTTGGGTCATTATATTAACCTTATCTTTAAGTATTAACTCTTAGTTAATTAGTTTCACTTTTACAATGTCTCTTTGTATTTTTATATTATATGGTTAATAAACTTACTATATAAATCCAAGAGACCCCCAAGTGGTCCATTAATGATACACCTATCATTATATAAGTCTCTTGGCCGAAAATTATATTTTTAGGAATTTAATATCAATTAATAATATAATATGTTTTTAAAAACTCTTTTATGTCAATTTTGACACTATTCAATAATTGATTTTTTTAAAAATTATAACAGAATTATTACTTAGAAAAAAGTTAATTAAATCATTCCTATCATGTCATATTAACCTATAAAATTATTTTAATTCATAAAAAGTCTCAAATTATATTTATTTGGGTATCTACAATATCAATCATTTTAATTTTTCACTATTATGGTAATTACTACATCACCATTGTGTCATAAATAAATTAAATTATTTAATGTCTAAAAATTATAAATAAAATAAAATTATGTAGGAAATATTTTTATATTTCTAATGAATATTTGTAGTCAAAAATCCCACATACATAACCATATGTAAAAATTAAATTTCTAAAAGATATATGCTTGTGTCATTTTTGTATTCATTTTAACTTAATTAAAATAAAGTGTTCCTATCACTTACAAGTGGCACCATGGGGTCCCAAAATCGACCCAAAGATGCCTATGGTCGGAAATTTATCAACCAATAAGGTTATGACACGTTTTTGGATAATTTTTTATTATTATAATATTATTTGTTAACCCTTATTTACCGGATTTACCCTTTAACCATGGTAAATAAAATATTTACCGAAGTAATTATTCCAAATGTCTAAAAATAAAAGTTACCTATTTACACAATTTCAAAATACTGATTCCAAATATGGAATCCATTTTTCCAAATTCCAAACACAGAAGTGGAAGAAATTAATTTAAAATTAATTCCCGCTGTCAAAACAAAAAGCGTGCTTTTAAGAGATAATAACTATCAAAAGATTGGCACTTGTTTATGTCTGGTTTAATTGTGAAATTATGTACAATGACAAAAATTTAATTAAATGGTAAAAATATATTCTAAATATACTTTAAAACCACTCAAATTCATAATTTATCAATATTAATTATTTTGATTAAAAAATTTGTTTTTAATTAAAATCTAGTAATTTTCACTATTCATCAAAATATGAAAGTTATCCGAAAAGTACCAAAATTTCACCCTAGGATAATTTCCATATTCCGAATCCAAAAATGAAGTCTATTTTGAGAGATATAATTTATAAAATTTCAAAAAGTATGTATTACTATTCATAACGGCTAGTTTGATTTGTTGTGGTGTGTAAGAATCTCGAAGTTGCATACAATGCACGCCATTGCATTATTCAAAGGGAAATGTACTGTAGAATCTTGGGGTGTTACATTCTCCCCTCCTTCAATAAATCGCATCCTCACAATTTTTTTAAAAAAATTGGGCTTTAGAATAAAATAGAAAGTCCCACATCGGAAAAAGAGTCGATAAAACTATCACTTTAAAAGAAAGGAAGAGAGGTATAAAGGTCACCCAAGATAACCCATACTAGGATTCCATGTAGGAAAACATGGATATGGATGATAAAATAAGTTTTAAGTTCTGATGGAGAGGGATAGAAAACATGATCAAGAGAAATTTAACAATAAGAAAATCACAAACTTGTGTTGGGACAAACGGTCATTAGTCTCCCAATAGGAAAAGTAAACAGACAACATTTTTTTTGTTTTAAGTTACATTACATAAGGATGAGGAATTAATTTATGATATTTACTAAGAACATAATGATATATACTTACTTTTTAAGTAGAGTTTCATCCTTTAATAAATTTCTACCACTAACTCATTTTTTTGAACATCGAGTATTCAAGAAGACTTGGTCACACTGGAAGAGCTAGAATAAACTTCAATAGAATAAAATGATCCACGTAGGATAAACTATATATTTACCTTATGTTTAGAGATTAATCAAAACCAAAATGGTTAGTATAATATATGATGATCCCCCAAATGGATATTCCATTAGAGATAAAAAATACTAATCTTAATTTCTAAATTAAAACAATAATACCCTAAAGTTAAATAAATCCATTCAATAATAAATTTTCCTTAAAATCCTTCAATATAATCTAATCTAATATTGAAACCCAAAACTTATAAGAATGTAGTCTTCCACGTTAAATTGTATCTCTAAATAACATCATATACTCTTAAAGTCACATACTTAAAAGTAATTAACCTAATCATTTCCATAAATAACCCAAATCACTATAAATCCACAATAAAAACGTAGATAAAAATCCACCATTACTCCTCAATTGAATTCCCATACTATTATATTTTCCTTCGGTATATAGTGTTCACAAAAAAGCAAACAACTTCCAAAATAACATTTATCACTTAATCACCAAATCATTTTCCTATACTAAGGGTATTCATTTGATAAGACATAAGATCCCAATTCAAATTATTATTGACCAATAAAATCATTTAACTAAAAATAATAGTCACACTAACAAGAGACTTCACGTGGTCCAGTTGTAGGCGATAAATCCCCATCACACTTTGGTTGTGGGTTCGATTCCCGCAGCTTTGTCTGACGCGACAGGTTGTCACACGGTTTGCATGTTGTACTTTTTCAAAAACTATATTTTATAACATTACCAAAATAAGAAAAATTCCTCAAAATAACCATAACATAATTTAACCACTAATGTTATCTCATACCATTCATTTTCATCCCAAATTATAATAATTTGTAATTGCCTCAAACCCAATGATCATATGAAACCAAATGGTTATTTATAACTATATTCACAAGAGAAAAGATAATTCTTCCTCAAATATCATTCTCACATGGAAAACTACAGGGTTAAAAATACAAGAGAAAATTATTCCAAAGTAAACCCATCAACAAGGAGCACTAATACTTTTTAAACATTTCTCCAACCATTTATTTCCACATAGATTCTTCTTTGACCAAGAAAATATCCTATAGAATAGGGCATTCACTCGGGTAATGGTCAGATCCCCTACATTTACAGCAAATGACTGTAAATGGACTCTTGGGACCATTTTTATCCTCTTCCATAGTACTCTTCATTTTTCTTCGGTAATTATTCACTTTATGTCCTTCTTTCCCGCACGTAAAGCATTTATTTGTCCCATTGAGACACTTTCCTGGGTGTCTCCTTCCACATTTCCTGCATGTTGGAAATTGAGGATTCCTTTCTCCATGGTCTCCACTGCTGGAGCTCTTATCATTTATCACCTTTCTCTTCTTTGTTGAGTCCGGGAATTGGTTAATATATATATTGTTGATAATATTTTGGGAAAATTGATTTGGCATAAAGGTGATATCTTTTACGCCTATCAACATTCTATTTTGTTGCTCATTTCCACCACCGTTCCCACCATGTACATCATTCTCAAAGTCATTATGACTTTCTTGGAATCCAGCCATTGACTAAAACCAGAAAGCATTGTGTGAGTAACAGTAGTCATAAAATCATTTAGAGATTAACATGTCACCATATTCTCAATTTTAAATACATTAAGATTAACCAAGGTCATTTACTATCATCTTATATATAATACTTCAAATCGGTTTTTAATGAAAATGTATATTATCCTAAGAATATCCCCCGGGAGTGTCGTAACCAAGAGTGCAACAAGGCCCGTTGTCGTGCACCAGTTCTCGTTCGAGTCTATCTCAAAGCGGTGTTTTCGGGTTTTACCCCTAGGTACATCTGTGCCAGAGCCGCCTCTACCTGCTCATATCCAGACAAGGATGTATTGCTCGGAAAACACACAAAATATCTACAATACCCAAATTTTTGGAAGTTCTTCTTTACTAATCCTCAAAGTTCATCTTAGGTCTACATGCTCTAATCAGAGTTTACCTAAATCTAGTTTCCAAGGTTTGTACTAAACTTCCACTGATACCAACTGTAACACCCCGACCCTAGATACCCATAGTCGGTGCATTATTACATAACATTGGCATGATCACAAAGGATCAAGTCTCGAAAGACCGATTAGTTTAGTAGTCTTGGAAACACTAGATATATTTATAAGTCTTACATTACATCAAAAGGTAAAAAAAATACAACAACATCTTGTCTTCATATCCCCTCATAATATCCCTGCAGGTTATTCATAAATTACTTCTTCACATCCTGGGAAAAGATAAAACATTGAAAGGGGTGAGCTCAGATGCTCAGTAAGGATAACAATATAGTAGAAGCTTTCATAAATTAGAATAAACATTCAAGGGAATGTATAACGAAAACAAAAGCCTTTTAAAACTTGAACTTCAACATAGTATGGAAAAAATAAAATGAAATAATCCCATTTACTTATTCACATGGATATTCTACTAATCGAATAATCACATGCAATATCAATAACCACTTTCATAATGATGGAATGCATAATGCCAGAATATCATAACCACATAGCCAAGGCCTCGTGCCAAGACTACAAATAAGATTTTGTCAAGGACTTGTGCCAAGCCACTAGTTTGTCTCATGAGTCATACCGATTCATCGAGGACCTATAGCGGGCTCCACCCGTCATTTACTAAGTCCAATGCATTCCTCATATGAACAAGTTTAAACATAACATAAACATTCGTATTAAAACTAGCATACGAAATGTCAATACTTTAACCACAAACCATGAATGGTATAAAAATAGCACATCCACAGTCAAACATAACTCATTCGATACAATATGGAAGATTGTATTGTATCATATTAACCTCAATAGATAATAATGAATGATATTGACATAGATTAAAATAACCATCAAAACTATTTGAGAGAAATATCTCCCTTTTCTTGAAATCATTTAAAAGTCACACTATTTGTCAAGAAGCCGTTTGAAAATAGATTTTTGAATAAAAGTTTCCCATACCACTTTGAAACTTTTAAAAGGAGTTTTAATTTTAAAACTATAATGTCTATATAAATAAATCCTTAAAACCATTTTTTTTAAAACATGGACATTAATGAGCAATATTTATAAGAATAAGTCTTTAAAACATTTAAAAATGGTATTTTAGGTAGAGTTTCTAACCAAAAGAGAGACACTTGAATACAAATAATTGAGGTAATCAAAACTTTTTAATATCATTAGAATAAAGGGATTCATGATATACTATGTCAAAGTACATTATATACACCACATAAAAGTGATTTGGTGTATAACAACAAAGAAGTCTCAATGGAATGTAAATTGAGATGAAATCTCTCATAAAGGCCGTATCCTTAGGTTAAGGATAAATCAACGACATAATTATGTGTGAAAAATATAAATACACTAAATATGATTGGATATTCAGTGTAAAACAATCAAGATACATTCACACATATTCTAGTAAAAACAACACCAATGAATTGGATGTTTATCTCAACAAATTATGATTGAGTAAAAATTACTCTTATCATGTTCATACCGATGAGTTGAGAATTTATCAATGGAGTGATTATGTGTATAAAATGTATATCCACAGAAAGGGGAGTGGAAATTATGACATAATCAAATGAATTGTGATTCCACACATAATCTTGGAGTAAAATAATCAATGAATTATGCGTAAAGCCAAATGAGTGGAAATTGAAATTTCAAATTCCCTTATTGATTTGGTAACATTAAAAACACACAACCATGAAAGAAGGATCATAAAATGATGATGTAAATATAAATTAATTAATGTATATTACACAATGAATAAAAACATGGGCAGTACACACTCCACATGTAATAAATAAGTGGTGAACAATGGAATTCTCACAGAATTAAAAGTGAGATAAGAAACCCCTTTGTACTTTTTCCTTGGTCAATGGTAGGTTAACCACCTGTATAATGGTGAAATAATTGTTATTTACTTATACAAGAATCATTTAAATTAATATTATATCATATATGATCTTTTAACATTGATTTGGTAATAATATCTTAGTATTATCGTTGTTTCGGGTGTTAACTTACTCATTTTCTTTTATATGTTTTGTTATAAAATCCATGGTTGTCATGGATAGGCTGTATCTTATTCATATCCAGAATGATATCAAGTACTTAAAAATTATTTTTAAATAATCAAATTATAATTATACTTGAATGAATACGATGGAGAATGAATCTCATCGCATTCGTGGAGACGGTAGTCCGTACGTACGCACAAGCGACAATATCATTATTTTGATGTTAAAATAATATATAATTGGATGGTATACCATATAGAAAGAATAATTATCACGTTATATTTATTATTTACATGAAGTACAGATCATTATTATACCTATCCAAATAATAATTTATTGAATGACAATTACACCACGACGTGGAGACGGTAAGTCGTACATACGCACATATGGTGACATGTCATTAAAAGGATGGATAGAATAATGAATATGTTTTTACCATATTTATAATAATATTACAGTATATAGGAGATACTGGATTCATTAATTTAGAATGGGAATAACAAAGAAAGAAGAAGTTGAAGAAGAAAAGAATTTGAAAAAGGGTGGTGAAAACATTACCTCTTCTTCGGGTTCTTCCTTTTGATTTGATCAAAAGGGCTCTTTAGGTTGGATTTCTGATCAAAATAAGGCCTCTAGGCTGTATTTAGGGAAGTTGAGAGACTATTTGGGTTGGGTTTGGCCGAACCAAAAGGCTTTTAAGGTGTTAAGTAATGATAATGGGGAGTTCCCTTTTATAAGAGGGGTGAGGGCACCTTTGGAAAAGCTAAAAATATTATTTTATAATAAATTAATATTCGGTTTATAATGGCTAAAAAGTGGATTATTTAAAGGTTAGGGTGGGGATAGGTCGAAAACTACTCAACCAATATAATTTAGAAAGGTTTGGGTCATTATATTAACCTTATCTTTAAGTATTAACTCTTAGTTAATTAGTTTCACTTTTACAATGTCTCTTTGTATTTTTATATTATATGGTTAATAAAATTACTATATAAATACAAGAGACCCCCAAGTGGTCTATTAATGATGCACCAGTCTGGATATAAGTCTCTTTGCCGAACCTTATATTTTTAGGAATTTAATATCAATTAATAATATAATATTTGTTTTAAAAACTCTTTTATGTCAATTTTGACACTAGTGAATAATTGATTTTTTTAAAAATCATAAAAGAATGATTAGTTAAAAAAAAGATAATTAAAGAATTCTTAACATGTCATATTAACCTAGAAAATTATTTTAATTCATAAAAAGTCTCAAATTATATTTATTTGGGTATCTAAAATATCAATCATTTTAATTTTTCACTATTATGGTAATTAATACATCACCATTGTGTCATAAATAAATTAAATTATTTAATGTCTAAAAATTATAAATAAAATTCCATTATGTATGAAAGATTTTTATCTTTCTAATTAATATTTGTAGTCGAAAATCCAACATATATAACCCTATGTAAAAATTGATTTTCTAAAAGATATATGCTTGTGTCATTTTTGTATTCATTTTAACTTAATTAAAATAAAGTGTCCCTATCACTTACAAGTGGCACCATGGGGTCCCCAAATCGACCCAAAGATTCCCATGGTCGGACATGTATCAACCAATAAGATTAGGACACGTTTTTGGATAATATTTTATTATTATAATATTATTTTTTAACCCTTATTTACCAGATTCACCCTTTAACCATGGTAAATAAAACATTTACCAAAGTAATTATTCAAAATGTCTAAAAATAAAAGTTACCTATTTACACAATTTGAACATCCTGATTCCAAATATGGAATCTATTTTTAAAAATTCCAAACATAGAAGTGGCAGAAATTAATTTAAAATTAATTCCCGCTGTCAAAACAAAAAGCGTGTTTTTAAGAGATAGTAACTATCAAAAGATTGACACTTGTTTATGTCTGGTTTTTATTGTGAAATTATATCCAATGACAAAAATGTAATTAAATGGTAAAAATATTTTCTAAATATACTTTAAAACCACTAAAATTCATAATTTATCAATATTAATTATTTCGATTAAAAAAGTTATTTTTAATTAAAATCTAGTAATGTTCACTATTCATCAAAATATGAAATTTATCCGAAAAGTACCAAAATTTCACCCTAGGCTAATTTAGATATTCCGAATCCAAAAATGAAGTCTATTTTGAGAGATATAATTTATAAAATTTGAAAAATTATGTATTACTATTCATAACGGCTAGTTTGATTTGTTGTGGTGTGTAAGAATCTCAAAGTTGCATACAATGCACGCCATTGCATTATTCAAAGGGAAATGTATTGTGGAAGCTTGGGGTGTTACATTAAAAACTGAATTTTTCTTAAAACATAATTTTACCACTTCTGTGATTGGAATTTCAAAAATACGAGAGACACGGTTAATATCAAGGAGTAAAATGTGGTTCAATGAGATGAAAATAATTTTTGGTGAATAATAACTTTTTTACTTTTATTTACCACGGTTAAAAGTAAATAGGGTAATTAAGGGTAAAAATGATATTAATATTACCCTAACACATTTTTTAATTCTATTGGACAAGTGTATATCGACCAAAAACAACCTTATGAATAAAATATTATCATTTAGGTCCACTTGGATTAGATTAGGACATTTATTATTATTTAATTCAAAGAAGAGTTAAAAGAGTTAAAATCAAAGTTTACTTACTAAAATATTTTTAATATAAGGTTATACATAAAATAAATTTGATTGTAAATATTAATTCATAAATCTAAAAATATTTCATACATAATTATATTTTATTTATAATTTTTAGACATTAAATAATTTAATTTATTTATGATACAATGATGATACATGAATTACCATAATAGTGAAAAGTTAAAATAATTGATATTATAAATACCCAAATAAATATAATTTGAGACATTTAATGAATTAAAATAATTTTATAGGTTAATATGACATGTTAATAGTGACTTAAGTAACGTTTTTCGAAGTAATCATTCTGTTATGAGGTTCAAAAAAATCAATTATTGAATAGTGTCCAAATTGACATAAAAGAATTTTTAAAACAAATATTATATTATTCATTGATAATAAATTCCTAAAAATCTAAGGTTCGGAAAAGAGACTTATATCATGACATTTTTATCATTAATGGACCACTTGGGGGTCTCTTGGATGTATATAGTAAGTTTAATAACCATATAATATAAAAATACAAAGAGACATTGTAAAAGTGAAACTAATTAACTAAGAGTTAATACTTAATGATAAGGTTACTATAATGACCCAAACCTGTGTAAATTATATTGGTTGAGTGGTTTTTGACCTATCCCAACCTTAAACTTTAAATAATCCACTTTGGAGCCATTAGAAACCGAATATGAATTTATTATAAAATAGTATTTCTAGCTTTTCCAAAGGTGCCCCTCACCCCTCTTATAAAAGGGAACTCCACCTTCTCATTACTTCACACCTTCAAAGCCTTTTGGTTCGGCCAACCTCTGCCCAAATACTCTCTCAACTTCCTTCACTTCATTATAGAGGCCTTCCATTACTCAGAAAGCCAACCTAAGAGCCCTTTTGATCAAATCAAAAGGAAGAACCCGAAGAAGAGGTAATGATTTCACCACCCTTTTCCAAGTTCCTTTCTTCTTCCACTTATTCCTTCTTTGTTATTACCATTCTAAAATAATAACTCCAGTATCTTATATATACTGTGATGTTATTATAAATATGGTACAACCATATTCAGTATTCTATCCATCCTTTGAATAACATGTCACCATACGTGCGTACGTACGACTTACCGTCTCCACGTCGTGGTGTAATTGTTATTCAATAAATTATTATTTGGATGGGTATAATAATGATGTGTAACTCATGTAAATAATAAATATAACATGATAATGATTCTTTATATATGTTATACAATCCAATTATATATTATTTTAATATCAAAAGAATGATATTTTCGCCCGTGCGTACATACGGACTACCGTCTCCACGAACGCGATAAGATTCATTCTCCATCGTATCCATTCAAGTATAATTATCATTTGATGATTAATAATAGTATATAAGGACTTAATATCATTCTATATATGATTAATATACAACCTATCCATGAAAAAAATGGTTTACATAACAAAACATATAAAAGAAAACACGTAAGTTAACACCCGAAACAACGATAATACAAAGATATTATTAACAAATCAATGTTGAAAGATCATATACGATATCATATTAATATATATGATTCTTGTATAATTTAATAACAATTATTTCACCATTATACAGGAGGTTAAACTACCCCAACCATGGAAAAGTACAAGGTAAGGGTTATTTCACAATCTCTTCATTATCCGAGGTTGTTTATACGTAATAATCTACTGGGATCTCTTTATCATCCACATCCATGTTTCTTAAAAATGAATTTCAAAACTTTTTTACTATTTACAAGAATATGGGTTAAATTCATTTATACCCTTGTTTGACTTTTTATAAGAGGTTTATAAAGTAATCTTTCTGTCATTTTCCAAACAAGGTGCTTTTTAACCTTTTCGACAAAATTAAGGTAAGAATGTTTTTTTAACTTATACGGCGGGTGCGGCTATTTTCCGCCGTTATAAAATCGTCGAAGCTTCCCTTACAATATTATAAGAATATTTTCAAAGAAAATGTTTTATTTTATAAATATATGACTCTTAAATGATTTCAAAATAGAAAGAGATATTTCTCTAAAAAGAGTTTTGATTTCATCTATGTCAACATCCTTTGATGGATTTTACGCTTATTTGAAGTTGATTTATTATGATACAAAACTTCTATATTGTATTGAAGGTTTTGTGATATGTTTGACTGTGGATGTGCTATTTTTATACCATTCATGGTTTATGGTGAAAGTGTTGACATTTCGTATGCTAGTTTTAATACGAATGTTTATGTTATGTTTAAACCTTTTCATATGGGAATGCATTGGACTTAATATGTGACAGGTGGAGCCCGCTATAGCTCCTCGATGCATCGGTAGGTCTCATTAGACAAACTAGTGTCTTGACAAAAGGCATTTAAAAAATCTTATTTGTAGTCTTGGCACGGGGCCTTGGCTATGTGGTTATGATATTCTGGAATTATGCATTCCATCATTATGAAAGTGGTTATTGATATTTCATGTGATTATTAGATTAGTATAATATCCATGTGAATAAGTAAATGGAATTATTTTATTTTATTTTTTCCATGCTATTTTGAAGTTTAAGTTTAAAAGGCTTTTGTTTTAGTTATACACTGCCTTAAATGTTTATTCTTATTTATGAAAGTTTCCGCTATATTTTTATCCTTACTGGGCATTTGAGATCACCCCTTTTCTATGTTTTATTTTTCTCAGGACGTGAAGAAGTAAATTATGAATGACCTGCATAGATATTATGAGGGGATAATAGTGTGGACTATGAAGACAATATGTTGTTGTAGTAGTTTTTCACTTTATGTTGTAATGTAAAACTTTATGAATATATCTAGTGTTTCCAAGGATACTAAACCAATCTGTCTTTCGAGATTTGATCTTTCTTGTGATCATGCCAATGTTATGTAATAATGCACCGAATCTGGGTAACTGGGGTTGGGTCATTACAATAACTTCTTGGAAAACCAGTCTACAACATATCATTCATATCAGAATACAAACTCTCTATCCTACAACAATAGGCATGAAAAATAGGAAAGGCATCCAAACTACCTAAACAGGAAAAAATGGACGTAAACAGAACATGCAAAGGAAAAACATCCAAAGCATAGAGATCAACCCTATTCATATCCAATTAACCTCTACACAAGCATACAAGAATGGCAGGCAACAACAGGGGTAAAATCGTAAACACGCAATACCCCGTTCAAGGGTATTGGTAAAAGTTGCACATAATACTCAAAGACTTTGAACGGAAAATCACAAACCACCTACCTCGGGGTTAGGAGATCTATATATGTGAACATAGAAGCATGAATCCCTTTAGAATGTTGAATATCTACAAAAACGTCTAAAACGTTCAACCCATGATATCTCGCGAGAGAGGAGAAATCAGAATGTGATGCTCTAGGAGAAAAGAGAACACACCAATGTGATTCCAACACAACCGAAGGTGTTTTATTCGGTGGATGGATGGAGGATCGGGGGATCGTCGAAGATCCGTGGCCATATATAGCTCTCGGTAGAACAAGACCTAAAAGAAGAGCATTCTGGTGACTAGATGCGACCCCGGTGCATTTAATGAAAAAAATAAAGTACACGACGTATACTTTTGAATTACATGGTGTTTACTCGCCTTTTCTGCACTCCACATTAAGTGGCCTCCAAGTGACTCCCACACGGCCGTGTGTGTGGCTACTACACAGCCAGCACATGACCTCTTGCGACAAGGTAGTACCCGACGTGTACTCATAAAGTACATAACGTGCACTTAGAAAATTCCCAGAATTTCCTTTTTCCTCGAAAATGACCAGAAAAGGAAAAACATACCTGAAAAGAAGATACGGGTTCTTACAAACTTCCCCCCTTAAAGAAATTCATCCTCGAATTTCCCTAGCATGGTGTAGAAGAAGAAACCTCGAACAGTTCTAGCCACTGTGCTCATACATCAGCCTCCCTCTCCCAAGTCTCATCCTGTACTCGCTCGTGCTGCCAAAGCAACCATACCAGAGGAACATACCGGCCACAGAGAACATTTTTAATACAATCCAAAATCCAAATAGGATGATCCTTAAACAACACATACACTTCGAGCTCAACCTCCTCGGGTTGAAAGACATGAGATGGTTCTAAGAAGTGACGTCGAAGCTGAGAAATGTGGAAGACTTCGTGCATAGCCTGATACCTCTATGGTAACTGCAACTGATAGGCAACCCGCCCAACTTTCTCCAACACCTAAAATGGCCCAAAGTACCTCGGTGAAAGCTTACCCTGTCTCCTTATCCTCTTGTTTCCCAACCTCGGTGTGACACGTAGGAAAACCTGATCCCTAACCTGAAACTCTAGAGGTCATCTCCACTAATTAGCATAAGACTTCTATCGAGATTGTGCAGGAGCCATCCTCTTCCTAATCAACTATATCTGCTCTGTGGTTTCCTGAACATGATGAGGTCCTAGAAAAGCTGCCTCTCCTACCTCAAGCCAACATAAGGGTGGTCGGCATGGCCTACCATACAAAGCCTCATAAGGTTCCATCTGAATAGTTTCTTGAAAAATATTATTGCATGAAAACTCCACAAGAGGTATATGCCTATCCCAAGAACATCCAAAATTAAGGATGCATGCTCGGAGTGTGTCCCCAAGCACCTAAATCGTACGCTCGGACTGGCCATCTGTCTGGGGGTGGTAAGCTGTACTCAAAAGTACCTGTGTACACAAAGCCTTCTGGATCCCCTGCCAGACCCGAGAAGTAAAATGTTCATCCCTATCTGAAACAATGGAGTGTGGAACTCCATGAAGACGTACAATCTCTCAGATATACAATCTTCCCATCTCATCAAGACTGTAGGTCTCCTTGATCGGAAAGAAGTCAGAAAACTTCGTGAGTCTATCAATGACAACCCAAACTTTGTCATTCCCTCAAGGTGACCTCGGAAAACCAGTAATGAATTCCATCGCGACAACATTCTACTTCCACTTGGGAATGGGTAACTACTCTAAAAGCCCCACTAGTCATTGATGCTCTGCCTTCACCTAATGAAAAGTGGAACATCTCCTGAAGAAACCAAAAACATCCCTCTACATACCTGGCCACCAATACTAATGGTGTAGATCACGATACATCTTGGTGACGCCAGGATGAACTGCCCAAACCGAGGAATGAAAATCCTGCATCAACACATTTTGTAGGTATGCTGGCACCCATACACGCCCCTGGAAACACAAGATATCATCCTCACCTACAATTCATCCAGGAATAGGATCCTCTCCTGACACACTCTCCCTTAGGACTAGGACTTCAGAATATGATAGATGCCTCATTCAAAGTCGATCTAGAAGAGTAGAGGTAACAGCTACAGAAGATAGAAAAGTCTGCCCCAGTCTGTCATTAACCTCTAAATGTATCTCAGAGAATAGATCCATAAGCTATCATTAACTGCTGGCCTCCTAAACTACCTGTGTCTAAGTCCTCCTACTCAATGCATCATCCACCATGTTTCCCTTCCTAGGCATATAGGCAAGCTCAAAGTCAAAGGACTGTAGGTACTCAATGTAACCAACACTGTCTCAAATTCATATCACACTGAGTGAATATGTACTTGAGAATTTTGTGGTCTATGAAAACCACAAAATGCTCTCCTAGAAGAGAATGTATCCAATAGTGTAGGGAATGAACAACATCTTCCAACTCCAGATCATGTGTCAGGTAATTCCTCTCATGTGGCCTCAACTGTTGGGACTCATACACAACGACTCCATCACACTGCATAAGCACAGATCCCAGCCTGATACCTGATTAATCACTGTAAATTGTATAGCTCTTGCCTAGCTATGTAAATACTAGTATTGGTGCTGAAGTCAACCTCCCTTTTCAGCTCTTGAAAGGTTGGCTCACAAGAATCTGACCATAAGAACTTCGCACCCTTCTTAGTCAGACCTGTCAGTGGTGCTGCAAAGCATGAAATGTCATGTATGAAACGTATATAGTAACCAGCCAACCTTATAGAACTCTAAACCTCAAAGAAGTTATTCAGATGCTCCTAGGAAACTATAACTCTCACTTTCTATTGGTCTACTAATACTCCAGACTCTGAGATAATATGACCCAGGAAGTGAATCTGATCCATCCAAAAGTGGCACTTTGAGAGCTTAGCATATAACTGATGCTACCTCAATGTACTCAAAACAATCTCAAGAAGGGTAGAATGGTCGTGTCGAGTGTGAGAGTAAACCAAGATATTTTCGATGAAAACCACCACGAAGGAATCCATGTACGGATGGAACACTCAGTTCCTTAGTGCCTTGAAAACTGTAGGTGCGTTCGTGAGACCGAACGACATAACCATATACTCGTATAGACCATACCTGATCCAGAATGATGTGAGAGGTATATCAAATGGTCTAATGCACAACTGATGATAACCGGACCTCAAGTCAATCTTCGGGAACACCCAGCCTCCTCGAAGCTGATCAAAGATATCATCAGTCCTAGGCGATGGATATCAGTTATTGACCGTCAACTGGTTCATCTTCTAATAATACACATAAATCCTCAGGGTTACGTCTTCCTTCGTCACAAACATGATAGAAAAAACCCAAGGAGAAGTATTGGGTCAGATAAAACCCTTTTCCTGCAACTCCTACAACTACTTCTTGATCTCCTGCAACTCAAGTGCAGCCATCATATAAGGAGGAATGAACACTGGGGCCACTCTTGGCACAAGATCAATAGAAAATTATACCTCACACTCTAGAGGAAAACCTGAAAAGTCCTCTGGAAACAAATCTCTAAAATGATACACCATTGGAGGAAATTCTAACTGTGAAGTCCCTTGGTCATCCAGATATAGATTAGCAATCTGGGAAGTAACTCCTTCCTACCCATGATGATCTGGACCCACTCTGCTCGCCTGGACATCCCATTCTCCCCTATGAAGAAAGGATCCACCCTCTGGTGATACGAAACTCACCATACGACGATAAAAATCAACCACTTCCTAGAAGGGAACTAGCTAGTCCATTCCGAGAATTACATCATAGCCTGTCATCTCTAAGACATAGAGGTCCCACAAAAAGTGACATCCACCAACCTGTAGAGGGAACTCTCAGCATTGACGTACACTAGTCGTTCTAGTCCCCAATGGAGTTTCTAGTGTCAAGATATCAGCATAAGAAAAGATACAGAGCCCAAGGATCTCCATGACAGCAAAAAATATAAATATGTGGGATTCCCCTATATCAATAAGAGTAGAAGATAAAACTGATGCTACTAAGATTATACCTCGAATGGTAGAAGGTCTGTGATCCTGCTCCTGCTGGGTCTACTCCATTGTAAATGTCTGGCCTATACTGCGACCCTGTGACCCTTCTTGACCACTCTGAGATAATCCACCCTAATGTCACTAAAGAACCAGTGACTGAATACCATGACCACGACCTCCACCTCGCCCTAAATGGCTGGAAGAACTCCAGTTCCCAGACTAGTGGGAAACTAGTGGCGCTGCTCCAAAATGAGGAGTCATAGAAGAACCCATGTCACCAGCTACTAATGAGAAGATCTGATAGAAGTGCTGAAGATAACCTATCTTTCCCCAAGATCGTCATTCCACATGGTCTCTCGGTCAACATGACCACATATTCCCGCTTCTTCCACACTAATAGCACACAAACTGGCTACCAGAAGATGCATCCCGCCTACTCTGATCTCCTAACATAGCCTCCCTGTGATGATTCCTGCTATCAACTGGTGGAGCACTAACTCTGGATGCCAAAGCACCCTGGATCACAGCTACAGAATCCCTCAGATTATGCTATGTGATTAGTGCCTAGTTGACAATAGAAGATATCGAAGTCAACCTGAATATTTTCACCAGAGATCGGATGTCGTGCCTCAGACCATCCTCAAACTTCCATGAAAGAAACATCTAATCACCTCCTGGAATAGGTGAGAAATTATGCAGATCTGTGAAGCAAGAGGAATACTCCATAACAAAAAGAGTAACCTACTCCAGACTCATGAAATCTCGGGCTCGATCGTCCCTCAAGGTCTCCAGATAGAAGTAATCATAGAAGATGCACCGAAACTCATCCCAAGCCATACTCTATTGGTGTCCTGCCTGTGAGATCACATCCCACCACCTCTTGGAGGAGTCTCGAAGTATGTAGGTAGAGAGATTCACACTCTTCTCTGAAGGTATCTCCAAATGATCGAAAATCGTCATCATGGCTTCTATCCATGACTCTGCAACCTGGGGCCCTCCATCCCCTAAGAAAGTAGGAAGATGTTGCTGCTGAAAGTCCCACGTCAAATCAGCCATCGACGAGGTAGGAGGCGACCCTCCCTGAAACCTCTGCATCATCCTTAGAAAGCCCTCCCTGAATTGCGCATCAGCACCAATGTCAGGTATAATAGCTGGTTCCAAGGCCAGAACAATGGGAGGATCTGCAGGTAGTCTTTGATCAGCCATGTCTGGTGTCTAATCACTGTTTGGCAACTGGCGCACAACTGGAAGACACCTCAGTGGCATGAATCTCCAAGGTCAATCACACCTTATCTCAAGATCATCAAGGACTGAAAACAAGGAGTTTAAGAAGGGAAAAAAGAAATAAATCATTCATGTTTTACAAAAGATGAAAACATGGTGTGTACAATTCCTACACAGTGTATTCCCTGAATCCATTTACATGGGCGTGTACTCCTACCTATACTGGTCGTGTAACACCCCAAACACACGACCCGTTGTCTTAACCCATGGCGTGTACTTGAATCCTCTTCCCCTTCCAGAGTCCTTCTACACGGTTAATCCACACAGATCTCTTAAGGCAATACTACACAACATGTATAAGGAAGAAACAACATGTATGTGAAAGGTTGACACCGACCCGTGTTGTTCGTGACATGGCCGGGTACCTAGGTCAGACTAAACGGCATGTTCAATGCAGACACAGAGTGTATATCCTAATGTCTTATCTGTCTGTGTTGTTGGTTACACGGGTGGACAATGGGTCAACACTACACGATGTGTTTGAATTGTAAATGGAGTGTTCCTACCAGATTTCCCCCATCCCGTGTCTCTTCCCACATGGCCTATGACACTGTTAGAGACTACACTACATGTACATAATGTACATGGCATGTACTTAAGAAAAACTATTTCTTCCTGAACATAAGAACACATGGCGTGTACTTAACACTACACGACATGTTTTCTGGGTTTTTCCGAAGAGTATGCCTTAGAAACTACTCTGGAACCCAGAAAACACAGAAAAGAACAATGAATGTTCCAAATTTTGATATGTGAGGTCCCATACTCCCCGATAATCAATTTTTGGCATCTTGTACACATTATAAATAGGAAAAAAACTATGATCCATCAAATCCCGGTCCTTGAGTGCCCATAATACCTCAAGAACCAAAGCTTGGTGTTCACTCAAACAAAACTCTCATAAACAATACCCTATCAAATAGTAAGTATTTCTATCAATGAAACTATCACAACAACATTCATATTTTACACATCATCTATCACAATTACATGCAATCACTAATGCATCTTAGATGGCATGGCAAAAATGCATGACATGTGATTTCTAGTAAGTTCCTATATGATGCATGAGATGGAATACCCTCATCTCATCAGGTTGAAATAGAAATAGAACCTGAATAACATCAATTGTAATGGCACAAAACATGTGAGTCACCCAATGGTGAAAATCAGATTAACCGTAAACTTTCAAAACTAGAAATTTGCAATAAACAAGGTAGATTGGCTTTTCCCTATACACGGGTTAGCTACTCCCGGGCACAGCTTATTACCAAGTACATATTCCTTTCTATCCCTGGGTAAAGGCTCTAAATAGTAAATCAAGAGAAAAAAATTCATCTGATACCATATTTTAACATTCCGGTTCTGAAATCCACCTAGAGGCGCCCCGTACCTGGTTTGTCACATGGACTCAAGCGCATTTCCCCAAACTCCAAAGGCTACTGACTAGCAGCAAGGGCCTTGGGAGTGATAGTGGGGAAACTATGCCCTCATTGGCAGGGTACACAGTGAATGTAAATAAATATATACAAGATCAAAAGCAGTAATAATTACCTACATTAGTAACATCAAAAAATTGAAGTAGAAACTGGAGAACATATATAAAATGATGCATGATACATATGTCTAGGAAAACAACCAAACAAGTCACAATGCTGGAATACAAAAATGCTAAACCAATGTGAAAAATAAAGCAGATAAACTCCTCAGATTCACAATCCATAGCTTAGTCACATGCTCTCCATCCCCACAATAAATCAATTACCTGAAGTAGAAGGGAACTTTCCCTTATCTATACCTGCAATAATATAATCTGTTGGGACCAAAAGCATGGACCAAAAAGGGTGTGAGACTAAATCCCAGTAGGAAACCACCCAAAGATCTATTCCAAATAGTCAGCAAATATAAAACAGGTAAAAGTACAGAAAATAGCAAACAGGAAAGTGCGCAGCAGTAAACAATCCACATTTTTAATATCAAGCAACAACATAACAAATAGATAAACCTCAAATTGGTAGATCTCTTGGAAGCACTCACAGCCATAACCTTTGGTCCTATAGAAGAAGTATAAGAAACTCTCTGGGCAGTGCACTCAACCTAACCCCTCTAGTCCATTCATAAGAATTCATAAAGAATCTCTGAGGAAGCAGTCATAGTCAATTCCCCTTATAGTCTAAGGTAGTCAGGGACTCTCTGAGGAAGCTGACATGGTCAATTCCCCTTATAGACCCAAGGTTAAGGACTCTCTAAGGAAGCTCACTCAGTCAATTCCCCATAGAGACTAGAGTAATCAAGGTAGTTCCAAGTAAAACAAATACTTTCTCAGGAAGCCTGCATGGTCAATTCCTCCTATAGTCTAAAGTGCTCAAAGACTCTCTGAGGAAGCTCACCCTGTCAATTCCCCTTATACCCTACTACACGAGGTTCTCACAACCCTATGTAGGTCAATAAGAATTACAATGAAATATGGAAAATTAAACCTACATAACTACTTGGCTAACCAATCTTCAACATATCATGCATATCAGAATACAAACTCTCCATCCTACAGCAACAAATATGGAAAATATGCAAGGTAGCCAAACTGGATAAATAGGACCAAACATTTGTAAACAGAACATGAAAGGGAAAACATCCAAAGCATAGCAATCAACCCTATTCATATCCAATTAACCTCTACAAAATCATACAAGCATGGCAAGAAACAAAAGGGGAAAATGGTAAACACGCAATACCCTGTTCAAGGGTATTGTTGGAATTTGCACATAATACTCAAAGACTTTGAACATAAAGGCACAAAATACCTACCTAGGGGTTAGGAGATCACTATATGTGAACCTCGATGCTTTAATTTCCTTAGAACATCGAATATCTACAAAAACATCTAAAACGTTCAACCCACGATATCTCACGAGAGAAGAGAAATTAGAAGATGATCCTCTAGGAGAAAAGAGAACTCATCGATGCGATTCTAATGCAATCGACATTGTTTGACTTAGAGGATGAATGGAGGCTTGAGGGATCATTAAAGATCCATGTTCGTACAGAGATCTCAGTCGAACGAAACCTAAAAGAAGAGTATTATGGTGTTTATATGCGACCCTAGTGCGTTTATGGAAAAAAGAAATTACACGGTGTGTAATCGCCTTTTCTATATTCCTCTTTAAGCAGCCTACAAGTCACTCCCACACAGCCATGGGTGTGGCTACTACACAGCCAGCACACGTCCTCTTGTGGCGAGGCAGTACACGGTGTGTACTCATAAAGTACACGACATGTACTTAGAAAATTCCCAGAATTTACTTTTCCCTCAAAAATGAACAGAAAGGAAAAAACATATCTGAAAAGAAGATCCGAGTTCTTACAATAGAGAATGTTTTTTATGAAATTAAATTAATTTTTTGATACTAAAAGTGGATGTGAATGTGGAATAGTTCTACCTAGGGGTAATGACTTTGAAAAGGGAACATTGATCAATAAATTATCATCACCTGGTGCATGGTAATGGTCATTGATGAACAATTATTTTTACACTCCTAGGGGATATACATTTATAAATTCACAAAATTTTTATGAACCATATTGAAGGGAATGAATAAATAATGACTATGAATGACCTAGGATAAAACTAATGTGTTATAGATTGTAAATAAGGATTCATTATTTAGACATCCTATAAGTGATTTTTCATGATTATGTGGTTTCCAACTATGATTAGTATTGTATAAACTATTCTTTTTAGTTTTATTCTATGGTTGCAACCTAAAGGAACCATGACAATGATGATTGTGATATATTATGCAATGATTTTCCTCTTGAAAACCCAAATTTTATTTGAGACAGAATAAGAAATATCATTTATATGATTATAACACATTATCAAGCTATGAATCATGATGAACATTCAAATGATAAAAGGAGAGAACATTATTCTATTAACTACTCATGAGGTAAATCCAACTTCTTATAGTGGTTCCACTAATCCAATAATTTTGATTAATGGATCAGTACCATTTGAAAGTTATTTTCCATTATCTAGTGTTCAAAGCATGAAAGATTTATTTTTATTTTATATTAATTGGAAGTATAAGTAGATCAATGGTGGACTCTTATCATGAATACGAGTCAAAAAGATGAAATTCAATCCTAGGAATGGGAGAATTTTAATAAAATATTTTTCAATAAGTACTTTAATCCTCAAATTTTTCATCTGAAATTGGAGAAATAAATACCTGTGTTAAAGAAGGCGGACAATGAATTAATCAGTACCTAGGAGTAAAATTTTACATGACTTTATAGGTATGTTTATAGTATTATCATCCAACTAGAAAAATATGGATGGTCATTTTTTAGTGGACTAAAACCAAATACCAGACGGGATTTGGCCATAAGAAACTTCAATTACTAGGAATAAATCATTCATTGTGATATCCAAGAGGAAATGTAGATTAGAATTACCAATGCATCTCATGGGTTTAATAATAAAAATAAATATGTAATTTAAAAGATAATATAAAAACCATGGAGAAAAGATGATGAAATTTCCTTTACTCTCAATGTGTGGAATGGAACATTGAGGAACATGTCTTATAGGGACTAGTAAACTTTTTAATTATGTAAAGTATTTTCATCACATAGTCAATTTATAGTATGATGGGTAGAAGTTAGATGATGTTTTTAATAAAGAGAATGGTCCACAAAATTCACCTCCTGTACTCTAGGTATTAAAATGAAAGGATTTTGGGAATTATGATAACCAATTCCCAAATCTAAATGTAATTATTATAATCAATTTTAGAAACCTCTTAAGATGAGAGACAAAGGAAAATATCATTAGATCACTATTTTTGATGAGGTGTTCGATACCGAAATAGCGAAAGGTTCACTTACCATCCACTCTAGAATTGCTAATGCATTATTTGTATCTTTATCTACCCACACTTTTATACCTGAAGAATCATATAAGTGTATAAAAAATCCACCCAATGATTAGAAATTGAATTAGGAGTGAAAACCCTTAATGGTATGATAACTTCATATCAATTATTTCATTCTTCCCCAGTTGAAATTTTTGGGAACGCGCTTATTATAAACAAAATTATTCTCTCTTATATTTAATTTAGTGTTATATTACACCTAGATTAGATTTAATTACAAAAATAACACACCATTTTACTGGTCTCAGAAGTCTCATTTGATATTCTAAACCAACCTATGATCATATATTAGTGAGGTGATAGATATAAACTTTTTAAGGACATCAAATCCAATATATGTTTCTTGATTCCCATTCAAAAGTGGTGTTTATCTCAAATGGTTTGGGAGAAACCCAACATTGATGATATGACTATTTTTTGGAGTTTTTTGATGTATTTTGGGATGATATTCCAATTCCCACACTGAAATGTAAAGTTGAGTTCTCAATAGAACTTATACTCAGTGCTACACCTATTTCAAAGGATAACTATAAGAGGGCCCATATTGAGTTACAAGAATTAAAGAAGGAACTCTTGGAGAACATTGAAAGAGGATTTATTTGGACAAGTGTGTCACCTTGGGGTGAACATATTTTATTTTTTTAGAATAAATATGAATCGATACAACTCTGCATTAATTACTTTGAACTAAACCATATCAAAATTGAAAACAAATGTCCCCTACTCTGTACTGATGAATTTTTCGATCCAAAATGTAGAGACCAATACTTTTGAAAGATTTAACTTCATTATAGATTTCATTAATTGGGGATGAATAAAGAGTATACACCTAACACAATGTTTCATATAAGGTATGGACACAATGAGAATATAGAGCATGAAGATCACTATATAATTGTTCTGAAGACCCTAAATAAGGATAAGTTCTTTGAAAAATTTAAAAAGAGTGTTTTTTTGGCTAATTTTTTTTCTTTTTTGGGTTATAAAATCTCATGTGAGGGAATATATATGGATCTATCAAAGAGATAGGCTATTAACCATTTTCCTAGACTAACCATGGTAATTGAGATTTGAAGTTTTCTTAGTTTGGCTAGATATTATCGATGGATTGTAATTAATTTATCATTACTATGTAATCTACTCACAATGTTAACAAGAAAGGGAGACAAGGTCTTTTGGATAGATGAATGTGAGGAAAATTTCAAGGAACTAAAGGGAAGGTTAGTCAGAGAAAATTTGATTATATTTCCCTACAATAGATGAGGGTTTGAAATATATCATGATGCACAAAAGAAGGTATTATGATGCGTTTCTCATGTAGAATGATAGGGTTCACTACCAAAAAACTTACACCAATATATGTTTTGTGTCAGATAATATATTTGTTGGTAAAAATGAGTAATTCCAATAGATATATCATTTTGCTGAAATTATTTATAAGTATCAACAATTCTTTTTCTCAACTTATACATATGTTATTTCTAACTTCTTTATACCAACAAATTATTTATTATCAATTATATTTTTTTCTATATCATACCAACACCTATAATTATATTACAAACAAATGAATATATTTGTATTATTTATTATTAATGAAAATTATTTTACCACTAAGCACACACATCACAACAAACTATTTACTATCAATAAATATTTTACTAAAATTATATATATATATATATTAATTTTTTTCATAAACAAGATATTTTTTATAAATATTCATGCTTATATAATGAATTAAAATATTTATAATTTAATAATTTTTCATCAAACTAATATATAAAATTTAAAATTATTGATAAATGATTCAAATTTATGTTGACACTAACTAAATAAATTATATACTTAAAAATAAAAAATAGATAATTATATGTATGTATAATAATTTATTTATTTTAGAAACATATATTTTTTATTATAATAATTATTTTAAATATTTATTAATGAAAACCTGTGCCCGAATTGACAGATCCATTACTAGAGATTCCAAAATCCAGTACCCAATAACCCTAAAGACATAGATGAAATGAATCCTTCATGAGTCCAAAATTCATCCAACATAAGTTCATCACCACAAACTTCATCCCTTTGGTTCGTCGCAATAACATTCACCCCCTTCATTTCGTCGCCACAATGCCAATATTTTCTAATAACCATTCACCCCCTTTAGTTTACATCCACACCATTATTTTCCATGTAAGTTTCCTTTAATAATATTCCCCTTTGTTTCATAGATATCATCCCCATAATTTCTTATTCCCATCTAATAATTCTAGTGGGAGAAATAATTTCATTAGGTTGTGAGGAACATTTTTGAAGTGAAGAAAATGTAAAAAATCTATTATGATTGTTGAGTGATGATTATAAATTTTTGTTGAATGACTTTGTTTTACATTTTGGCAAAGACTGATAAATACTTTATGATATTTTGAAGATGGAATAGACTCCATTGCAAAAAAATTCACCCCCAATAATATTATTAGAAAGAGATTCATTCCTAGTTCTGTGAATAATGTTTTTCTATTTAGTATCTGGTCATGATAGTCAAACTCTCTTTAAATTTTAGATCAATGTATTCACTAGAGATCACCCTTCTAGACTTGAATCTCATTATATTCACTTATATAACTTTTTTATTAAACTCTAATGTCACAATTATTATTTTCTGTTATCTTTTATGAATATTTGTTTTAATGATATCATCCTAGTTTTATTTTTTTATAAGAAGGTGGATTGCTTTTTCAATTAATTTATTAGGAGAACACCAATAATTATGGGGTTTTTTAATTAGTTTTTATGTTAATTCAATATTAATTAATTTGTATATTCTGTCAAAAAATCATTTTAAGCCTAAAAATATGAAATTTTAAATCTGTTTGATTCTGGCTGACATTGTCTCACATGATGGAATTTATGTTTAACATGTTTTTATTGCATTGAAAATTAGTGCAAGGTGTCAATGAAATTATTTCAAAAATTAACATTTGGACTTTGGAATTCATTTCATCACTCATCCTTTACTTTCTTACTTGGTTATATCTCATTTTAAACTTTAATGTAACAACCTCATGTTTAATCATTCTATTTATTGGGTGATGTTATCAGAATAATCACATTGTACATTATTGAATTCAAATGATGTATTAATATTTTTGGTTATCTTTTATGAATAAGTGTTTTGATGATGGAAATCTAGTTATATTTTTTTGATAAGAATATGGATGTCTTTTTCAATACAATTGTTATTATAACATCAATCATCATGAGAGTTTATTTCTTTTTTATTAGATTTTATGTTCTTTCATTATGGATTAATTTGTGCAGGATGATAAAAAATTATTTTCAGAATAAAAATATGAAATTTTATAATTTTTCATTACTAGTTGACACTATCTTTCATGTTGGAATTTTTATTTTACATGATGTTATTTGTGTTTCCTTGAAAAGTAATGTGAGGTGTCAATGAAAATCATACAAAAATTAACATTTTTCATTGGGAATTCATTTCATTACTAATCATTCTATTTTTTAGATAATGTTATAGGAATAATCTATTTGGACATGACTGGCAACAAGGAAGCACGATTATCTTTATTTTATAGATCAATGTTTTCTCTTGAGATCACCCTGCATGACATGAATATCATTAGTTTTAATTTAATTTTTCATTAGTTTTCATTATTTTCATTGATATTTAATGTTGAAACTAATATTTTTTGTAATCTTTTGTGAATGTTTCAATGATAGGAACCTGGGCATGATGCTTTTTGTGTTTCCTTGAAAATAAGATTGAGATGTTAATGAAATTCATATAGAAATTAACATTTGGCCTTGTTAATTCTTTGAATCAATCATCCTATAATATATCATGCTTAATCAATCTATTTTGTAGGTAATTTTATAGTAATAATTCATTGGTACTTCAATGACAAAAAGTGTGATGCTCTTTCCTTTATAGATCAACCTTGTTGTATTTTTTGATAAGGAGGTGGATGATTTTTTCAATTAAATTATTTGGATAAGAGCAATAATCTTGAGAGTTTTATTTCATTTCTTTTAGATGTTATGTTATTTCAATATGAATAAATTTTCTCATGATATTAAGAATTCATTTTGATCCTAAAACTATAAAATCTAACATCTGTTCCATTTGGACATCAATGAAATCAAGGAATCACAAGGCTCTATCTATTGTAGATGCAGGGATTACCAAGAGACCACCCTACAAAACATGTATCTCATTAGATATTTTATTTTTTATCAGGTTTCATTATATTATAAAGCAATGGATTTTAAAGATACCACCTTGCTCTACTTGTATAGGTGTTTGGATGATAGAAACCTGGTTGTATTTTTTGATATGGTGGATGATTTTTTGAATTCAATTATTGGGATAATATCAATAACTGGGGGAGATTTATTCCTTTTCTATTATTTTATTATAATCTTTCATTATGCATTAATTTTTTTATGCTGTTAAAAAATAATTTTGAGCCTAAAAATGTGAAATTTCAAAGGTTTCTTATCATACTTTTAACACTTATTGTAGTGGGTCAATCATACTAACTGTAGTAGACTGATCATACTTGAATTTTTAAACAAAATATTTAGTAGAATGATCAAACACACAAACTATAATACTGATCATATATACTCTATTTCTTTTCTCACACATACTATATTATACTTTCACTAGTACATCGAATATCATATCATTAGAGTCACACACATATTGTAGTAGAATCTCATATGATATATGTTTATTGAATCTCCTTCTATTAAACATACATACATCCACTAATATTCTAGATCCTATGTGTGATTCGTTTAACCTCTATAATATGGAATTACTATGTAATATGTATAAATATATGTGTGTTCTATATATGTACAATGTGAAATCTGGAGTCTGTAAAATCTGAAATACGAATTATCCAAAATATATATGTGTTATTTGACTAATAATTGTAAATAATTATTTTCTACTATATAATATGAGTGTAATATATCTATATGTGCATCATTCATTACAATTCATTGACCGATTATATATGTAATCACTACAACAGATTATCTATCAAAGATTATTTTTGTATCGTAGATTATATGTAAAAGACTACAACTCATTAATTACTTGTATATTTTTACCGCACATCAATTATCAGTTTATCATTTATTACTTTTGTTTACCCTAAAAATTTTTCAATTGAAGAGGTGAAGAAAGCCCAAAAAATTTCCCAGAAACATGGGAAATGTCAGTGGAAAATATAAGCCCAATATGCTACACTATAGACCTTTCCAGTCTTCTCTTCCAGTAGAATTTTCACTGGAGTGTACCTCATTACAGTAAAGTATTTCTTTCAATAAAAAGTGTAATTTTGTGTCAAAGAGCAGTGACATTGGGGAACTAATTCATCAGATTATTGAGTTGTTCATGCAAGAATTTTTAAGAAAATTAATAGTAAGGCTGCTCATATCCATTCAATAAACAAGGACTCAACTGCATTGTCATCTTTCTTTTACATGTATCATGCACACAAACATCTAATGTTCAAGAGATCTATCATCTCTTACTACACCAAATCTGTATGAAGCCATGGTGTGGGATGGGTTCATGTTTGTTGGATATAATGGTGGGTGTAATTTACTATTTATATGCTATAGGTATTGAGTGCTGAATCCAGAGGCCTGGTGACATGTGTTCAATATTTTTCAACTACTATTTGAAGATTCAAGGTGAATTATAGTTATTTATATTATCAATAAAAACCCAGTTTCACTATACATGAATGTTTTACCCACTTGGTATTTCTTTTACTGCATTACAATTCATTAAATTTGACACATTATTATTTATTAACTATTTTTAGATTGCATAAGTTGTCTCCTTCCATTTCATTACAATGTGGATTGGCTCGTTGGTTCGGCATCTCAGTTCTCAGTTTGGATGATGTGGCATTGATCTTTGGTTTGACATCTCTATTCTCAGTTTGAATGATATGATGTGGCTCATTGGTTAGAGTGAGAAATTTAAACAACAAGCAGAGACCGTCTCCAGAACACAAAGGGAAAGAAATAGAACAAGATTCATGTCATGACTCATCCCCCAGGGCTCGTGCCGTGACTACCCCAAGCCTGCCTTGCATAGGCTAGGGGCTGACGACTAGCACGAATGGTGTAATTCCCTAAAATTGGGAAGGCATTGTCTTTATAATCTAAAAACACGCACAAAAGAGTACGAGTTGGAAGCAAAACACTAAATAAATCTATATACAAAAGATTAATAAAATGTAAAAGGGTCCAGAAATACAAGACCAACTGTAAAGTACATGTAAACTAAAAAGGGACAAAACATCTGAAAGGTGAAAAGATGCTCCTGGGATGACCACCACGGATCCTACCTGAAGGGTAGGTAAATATATCCTCTTAAGCACTCCATGTCCGTCAGTACTCCGTGTACCGAATCGTTATAAGGTCCACCTCTGTGTACTTTCTTGTCCCGGTGCTCTCAGCCTCCGTCATCGTTGTCCGTAGTCTGCATGCAACACAACGAGGTGCGGGCATAGCCCGTGCAGGGGTGAGTATAACGATACATAGTAGGGACCCCGAGACCACCAAGGTCTCTAAAAATCCACCAAGGTTAAACCACATAGTATGAAATCAACTAATATCCATTACTTAGGTATATGCCCATATATATACCTAAGTTAATAAGTAACCCATCTCAATCATGAGGAAAAACACAGAAACCATTGACTCAGCTCACACAGGTATACATCATGGTAGGGCGATAGAGATGATCAGATGTATCCATTTAATCATCTAAGATCTAAGGCCCACACAGGATCCTAGACCAGTGGTTAGAACTGTTGAACCCACAGAGGATCCAGGAACAGTAGTCGGAGCTGTCAGACCCACACAGGATCCAGGACCAGCTTTTTTGTCGGACTCACACAGGATCTAGGAACAGAAGTCAATACTATTGGACCCACATAGGATCCAGGACCATAAGTTAGAACTATCGAACCCAGAAAGGATCCAGGAATAGTATTCAATGCTGTCGGACCCACATAGGATCCATGAACAACAATTAGAACTGTCGGACCCACACAGGATCCATGAATAATAGTCAGTGCACAACCAGCCTCAGGGTTTACACAAAGCATGCTTGATTCCAGGAGGGTCTAATCCTCAATCCAATAGTCTATACGTAAACATCCACAAAGTCCCATGAAGAACAATCTCAGAGGTCTGCCTTGCCAAAAGAAACCCAATGCGACAGACGGCGCGTCAATCAGACGCTCGGTCTGAGAGTTATTGGCATTTTCGTTCCGAGGGCCCGGTTGGAATCACGTTCAAATCCAACATGTACTTACCCCAACTATGTCAAAACCTCAAGTGGGGTATTCCAAAACAACCTTATTTCTCCAATATTTCAATCACCGAAGATGATTCATCGATCAGACACCCGTCGCCCAAGATATGGGCAAAAAGGTGAAATCAGGTCAAACGGGTCCGGACTAGGGTTCGTCCCTGTCCGCGGGTCTGACCCGGTCCGTAGGGGAAGACCGTCCAGCACTGGGTGGCTCGACCCACGTGGGGTCCGGCCCGGCGGCCCGCGCTGGGTCCGGCCCGGCGGCCCGCACTGGGTCCGGCCCAGCGGCCTACGCAGGGTCCGGCCCGGCAGCCCACGCTGGGTGGCCCAACAGCTCGTGGGGTCCGCCCTAGCCATGTCCAAGGGGAAGCCGCGTGCCCCATGGTAATCCCAAATGGCATATCCATTCGGTTGGGTGATAAACTGGTGCCAGGTGGCGCTGGTCCGTGTCACGCGGGACACGCGGTGGGTCCCGCTCCTCCTAGTTGGCCGAGTGGCCAACCGACCCCCGCATGGTGCCGATTGTGCCGTGTGTCCTCCAGCGATCTGGTGGATCAGGCCACCGGTCTTCCCTGCAGCTATCCATGCACAGGCCGCTGCTGCACCGCCGCGGCCAGGGGCCGCGGCTTCTTCTGCTCCACCGCACGGCGCCATTGCGCCGCGCCTTCCCGGTTGACCTGGCTGCTTCAGATGATAGTTTCTTTCACGGTCGGCCTTTCCCCGACCACCACTACACCGTCGTGACCAGGGATCACGAATTCTCCTCTGTCGGTGTGGTTGCACCGCCACTGTCCATGTGGTCAGCCGATTTGCTGGCTGCCCTTCCTTCGTTCCACCAGTGTCATTTGTCGGTTCCGACCACCAGCGAACCTTCTGCGGGTCACCTGACGAGTTTCGGTGCCCCGATTCTCGTTCTGGAAGAAGTCACACACTCCTCGGGACTCCACATTCGATCCACAACCACTGATGACAAGATAAGCTCAACCCGAACTCATTCCTTGTTTAGCGTCATAATCCAAAAAGAATGTGGAGGGGTTAGGCCGTGTTTGTTCGGCCCGCACCCTCCGCATTAGGATGATATCAATCATCTTTGATTCTTAATCCTAGAAGAAGGGTGAAGAACGTGCAAAAATTTACGAAGCTTGAACCCCTATCTCAGATTTGTTGACGATGTCGCGGAAAGGTGGAAGTCGATTCATTGACGCTGGGAAAGAAGATGAAGTAGTCGAGGACGATGTCGTTAACATTCTTCAAGGATGGATCTTCCTCACTTGTTCTGGTTGAAGATCGTTCTTCGTTGGCAAAATAAGTGTTCTTCGTTGGAGAATCCATTATCTCCCAAGCTCTCACTTTTCCCAAGCTCCACCAAAATGCAAATTCCAACCCTCCAAAAATAATGGATTAAGTTAATCCATTATTTAATTTTTGGCTCAAAAATTCAAAAAGTTTCAAATTAGTTAATTAATGCTCCATTAATTAATTTTTGTGGATTGATAGAATAAAGTGGGGAGCTCAAGAGGCTCTCCCCAGTTAATGGGAAGTTCAAGAGGCTTCCAACTCGGGTGGTCCCCACCATATTAGTCCTCTCATGGGAGGTTGAGTTCGGGTGGGCCCCACCACCATAACCTCTCATGGGAGAATAAGGTGCGGTAGTCCCCACTCCAAACCTCCACATGGTGGTTATAAAAAATAAAATAAAATAAGACATGCACTTATTTTTTTTATTATTCCACGTAAAACCCAAAAACTAACTTTTAATCCCAACCATCTGCCGTCGAGGTGAAAGTTTTCATAAGCGAATAGCAGCGATTTGGGTTCAATGGTGCCCTTAGATTTCCATTCTGAGCACCGATTCAAAAGTTATAAAAACCTACTCGTACGTTTACTGAATGTACCCGAACAAAAAACTTCAGATATTGATTCTGGGCACGCCGGGCCTTATAATCATGCGTCGTCAGTTTTCACGGACTCGTAAAATTCCCTTGTATTAAAAAACATTTCCATGGGATTTTCAGGTCTTTAAATTCTCCCCACCTCAGGGAATTACATCCCTGTAATCTACAACTCGAACTAAGGGAAAAAATGAGGGTACTGTGAGCCTCCCACCGCCATGTGCTCTCTTAGAGGTTCCCGTGATGCCAGAGAACGCGCACCAGAGGTATCGACCATACACATACGACCTGCTCTTGTCGGTACTCAATATCCACTAGAACCTCTATGATATTTTCCCTATCTTCGACGATATACTATGTAAACACACAATCTCTTTCACATAGTGGTGTCCCAAGCTCTCTACTGAACCCTGATCTCTAATCGGTAGGAAGTGGGATGACATAGTGAGTCGGTCAATGATCACCTAAATTGAGTCGTGACCCCTGGATGTATGTGGAAGATCCGTCATGAATTCCATGGATATCGCATCCCACTTCCACTCTGGGACCTCTAGAGGCTAGACCAATCCTGCTGGTACCTGGTGCTCTGCCTTCACTTACTGGCAAGTGAGGCATCATGAGACAAACTCTTCTACCACCTTCTTCAGACCTAGCCACCAATGTTGTCGCAGAAGGTCCTGATATATCTTCGCCACTCTTGGATGAACCGCTAGAGGGGAAGTGTGGAAGTCCCTCAATAGGTCCTCATGAAGTGCCACTGGTACCAAGTTACGTCCTCTGAAGAGGATGACGTGCTCCCCGCCTTCAGAAAATCCATCAGGTGCATGACCTGTGGATATCTGATCACGTCATGTCTCGTAGTAAACATCCCCATGTTGTGCCTCCCTTAATCGCTGAAGAAGCATGGGAGTTACTGTAAGAGACTGAAGAAAGGATGCTCTGTCTCTATCCACAAAGGATATTTGTAAAGCAGCCAGCTAATCTGTCACTTCGCCTAGCAGCTGTATACCAGATCTCCTGCTGAGTGCATCAACAACAACGTTCCCCTTCCCAGGAGTATAGACTATCTTGAAGTCATAGTCCTGGAGGAACTCAAGCCATCACTGCTATCTCAGGTTCAAGTCCTTCTAAGAGAAGATATACCTGGGACTCTTATGATCAGAGTACATGGTAAAAAGTTCTCCCATTAGATTGCGTCACCACATCATTAATGCGAAGACCACTACTACTAACTCTAGGTCATGGATATCATAGTTCTTCTCATGATGTATTAGCTACTAAGAACCATACGCGATCACTGCTCGCTCCTGCATTAGGAAACACCCACGTCTGGTCCCTAATGCGTCATAGTATACTACGTACCCTATGCCTTCCTCTGGAATCCTCAAGATGGGGACACTAGTCAGCCTCTGCCTCAGCTCTTGAAAACTCTACTGGCATCTCTCCGACCATACGAAGAGTTACCCCTTCTTTGTCAAGGATGATAGTGCTCCTGCAACTCTAGAGAAGTCTGGTATGAATCTCCGGTAGTAACCATCCAAACCTAGGAAAATCCATACCTCCGTCACACTCTTGGGTGGCTCCCAAGAAAGTACCACCTCGATCCTCCCTGGATCCACTGTAACTCCAGCCTCCGAGATGAAATGTCCCAAAAAGTGAACCTCTCGGATCCAAAACTGGCACTTCGAGAGCTTACCATAAATCTGGTGCTCTCAGAGTGTGTCCAGTACTACCTGCAAATGGTAGACATGATCCTCTTCAGTAGTGGAGTAGATCAGAATGTCATCGATGAACACTACGATAAAGCGATCAAGGTATGGATGGAAGATCCTGTTCATGAGTCCCATGAACACTGCTGGAGCGTTGGTTACGCTGAAGGGTATAACCAAGAACTCTTAGTGGCCGTACCGACATCTAAAGGCTGTCTTCTGCACATCCTCGTCTCGAACTCTAAGCTGGTGATAGCCTGATCTAAAGTCTATCATGGAGAACCACCGTGCTCCCTTCAGCTGATCAAAAAGGTCTTCAATCTTTGCGAGTGGGTACTTTTTCTTCCCGATGACCTAGTTCAGGCGACGGTAGTTCACACAAAGCCTCAAGCTCCCACCCGCCTTCTTGGAAAATAGAATCAGAGCTGCCTAAAGAGAAACCCTAGGCCAGATGAATCCCTTTCCCTGAAATTCCTCTAGCTGTACGTGCAGCTCACAAAGCTCAGTGGGAGCCATCCGATATGCTAGAGTAGATTTCGATTCCATCCGAGGGTATAGGTTAATGTTGAATTCCACCTCTCTATGAGGAGGTAGACCTAGAACAACATCAGGGAAAACATCCGCGTACTGATCCACCACTACATGATAAGTCGTACTCTCCACATCTATAGCTCCGAGGGTAAGGCAAGCCAACTTATGAGTGATCGGCTGCACCCTCCTTCGAGTAAGTCCGTCCTGTGCTGAAAAGGCTGTCTTCTCTCTAGTGAAGGTAAACCTGGTCCCATCCGTGCGGACACACCACACTTTGCGCCTAATACAGTCGATCTAAGCATGGACTATAGATGACCAGTCCATACCCAAGATGACATCGTAAGGCCTCGACGCCATTACTAGGAGATCCCTGCAGAATATCTCTCCTCCTAGAGTAAGCTCGCACTGCTGGCACCTATTCGTAATCATTGAATCAGCTCCCATAAAAGTCTCTAGCTGTAAGGATCGAACTAACGGCTCCTTCGGAACCTCTGAGCTCTGAATGAGGGATGTGTCAATGAAAGAGTGACTGACACCTGTGTCTATAAGAACTGCAACTAAGGTGGAGTAGACACACATCGTACATCGAATCATCTCCAGAGTGCCATGGTCGTATGCGTTAGTTACCTGAAGTTGAGATCTTGCCTATCCACCCACTCCCTGAGGTTGGGTGGACCAATTTGTGGTGGTGGTGGTAACACCTTGTAACGTCATCCACCGCCAGCTGCACGACCAACTCCTCTTCCACGTCCACCTCCTCCCTGCAGACCACCTCAACCAAGCCTATGCCTCTTCCTGGGAGTTCCCTAAACTATCTACTGATCATCAGTATGTTGGGTCGGACAGTCACGAGCCATGTGACCCTGCCCATCGCAAGAGTAACATTTCCCGCTCCTGACATGACTAGCTCTGTCTCGTGTGCCCTGCACAACTGAACCCGTATCCTGAGTTCGTCCACCGAATGGCCTGGTCCTCTTGGACCTCTGCGACATCTATCTACAGCCAGTTGCAGAAGACTCCGCTGCATGTCGACTAGTGATGGGTCTCGCTGCTGGTGACTGCTCAGCAAGGAAACTCTCCACTAGGAGTGCTTGATCCAACACCCCCGTCTACGTCGGGATGCTAAGAGAGATCATCGAAGCCCTGATCTCTCACTTGAGCCCCTACTCGAAGGTCCGACCCCTAAATAATGGGTCCCGTACCATATCTATGGAGTTGCACGAGAGGTCGGTGAACTTCACTGAGTACTGCGCCACCGACATGCTACCCTACTGTAGATGCAGTAGCTCCTGTATTTGCACTGCACGTAGGGTGGCTGGGACAATCTCTGCCCGAAATAGGCTCCCGAAGTCTCTCTAGAGAAGTGTTTCCTCATCATGAACCAATAGAATCAGGCTCCACCATCTTCTTGCAGCTGCCTGAAGAAGACTCATGGTAAGGATCACCATAAGGTCGGCTAGTGTCCCTACTAGTATGAAGACTCTCATCACAGCCTCCAACCAATCCTCATCCGCCTGCAAGTCCATCTCACCCCTGAACCTGGGCGGCCTCTGGTGCTGGAACTCGTGCAATGCTCTCAAGAGGCGTGCACTCTCTGCTGCTGGGGCTAGTGGTATCGGTGGTCCAACGGGTAGTGGTACCACTGGTGCCTCCACTGTGATAGGGCCCTGTACTGAGGCCTTATTTCTCGGTGGGATGACATCTCGTACAAATCTCGGAACCCTGGCTGGCTATCTGCGTGGGGGCATCCTAAAAAGAAACAGGTGCACCATAGTCAATAAGTTATTCCTGGTGAGCTGACTCAAAAGAGAACCCAAAATAAGACTCTTTAAAACACACACACAATCAATGTTTTCGTGCACTGAGGTGGAAATCAGAATTTAGGGTCCTAATGTATGGATAAGTTGCCTGCCACACCAACACTGGACTCCCTGAACTGAAAACCACACTCAGTACCCTTAACACTATTTATTCACAAAAAAGAAAGAGCAAAGTCCTAAGTTGTGTGATAGAACCAACTCCTCTGATACAAATTTGTTACGACCCATCCCCCGGGGCCCATGCCATGACTACCCCAAGCCCGCCTTCCATAGGCCAGGGGCTAGAGACTAGCACCTAAGGCGTAATTCATTAAAAATGGGAAGGAATTTCCTTTATAAACTGAAAACACACAAAATAGAGTACGAGATGGAAGTAAAACACTAAGTAAAGCTGTATACAAAAGAGTACTGAAAAGTAAAAGGAGAGGGAAATACAAGCCCAACTGTAAATTATAAGTACAACTGAAAAGGGGAAAAACATCTGAAAGGTTAAAAGAATCTCCAGGAACGACCACCACTCTTACCTAAAGGGTTGGTATAGATAGCCTCCTCAACACTCCACTTTCGTCAGTCCTCCGTGTACTTACTCGTCATAAGGTCCATCTCTGGGTACCGTCCAGTCCTAGTGCTCTCAGCCTCCATCAACACTGTTAGTCGTCTGTATCAAACACAACGAGGTGCGGACATAGACCGTGCAGGGGTGAGTATAACGATACTCAGTAGGGACTCCGAGACCACCAAGGTCTCTCAAAATCCACCAAGTTTAAATCACAGAGTATGAAATCAACGAATAGCCATTACATAGGTATATTCCCATACATATATCTAAGTTATCAAGTAACCCATCTCATTCAAGAGGAAAAATATGGAAACCACTAACTCAGCTCACACAGGTATACAACTTGGTAGGGAGATAGAGATAATCAGATGTATCCACTAAATCATCTAAGCGGTCGAACCCACATAGGATCCAAGACAATTAGTTAGAACTATCGGACTCACATAGGATCCAGGAACAGTAGTCGGAGCCGTTAAACCCACACAAGATCCAGGACTAGCAATTCTGTCAGACCCACACATGATCCAGGATCAGAAGTCAATGATGTCAGACCCACACAGGATCCAGGACTAGCAGTTAGAACTGTCAGAACTACACAGGATCCAGGAATAGTAGTCAATGCTGTCGGAACCACATAGGATCAACGATCAGAAGTTAGAACTATCGGACCCACACAGGATCCAGGAATAATAGTCAGTGCACATCCAACCTCATGGTATCCAAAAAGCATGCTTGATTCCGGGAGGGTTTGCTGGTCAAGCCAAGAGTCGATACATCAACTGCCACAAAGTCCCATGAAGAAGTATCTCAGAGGTCTGCCTCTCCAAAATAAACCCAATGCGATAGACGACGCGTCAATCAGACGCCCGGTCTAAGAGGTATTGACATTTCCATTCTGAGGGCCTGGTTGGATTTACGTTCGAGTCCAACCCGACCATACACCAACTATGTCCAAACCTCATGTGGGGTATTCCAAAAGAACTTTCTTGTGCTAAGATTTCTATCTCCGCTTACGGTTCGTCGATCGGACACACGTAGCCCAAGATATGGACGAAAAGGTGAAATCGGGTCAAATGGATCCTGACTAGGGTCCGTACCAGTTCACGGGTCTGACCCAGTCCATGGGGGTGGCCCGGCCCACGTGGGCAGCCTGAACCATGCTGGTTCTGGCCCGGCTGCCCACGCTGGGTCTGGCCAGGCGGCCCGATGGACCATGGGGCCCGCCCAAGCCGCGTCCAGGGGGGAAGCTGCACGCCCCTGGTAATCCTTAATGGCATAGCTATTCAGGTGGGAGATTAACCGGTGCCAGGTGGTGTGGGTCCGTGTCACGCGGGACCCTTGGTTGGTCTCACTCCTCCCAGTTGGCCGAGCGGCCAGATGAATCCCACGCGGCGCCAGTTGCACCACGCCTCCTCTGGCGACCCAACGTCTTGGGCCGCCGGTCTCCCTCATGGTCGGTCATGTGCCGGTCGCTGCTGCACCACCGCGACCAGTGGCCGTGGCTTCTTCTGATCCACTGTGCGGCGCCGTTGCATGGCAGCTTCCCAGTCAACCCGGCGACTTGAGCTTCCGGTTTCTTTCGTGGCCGGCCTTGCACCGGCCGGCGCTGCACCGTCGCGGCCAGGGGACGCAACTTCACCTTCGGTGGCCCGGTCGCGCCACCGCTATCCATGCGGCCGGTCTGTTTTCTGTCCTCCCTTCCTTCGTTCCATCTATGTCGTTCTCTGGTTCCGACCACCGGCGAACCTTCCACGGGTCACCAGACGAGTTCCAGTTGCCCGATTCTCATTCCAAAAGAAGTCGCGCACTCCTCAGGATGCCACCTTCGATCCGAAACCATTGTTGACGAGATATGCTCAACCCGGACTCATGTCGTATCGTGTGTCATAATTCACAAAGATGGAGGATGGGTCGGGCTATGTTTGTTCGGCCTGTTCCCTCTACGTTAGGATGATATCAAGCCTCTTGGATTCCTAATCCTAGAAGCAAGGTGATGAACTTGCAACAATTTACCAATCTTGAACCCCTACCTCGGATTTTTTGATGATGTTGTAGAAAGGTGGATGTCGATTCGTTGACATCGGGAAAGAAGATGAAGTAGTCGAGGAAGATGTCATCGACGTTCTTCAAGGACGACACTTCCTCCCTAATTCCAGTTGAAGATCATTCTTCGTTGGCGGAAGAAGTGTTATTCGTTGGAGAAACCTTTTTCTCCAAATCTCTCCCTTTTCCCAAGCTCCACCAAAATGCAAATGCCAACCCCCCAAAAATAATGGATTAAGTAAATCCATTATTTAATTGTTGGATCAAAAATTCAAAAAGTGTAAAATTAATTAATTAATGCTCCATTAATTAATTTGCGTGGTTTGGAACCATAAAGTGGGGAGCTCAAGAGGATCTCCCCACTTAATGGGAGGTTCAAGAGGCTTCCAACTCGGGTGGTCCCCACCAAATTAATCCTCTCATGGGAGGTTGAGTTCGGGTGGCCCCCACCACCATAATCTCTCATGGGAGGTTAACATGTGGTGGTCCCCACTCCCAACCACTACATGGTGGTTATAACAAATAAAATAAAATAAGTCATGCACTTATTTGATTTTATTAATCCATGTAAAACCCTAATACTAACTTTTATTCCCGACCATATTCTATTGAGGTGAAAGTATTCTTAAGAGAATACCAGCACTGTGAGTTCAACGGTACTCTCAGATTTCAATTCCGAGCACCGGTTGAAAATTTATAAAAACCCGCTTGTACGTTTAGTGAACGTACCCGAAAAAAAACTTCAGAAATTGATTCTGGGCACACCGGGCCTCAGAATCATGAACCGTTAGTTTTTGAAGACTCGTAAAATTCCCATGTATTAAAAAAAATTCCATGAGATTTACAGGACTTTATAATGCATCTCTTTCACCTGATCCATCCAGAAAGCAAGGACCTAATTACAAAAAGTAAATGAGAGGATGAGAAAATGCATGTGTTGATCTTATTGCTGATATGAACCATGAACATGAAAATTGATTTGTGTAAAAAATTATAGATGAAGTTTGTTGGAGTTTCATGTAACGTGTTTGGATCATTTTTTGTTTGGAGCTTCGGGTAATTTCTTAGTGTTTTATTGTTTTTATTAAATTATAATTGAACATATTTATTCTAATTAAATTCCTAGTTTGTTGGAGTTTTATATAGTATGTTTTTATAAATATTATAATAAATATATTATAATTATATATAATAAATATATTATACAAAATTATATTAATAAATATAAAATAAAATTTTGGAAATAAATATTGAAATATCCACAAATAATATCTTATTTAAAATATAAATTATAGAAAAATAGTAATTATTAGTATTAATTATGAATTTTTATAATAATATTAAAAAGTGATAAATTTTTCATAAAAATCCATTGCTAAATTTTTTGAACAACATATATATTATCTATTTTTATTATTATAATTACAATAGAATTGTTTTATCTATCGCAATAACATTTAGCAAAAAATGTTTTTACCAACAGTTTAGTGACATGAAAATTATATTTGATAAAAAAATTTAACAAAAAAAAGTTCACTTTTACCAATTGATATATCCCTATTGGAAAATCTAATTATTATGTAATGGTTATAGCTTATAAATCATGACAATTTAAGTTTCATGAGAAAGAATTCCCCACTCATGATTTGGAGTTAGCTTCTTTAATTATTTTATTAATTATTTGAGGGAATTATCATTACCTTGAAAAGTGATATATATATATATACCGATCACAAAAGATTAATTTATATATTCAGATATAATTATTTGATTATATTTTAGAGAAGATGGTTTGAGCTGATTAAATATTACGACTACTCAATACATTACCACCCTGGGAATAAAAACAAGGCGGACAATGCTTTGAGTTAAAAGGATCATAATAACTAATCTATTCTAAGGATCACAAAATATATATAATATTTAACGATTTTTAATGGATTGATCTTAAAATCACAAAGGGAAGTATATAAATCTTTTCACTCTCAAATGAGTTTTCAAACATCTATCCAATTAAATATTAGAAGAATACAAGGATGATGTAGTACTCTAGAAGAAGGTTAGAAATGTTATTATGTTTAATGTTTAATATAATGTAATGATAAGGTTCAACAACCATATATATGTTCCATCCATACTATATTTAAAGAAGGGGCTATTAATAGAAACTCATATTTCTTCATTCTCCATTTATCCTTAAAGTACAGTGATTTAGAGAAAATTTAAAGAGTATTTATGTTTGGACAACATGAAGAGAGATATTTAAGATTTTTTACCTCAGTGCTTGGTATTTAAGTAAGTTAAGGATGAGGGAAAAATGACTAAGGTTATATTATAACTATTACCAATAACAAATTATAAATGGGAAACTATCACCATGTATATTATTGTCTGAGTCCAAAAGACATCAAAAGGGAATAATTAAACATGGTTTGTTATTTATTGACTTATAAAGTCATTAAAATTAATTTATATCAGATAATATTTATCTCTAGATCATATTTATAGGATATACATTTAGGAAGTGGTAAGGTTTCATGGAGTATCGCGTTCAATTGTATTTGTTCAGGATATGAGGTTTAACTCAATGTTTTAGTGAAGTCATCCACTAGCTCTTGATAGAGTGTTGCATTTTAGTAATGTGTATGATCCTCATGTAGATTAACAATCTAATATAAAAATTAAAATCCTCAAGGATATACTGTGATATTATTATATATATTTAAAAGGTGGTAGGGATCAACCCCTTTCTCTAGTTTAGTTTTCTTGCAACAATAATTTTAGACAACCATTTAAATGACTCCTTATTAAGAAGTATATGAAAATGAGTATAGAAATCCATTGTTCTAGGATGAAGTTAGAGAAATAATGATATTGGAACAAGATTTAGTAGAATAAATGGCAGATAATGTTAGATATATTCAGCACCACATAAGGGTGGCATAAAGTTGATAGAAAAGTTATGCTGATTATCACTCACACAATCTACAATTTGATATTGTTGATAATGTGCTTCTATGAATTTATCCATAGAATATGTTTATGATATTTGAAAATAATAAAAGACTAACCCCTAGTTAAATAGGTCCCTTTGATATTTTTGATCATATTAAGATTGTAGCTCATCTTTTGGAACATCCACCAAACCACTCTCAGGTTCAAAATGTGTTCTATGTATCTCCCTAGCGGAAGTACATACCTGAATCAACTCTTGTAAAAAACACAGAGTCCACACCACTGTAGTGTAATATTTTTTATGAGGAATAATTTCTATAGATTATCAATTGTACAGAGGATGTGATATGGAACAAGAATACTCACCTAATAAATTTTTTTTTTGAATAACAACCAGCATGATAAAGCTATATGGGAACCCAAGAACATAATAAAGGTATAAGTATCCTCAAATTTTTCCAATAAGATGTGGAATTTAAAAGGGAAAAAATAATTTTAAGGTGGGTATAATGTAACATCCCGATATTTTATGATTTTTTTTTAAAAATAAATTTTATTTCTTAGATAACATGTATTACACAAAATATTGAGTTTTAAATAATGATAATATAATATTAATATTAATATTTAAATATGAGAATTATAATCTATATTTTAAATTTAGATGTATGAATATGAATAAAGATATTTTTAAAATTATATATAAAGGTTTTAGTTAAATAAAATATATTTATAAAAAATTACTTAATTATTTGTAAATTCTTTATATTCTTTGAAGAACATGTTTCTAAAAAATTATATTTATTTATTTTTTTGGAAAAAACAAAAAAATTTAAATTTTAAAATATTAGAATGTGTATATGATAATATAAACTTTAATTTTTTAAATATACTTTCCAATATTATCTTTGAGTGAATGTTTGATAATTTTTTCCAATTATTAATTTTTTTTCGTAATAGTGAAAAAACTGATTTTTATTAAAACTGACTTTTTGTTTAAAAAATTTACAAGGTAAATTTTATTTTAATATGGTTTTAAAAGTAAAATTATTTACATTATATTTTTATTAATTGAAATTATGTTATTATAATCAATTTTATATTGAATTATTTTAATAAAACTTTATATACCTACGAAATGTTTCCCCTTGGAAAACCACTTTTCATCATGTATGCAGGTTCAATTTTAATTAAAAATTTTCCAACTATATGAATGTAAATTAGAAAAATTAATTACATATTTGGAATCAAAATAATTACTATTATATTATAATTTCAACTTAATATTTAAACAAAATGATTAATAAAAATAGTAAAAATTTAGTACGATGGTTACAGTTCCAACAGGTTTACTGGGGTTAAAATAAAATATGATGGTTAAAATGACATATGAACTTGTAAAAATTTCATTTTATGGACATATTGAGACATTTTATCATCTATGTTTTCACAATTATTAATTTTGGATCATTTTTACATTTTAAAAATGTAGGTACACATTTCTCTTTTAAAAAATTACACGTTTATCCATTCCCTCCCATATAAATGAGAATCAACTCTCTTCTTTTATTCACACTTCCAAAAACCATTGGTTAAGAAATTAACTAAAAAAATACAATAATTTATTCCCTCAAAACATCCTAAAGTAATTATTTTTATTAGTATGACAACCAAATAATTCCTTAGGTGTAAACCTAAAGGTTTTCTCCAAAGAAGTGGTATAATCCTTAACTTTGTGTTTTAATTTTTTACTTACTCTAAATCCATAAAATATTTTTTAACCATACTGGAATAATAAAATAAATATATAAAATTTACTAAGAGTTTATTATGTTTATGTAATGAAATGAATCTATCTCCTTTTCCATCAAGTGTGAAATGAAACTGTTGATTGTGTGTACGGTGGACTATCGCCTCACGAACCAATGAAATTATTTCTACATAAAAATCTATAAAAGATTGATATAATTATGTATTTACCTTATTTATGATATATTTATAAAATAATAATACTGATTCAATTATTATTTCATATAAAAATTCTTACTTTCTATTCCATGAGAATACGATAATGTTTCTCATGTATACTGTGAACTACTGCGTCACAAAGCTATGTGATTTGTTTTTAACATATTCTACACAAGGATGGTAATATTGAAAAATTTAATGAATATATTTGATATATATTAAATCATAATGAGTATAAAAATTATATATATTATTTTCCATTATTTTTTTCAATCCATTGAGAAAATTGGAAAACGTTCATGCATACCTTTGACCTACAATCCCCATGAAGGATGTAATTAATTTTTTATCTCTATATTTTATGGATGACTATAAATTCATATATGATTAATCTATATTATATTCATATCATGGTAAACATTATTTCTAATATAGAAACATGATCGATGTAAAATGATATAAAATACCAAACAAATACATGAAAAAATAATCAGTTATTACCTGAAATGTGATTTTAACAAATAAATTATTAATAAATGGGTTATAAATGGTTTTAAATAAATAATATATGGTATTAAATATATTATTATAGTTATTTAATATATTAATAATATAATTATATTTATTATAAATTAGTTTCTAACATGTACAAAGGATGTTAAGACTTATGGTAAAAAATTTGTGTGTCACTTTTATTTCACTATGAGACATGACATATTCACCAATTCATTATTTTATATGGTGTATATAATTCCCCTGAATTTATTTTCTGATTATTATAATTTAATTATTAAATACATATATATATATCCATATAATGTTCTTTATTCCATATGGATTTCGATTTAAAAGTTACCAAAGTGGTAATGGTTTTTTACAATGTCATTGGTTATTGGGATAATTTATGATTAAGTTTCTGATGATGAAATATTAGGATCTATGTCCCAGGAAACTCATGAATTTTTTATCCTATAGTTATTTCATGAAAATAATTTTTTTTTCATTAAATTTTTTCTCTTTATGTAATCAATATTTCAAAATAATATTTTAAAGGAAAACTTATTTCATATATCACTTCGGTCAAAAATACATTTTTCTTTCATGTCCTTATTTTCTAAAAAACAGTGAAAGAAAAATAGTAACATTAAAAAAAACTGTTTAAATAAAATTTTACCCAAGTTTTAATTTTTAAAGTAGTTTTTAAAATTAATCTTCATATCATTTTTAAAATAAGGACCTTTTGGTTTTTACTGAATAGATCAAAGGAATTCTTCTTTTAAAGTGTACAGTATTTCCCACTACCATGAACTCTTAATGATTTAATTATTACTTTATAATTTTACAAGTTTATTTTCAAATAAAAATTTTAATTTAATATTTGGGTAGTATTTTTTTTAAAAAGTGTTTTAAAAATGGAAATGTTATTTTCCTCAAGAATATCTTTTTATGACATTTATATTAATCAATGATAAAAAACAATGATGTTGCATATGAATTATTAGGGATACTATCCAATGATAATGTCCTTATAATTTATCTAGATGATTTATGATTATAATGAATTTTTTTATGAATCCAATTTCATTTCCATGGGTTATGTTATGATGAGTTTCTTATGAAACCCATTTTATTTATATAGGTTTAACTATGATTAAATGTTAATAAAACCCATTTATTTTCATTGTTTATGATATAATGAATGTTTTATGATATTTTGGAACACAAATATATGAATAATGTTATGATTGGGTCTTATATCTCCCTCCTATGAATTGGGTAATGAATAATGTTCTATTAGATCAATCGGTACATGAGAGGTTATCCCAAGACCAAAAGAGGGTACATGAGAGGTTATCCCATGACTGAAAGACGGTACATGGGAGGTTATTCCATGCCCTAATGAGAGTGAATGGGAGGTTATCCTAGGACCAAATCAAGGACATGGGTTGTTTGAATAATCCTAACATGTTATTAATGTCATGGTTTGTAGCCTTGACATAATATTTTTTATACCTATGTGTATGCCACAAATCTATATCTTATGTCCATGTTATTCTCTCATGTATCATGTTCATTGATACATTTATGATAAATGTAATCAATATTTACACCATGACTCATTTTTATGATCTATGATATTTGCAAGGTATGGTTTTGAAATATTATAATCAAGTTATCATACACTTATGATCATGTTATGTTAATATATCCCTTAGTTACCTTTAATAAGAATTTGAGCTCACCCTTTATTATGTTTCCTTTACATTGGGTATGAATAAAGGTTTTAAGTATGATATGTATTAAAAGGGATTTAGATATGAAGTAATAAGTGGGAGATAATACAGAAATTTTACAAACTAGTTGTTTATGATTCTATGTTTCCAAGGCCACTATATCTAAATTATTCTTCCATGGATCATTATGTTTTGTAGTGAGTATTCATCTATTAAGATGTAATATTTATATATGAAATTTTTGGGTTTTATATCCATTCCAAAAATTTATTATTTAAATCCCCATTCCCATTTCCACTCAATGGTATTCACCTATATGTACTTACGCTTTCATTGGTTGTGTACTTCCATGTATGTAAGCCCCACTCCTTAACCATGCATTTAAAAGTGATGAGAGGAATTATTTTATTGTATGATATATGCGGAACACAAATTCTTATGCATAACATTAATGTGAAAGGTGGAATAGATTCATATAGACCTCAAATTCATTGGGTAATATTTTATCTCATGAGATACCATGTATGGTACATGGGAGGTTATCCTAAGAACACTATGTTATGATGTCTTATTAGTTATCCTTGACTTATTATTATGAATTAACTTTTTATATTATTACCACATTCCAACGTTTCCTTATATGTAACATATTATATCATGATTATATGTTCATGTTTATGATTATCATCACTTCTATGTCACCTTAATATGATTCTTGGCTCACTTATATTTCTTTCAACATGTTATGATTTGACTATTCCCTTATTGGTTTTTATATCTCACCCATTTATTATGTATGTCCTCGAGGTGTCCCATGTATTTGTGAAAGAGTGATGAAATTTTAAGAGAATGTGAACAAGTTTTAAATGATGTTGTTGTAATCATATTTCATGTAATGGTGTTATGTATCTAATTACCCAAATACACTAGTCCTTTTGATATTTTGGGATTATATTATGTGTATATTTATGTAATAAATTATGAAATATGATGTATTATAGATATGTATTTTGATATATAGGTCAAAAAATATACTAGAACATCTATATGATCACCCAAAACGACACACAAGAAACCCAAACTGGGAATAAGAAATCACCAAACGTTGAGACATAAATCCCACCCAATCCAGCGAGGCAACTAGGATCAACTGCCATTGATCACTAAATCCTAGAACAAGAACCCACCACAATGGTCCCACATCTTAGGGGGTAATAAAACCCTACTCATCTCCCCTTATAATGAATATCCAAATCCATTGGTCTAAAATGGGGGAAGGGAATGAATCACTACAAACCCTCAACACTACATAGGGATATGGAATGATTCCTTAGAAAATGATGATATTCTTGAACATGAATCACACTATAATCCCTAGATCCTCCATCTACATGAAATGTAACTAACTAAAACTACTGACATTCCATTTTTACCTGAATGAGGCCCCATGATACAATATGCCTACTAGAGAAACAAAATGATAGAACCCAACTCTCTCGAAACATCTATGATAAGTCTATAGATTATACAACCTATGTGGAAGATATTTACATGATAATTCATATACTATAAAAAAATACAGTGTCATAGAAACACTCAATGGATTAATCAAACATCAACACGGAGAGTATCCATTGCCTAAACCCAATCTTCCCTTGAAAGATAACTAAGAGGGGGTAGAAATGAGTACCCTCCACTCCATGAGCCTCTGTGTGTATAAACAATCCATAGAGGTCAAACTGTACTATAATCAGATATAAAACCTGAAAACAACATGGGGGACTATGCATTACCACAATAAACCAATTTTACGAGGGGAAACTTCTTTATTTCTGATGAACAACCACTTCTGACACTAGGGTAACATGAAAACGACATCGGGGATCCCATGCCATGCTATTGGGAGAGAACATATATAAAGAGTAACATCATATCTCATGAAGGAATAACCCATTCTTTTAATGAGGGGGTTATTAGAACATCATAGACTCTTCTTAGAGGGCAAACACCCCCACATAAAAGGGTAATACCACCTATATTTTATTCACATAAAAGGATAATTCCGTAAGCCATAGAACATACTTGACCATATCCATGTCATACCATATGATGGGAACACACACCTGGATAAGGGTGATGGGTTATATGACCCCACATAGGTAAAAAATTGAATATAGGATCATAACCATGGGACATATGGGAATAATGACTCTGTCAATGAAAGTATCAACTCAGTGTTTGACATAGTAAATAGGTAAGGAAAATATCAGAATATAGATTTCATGATTCAACCACTGTACATACATCGAGTATGATGATCTAATGATAAGGACTATTGGTAACACTATGCAACATTAATCCACCACTCATAGATATATATCAAGAAACAACATGATAGTGGGAAGATATATATTTTCAAAATGAAGTCTGTACATAAAGGTCGTCTCGACTATGAAGTGAAGGGAAACAATAATTCATTATAAGAATCCATGCCAGTTGCACCAATATCATCTCTAGTGTTCATGTGGAGAATAGGGGACTCTTCCACGGGTCATATCTAACTAGGTCCCATAGAACTACTTTAATGAGACAAGGGATCTACTCACACCTGGTTGAAAATTAAAATCTATATCCTACCATTCTTTGAGATACCCAAAATCACCAAAAAATATCATAGCATATATATCTATGAAAAATCACAAGAGTTACATTTTCGATTCCTAGATGTTCCACTGAAAAGGTCTATAACCCTCAATCCCACTCTTCTCTAATATTTGGACTCTTTTATCATTTCTAAGGAATTATGATCTGTAATGAACCCCATGAAGTCTCACAAACCACCTATAATAACATATAGGACTTCATCATCATGATCTTTAGGGAAAGATACTTGAAATTCACTCTGTTTGTGCCTACATCCAGATCTAAAGAAATAATATATATAAACATAGAATAAAAGGGAGGTACATGGTGTGTACTAGGGGTACACAATGTGAACACCCAAAAACCTACATTGGACACGTATTCTACTCCAAATCATTGGGTAAAACCTTATTATAATGGGTTTCTACAAATATCATGAGGTGTGGGCTACATGGGTTTCTAGTCGTGTACTTTAACCCAACCCATATCATGTTTTCTAATAAGGTGTGTACTTATACATGCCATGTGCCACACATGGGTGTCTATATGTGTACATGGGTAGAACCTAATTCACATGTCTTAAGATTATTCTTGATGTGTATATGTAGACTACATTCCATGTATTCCTCATATACAATATGGGATGTGCAAAAAATTAACATGGCGTGTGTTCTTGAGACTACATTCCATGTATTTGGAAACTCCAGTCTAGGAACGTTGTGACCAACTCAATTACGCCCAAATACCATTGGATTTGATCTGATCCCTAAGGAAAAATACAGATCACAAGAAATATATATTTTACAAAAAATGGAAGGAAAAAGTTGAATTGAAAAGATATGTAATTATAATTAAAGATCCCTACCTCATGAAATATCACCAAAGATTTTCTATCTCATGTTACCACTTCGAGATTCGTGATAATCACTTACAAATTCACATCTTCTAACTCTCAAGGATAAGATATCTATGATCAACTCTCCTATATGATGTTTCTTTAGTCTATGTATTCCAATAATGGGGAAGGGGGGGGGGACTCCATGTGTATGTAATGGTGAATAGAGAAATGAAAATGGTCAATAAAAACTCAAACTATTTTAAAACAGAAATCCATTTAATGGTCCCAACCCCATCCTAATACAAAAATACATATCATACATGACATAAAGAAAAGCACCTATTCCAATCTCAACCATGTTGTCAAAATTCCAATATAGAGCATCATTTAAGAGATATAAATATTCAAACCTATCGAATATAATTAATATTTTTTCAATAAATATTAATTACATTAAATAATTTAACTGAAATTAAATCTCACACAATTAATACCCTAAGGTAAATACCAGATTCCAGAGTTGAAGAAACTATCTAAATTTTTTTCCTATGTTTGTTATCCAAGTTAAAATTATATTTTTACCCTTTTAAATCACTTGTGATCTTAAAAAATATAACAATAAGCCTTACACTTAAGAAAACATGAATAATTATACAATTGTACTATGATATACAAGTTTTTTAGAAATTTTTTCTTAAAAATTAATATTAATTTAAAATTATTTAACTAAATATGAAAACACTTAAAAATAAATAAATTTAAATAATATATTTTAAAGATTGTTTTTTACATTTCTTAGAAAATCATGAAATTCATAAGATATCCAATAAATAATCATAAATTTATGTTTGATAACTAGATGGTCATTATGTATAGATAGACACTCAAAATCAATACACATTCTACTCCTCTATCCTTCATATAAATCATGCTTGTATGATATTCACATCTCTCCAACTCCATCAATCAAGCTTATTTTACATGTCCACTATTTAGAAATTTATATCGAATCATCATCTAGTAAAATTTGATTAATATATTTTTTATAATGATGAATATATAAATGAATAATCTTACAATAACCCATACTTTAAACCAATATCTATATTTAACTAGGATATAAAATTTCATACATTTTAGTGGCTGAAGGAGAATGATGCTACTATATTTTAAATATTGTCCCATAAAACTTTTAAATTCCATTGACTCATTTCCAATCATTTTTCTGAAATCATTTTTTTCAACATTAATTTGTTTTTCATAATTACATACCACATGTTTGTTTTATGGTCTGACATCCATTTTTAGATCCAAATATAAAAATAAAAATATAAATAAATATGCAATCAAAAAAATTTCTATGAGAATTATATTACATAACTTACATGTACAAAAACTAGGATCTAAAGTTTTATCAATATTAGATGTCTTAGGTATAGATTGAAAAACATTAGAAACTAAGGAGACTAGATCAGTCGGAGTCACCTATATAAGATAGGTGATTTTAGTAGTAGGTGGATCCAATACTATAGTAGAATTTGATGGGAGAAAAGATCCAATAATAAGGATTTTCAATGAAAGCACTTAGTGTGTCTAGGCATGTTAGGTACCCCTACTAGCATTTCAACTACTCCCCCACCCACCTCGATGGAATGATCGATATAGTCCTTGTATCATCATCACAACAAGAGATGCATATATTTATTAATGTTTCTTGATACATTTAATAATATTATAAAAAAAATGTTAAACATAATAAACATATGATAAAATTAAATAATTATACTTACATTTGTAATCATTTAATTCAACCCCCCTAAAATAATCTATATTCAATTTTTTAACTCTTTAATTTTTTTATTCCTCATAATGAAACATAATATGTGAAAAAATATTTATTCTAATAAATAGCCATTAATAAATTTACAGGAAGGAAACAATAATTGAAAAAATTAATAAATATAGTTGTTTTACCAAAATGTTATTAAATTGTCCAAAACAGCTTCATGTTCACTATCGATCTTTATAACAAAAGTATTTCCATAATCATAAGAAATATTTTGGTTAAACCCAACTTGGGAATTACATGTCTTAATCAAATAAAACCACATATTAATAGTGGAAAGTACACAAATATAAAAATAAAATGAAATCACATGGATTTATTTTCACTAGAAAAACACATAAAATATTAAAAAAAATAAGAAAAATAAATGTTTGTTTAAAATAATAAATATTATAATTATAATATTATTAAATATTGTATAAAATTTACCAAAAGTTAATGATAAAGGATTTAGAAGGTGAAAATTATAAAATATCTAATGCCTTTTGATATAGAGAGGTGGGTGGCATGTAATAGTTTTAGAGATAGAGATGTAATAGGTTGTGTATTGAGGATGCAAAAGAGGTTATTTTCACAGTAGTTCAAGCTCTTGAGATTAATTTTCTACTACATGGGTTTATGAGAGGGGATATTGTGGCAATGGGTTGGGAAGCACAAAAACTAGTTAATGATAATGTTTTTCATTTTGTTGGTTTTGGTGGGGGTGAGTGTGGTGATGAATCAATGAATATAACATCTAGCATGTTGAATAGTAGAAGAACATTAGAAAATTAACTAGTGTTAAGCGGTAGTTATAGGAAGAAATTAGGGAAGAAAGAGTTTGATGGAATTAATCTGGGAAGGAAGAGGGTGTTCTAAGGTATATACTTGCATGGTTTAAAAATAAACATGAAAAAATGATCAACTTATATGGTTGAATAAAAGATGGCTATAAATGTGTAGGAATATATTGATTTTCTAGAAGTGATACTTTTATAAAAAAGTATCATATAATACTCAATAAATTTATGAATTTTGAAATAATGGAATAATAGAGAAATAATTACCTCAACCCCAGCGGAATTTAGTCACAACGTGTCATCTACCATGATGAAAAACAAAATTGTAAAAGAATCACCGCTTATAGATACTTGAAAACCAAATCCCTAGGTCATGACTGATATTAAATGCTAAATCCCCATGAATGCTGATTAGGTTGTAGGATGAATGAAAATCCTAGCATAAATGCAAGAGGAAATAGGGGAGAAGAAAACAATTGATGAATAGGTAGACACACCTTAAAAATAACTTCAAATCCCGAGAAACGAAACCAAAATCGAAGGGTAAGTAAAGGGGATCTCTCATTAGGGATACAAGGGTCTTGAAAACAATAAATTGTAGGAAATAAGGGAAATAGCGGGCTAAAATTGAAAGGGTAAAGTGATAATTTCACTTCAAAAAATAAAGTGAACACATTCCATGATATGGTCTAATGACTACAACATGGTCTGCCTCCCTAGGCACCACAGTAGCATTTTTCTTATGGGTATGTCCTTGAGTTATCAAAATTATAGTGTTGAAGATCTCGAGATCCCAAGATATGATGGATCAATAATCTACACAATGGAAAATGTTCCACGTCAAGAAACCCTCCATGGTGTATCTACCGACCCGTGTCATGGATCACCCCGGTTGGGCTAACATAAATACGTGGATTCCATCTTCTATGGTGTAACCTCATTGGAATATAGTCTGTCCTATTACATCTCAAACCTATAACTTTTGGGACCTCTCAATATACACATGAAATATCAAAAAAGGATAAAAAATTAAAAAAAGGCAATATTTAATAAATAAATAAACAATGACATTGGGGGGTAAAAATTCTACCAACCTTGTGATTCTCTTCCCTTAGAAATTCTTTGATAAAAAATTGATGGTAAAAAAACATTAAAACATTTCCACCACAACATAACAAGTCAGTGGGATGGGGATGAAATAAATAAGGTTTAATGAAAAATTAACACCCCCAAACCCACACAAATCCTAATAATAATGATACCTAAAATTCAAAAACATCACTAAACTTATCCAAGAATGGAATAAAACAAACTAATTATTTCCTCACGTAGCCCTAAATGAACTATCAACTACCACCACACACATATTGATTCAAACAGAAAACATACATCACCTCCCACCCTTAAATCCGTAAGAATATAGAGAGAATTAAATATTCTCTCAATACTTTCTAGATACTCCACTTGTACAGATGAACCATGATACCCACTATAAGAGGGTGAATATTAATTCCAATTTTTTAATAAAGGGTGCATGAGAAATGTAAATTCTAGGTCAACCATTGTATTCAGAGTTTTGGTAGAATCTAGAATTGAATGGAACTACTATTAGAAATAAGAGGATTCACCGAAAGGATTTACCTTGAAAACAAGATTTCTAGATTCTTTATTGACCTTTCAAGGAGGAATATTCTAAATAAAAAAACATGTAACATTATCAATTCACACACCATAATTTAAACCAAATGGTCCCATTTCAAACTAATGTAAAAATAAAAAAAATATAAACCCCCTTCCATTAAAAAAATATCAATAAAATGATATAAATATTTTATATCATTAAAATACCCAACATTCAATGATGGTTTTAAAACCCATTTATCAAGTAATATTATTAAAATGAAAAAAACCTTCATTTTTTAAACAAAACCACATTGATAAAATTTCAATTCTATTTAAAATATAATTAAATTATTTTATAACTTTATTATAATTTTAAAACATTCCAAAAATCAATAGATCATTTTTTCAAACATTTAGCTAAAATACCACTTTGATTTTAAAACATTTTCCTAATTCGATTATTAAATCAAGAACTTTTTCAACTATCTCATGTAAAGTAAGGAATTTATTTTTTGATAAATCCACATTTTTTTTGAAATCACTATTCTATGAAATTACCAATTTTCACTAAAAAAACAATTCAATCATTAAGATTAAACAATTAATACCATTATAAATTAATAAAATCACATAAAAAATTTCAACACTATACCAAAACATTTTAAATTCTCCTCCAACAATGGGGAACCAATTTTGGAGAAATATTGTTCAAAAAATGGTTGAAATAACAAAGATAATAATGACGAAAATATATGAATTAATTGGTATAATGTTTTTTCAGGCCATGTTCAAACCATGAAATATGATCTGTGAAGTCCTCAAAACCACCTATATAGGCTTTACATGGTTTACCAAACCATGTGAACCAATTGTAAAGTTTTATATCTTCTTCAATTTTCACCCAAAACATAAGAGAACCCCTAAAATCACTTATATAACTCATTGTGGATCCAAATATCTTATTAACACTTGGAAATACTACAAAAAATTAGTAATTATGTGAAAATACAAGACTTAGGTCCCTAATAACCATGGTAACTTGAGGTTTGAAATGAGAAAGAACTAGATAGACTTTCCTCTCACCTACCTCTTAGTCCCGACATAATTATCTCAGTACTATTGGAGTCCCCAAATAACAAGATGTATTTTCAGGAAACCAGGTTTTTTAAAACCAAGGATTCAATAGAATTTTTCCATGTACTGGCCTAGATCAACCTATAACATCACTCAACCTAACCCATGATAAGGGCTGAAGGGATTTCCCGATCCTCACAGACTAGGAACTAGTGTAGGTGTATCAGGGAATTTATTTTGGTAAAAGTTTCACTGTAAAATCATAGTTTGAAAGACATTATACAAAATAGAAAAACTATAATGGAAATTCTATACATTAGACATCTATGAAGAGCTAGATAATTTTATACAAATAAATTAAGGAAAAAATAATTTGTAACTAATAAATGTGATTTTAGTCATTTATATCAACATCCACCATCGTAAAAAAATATATACATAGTAGTATACCATAAATTAATTAGAAAAATAAATATTATAAATTCTTGGTTTATACATAAACCACCCAAAATAATCAAAACTCAAACAGAACCACTAGAACACCTCCATGCAAACCATAGTTTCTCACCACATCCCAACTCACCCATAAATGGTTCAAATGAGTGATAACAAAGTTGAAAAAACCTATAAAACTTATAAAACAATAGTGATTCACAAAAACACATGTATATATATATATGGTGTGAGCTAAGAGACCAAGTATGATCTAACTAAGGTGTGTATGAAATTCAATTAGATAAAAAGTTAATCGATTCTAGTTTGAAATGTAATATAAAATAACGATTTCAATTTAAAGCGTCCAAAGGAAACCAAAACTCAAGTAATTATCCAAGAAGAATAAAATACCTTTTAAAACATTAGAAATGAGGATCTTTAAAACATAAATGAACCAAATAAATCTTCCTTTTCCTCATTTCGATACCCTCTAAAAAACCTTTTACATAAAAATGAACATTTATTTTTTAGTATAGAACAAATTTCCAAAACCACCTTTAAAATCTTTTTGGAAAATAAAAATAACTATAAATTAAAAAATATCAAACCAATAGGTACCGACATGTTAAGAAAAATTAAAAGACAATTAAATGGTAACACAGATGGTTCCCCAAGATAAAAAATCAAATAGGGATACATTTTAGTGAGGGAATTACCTATATATAATCACCAATAAAGGAAATAATTCCATTTAATCCACCATAGGTTTAAAATTTATATTATCTTAAAATTTTTCCAATTACACAAGGCTAACTATCAACAGATGTTTCAATAAAAATATTCCAAAACCACCTGACTAGCCCACACCAGCATCATTGGAATGGAACCTCCCCACTAGCTCAAGCCTAACCCTCTACTAGGAGAACATGAGTAGTATTTATACCAACTAGTGTAGTATGTATCAAGATATAACACTTATTTATTTAGGCTCTCATGACCAAAATATAGAGTAGTTGTGAAACAAATCAAAAGATAACCCTAAAAATTATAAATAGTAAACCTCATATCACCTCTAAAACCCTTGAAAAAACAACCCCTTTCACAATATATAATCCTCACATAATCAATCCAAACCCACATAAGTGGAAATAAAATAATAAGGGCATGCATCGAGGGTCTCACAAGCATGAAGAAATTTTGTTTATATAGTACACCTTTATTGAAAACATGACATAGAATTCTTAGTCCTTTAAATTTCTTTAAAATCCCCACATTAATAACACCCATTAAAAAAATTTATAAACAACACCTCCATTTTAAAATCATAATTAATAACATGGATTGTTTTTCTTAGAAATAATAAATGTAATAATCCTTCCAATTATTATCCAATCCATTTGAGAGAGCCATATAACCATTTCCACTAATTCTATGAATCCAAAAACATTTTGTTTTTAAAAAACACGTTAATCCCATAAAGAAAACCTTTTATTCCAAGAATAAAATTCCTGATTTTTAAACCATCATAAATGTTATAAATTGATATAATTTTGTAAAAATTTATTTTCAAACCTTAATCACTTCATGAATTTTGTAATAAATTAATAACATAGTAACACATACCTCAATAGAAGAGGAATTTATTCACAACGTGTTTACTTCCACAATGAATACCTAAAAAGAAAGGAATCACCATCTAAGTACACTTGAAAACCCAAAAAATAGGTTCAAACAAACTTGAAACCCTAAGAACCATCTCACAATTTTGATGGCTCTATGATAAAGGAAAAACCTAGGAGAAATAGAATAGGGGAGATGAGAAAAGAAAAGTATGAATAATTGGGAGAAATACCTTGAAAATCACTTCATATCTAGATAATGTTTTCTTAAATCAAAGGGGGATTAAGGATAATATCTCCCTAGGGCTCCAAGGGTGTTGAACATCCTGAAATGGTAGGAAAAGGATGATAAAATCGGGTACAAAAGAGTGGGGGAAAAGATGTAACTTCTATTTTAAAAACAAAATGTAGACATAATCCATAACATGGAATTTCAAATACTTTTTTGTCTACCTACCTATTAATCCTAGTGGTGTGGTCCTCCAATCCATGGTGTGGAGTCCTCCACTAGACACTATCCAGGATTCATCCCCTAGATTGGGATGTGGAGCACTTTGATCGAGTAGAATAAAGGATTTCAAGGTCAATAATTACAACATATCCTCCATAAGATACAACATACCTTACTCTAACTAGGAATGAAGCTCTTAATTTTCTTTTTAGAAACATAAAAAACAACTAAAACTATAGAAAAAATTGAAATAATCCAAAATAATTTAATTAATAAAGAAACTGTGACATATGGGTGTTATAGATACCTATCGATGGTTTTATATTCAGGGATGTATCTGTGTTTGGAATGAGGATACCTAGATTTGGTTTGGGTTCCTCCAGCCACATGATAAAAAACAAATACTTCCATTGATTGGAAGGTTTTAATAATAATATAATTATCTAGTTAAGGTCCGAATTCCTTATTCTGTACATTATTTTAAACTTTTATATGATTCAATTTATTTTCTATATGCTTAAATATTTTTTTCAGAAATTATTGAAATAATAAAAGTTTAAATTTCTATTGAAATTAAAATTTTATACTTTGATATTTTTTATGATCATAAGATATTATTTTGGATCATTTAAAAAATAATCATTCCAAAAAATTTGTAATTAGTTAATAAAATACAATTCATCCCCCTCTTATAGTTTTTCCCACTTGTATATCTGGAAAAAAATTATTTATAATAGGATATCTTTATGTTTGATAGTGATTCTGGTCATATTATTTGTATTTATTTTAATATTTCATATTTTTTTATTCAATATCATTATAATGTTAATTTTAATGGGATAATATCTTCTTTATTTTTAATATTAATGGTTTTGTTCATTTTGGAATCTTGGAGAATCTTAATCCAAACAAACCGCTGATTTTTTATGGATATTACTATGAGTATTGGAGATATAAAATAGAATAATTTGTTATTAACACCAATGTATATAATTTTATAATTCCAAAAAAAGTTATAATATTATATTTAAATAATTATAGAAATTAAATAGATTTTATAGGGCTATATTTCAATTAAATTTTCATTTGAGATATATTATTTTGTGTTAATTAAAAAATGCATATATTTATGTAAATTAATGTAGAAAAACTAAAGGTATATGGTAGAATTTGGGAGTCACAAACATTATCACTTCAAAAGTTCTAGAAACTAAATGTACAGTTCCCAAAGTTGACTATCATGCTTTTTATTTTCAACTTAAAGGGAATGTTTTCCAAATGAATTAATGGCGGATGATGATTGTTAATAATATACAACATCCTGGTGAGAAAGAGCTATCAGATTAATGACTTGGTGTAAAGGTTATTAATATACTTCTAAAGTAATGAGAATCCCAGAGATAAACTATAGATAAAAATATATATTAGAAATATGAGTCATGATTGTCTCATCAAAACACTTATATAGTATCATATAATTTTAAAAATAGATTCTAAAAAAGAGTAAAAAAAGAATTATGTTTCCTTTAAATTAACATCCAATGCTCTAAAATCCAATATAAAAACATTGAAATGTAATAATAAAATATATTTTAATGATAGTTGTTTTGAAATGATATAAAGTGAGTTATCTCATATTTAAATAAAATGTTTAGAATTAGCAATTTCAGGAGATTTTGTTGGAAATATAGAAGAAAAAATATAGACAAGAAATACTCATAAGACACTATCTACTATGAATTTAGAAAGATAAGATATATACGACCTAACTATATTGAGCTAAGGGGAAGAGAAAGAAAATATTCAATGAAATATTATTAGATAAAATATAAGAAAGTTTTCGAAGGAACTAGATACTTAGAGTGCTTTTAGAGGTGAAACTACTTCCATGAGGTCTTCAGAAGATAATTATAACAGTCAGAAAATTATGGGATTTATGGAAAAAATTCTTGACATGAGGAATATTTCATGGGTATGATGACTCCTAAGTAACTTATTAATTTTTATGATGTTTAAAATTATATTTATACACCTGTAGATGAAAGTAATGATGCCTCATCTATGATGAAATTTCCATATATGTAAAAAGTCTTTCAATGAGAGTAAATAAGATGAAAGTAGAATATGAGAATGATAAATTTTATTTTTATAAACATTCTAAAAATAATACTGAACTTAAAGTTGAATTAGTTGAACAAAAGAAATTTTTTAAATACTATAGATTAGTTGGTGAAATTGAAAAATCTGAAAGAAAATTACAAAATTTAGGTGAAGAGTTAAATATTAAATTTTCTAATAATGATACTGATAGAAATGGTTTTTTTTTAAATTCATTATAAGCTAATAACAAGTCAATTGACTAGAATAAAAAAGATTCATCTTTATATCATAGAAGGAAAAGCCTTTTATTTCAATATAAGATGAAGACATTTTTGTTAGGTGTAAATATGATATTGAATGTTTGAAAAAGTTATAAACTAGTTTTACTACTGAAGGAAAATAATACGAGAAGATGTAAGGCCAACTAAGAGTAAAGATAATTTCTTTCATATTTGGAAGAAAATCAACTAGAAGATCAAATTATCAATTAAACGATTTTGGTCCAAGTAAATCAAATTATTGTACAAATTTCTATAGATGAGGTCACTAGAGGAAGAATTTTTATTTTAATATAATTTATTTATTAGAAAGAAATGAATCTTTTATTTCTAGAGAGCTTACTTTCTATGATAATCAGAAGGGAACATTTTTTTGGGAGAAAATGGTTCTATTTGTATATATTTTAGGACCTAATATGGTTTATCTTATGTATACGTAATTATTAAGATTTTATGTCACCATATACCAATAAATTAATTTTTATTCCCAATATATGATAACATAATTTCTCTAGAACTTAATGTTATTGGTTTTGTAGAGTAATATTTGAATTTTTAAAACCATTTCTTATTTCTTTTCATTAATTTATTCTAAAAAGGAAGATTTTATGTTCTTACTTGTATCAAAATTTTCAAGAATATAACTTTTAAATTTCAAGATAATTTAAATTTTTTAAAGATATAATATGTCTAGAACCATCTTATATGGAAGAAGATTAAGCCTAATCATCAGTTGATAACATACAGAGAGTTGTTTCATTAATTTTTAAACCAAAATACATTCAAAATATCTATTCTTTTTTTTAATTTGTGTGGAATTTAATACCTTAGTGTTGTTTTGGATTTTTTATTTCATTACAAGATAAATATTAATGTTTAGGAAATTGAATTTAATAATTCAAAATGTAAGAAATCATAAACTCAATTATTTTAATGGGTTAGTTACATCATATATCTTGGGGGGGGAAAATTATTTCCCATCTGATTAATGGATGATAAATGGTTACCATAGTTTCCTCTAACACCTATATGAATAGGTAGTGAAGCTTGAGTCATGAAGACACATTATTTGTTGAAGTGAATAAGAGAAATTATAAAAAATTAGAGTTTATGGTTTATTTACTATTTTCAATGGAATAATTTAAATATATTTATAGAAGATAAATTATTTGTGAATGATTTTTTGATAATGATTGGTATGGAATTTTTTATTTTCTATGGAAAGAAGTCACAATGTTTCATGGTTGGGAGTCATTAGCTCTACCCAAGTAAGCACATGAGTTATTATATCCTCATATTATTCATGAATTCCATGAATCAACTATGTTTTTCTAAATAGGAAGAGAAAAGATAGTTTTTTTAAATATTTTTGATATGTACATAAGTTTGACTTTGGAAATATCTACCATGTTTCTAGAACATCCATTGGAAGGTAGGTCACTTCTTATATCACATAAACTACTAAAAGTCGGTGATTATTTTTCTAAGTTTAAAGTAGAGTTTTTTTATTCATTTGGAAATAGTGATTTCACATGATGAACCATATGTCACCAAATGAAATAATAGAATTTCAGTAGATTCAATCATTTTTTCAAACACAAAAGGGAGATAATGATACAATGAAAATTCAAAATGATTATCTTCTAGTCATTCTTTTGAATATTTATAGGTTTAGTCCTATAAATTTAATATGTAAATACAACATATCCATTTTTTACATGGATTGTGAAATTGATTATTTTTTTATATCATTGAATTTTGAATAAGGTTATTTTAAAGATTCTAGTAATTATAGGATTAAGGAATTAAGTTCCACCAGAAAGAGTTAATTAAAATATGACAAATTTTGAGGCCATATTAATAATGAAATTAGTCTATGACTTTTATGATAAATTTTTTATTAAAATAAATTGGATGGAACTTCAAAATAAGAATGATAAAATTGAAGAAGAATGCAGTTGGAAAAAAGTGTGTGAAAAAATTAAAAGAATATAGGAAATAACCAAATTTTTTTCTATTTATGGGTAAACTTCATAGTGGAAGAAGAATTTTGAATAAGGGGGTGTTATATAGAATAAAACCATATATTTAAAAGTTTAATTAAATTATGGTTTTCTTTATAGAAAATATATTGAATATGGGATAAAAATAAATTAATATTTAAAGATGAATCAATAAGTAATAACTATATTAAATAAATATATTTTTTAAATAAGCCAGACACTAAAGATTTGAAACAAGTTATTTCTTCAAAAATTGTTCCATTAAATTAAAATCACGTGGTTGTACCTCAAGTTTAAATTTCAATAGTAAGGGAAGATGTTCAAATGAAAGGATTAGAGAAATAAATGAAAAAGGAATTAGAAAAATATATTGAGAAAAATCCGATAAAGAAGATGAAAGGGAGGAAGAGAAAGAAATTTAAAAGATGGTTCTCCATAGGATTCACCAGTTTATACCTAAATCACCCTGACTTCATATCTTTATATAATTTTTTTTGAAAAAAATGAATTTCATGAATGGAAATTTAGTTTCAAGATCATCTTCACTGAGAGTTGATAGATTAAATAAGAAGATATAATCTAATGTAAATGACTTGATTGGAATAAATAATTATTAATTTTATTAGGATATCAATGTTGTTCAATTTTATCTAGAGAAAATAAAAAGGCCAAAAATTTAATTGAGTGTATTAAGACATCAGAAAAATCTGATAGTTCTTTGAAATATGCAATTTGAATAAGTTTTTATAGAATCATACATAATTTCAATTATAAAAATAATTTTATAAAGAAGTTTTTTAGTCCATCTGATATTATTATAGAATTAAATATTAGATTTAATTTGATACAAGATAAAATATTTCCATTTCAATATTAAAAAGAGATTATGTAGTAGATAAATTTAGTTATTGAGATTAGAGTAAGTTTAAGAAGCATATAATAGGAATATGAATTTCATTTCCAGAGGGTGAAATACTTCTCTAAATAATTTATAGATCAAGACATGGAAACCATGTTCATTTATGAGTTTTTTTTTCTATGCATGAAAAATTTTAATGTGTTATATAATAGATTGTAAGATCATGATGAAGTAATTAATTATTTTTGTGATAATATTAATGAGAAATCTGAATCTATTAAGGAACTAAAGAATTTAGTGGTTTTTTAGAATGACGTGATAGATGAATAGAATCAAAAGGTAGAAACTCAAGAAGAGAAGATTGTTTAGTAGGATCTGAAGTTATAGTTCTAAGATAAAATTATGGATAACCAAATAAAACTTGATCAAGAAGTTAAAACAAATGTTCAGTAAAATTATAAAAAATTATTTAAATATTAATTTACGATAATCTAAATCTTTTATAGATTTTTTTCTCCATCAGTATTGGTGGATCATTTTATTGATTCATTTTATGGTTAATTTAAATTTTATATTATGGATGAGGATTATTTTATATGTCAAATTATGTTGTTTATTGAATGATTTTATTTTTTAATTCATCAAATTGTTAAATCTAGAAGAATTTTAAATGTGAGTTATTTTTTTCTAAAAGGAATGAATAGTATTTGTTTCTGATTTTTAGAGAATATATCAAAATCTAAAGGGGGAGAAGTTACTGAAAAATTATTCCCTTCCAATTAAGTTTTTCTTACAGTTAAATGGAATTTACATTTCTCACAATAGTATATTTATTTTGTTCTCCTAGTAGAAAATCATAAAGGGGAGTGGTTTTTAAGAATAATTGTACAATCATTTTGCTATTGTTTTATTATAAAAGGAAGATAATTAATTACAGAAAACATAAGTTAGTAAAGAGGAACTAATGATTTTTTAAAACCTCAAGTCCTTTTTGGGTTATAAATTCAATAGGTAATTTAAATTTTTACTGTTGAAGTGGTCCTAGAGGTGTTCTGAGTGTTGATAGGGGATATGGAGTGGATCTCGGAGGCTTAAGAGGAACATGGAGATGTTTTAGGCCATTAAACAATGGGATACATTACAGTTCCCTTAGTCTGGTTATTTTTGTCTGACCATGGGGAGCCTCATATTATAGATCTCCGTATTGTGTCAGGGGGATGGAACAATGTGAAACGAAGGGAAACAATAGGGAATAAAGTATTGTGGTGGGGTGAGTTTCTTAGTATATGAGCACAGATCTTGGTTAGTACCTTCATGACATAGTTCCATGAACGAGGGTGTTTTATTGGGCATAGTTCCCTAGGGGTTTCACAATGTGAAATAACAAGAAAAGGGGAGTCCATGTGGAAAAGGGACTAGGCATGTCTGGTGCTTGAGAGGGTTGGATAGAGGAAACTATGGTTTAAAACAATAAGTCATTCCCTTATGTGTTTTAAAAATTTCATGATGTTCCCATTTTGGCTATTTTACTTTTAGGGATTAATACCCCCTTTTGTTACCCTATTGGGTGAAACAAACTAGGGATGATCACTCACTTAATTTTCCTCAAACCGTAAGAATTAGGGCGGGGTTTTGGTTCTTTTTGGCGGTGATTAATGGAGAGTTATTCCTTTATCAGTTCTGGTTTTCCCCCTTCAAGATCATTGATTTGGGTGTCCCGATTAGGGTTTCTGGGATGATTTCCATAGGATCATAGTAGAAATAATTCGTGATAAAGGGAATTTTGTATGGAATAGTAAGAGGGTGTTCCAATATATTGGACTCATTTTGTATCATGTCATTCAAATAAAGACACATCACAATATGAAATTATTTAGAGTTTTGAAAAAATTAAATTATTTTGGTGAATTAATAGGTTCCATTTGTGAGGGATCTTGCCTAAGATGATTTTTGGAGTGTGCTATAGATCTTATACAGTTGGTTAGTCATGGTTTAAATGTTGTGGGAGAACCAAGTGTGTTTTATACAGTTATTACTAATTTATGTAATTTTTAAATTCATTTTAAATTGTTAAATGTAATTCAAAAAAATAATTAATATTAATTATTGGACATCAGGGATTGAGATAGGTGATGAAGAGTAAACATAATGCTTGGATAATCCTAGGAATTGATGGATGAGCTATGATTTAATGTAAATATACTCTTATGTGATAAGTGATACTTGATTATTCGCCTATGATATTATTAATTTTTTATTTATAAACATATGATATGTGGTCTCATAATTGATAGATGTCAACCATTATTTATTAATTTAAATGAAGTACCTATACAAGAAAAAGTTACAAGGACCCTAATGGACCCTTGTGCACTGGATAAATTTACTCAACCACTGATGGATATGTTCTTGATTATAATAGTGTTCCTTGGGACATACAATCCCATGACAATGAGATTTAAATGAAGTTAATGAATACAGGTGACCTAGATCGGTTCTATAGATCCCTTGAGTAGGGGAATGCGATGAATTGTAGATGATAAGACCGAGTAGGACTTTGTGGACCCAGAGATGACTTAGATCAATTAAGAGAGCATAATGAGTAATGGGTGAGTGTTTATTCTTGATTAAGAGGTGAGAATATGGTTAGGTGTTCCTTGGGTATGTTTTGGATGGGTTGGGTGTGCGAGGAAAGACCTGTTGATTAATTAAGATGTGAGATGGATTTTATGCCCTATTTTTCATGTGGTTACAATATAGCTTTAATTTGGATACAAATGATTACCTAGTGATACCTTGATGACACTAAGTGAATATATTCCCTCCAAGTGATGGGATTGGACCTAAGTGATGGAAATATGATAAAGGAACCCAAATAAGTTGTTTGTGTTGTGATGTGACTTAGGGTACCCCAAAAGATCCCCCAATGAGATTTTAACCACTGAGGGTATGCATGTAGAGATGATTATAGTCGAATATAAGTCTCTCATTAGAATAAAAACCAATGATGAAAACCTTATACGGTGTTATTAATGATTTTAGGTCGTTCACTTGTGACACAAACCTTGGATTTATTAAACTAGTTGGTGAAGATGGTTGACCCTTATGCGATACACATTTTCAGATGATTTAGGTGGGACAAACTTCCCACCAATATGTATTGAGATATGTTAGATTCCATGGACATACTCTTCAGATATGGCATTCATTCCTGATATATGAGATCAATAGAAGGGATGCACATCCCCCATATGTGATATAAGTTATGGATGAGTGGGATGCACTTCTTTTGGATTTGATATATCAAATCGATGGGGGGGGGATGAACTAAACCCAAGGATATGTATATGTGAGATGATCTAAGAGGGGATACATACCCCCAAATAGATTCATATATTGTGAGATGCTTCTTGACTGATGAATTTCCCCCTGATGGGACATATACATGAGATGATCTGAGAGGGATTCAAATACCCTCATAAGTGATCAGTATACTAACAGATGACTTGGATGTGATCCTAAGATTTGGCCATTGAACCTAGAACTGTATGAATGCCTAGGAATTTCTTTTAAGTAACCATCTATGGGCTTGATATTGATGGGAATAGATGTGTGACAAGGTAATAGACTCTCAAACACCATTGGAAGAATTTTTGTGTCAATCCAAGGTTTTATATTAGAATCCAAGGATCAATAGTGGTTATTTTATTTACATTTATTCACAATATTTTATTATTCTACTCATAATGTCACATGAAAATACATTGATTCATTAGTTAGGTATGAGACCATGTTTTTGGTACCCTACTAACTTGCACTAACCCATTTCTCGGAAAACCATGGGACTTTAGTACCAGAACAATCTTCAGAGATTGTAGGTTCATGTTTTGACAAGGTCATAAATTGATTGAGCTTGATAGATTGAAAGAGTTAGGAAAATGATGAGGTATAATATATATATATACTAGAGACTCAAATTTTATTAATTTATTAATTTTCTATATAAAATCAGCTTAGTAGAAAATCAGTTGTTGTATCCTGGTTTGGATATGAGTCTATATGATTTTAGGTTATCACGTGTTAATTTTATATAACATTATTATGTTTTTTCTTATGTAAATGTAAATTATTTATTATTGATTAATCTTGGTTATTTTTCCATTATTTATTTCTTTGATATGGTGGTATTTTCATCCTCTGGAAGCACCCTAGATCCCTGCTACTAATTGGTAGCCTCAGGCATATGAGGAGGTGCGTCTAAGGTCCCGTGGTGATAAGATTTAGTTACTATTCAGAGTGAACAGAGACGAAAATTTTACAAATTTATTTTTATTAGTTTGAGTAAATGGGAGAAATTAATTTCATATAACTTAAATAATTAACAATAAGTGTTTATTTAAAATTTTAATCAAGTTTATCAATTTTTCTTTGTGTCTTGAGTTTTTCAAAAAGGGTTAGATTGTTGAGAAAATGAATCCTTTGCATTCATTATTTTTATAAGCGCAATATAATTAATAATAAATTGATTTAACATAATGTTTTTATTTGATTTTTTATGCTGCCCATAATGAAAATCTAGTGATATGAATATATCATGCCAGACTCAATTTACCAGACGTAAAATAACTATAGAAATGTTGGATTGACATTATATGAAGATGTGAATTTACACTGATTTCATTGAAATACGAAGGTGGATATTTTGATTCAGTTACTAGTGTCCCCTAAGAATGAGTAATCTTATCATAGAAGTTTAGTCAACAAATATACCAGTACAATGTGGATTAGAAGAAGAAACATATATCAAGGAATATGAAAGATTTAAATCATTTTCATTTTTGGTAATTTATTATCATTGAGAGAATACAAAATCAGTTTATGTTTTTTTCTTTCTATGTTTTTTAAGAGTTATTATTGTGTGATGTTTTTAATGATAATCTATTCAACATTTTATACTTTTATTCATTCTTTACAATCAAGTGTGACTGAGGGATTCCATGTGGAAGTTAAAGTTTGTTATAATGACTAAGATAAAAAAATTATGGTGTGTGGAAGTGGGATACTACCAATCCATTCATATCAAGTGCTTCCAAGTATGGAATACTATTATAAATTTTTACATGTTAATGTCAATGGATTCTTGGGATAAAAAGATTAGGATACCTAACAATGGTTTTAATGTCCAGGAAATGCCAGTGTTTGTAATGGGGACACCCGGATTAATTTTTTGATTATCCTTTCAATTGGGATTCAAGTGAGTATGTTCATTGATTTTAATGTTTTATTATTAATATCCTTTTTTATTTAAGAATATTAATCCATACTTTGTACACTGGTGTAAAAATTATTGATATTCATTTTATTTCCATTATGTTTAAAGACTTTTGTCTAAAGTTGTAAAAATTATGAATCTTTAAATTATCTCTACATTTATAATTTTATACTCCGATTTGTGGGTTAATCAAATTATAGTATTTCTATTTTTTTAAACGTGATGTATTATAAAAATTATAGTTAGTTTATAAATTATAATTTACCCCCTATTGTAGTTTTCACACTTGTATATCCAGGAAAAAAACACTAATTCCATAAACCATAAAGCGGATTCCACTCATTGTTGAAATATTCTCATAAAATGAGGTATCATTTAATCCTCCAGTATATTAATACCAACCATCGATCTACTCTATAAAACTAATCAATATATAAAACTAGATAGTAGGAGGAGGGAAAATTTAATACCCTAATATTTTATTTTATATTTTATTTTTAAAATAACACAATATTCTACAGCATGTATAAAATAAAACACCATACTTATACAACTATGAAATAATATTATTTAAATATGACTGTTGTAACATAGACATCGAATTAGAATATATAAATAAGAGTAATTGAATTATGATATATATATATATATGTATATGTATATATAATTGTCTCACTCAATTAAAATATATTGAATAATTCTTTAGAGATAATCACTTAATTTTTAGTAAAGTCATTTTATTCTATAGAAATATGTTTTCTTCAAAAATAGATTTTATTTATTTTTGTGAGAAAATTGTAATTAATTTATTCTAATTTTAGTAATTTTATTATAAAAAAGGATATCATTTATTAAATCATCATATCAAATTTTTCTTATGTTAGAATTTTGTGATTTGTCTGAAAAACTGATTTTTAGTGAATATAAAAAAAATTGGAATATTTAAAAACTATCATTTTTTTCATTCAATAAATTTATTTAAAATTGTCATTACATTTTTTATATGATCATAAATTAAAATAATTATAATTTAATTATAAATAATCTAATAAATTATATTATAATTGACATTATGCATGATTTTAGTATAAGTTCTTTTTTTGGGTTTAAAAACACATTGTTTCTAAAAACAGTTTTTCGTCACATTTTGTTGGTTTGTTTTTAAAATTATGTATTTCACTTATAGAAATTTATTTTTATAAAATTTAATCCACAATTTTAGTCATCATATCCAAATTTTATAATGAGGCTGATTTAATTTTTGGTTATTATGGATAGTAACCAGGATAAAATTTATCTCCATAGTAAACTGTAAATTTAGTTAACTAGGTTTAAAACTAATATATAAAAGATTTATAATCACCCTATATTTTTTAAAATCTTTTGTATGAGTTGAGTTCTACAAAACCTATATATATTTTAAAGTATTTTTTTATTTCCATTTTTCTTCGATAAAGATATTTATATTATTTTAAGTAAATAATAATTCTAAAATATCACTTTATTGATTTTAATATCTCTAATGTGATTTCAGAGGGTTACAAAAAAGTCAATAATTTTTATAAATTTTTAATTTTAATACGAATTATTATTTTATTATTGTAAATAATTTTTAATTTTTAGTTATGAAATAATTACCTTAAATGCTCACATAATGCCCACAAAATTCTTCTATAAGTAGTTAAAAAATAATGTAGATGTTTTTTAAAACTCTAAAAGTAATATTTTTTCGCTGTGTTATGGTTTTACAAAGATTTTTTTGAGAAATATATAACATTCGTGATGTTTTCAAAATTTATATTATAATTAAATTATCCTCTTGATATTTATTTAAAGTCAACTAAGTGAATAGTTCTAAAAATGAATTTAATGGAATTTTATGATAAAAAATATTATTAAATGATATAAAATTCCTAAAAATGTTATATTTGGTGAATTTAATGTGATATAGTTTATAATATCAACCATTTACACTTATGGAATAGTTTTCTAATTGTAGTAACTTCTTGACCACTAAATATTAAAAATAATTTTTATCATTATAATCATTAATGGGGTTAATGAGTGGTTAAAATAATAAATAAAAGTTAAAAACATCACCTAAACTGGTATAAAATTTATTGGATGAGATTATTTCTACTTATCATTATACTATATTATAAATATATTTTTTTGGAAGAAATTTAATATGAAAATTAATTTATATTAATTTAAAATTTTAATTATTTCCAAGGCTACCCATCTACTCGCTTATAAATGTAAACCACATTTATTATCTATCTAACATGTCAAAAGACTTATATCTTATAAAATATTAGCTCATATCTCTTATTAGCATCCCTCTCAATGATCTTGAGGTATGTTTTGATTAAAAGAACAACCATATGGGGACTAAGGTGCAATCTAAATGAGGTTGTCTAAAGAATATGTGGATCTCTTATCCATTTTTTATTATTTATATGTCACAATCCATATTATTATATTTCTACATCAAATGGCAATTGAAAGAATCATTTGTCCGTATGTGCAGACTACCGACCCACAAAGTGATGCGTTTCATTTTTCATCACCGCCATTCTTGGATAGTTATTATGATGGATATAAAGATTATATATGATATTTATGATATAATTATGAATCTATAGATATAACATATAATTATACTTCTTACCCTTATACCTTCTAAAAAAATGACAACGTTTCTTGTGCGTATGTGTGGACTACCACCTCCACGAAGAGATGTGCTTCATTTTTCGTGTATAAATTTCAAGAATGATTATAAATTTGAATATAATGAATATATATAATATTTATATCATTATTAGTATTTTTGAGATTATGGAACCATTATATAAATAATTTTAACTTAGAGAATATATGAATGTAATTTTGGAGAAACTAACTGAATAACCTTAAAGTGGCTGAGATAAGAAAGAACTATTTAATGATAGGATATAAAATGATTATAAAAGGACCATATAAAATAAAATATAAATTAAAAACCTTCTTAATAAAATATTTAATAAATTTAAAATCATTATATAGGAGGACCAAACACATGCGACAAAGCATAGATCCAAGGTAAGGGTAATTTTGTCTCATTTTCACTTCAACGAGACATGTTTTACATAATGCACTAATTTTTTTACATATTTTATATACTTAAAATTTGAAAAATTATGTCATGAATATATCTTTACAAATCATATTGATTTTTTTATTGAATTTTTCACTTTTATGGCATTTTGATCAAAGCATTACAAAAAAGGATTTATTTTATAGTATCATTTTAATTGAGTTTTTTATGTAAATTATTTTGGAAATAATTATATGGTCTTATTATTTCAAAAAAATATATTTCCATGACCTGTATTTATTCTTGAATTTTTTTAAGTAATAGTACCATTTTATTCTCTTGGTACTTGAAAGGAACAACAATATTTTTTTAATAAAGAATGGCATAATATTCTATTTGGTTGAAAAACATTTTTTTCTGTCCATGTTATTTTTTTTCTAGAATAATATTTTTGATGATAAAAATATTATTTAATGTCATTCTTAGTTATATTTGAATTTATTTTAAATAGTTTTAAATGTTTTCCAAAAAAATAATTTTCTTGACTTTTTACAAAATTTAAATTAGAATGTTCTCTTTTAATGGTGAAACATGAATAAATCCCCCTCCATTGTGATTTTAATTTTATTTGAATCTCATTTTATAATTTTTCATGGTTATTCTCAAGTAATGTAATATTCCAATTTTTTTGGAATTTTCCATTTATATTGTCCTCAAAATAAAAGGATATTTTTATCATGTTTTTAAAGAAATCCTCAAATAAAAATTTAAAGGTATTTTAATCCATGTTGAAATAAATTATGATTACTATGATTTATTAGGGATATAATATAAAGATACCATACAATTTATTTTTTGGATGACTTTTGATTATGCTATTTTATTTTTTTGACTGGGAAAATATTATTTCTTCTCAATTAATTAAATGAAAATGTTGATTTAAAAGGAATTTTGAGAATGAATTATTTTAATCATTGAATATATAATAAATTAATAGGATGTGAAAGTGATGGGTTGGACCAAATTATATATATATCGTCGATGAATCGATAGGTTTCATGAGAAAAAGAAGTGGCCACATTAGATGTGTATTTGGTTTACACCAACCCATTTATCAAGATTTATATATTGGTTGCGAGGATTTGATGAAAAGATTTACGATGTCTTTATTGAGAGGCCTTGATGAAAATATTAATGATTTATTACTTGGGAGGACTTGATGGTAATATTCATGATATCTTAGTTGAGAGGCCTTTATCATGAATGAGTAAATTTATTCATTTTTTTATTAAGAATTAATTCTCCACTATCCACGTGATTTATATGTTTATATTATCCATGGGTGTTTTTAAACTCAATTTTTAAATTAATGGAATGTGTTTGGAATATTCAATCTATATTATTTATTATTCCTTATTTACTCATGATATATTCACTGTACCTCACACTTTCTAAGCATCTAAGCTCACCCTTTATTTGTTTTCCTTGACCCAGTATATGAAGAAGGATATTATGAATGGTATCAAGGATGAAATAATGTTTCATATATTATGATATTTTATTTTTCCAATTTTATATGGGAATAAAGTATGTATCTAGTTTTCCAAGACTGATAAACTAATGGATCATGGGTTATGTGATACCGTGTATCTTATACCAATGTAATATGAGAACTTTAGCTATGGATTATTGGAGTCTGGGTGTTACATTTTGTATTAGAGAATGTTTAGTAAGACCCTAGGGAACTCGATGTATGAAAATAAATATATGAAAATATGACTCTATGGAAGACTCTAGGGATGTGTCAAAGTATCAGGTAATATCATAAATATTTGGTAAAGGGGAGATTGTTTGGTTTTCCAGGAAAATACATATCTTTTTAGATACTAAAAATTAGATGCGGCTATGGCATAGATGCAGCTAGGTGTAAATATTATGAAAGGGAAGGATTGCGTATTAACTAATCTTCACTAATACTTGTGGAATAGGCCAAATACATCACACATTGATAGACACTCTTGAGTGATATGCTTGGGTTAATTAAAATTTTCTTTTCGAACCATTATAATGAATGAGCTGATAAAACCTATGGAAACTAATGATGTTACATTTTTATATGGGATAAACATAAAGTGTCATGGATTGATTAATATAAGGTTTATGATATGTTTAAATGCATTGATACCCCTTTTAGGGTTTTATGTGGTGGGATTTTAAAATGATTTAGGATATTTTCAAATAAATTTATGGGAATACAACCAGTTGGTCTAGTATGTGTTTTAATGAAAAGGTTATTTGAGGAAGAATGATTTTATAATTTTTGGACATAATTCGAAAGGTATTGATAAGCTTTAGGTTTAATAAGATATTTTATGTTAATAAAATTGTTATAATATTTTGGGAATATATGTTTAAAAATACACATAACTGTAGGATTAAAAATTGATTTAGTATCCAAGTTATTAATTCTATTTTGAATATGTTCATTATATTGGGAACTATATATGATTAATGAAAATTGAAATATTTTTGGAAATAATAAGATTTTATTTATAGAAAATGGTTAGGATTTCATTTAAAAGAATATATGATTGTATTGTATCTTTATGGTGATTCAAGTGATTTTTGGAAAAAATATCATATTTTAGAGATTATATGATAGAGAATACAAATTTTTGGATCATGAATCTATGATTGATTAATGGTGTTTGGTGAGAAATGTTAAACTTATCTCGAGAGAACATGTGATCAAATATTTTTGATTTTTTTTGGGTTTTCAACTTGGTTGGGAATATTTCTGAATATTTTTAATGTTATTTACTTATGGAATCATTTTAAGTTGATCTTTTGAAGTTATTGTTGATACTTTGGAGATTGATTTACAGTTTTCTCATTTTATGATTTATTTATATTAGTTATTATTTTATCTTGTTCTATCTAACTTAGTTTTAGATAGGAGAAAAAAAGTAATCATTTTATAGATATTATAGTCAATTTGAAGATTATTTTAGTTATTTAAGAATGAAAAATTCATCATGAACATAATAATTCACATATAAGGATAAAATTATGTCTATAGATTCATAATAAGTCCTATAATTATATTTTATCACATTTTCCATCCCAATGGTAAAAGAGTTTACCAAACAAAAGAAAAATGATGATAAATTTACTCAGTCTTATATGGAATGTAATGCTCAACTACCTAGGTGAGTTTTTATAAACTCATTTGGAATAATTTTTATTAAAGTGACACATTCATAATAGGTTTCCCAATAATAACCTAAAGATTAGAGTTCAAGATAAAATCTACATAAGATATTATTAAAATGTTTTCTTTTGTTTAGAAAATAATAATTAAATTTTTTAAGGAATAAATTACTATAAATTGGGGAGAAAGTAATAATCCATAATTTTAGTTTTTAATTTCTTTTAAAAAGAAACTACATTCAATAGCGTGTAACACTCGTAACACTGAGCTTATAAAACTGTGAAATATTATTACTTAAATATGGTCATTATAACCTAGCTGTCGAATTATAAGGTATGAATAGGAGTAACCATATTAGTATATATATATATATATATATATATATATATATATAAATTTCCTACCCAAAACAAATTTACTAATAAAGTTTAGTAAATAAACACTAAATTTTTATTAAAGTCATTTTTGATTAAAAAATATGTTTTCATTAAAGAATTTTTTTTTTATTTTTTATGATCAAATATTATAATTAACTCCTTCCAATTTTATGAATTATAATTCCTAAAAATTATATAATTTTTACAATCATCATATTATATTTTTTTGAGGTACCATTTTTTGAATGTTTTTGAAAGGACTGATTTTTTAGTGACTAGTGAAAAATAATGATTTATGAAAAAAATTATTTTTAGTTAAATTATGTAATTAAAATGTCCAATTATGTTTTTAATTTTATCATAATGTTGTTTAAATCTCCTTTAATTATAAATAATACCATTAATTATATAGGAGTCAACATTATACTTTATTTTCGTATAGGTTCATGTTTAGGTTTAAAACACATTTTTTGAAAAACTGTTTTGAATTGTGTATTGCATGTTTTTTAAATATAAATCAAACAATTATAGAAAATAATATAATAAATTTGAATATATAGTTGGAATTATCATTTCATAATTTTTTAAAAACTCCACATTTATTTTTGTTCATTATGAATTATAACGATAGTAAAAATTAATACCATAATGAAGGGTAAATTGGGTTAACTAGGATTAAAATTATGAAAATAGGATTTTTAATCATTCAGGAACTTATTTTTAATATTTTATATGACTATAATTTGACCACCCCTTCACATGTTTGAAAGTGTACAATCTTGTTTTCACATTTCTTTATTAAAGACCACTATACTATTTTAAGTAAAGAATAATTCTAAAATGACACTTTCTGGATTTTAATATCTTTGTTATGTTTAAATAAGAATAAAAACAATATATGAATGGTTCTAAATGGTTATTTTTAATATGAATATTTTTTATGATGAATGTTTGATTTTAAATTTTAGTAATGAAATAATGACATTAATTTTTTTTGCAATACATACAAAGTGCTTCTATAAATAGTATAATAATCAAGTAAATGATTTTAGAAACACTAAAAGAAATTCTTTTTTGGAAATTTATGGTGTCACAAGATTTTTTAGATAAATATATTATGTTTTTTATTTTTTAATAATTTTTATTCACATTTTATTGTTATCTTGATTTTATTTTAATGTCAATTATGTGAATAGTTTTGAAAATAACTATAATGGAATTTTATGGTAAATCGAATTTTATTAAATTATATAAAATAAAAAAAATTATATTTGGAAAAGATAATTGGATATGGTTGATCATATGAACCATTTTCCACTTACTAGTTACTTTTCCTTTTATAGTAATTTTCTTGACCCCTAATGAATAAAAAACATTGATATCACAGTAATCAATAAAGGTGTTATAAAGCGGTTAAAACTAATAGATAAGGGTTAAAACACCACCTAAACTTGTATAAATTTTATTTAGTGTTATTATTTTGACATATACTCACCCTATAATTCAAATATATCATTTTGGTTCTACTTGAACATGAATACTACTTTATATTAATATAATACATTATGTAATTACAGGGGTTCCCTGATCCTACCGTAAAAAGAACACCACCTTTCATCTCTTCCTCACACATCTTGATAATTATATATTAGAAATGTCTAAAAAACTACTTCCAAACATCCTTCACTACAATTCATAAATCATGGTTTGTTATTAACAAACCCATCAGGTCCTGCCTGCCTGGAGGTAAGATGAGTGTGACTACCCCAAGATCGCCTCTAATATTCCAAGGATTCGAGACCATTACTGATTAGGAATATCTGAAACATGAAAGATGATATAATAAGTACCTATACACATGCACACATATCCAATCATATACAATTCCTATAAAATAAAACAACCAATACTATAAATGCATGCACAATATATATCCCACATCAGAGTAAGATAATATGTTTTGAAAAGTGATGATGGTTACAAATACAATCCATCACACAAATTATAAAGAGTCCAACTTAATGATAACTATGTGAAAATGTCAAATGAAACATCAGTATACACCTCAGTCTCTCTAGACCAGAACTATGGTCTTCCTTATCATTTTCCTCTTAGGACTCTATTAAAAATTATTTTGTTAGCATAAGACATGACATGTGTAGATAGCGCCCATGTAGGGGTGAGTATAATAATACCCAGTAGGAAACCCCAATACAACCAAAAAAAAGAATCAAGGGTAGTCATCTCAGAACAATGGTATGGTAGGAAACCCAAATATAATCATAAAAGGCTCCAAGTTTCAAGAAGATATCAACCACTTTCAACCAGAAGATTCTCCATGAGGCTTCAAGGTAATGCATATTATGGGAGAACTCTCTTCATGAATTGTACTTACTAAACTCTAAATATTTCAATACATAGGTAGGTGATCACCAACAGTGTCAATGGGGGACACCCCGAACCCTTTTGGAATAACATTCCATGTAGTCGATCATATGTTGACAATACCATGTGCATTGTTTTCACACTAATACCACCAAACCCTGCCTATGGAAATAAAGGATGATAAAGGATCACTCTCAAAACTTCTAGGGGTCACCACAAACTCTATCTGAGACAAAACCCATGAAGGGGATAAAAATGTTGTACTAAGTACATAATCCCACACTAAACCTTTATAGGGATAGACCAAGGGAACATAGTCAACTTGTAATGGCTTATACTGAGGATATTAAGGGATCTAAAACCACTCCATGAAAGTACATGACATGTAATTTGGGTATATGGAATGTACGTCTAATTCTGAACATACAAATGTCCATTCTAGTGTTCCTATACTCGTTCCCATGTACAAATAGTTGTGTCTGTCTACCTGGTAATGTTTGAGTACATGGATCTTCCCATGTACTCCTAGCCTAGCTGTGTGCTTACCCATGTCTAAGTACATGACTCTTCCCATGTACAACTGGCCTAATTATGTTCTTGGATGTGTACCAAGACATTTACACACTCATGTACTTCCATTATACATGCTAAGATTCTAGATAGGGTAAATATATGTGAGATAAGGACCAAATGACATGTGATCCTTATCCATTTTTAATAAACCATGACATTATGGCAGGACCCCACATGTTGTTTAGTTCCATTTTACATGCTGTGTATTGAGGGTTTTGTTGAAACCAATAGTTCATAATGTAAATACACCCACACAATCCTCGAATCTAGATCCACTACCAATCTCATCATGGATTGTGGATTTTGGTCAAATTGAGCTCAACATCACCAAAATTATAAATTATGGTTGTCCAAACTAGTTAGGAATCCTCCTTTATTACTCGTGAAATCACTACACATCAAACTAGGAAGAACACGAAATCCTTAATAGTCTAATCCACCTTGATTCATCCTCTACATTCATTTAACCTATATCTCATTCCTAATCACAAACCAAAACCATGGTATTGATCTATTAAATCAAATAATGGCCACATAATAATCGAATATTGGGTATTCACTGAACCGTGGGGAAAATAATTTATATGCGATGAGGATTTTACTGATTTTATTAATAGAGACAAGTGTAAAATTTCCTCCTTTAGACTCTTGTAACTTGCCTTATTTATTTGAATCTTTGCTTGCTTTTCTAAAAAAACAATTATCATTATGTGGAAATGAGGGAGAAAATAAAAAACCAAAAATTGTGGAATGAACCTTGACCATTTTTGTCTTGGAATTGATTCGTTTCTGTTATAATGACATGTGGATATTCAATAATTAATGAAATCAACCATAAATAAATAATCCATCGATGCGATAATCAATCATTATTAGTGGGATTAATCTATGTGAAACATGGGATAAAAGAACGAGACGAATTCAAAAATGTAAAACATCCTACCTTGGGTTTTGTTTGATTTATAGTGAAGAATGGTCTTTTATCAATGTCACTGGAAAGATGCATAACCTCTATTATCAAAGGATATCCTTAATGAATCGATCCTTATCCTTGATATATCGTTGTTCTAAAAGATTTCATCCAAAAAATATCTTCTCAATGTTAGGGTTATGAATCTAACCTTATGGATTTGGAATGAATTGTATTTATTGAGTAATTTATGTCACTACACCAAAACCTAATAAAATATATAAATTTATTAATTTATTTCATTATTTCCCTCCATGATGAATTTTCTCAAAATTTCAGACCAATTTTTTTTATATCATTCCTAGGCTAAAGTATACATTTAGAACTTAATGGAGGTCTTAGATTTCCAATCTGAGACACCATTTGGGTGTAATTTTACTATTTAAAAAAATTCATGCATGTGATATTAATATATTAAATGTTTTTAAAATATCAATTCTGGGATCATCGACTCTTAGAATCTGACACCCTATTTTTACCTAAAAATACAAATATTTTTATATATATTTAAATGTTTTACATGGAAAAAAATGAAGTCATTAAATTTTCCCCACCATATAGATTTTTATCCCAAAATTAGAAAAAGACTACTAAAAAAGATTCAGGTACTGAGCTCACATCGAGGTCTCCCACTACGAGGTGGTCTCATGAATATTCATGTGTTTCCACCAAACACACAATAAGAGAATCACTCACCAATACAGGATCTTATCCTACCAATCCTCAATACCTACCAGGTACTCTACAATGGTAGCTCCATCCTCTATTTCTAGCACACCCAAGTTGATAACATGTAATGGGTTGTGTAGATGCCTCCTCACCTATAACATTTTGAAGATGTCATGTACCCAGTTTAAATATGATGGTATAGATAAGTGGTATGCTACCTATCCAAATATAGGAAGTATTTGGAAAGGGAAAATGAATCTCAGAGATATATTTATTCCCCATCCAAAATCAATACAAAGTATGTTGAGGCGAGACCTGAAGGAAGACATGGTCTCCCTCTATGAACTCCAAAGGCCTCTTCTGTCAGTCTATATAAGGATTATAATGACTATATTTATTCCTCATATATCTTTTATGATATTCACCTTCTATGTTATATATCTTCCCAACTCTAGGTCCATGAGTGCCAAATCACCTGGATCAGTCCAACATTCCATTGACTTGTAGGTTCGCCTATACAAGGAATTGAATGGTGCCATAGAAATGGTGGAATGTTAGTTTTTATTGTAAAAAAAATACACCAAGGGAGGTGATCCTCCCAACTACGGCCAAAGTCCAACATGAAAGTTTGACACATATCCTATAGATCAAGAATAGCCCACTCAGTCATGCTATTAGTGTGGCGATGAAACATCATTCTCAAATGAAACTAAGTCCTGAAGGCCTCCTATAATACTATCCATATTCATGAGGCGAAGTGATAATCATTATTAAAAATGATCATTAAGGGAACTCCATGGAGTTAAACTATATCCTGCCTGTATGGGAAACCCAAGAACTCTACTGAACTCTTCTCTGGAATTGCAAGGAAGTATACTAACTAGGTAAGTTGGTCTATGATTAGATAGATGGAATAATGTACTCTAGATTTCCATGGAAGCCTCATCATGAAGTATATAGATATCCCATCCCACATCCACTCTGGAACCTTAAGGGGTTGAGCTAAACCCACTGGAACCTACTGTTCAACCTTCACTATCTTACAAGTGAGGCATCAAAAGACAAACTCTAATACAACCTTCTTAATAATTGTCCACTGAATCTAATTATTTAGGTACTGCTACACATGTTCTACAAATAGATATACCGCCAAAGGGGATGTATTACACTTTATTATAACCTCCTTCCGCAACATAACTGGAACCATCATTCTTACTTTAATAGGTACGACATGATCCCTATATTTAAAAAATTCATCATAATCATTTCCATTGGATATATGAGTATAGAAGGTCACATAGTTGATATCTCAATTATGATCTTCTCTATGTTTAATTTGAAGAAGTGGGGTGAAAAACATCAACTGAAGGTAAGTTACACCATCCTTATACACAAGGGTAAACAACAATGAGGCTAAATGATTTATATCCTCAACAAGAAACTGAGAACTAGATATCCTTCTAAGATTATCTTCCACCACATTGCCTTTCCATGGAGTATAGACTATCTCAAATTTGTAGTTAGAGAGGAACATGAGCCATATCCTCTATCTGAAGTTTAGGTCCTTCTCAGAGAAGATATACTTGAGACTCTTGTGTTTTGAATAGATGATAAACCAATCACAAATGAGGTAGTGTCACCATATAATCAGTGTGAAGACTACCACTGTTGACTAGATATTATGTGTTTCATAGTTCTTCTCATGAGGTCTCAACTTCCTAGAACCATATGAAATCAAAACCTTCCCTAGCATCAGAATACAACCAAGTCATGACACGGAGGCATCACATAACACTATGTACTCGACAACAACATTTGAAAATATAAATATGGGTGAAATCATAAAACTCTATCTCAAATATAGAAAATCCTACTGGTAGCCCTACATCCACATGAAATTATTTTACTTCCATGTTAATGAAGTCAAAGGTACTGATATCTTAGGGAAATTAGGTACAAATCTCTTTTAATAGCCTTCAAACCCAAGTAGGATCCACTCCTCCATCACGCTCTTGGGTGGAACCCAAGCTAACATTTCATTTACCTTCACTAGGACCACTACTTCACCATATAATGATATTAAATATCAGAGAACGTGGACCTCCTACATCTATAAATATAACTTTGAAGGATTCCCATAAATCTGGTTTTCTATGAGTAAGTCCAGGACCACCCTAAAATGTCTCACATGCTACTCCATGGACGCTAAGTATAATAGTATATTGTTGATGAATAATACAATAAAATGGTCTAAAAATTATGAAAAATATGATTCTTTAATCCCATGAATATATCTAGGGAGTTCATTAAACTAAAGGGAATCACCAAGTACTCATACTGATAGTAGCAATTTCAAAATGTAGTTTTGGTATATCCTAGTATTTTACTCATAGATGGTGTTAAACTAACCTGAGGTCAATCTTTGAGCACCATTACATCCCTCTAAAATGATAGAATATTTTATCAATCATTTATATTGGACACTTATTATTTACAGTCACATGGTTTTGGTGATGGTAATCTATGCAATACCATAAGCTTTTGTTCATATTCTTGATGAACAATACTGGGGCTGACTAGGGGGAAAAATAGTTGTAGAAAATACCTCCTCTATAAGTCCTCCAAATTCACCCTTATGTCAAAAATATCTACAAGAGATATTCGATACAATAGTTTAGTTATTAGGGTTGTACCTAAGTGAAATTCAATTCATAAGTCTATCTATCGGTGGAGAGGTAATCCTGGAACAACCTCACGAAAGACAACCACATACTCCACCAACACTATTGGAATATAAAAGCTCATAGAATCCACTAATCCAATGGACATGATAGCCAACTGGTGAGTAATTAGATACACTCAATTATATATGAATCCATCCTGATCTACCAGGGTATTCTTTTCACCTATAAAGGAAAACATCTTCCCATCTCCATGGACACACTGTATCCTTTAAATGAAATAGTTTATCTATGGATGAACTATGGATATATAGTCAGTAAATAAGATTAAATCAGAAGGACTCATTCCATATCCAAAGAGAAACCATAAAAATATCGTACCTCTAAGAGTCAGGTCACATAGTTGGTGGAAGTATCTGATTGCTGAGTCATCTCCATTTGAATTCTCTTAGCACTAAGGCTAAGCCAAGGTCTAAACCAGAATCTTTACATATCAAAATAGGTAAGTGGAAAGAAATGAATGAAGTGAACCTACATCTATCAGTACTGATGATAAGGTATAAAAGACACAAATCTCACCCCATATAATCCATGGAGCCTTGGGATCATAGGCCTACAATGCCTACAACTACCCTCACACCTACCCACTAGCTCCCTATGCTTGGTATGTATACAACCCTGTAGGCCTCTTTTCTCATACGACGACCTCTTTCAAGGTAGTCCATTATAAATCTCTCTTTTAGCTGTACACCAAATTAGATAATCGTGATTATGATGTCCCCAATCACCACATGAGAAGAACCACCTACCTCTAGGCTAAATAGATCCATATTGAGAGCCCTAAACTTCAATCCTCCTTATTTATATCATATTTATAAGCATCTTTCATGCTCTAATTTTGGTAACTATCATCCACTACCTACTTTGGAGTTATTATCTCTTGGGTTCCCAATACCAGTACCCACTATTGGTGTATGCTCTGTGAGGAATCTCTCTACTACTAAGGCTTCCTCAAGAACTCTAACATAGTTGGGAATGTAGAGAGATACCACCCTAGTCTTATTATATAAGAGTAATACAAACTCAAAAGATTTTCCCCCAAAGAACAGATCTTGAACCATATCTTGAGTGTACCAATAAAGGTTTGTGAACCATGTAGAGTACACATCTACGATCATGATACCCAAGTGTAACTATAGAAGAATCTGGATCTACACCTATCTAAACATAGCTAGATTAAAATCATACATAATGATACAATCAAAGTATTACCACGAGAGAAGTCTCTCATCATGTCACTAAGTCACTAGAATCCACCATCTCTTGGTGGAGAAATGAAGAAGACTCACTTCAAGGACCAACATTTGATATGTAGGCGTCGTCACTAGGCAGGAAACTCAGGTGAATACCTCTAGGATTTCATCATCTACCCCTAGGTTAAGATTAGTCTGATATCGATAGTTGGGGTTTGGCTTAGTAGTAAGAACCCTGTAATCCTACATGAAAAATGGGGGTTCAAAACCCATTGGGCGAAGGGTACTGTAGTGGTACTGTAGCAGTGGTGACACTGTTCATCAGCGGGTACTTTACCGACGGCAGGACACTGTAGCGGTGGCGGTCCTGTGCGGGTACTATAGCAGGAAGGTTACTATTCATATAATGTTAATTGGGCCATATATTTGGGCCTATGGTCTATGTAATGGGCTACAATCCCACTCGGCCTTCGGGATATGTAATGGGTTTCCCTCTACCCAGTTAAAAGTGGTCTTTTCTTTTATTTAATAATAAATATGAGGTTTCATCACCAACCTTAAAAAAAGATTAGTCTAATATCTAGTAGGTTTCTGTATGTGACAACATTGAATTTCACTCAGCCTGCACACATCCTCAACCGGAACAAGTGACACTGATTTCTGGTCAATGGGAGGTCGCATGACTAGAAATACACTTTGAGGTACCTCCTCTAGAATATGTCCCTATATAAAATCCTTTTCACCCAATGGATCATCCTCATGATCTGGATATATAATAAATTCTAGAAAATTTATTCGAGTAATCCTTAAATAAGATTAAGACATAATACAATCAATAGAGTAAATATGTGTACTTGAATAAAAAAGATAGGGAAACCAGAAACCATTACTATAAAATTAATATACTAAAGTTATTCCACACAACTAGTTCTTACATGTACTTTTTCAATAAAAAAGTTTTTGATTTTTGGTGAATGGATACACCAACCGTCGTACCAAAACTAGAATCTTGGGTCTGAGAGATGAAGTTGAAAAACATTAAAACTATAAATATAAAATCCAACCTAATACTCAATGATAGTCAAAATAGAACCTGCAACATGGGTCCTAGGATGAAACTACTTTATTACCAATATTTCTTGACCTGACCCCTTGATACCTTCTCAGATGGTGATAAGATGAGTTTGACTACCCCATTCTCCACTTCAATTGGCTAGTGATTGGAGACCAACACAGATTAGGAATATATTACACATGGTATGACTTATCTAAAGTTCCTATACACATGAACACATCTCAACAAACATACAGTGAAGATACCATAAAACAATTGAACCCATAAATGCATGCACAATATTTATCCCACATCATTATATGATAATATGTACAAAAAATTGGTAAAGGGGCCAAATACATGCCTAAGAAAAAACTATAAATATACCAAGTAGATCAGAAGGAGTTGAAAGATATGAAATGAAACACTAGTATACACCTCAGTCTGTTTAGCCTTTAACTATACTAATACTACTCATATTCCTCCCATGAATCCATCAAAAGGTCCATTGTTGGTAAATGATGTAACGCCCCTACCCTAGATTCCCAGAGTCCGTGCATTATTTTAATACATTGGAATGATTATAAGGAATCATGTCCCAAAAGACCAATCAGTTTATCATTGTTGGAAAATATATTACATACACGAACGTTACATGAAACTTTTTAACATACAACACAAATAAAATCCTTTGAGAATGCCATTGTTCCTTTAGCTTAACCCTGTATCTCAAACATAAAACACTTCTTGGGATCCTAGGAAAATAAAATATTAGAAAGGGTGAGATCAGATTCTCAGTAGGGGTAAATAATTTAGCGGAAGCTATAAACTTTTTAGGAAAGATGTGTAATAAAAACAATATCCTTTTAAAAATAAAATTGAAAATAATATGGCTAAAATAAATAAAAAATTACCATATAAACATGCACATGGATATTCTACTAGTCGAATAAGCACATGTAATAACTAACATCATAATGAGGGAATGTATTTTACTTGACTTTAATTTCTTTGTCAAAGCCTCGTGCCAGAACCTAGGAGCTAACTGTAACCGTACTCCAAACTGGAGAGCCTCTGTAACCGGACTCCAATGCGGAGAGCCGTTGTACCGGACTCCAACCCAGAGAGCCTATGTAACCAGACTCCGACCCAGAGAGCCTCTATAACTGGACTCTTACCAGGAGGGTTTGTTGTAATTGGACCACAACTCGGAGGGCTTACTTTTACTGGTTCCCAACCTAGAACATACTAGTCCAATACGTTCATCATAAGAAAAGTTTTAAATATAACATAAACATTCGTATTAAAACTAGCATACGAAATGTCAATAATTTATCTATAAACCGTGAATGGTATAAAAATAACACATACATAGTCAAACATATCACAAAACATTCAATATAATATGGAAGATTTGTATCAAAATAAATCAACTTCAAACAAGTTTAAAATCCATTAAAGGATGTTGACATAGATGAAAATGATCAGTAAAATGATTTGAGAAAAATACCCCTTTTTCATGAAATCGTTTAAAATTCTCACAATTTATAAAGGTAGTCATTTAAAAGATATTTTTGAATCAAAGTGTCCCATACCACTTTGAAACTGTTTAAAATATTTATCATTTCAAAACATTCATGTCCATATAAATAAATCCTTAAAATCATTTTGAAAACATGGACATTAATTAAAAGGGTTTAGAAATAGAAATCATTAAAACATTTCAAATGATGATCTAGTTAAATAGACCCTCCCATAAAACCTTAAAATATTCCCTTTGAAATCATTTTTATAAATATATGGGTATCTATGAGAAGGTTGTCCCAAAAAATACTTACACATAAACAATCTCAGATAATAATGAGATTGAGGAAATAACCCTTACCTCATTGTAATCAATCGATTCATATGAAAAATAGTTAATAACCACCAAATGAATCATAGTATATCATGAATATAAATATAATAATGATAATATATATCAAATAACAGTACACAATATACCACATGCAATAAATAAGTTTTGAACAACAGAAATCTCACGGAATTAAAAGTGAGATAAGAAACCCCTTACCTTATAATTTTCCTTGGTCGAGGGTATGTTAACCTGATATATAATAGTTAAATCAATTTTATTAAATTATACATGAACCATATACATAATTATGATATCATATATGATCTTTTAATAATGCTTTGTTAATGGTATTTTAGTATTATCGTCATTTTGGGTGTCAACTGATTCATTTTCCTTTAAATAATTTGTTCCATGAGTGATGTTTATTATGGATGGTATGTTTCTTATTCATATACAGAAATATATAATGTATTTAAACATTATTTTTAATCATCAAATGAAAAATATTCTTGAATGGTTACGATGGGGAATGAATCTCATCGCGTTCGTGGAGACGGTAATCAGTAACTACACACGAGCGACAATATCATTCTTTTGATATTAAAATATTATATAATTCGATGGTATATCATATATAAAGAATAATTAAAATGTTATATTTATTATTTTAATCAATTTTACATTATTATTATATCAATCGAAATAATAATGTATTGAATAAAAATTACACCACGGCGTGGAGACGGTAAGCCGTACGTACACACGTATGGTGACATTTCATTCATAGGATGGATCGAATAATGAATATGGTTGTAACATAATTATAATAACATCATTGTATATAGAATATACTGGAGTTATTGTTTTACAATGGAAACAATAAGGAAATTAGAAGTGGAAGAAGAAAAGAACTTGAAAGAGGTGATGAAATATTTACCTCTTCTTCGGGTTCTTCCATTTGATTTGATAAAAAGGGCTCCTTAGGTTAGCTTTATAACTAATAGAATGACTCTATTATTAATTTAGGATAGTTTAGAGGATATTTTTGTAGAGGTTTTCCGAGAAAATGGCTTTGAAGGTTTGAATTTGAGGGAAGGGGGAGTGCCCTTTTATAAGAGGGGTGGGGGGCACCTTAGGAAAATATTGAAATATTATTTTATAATAAAATAATATTCGGTTTATAATGGCTCCTATTTGATTTATTTATAATATAAAGTGGGAATGGGTCTAAATCCTCTCAACAAATAGGATTTAGATAAGTTTATGTTACAATTTTATCCTTATCTTTTAGATTTAACTCTAAGTAAAATAATTTAACTTTTACCCTGTCATCTTGTATTCCTACACTATATGGTTAATAAAATTTCTATAAACATCCAAGAGAAACAAGAGTGGTTCATTAATGACATATATAATATTATTTACGCCCTTTTTCTGAACCTTAGATTTTTTGGAATATTATATCAACCCATAATATAGTATTTGTTTTAAAAATTAATTTATGTCAATTTTGACACTATTTGCTATTTGGTTTTTGTGAAAGTCATAAAAACCTTATAACTTCTAAAAACATTTATCTAATCAACTCTATCATGTCATATTAACCTATAAAATTATTTTAATTCATCAAAAGTCTAATATTACATTTTTTTGGATATTTATAACATCAATTATTTTAATCTTTCATTAATAAGGTAATTACTACATCATCATTGTGTCATAAATAAATTAAATTACATAATGTCTAAAAATTATAAATAAAATACCATTATGTTTGGAATATTTTTATCTTCTTAATATTTATTTATAGTTGAATTTATCTTATGTATAACCCTATATTAAAATGATTTAGTTATGAAAACTTGAATTTAACACTTTTAAGTCTTCTTTAAATTAAATAATAATAAATGTCATAATCTTAAACAAGTGGACATAAAGGGTAATATTTTATTCCTAAGGTTTGTTTTGTTGAATTACACTTATACAATATAATTATTACAAGTATTAGGGTAATAATTATATCATTTTTACCTGTAATTACCCTATTTACTTTAAACTATGGTAAATAAAAGTAAGAAGTTACAATTCACCAAAAAATATTTATCTTATTGAACCACATTTTACTTACTGATATCAACCATGTCTCTAGAATTTTTGATATTCAACTCACAGAAGTGGTAAAATTATGTTTTATACAAATTTTTAAATGGACCTAGAAGGTGGGTAAAAGACCGTAAAAAGTTCAATAAACTTTTATACATCTAATTTTATTATAAAAAATAATTCAATGAATTACATTGAACTAATTTTTTTATTATGTATATATTTTTAATTAAAATAAATTAAAATAAATTAATTAATTATTTAAATAAAAAGTGGGTTTTAAAGAATAACGTAGTGTTTTTCACTATTCATCAAAAATTGAATGTTTTCAGAAAAATACAAAAAATTAACCCTAAGATAATTTTGATATTCCAAATTAAAAAATGAATTCTATTTTACCAATTTCTAAATATATAAGTTGTATTAATTAATTTAAAATTAATTCCCATTGTCAAAACCAAAAAGCGTATTTTTAAGAAATAATAACTTTCAAAATATTGACACTTGTTTAAGTCCAATTTCAAAGTGAAATTACTTAAAATGACAATCATTGTATTAAATGGAAAAAATATAATATATTTATTCTTCGAATCAATTAAAATTAATAATGTAAAACTATAAATTATTTGGATTAAAAAAGTTGTTTTCAGTTAAAATATAGTATTTTTACTATTCACCCAAATATGAATGTTATTAGAAAAACACCAAAAATTTATTCAAACTAAATTATTATTTCCCAATTCTAAATAAGAAGTTTATTTAGTCTAATTGAATATATATAAGGTTCAAATATCGTATTTAAAAAGGGTTCTCCATTAAACGGTGTTAAAATTGCATTTTTTGAAAAATGCTTCTTTTATCTGGAAAAAATGAATTTGTTCTTACATTATGTCTAAGAAACTCACAATATGGATTATAAAATTATAAGGATTATATAAAGTTCAAAATTCAGTTAATAGTATTAATAACCGCTTTTGAACGACTAGTTTGGTAAGTCATGGTGTGCTTGAACTCGGTGTTGTGTGTAGTGCAAGTTATTGAATTACTTTAAAGAAATAATGTACTATGAAATCATGAGGTGTTACATTCTTCCCTCCTCCAATAAATTGTGTCCTCTAAATTTGAAATTGTTCTTCAAAAATTAAAGGTTGAAAATAGAAAATACATTTGTGGGAAAACCCACAACCGAAATTGGGTTAATAAAATTTAGTCTTAAAAAGAGGAAAAGGGAAATGAAAGGGTCATCACCAAATTATGATCTCAATTAGGAGAACATTGGTGGAAATTAAAGACACATAATTAGAGGAAAAACATAAATATTTATAGGGAGTGATTAAGGTCATCAATCACAAACAAATTTAAAACTAAGGGCCTTAAATCCATCAATCTATGATGATTTAAAATACCACCGGTTCAATAAAATATAAGGTATTAGGATAACAAATTTTTGGTTTTAAGATCCCTTCCCTAATGTTTTATAATAAATTTATCTATAGAATATGTTGAAAAAGATTATATATATATATATATACTTGACAAGTAGAGTTTCATCCTTCAACTAATTCCTATCACAAACTCATCATTCACTCCAAAATTTTTCAAAAAAAAAAATCTAATTATCCTAATCGTATAGGGTTCCAAAAAAAAATAAATTTATAATTCCCATATCAGACCCTTTTAAAAAAAGAAACTACATAATACAATCCAGGGACTTCATGTAGTCCAGTGGTAGGTGATAAATCCCAATCGCACTATGGTTGTGGGTTCGATTCCTGCAGCATTGTTCGACATGATGGGTTGTCACAAGGTCTGCATGTTGTCCTTTTTATAATAATCCAAAAATAACCTTAACAATAGTATCCAATTTCAAACATAATCAATTCAAACATTTAGACTTATCCAAAATACTTCTATCCAAACTCAAAGTCCCAAATTTATAAGGAAGTTAAACACAATGAAGATCCTTTTTTCCACATAAAAACATGTGAACACCTTCACCGTGTATTATTTTAAAACATGGTAACACCCCAAATTACCATAAAACCATATTGATTACGTTAATCCTCCCTTATTCTTTATAGAATACTATTTATATTCCTTATATCCAAAATTTTGAATATTCCAACAATGATGAAATAAACAAACTATTAATCAGTTCCAAGGAAGTCAAGAATATCCAATATAATTTATCCAAATCAACCATCTCTTATTCCAAAATAACTACCTCATTATGAGGACCATATTAAAAATTACCTTTCCTTCAACCATGTATTTTCCAAAAAGTGTAGCTTACTATTAAGTCACTTTTCTTAGAACCATATAATCTCAAATCCTAAATAAAATATTACTATAGTACAATCCTTATTTTTCTCCATAATTCATATAACAAGTATATTGTTGATAAAATAGTCAAATGAAATAATTCTATAACAACAACATAAAAACACTATTCATTCCACTTCATCTGAGGTAGTATCATAACTTGATTATTATCCAATAGCATCATTTGCAGGATACATTGATGATTGGGACATTGATTCGCGTAGTGTTCCAACGCCTTGAAGATGAAGCATTTTACATTTGAAACCTTTTTCTTACCCTTGAAATCACGTACTTGATTTCCTTTTTCTCCACACTTATAACAAAATCACATTACCTTCAATCATTTACCAAGGTTATTCTTTCCACATTTATCATATATGGGAAAATCCTTCTTTCCCCTCTTGCCTTTATCCATCTTTCTCTCTACTATCATTTTCTTCTCTTGATTCCCTTCAAAGCCATAGGACATAGATAATTTTTTTATCTTATTAACACATGATATTATTTCTTCATATGTTGAGAATAAATGGGAGATTATTTCCCTTCTAAATGTCGGCCTAATAATATGAATGATATGATTATTCTTACTCTTTGGATCATACATATTACTGGAGTTCTCATTCATTCAACTGGGCGCCATTTAAATACAATGGCATACACTAGGTCAGTTTATGAATCACAATGAATAATTCTAAACATGAAAAATACCTAACATAAATTGAACGGTTTATGGATATAATCCATAATAAAAATTTTTTTTCTTTGAGTAGGTATATACTCATTAATCCTTCATAATTATTTGTAAATAAAATGAGAATTATCCTAATCATATCCCCTGGGAGTGTCATAACTAAGAGTGTAGCAAGTCCCATTGTCGTTCACCAGTTCCCGTTCGAGTCGAGCTCAAAGCAGTGTTTTCAGGTTTTACCCCTAGGTACATCTGTGCCAGAGCCGCCTCTACCTACTCGTTTCCAAACATGGATGTATTTTCTTGTAAAACTCACGAAATATCTACATTACCAAAATTCTAGGAAGATATTCAATACTAATCCTCAAATCCTATCTTAGGGTAATGTACTCTAATCATAGTTTATCTAAATCTAGTTTCCAAGGTTATTGCTAAACTTCCTCTGATACCAACTGTTACACCATGACCCTAGATTCCCAGAGTGGGTGCATTATTTTAATACATTGGCATGATTACAAGGAAACAAGTCCCAAAAGACTGATCAGTTTAGCATTCTTTGAAAATAAATTACATACATGAATGTTACATTACACTTTATAACATACAACACGGAAATAATAATCCTTTGATAATGACATTGTTCCTTTAGCTTAACCCTACATCTCAAAAACAAAACACTTCTTGGGATCCTAGCAAAATAAAACCTAAGAAAGGAGTGATCCCAGATGCTCAGTAAGGGTAAATAATTTAGCAGAAGCAATAAACATCTAAGGCAAGATGTGTAATAAAAACAATATCCTTTTAAACATAAACTTGAATTGAATATGGAAAAAATAAATCAAAAATTACCATATAAATATGCACATAGATATTCTACTAGTCGAATAATCACATGTAATAACTAATTTCATAACAAGGGAATGTATAGTACTGGACTTCAATTTTTGTGTTAAGGCCTTGTGCCAGGACCTAGGGGCTAACTGTAACCAGACCCCAACCCAAAGAGCCAATATAACCGGACTCCAACTCGGAGAGCCTCTATAAACAGACTCCAACCTGGAGAGCCTCTGGAACCAGACTCCAACCCAAAGAGCCTCTACAATCGGACTCCAACCCGGAGGGTCTCCTGTAACCGGACCCCATCCTAAATTCTTACTTTTATCGGTCCCCAACCTGAAACATTCTATTCTAGTACATTATTCATAAAAAATTTTGAAATATAACATAAAAATTTGTATTAAAACTAGCATACAACATTTCAATACTTTATCCATAAACCATGAATGGTATTAAAATAAAACATCCACAGTCAAACATATCACAAAACATTCAATACAATATGGAAGATTTGTATCATAATAAATGAAATTCAAACAACATTAAAATCCATTAAATGATGTTGACATAGATTCAAATGATCAGTAAAATGCTTTGAGAGAAATACCCTTTTTTCATGAAATCATTTTAAACTCTCAAAATTTATAAAGGTATAAATTTAAAAGGTATTTTTGAATCAAAGTGTCCCATACCACTTTGAAATTTTTTAAAAGAGTTATCATTTGAAAACATTCATGTCCATATAAATAAATCCTTAAAATCATTTTAAAAACATGGAAATTAATTAAAAGGGTTTAGAAAGATAAATATTTTAAAAAATTTAAATGATGATCTAGTTAAATATACCCTCCCATAAAAAATTAAAAGATTTATTTTCAAATCATTTTAACAAAATATGGGTATCTATGAAAAGTATGTCCCAGAAAATACTTACACATGAAAAATCTCAGATAATAATGAGATTGAGGAAATAACCATTAACTCATTCTAATCAATCAAGTCATTTGTAAAATAGTCAATAAACACCAAATTAATCACATTATATCATGAATATAAAGAGAATCATGATAATATATATCAAATGGCAGTACACAATACACCACATGCAATAAATAATTGGTGAACAATGGAAATCTCACAGAATTAAAAGTGAGATAAGAAACCCCCTACCTTGTAATTTTCCTTGGTTGAGGGTATGTTAAACTCCTGTATAATATTTAATTCATTGTTATTAAATTATAAAAGAACCATATACATAATAATTATATCATATATGATCTTCTAATAATTCTTTGTTAATTGTATTTTAGTATTATCGTTGTTTCGGGTGTTAACTGATTCGTTTTCCATTATATTATTTGTTACGTGAGTTATGTTTGTTATGGATGGGATGTTTATTATTCATATCCATAATGATATAAAGTCTTTAAACATTTTTCTTAATTATCAAATGATAATTAGTCCTGGATGGTTACGATGAGGAATGAATCTTAACGTGTTCATGGAGACGGTAATACGTATATACGTACGAGCGATAATATCATTCATTTGATATTAAAATCATATATAATTTGATGGTATATCATATATAAATAATCATTAACATGTTATATTTATTATTTACATCAATTACACATCATTATTATACCCAACGAAATAATAATGTATTGAATAACAACTACACCACGACGTGGAGGCAGTAAGCCGTACGTACGCACGTATGGTGAAATATCTTTAATAGGATGGATAAAATAATGAATATGGTTGTACCATAATTATAATTCCATCATAGTGTATAGAAGATACTGGAGTTCTTGTTTTACAATGGAAACAACAAGGAAATAAGAAGTGGAAGAAGAAAATAACTTGAAAGAGGTGATGAAATATTTACCTCTTCTTCGGGTTCTTTCATTTGATTTCATCAAAAGGGATCCTTGGGATAGATTTATGACAAAAGGAAGGAATCTAAGATTAAGGTAGGATAGTTTATAGGATAATTGGGTAGATTTTGGCCAAGAAAAATGGCTTTGAAGCTGTGAATTTTGGAGAAGGGTGAGTGACCTTTTATAAGAGGGGTGTGCGCAACCATAGGAAAATATTGAAATATTATTTTATAATAAAATCATATTCTGTTTATAATGGATTCAAATTGATTTATTTCAAAGATAAAATTGGGATGGGTCACAATCCTCTCAACCAATAGGTTTTATAGAAGTTTATGTTACCATTTTAACATTATCTTTTAGATTTAAGTCTAAGTTAAATAATTTAACTTTTACGATGTCTTCTTGTATTCTTACACTAAATGGTTAATAAACATACTATAGAAATCCAGGATAACCTTAGGTGGTTTATTAATGACATATATAATATTATTTAAGACCTTTGGACGAACCTTAGATTTTTATGAATATTATATCAACCAATAATATAGTATTTGTTTCAAAAATTAATTTATGTCGATTTTGACACTATTTGGTATTTTGTTTTTTTCAAATTAATAACAACCTTATCACATCGAAAATAATTTATTTAATCAACCATAATATGTCATATTAACCTATAAAATTATTTTAATTAATTAAAAGTCATAAATTACATTTACTTGGATATTTATAATATCAATTATTTTAATCTTTCATTAATAAGGTAATTACAACATTATCATTGTGTCACAAATAAATTAAATTATTTAATTTCTAAAAATTATAAATAAAATACCATTATGTAGGAAATATTTTTGTATTTAAAATTAATATTTATAGTCGAATTTATCTTATGTATAACCCTATATTAAAATCTTTTAGTTATAAAAACTTGAATTTAAAACTTTTAACTCTTCTTTAAATTAAATAATAATAAATGTCCTAATATAATCCAAGTGGACCTAAAGGGTCATATTTTTTTCATAAGGTTGTTTCCGGACGAATTAAACTTATCCAATAGAATTAGGACATGTTTTAGGGTAATAATAATATCATTTTTACCTTTAATTACCCTATTTACTTTTAACAGTGGTAAATAAGTCAAAAGTTACTATTCACCAAAAATTATTTTTAACTTATTGAACCAAATTTTACTTACTGATATCTGCCTTGTATCTCATATTTTTTATATTAAACTCACAGAAGCGGTAAAAATATGTTTTATACAAATTTTCAAATGCTCCTAGAAGGTGGGTAAAAGACGGTAAAAAGTTCAATAAAATTTTATACATCTGATTTTATTATAAAAAAGACTCCAAAGAATTAAATTGAAATAATATTGTTATTATGCATCTATTTTGACTTAAAATAAATTTAAATAAAATAACTAATTATTTAAATAAAAAGTGGGTTTTAAACAATAACACAGTGTTTTTCACTGATCATCAAAAAAAGAAAGTTTTCAGAAAAATAAAAAAAATTCACCATAAGATAATTTTGATATTCCAAATTAAAAAATTAATTCTATTTTACCAATTTAAAAACATATAAGTTTCATTAATTAATTTAAAATTAATTCCCTTTGTTAAAACCAAAAATCATAATTTTAAGAAATAATAACTATCAAAATATTGACATTTTTTTATGTCCAATTTAAAAGTGAAATTACTTACAATGACTAGAATTGGATTAAATGGTAAAAATATATTCTATTTATACTTAAAAACCATTAATATTTATAATTTAACACTATATAGTATTTTGATAAAAAAGTTGTTTTCAGTTAAAATATAGTATTTTTTACTATTCACCCAAATATGAAAGTTATCAGAAAAACACCAAAAATTTATTGAAACTAAATTCTTATGTCCTCATTTTAAAGAAGAAGTCTATTTAGTCAAATTGAATATATATAAGTTTCAAATATTTCATTTAAAAAGGGTTCTCCATTAAAAGGTGGTAAAATTGCAATATTTGAAAAATGCTTCTTTTATCTGAAAAAATGAATTTGTTTTTACATTATGTCTAAGAAACTCATAATATGGATTCTAAAACTATAAAGATTATATAAAGTTCAAAATTCAGTTAATACTTTTCATAACTGCTTTTGAACGGCTTTTTTGGTAAGTCATGGTGCGCTTGAACTCGGTGTTGTGTGTAGTGAAAGTTCTTGAATTACTTTGAAGAAATAACATACTACGAAATCTTGAGGTGTTAAAAATGACATGGCGCATATGGGAAAATCCCATGCAGGGTTGAGTATAAAAATACTGAGTTGGAAAACTTGAAATAATCATACACAAATCATCAAGACTAGTCAGATAAAAATAGTTATATGAAAGAAAATCCAAATATTCTCATAATAGAACCCTAGTCTAATGATGGACTCAGGCACTTCCAACCATAAAATTATACCTGAGGATTCAAGACAATGCTTTCTTCAGGATAAGTTTTTCCACAATTTGTACATACTAAACTATAAATATTGAGATACCCAAATAGGGGGTCATACCCATGGACACTAGGGGTCACTAAAAAGACTTCTTGAATAACCTGATGAGAAGGGGATCATACACTCGATGATATTGTAAACCCTATGGGATCATCCTTATGGATAGGGGATTGAAACCCTATCATGGTGATCATGCTGATACCACCAAACCCTACATAGGGAAAGGGAGGACGATAGAGGATCACTCTGATAATAGATGGGGGAAGCCACAAACTCCATCTGATATAACACCAAATGAGTGGATTACAATCTTGTATCGAGGAAATAATGTGTCACTATACCCTCATAAGGATAGACTAAGGGAACCCACTCTATAGATACAGGTCTATAAATAGGAGATGAAGGGATCCAAGCCCTCTCCAAGAATGTACACAAGGTGTATCTCTAATTACAGACCTTCTAGTGTCTATGATCATGTTCCTCTACCCATTCACATATACACCTGGTCTTGTCCATGTACTTAGTTGTGTCCGAGTTCATGGCTCTATTCATGTACACCAAGCCTAGCAATGAGAAAGGATGTATACCAAGCCATGTTTCAGTACATGGATCTAACCATGTACACTTGGAAAGGCCATGTGTCTATCCATGTACCTACATGTGTACCCACCAATGTACTCTAACGGTACACACCTAGACACCAACTAGGGTCACATGGTGTATGGTAATGACACATGGTGTGTGATCCTTATCTATTCTGTGGAAACCCTAGAGATGCAACCATGACCTCACATGGAACATTGTTCTAGTATAAATTCCATGTAATGAGGCTTTTCCAGAAACTTTCAGTTTATTCTTCTCATTCACAAGCATCGTTGTTGCCTCTAGATCCACCACCAATCTCACCAGGGATTTTGGATCTAGGTTAAACCAATATCACCGTAGTTGATGTTCCTAATTCCAGCTATCCAAAGTGATCTATAATCCACCATATTTTACCATACAATTTCCATATTTTTAAATGGGAAGAATGGGACCTCCGTATGAGTGTGATATACAACAATTTATTATCCACCATCACCTAACATCAATCGTATCCCTGATCATGAATGAAACCTGTGATTTTGATCCATTGCACCAAAGGTTGGTTGCGAAATGATCAAATACCATGTATTTATAAAAAACACAGGCTAACGAAATTGGTCATGATGAATGTGTGAAGAAGTAGGGGAGAAAAGAACAAACTAAAAAAATGGGGGAATGAATCTTAGCTATGTTCAGGTTGGACAATATTTGTTTTTATCATAATGAAAAATGAATATCCATCAATTAATTAAATCAATTTTAAATAAATCGTTTAGTGATGATAGAATCAATTCATGTTAGTGTGATTAATCCAAATTTGAAATGGAGTAAATGAATGGGATGAATATGTATAAATAAAACTTGTTAACTAAGGTTTAGATCAATCACTAATGAATAAACATTTCCCATTAACGTCATTTTCAAAATCCATTACCTCAGTTGGTGAAGATGATCATCAAGAAATTGATCTTGATCCTAAATCCATTGTTATTTACACGATTTAACCAAATGGATATCCTATAAATCCCAAATTTATGTAAGTTACCCTATGAATTTGGAATAACCATATATTTAAATAGGAATTTAGGTTACTTCATCAACACGTAATAAAATAAAAAAAATAAATTTATTTTATTATTTTCTCCCTCGATGACATTTATCAAAACACCTGATGATAAAAAATTTAATTCATGACCAGGGTAAAGACCACATTATTAACTTAATATATACCTAATATTTATGATATAATAACCTGATTGAAATTTATTCCATTATTTCATGAAAATTATGCGTGAATGATATTAATATATTTAATATTTTTAAAATATAAATTTACGTCTCACTGAACCTTGAAATATTTCACCATATTAAAGATTGAATATGAAAATATTATTAGATACATCTCAAGTAAGTAAATGAAAAAATAGATATTTTATACTGTTTGATCGAAATACTTACCTTATAGGGCTTTAGGTGTAATCAAGAAGAGGTTTTTCCAAGGAAGAGGTATAGCTCTTAATTGAGTGTTCTCATTTTATTTAATCTTATACCTCTTTAATTTCAGTATTAATGATGATGATAAGATAGGATCATTACCTCGCATATATTGGTATCTTATTATGTTAATTTATCATCCTTTATTCATATCTTTCTCAATAAAATGGGAAACCAAAGCATCATTTTTTCATACTTACGGACTACCGTCTCACGAAGTGATGCATTTTTTTTCATCACCACCATTCATGGATGATATTATGATGGATATAATATTTAAATATGATATTATTGGAATAATTATGATTCTATAAATATTATATATCATTTACCATCACACCCTTCCACATGTTATAAAAATGACAATGCATCTCATGTGTACCTGTGGACTACCACCTCCATGAAGCGATGCAAGTGGTTTTTCATGTCCATATTTCAATAATGACTATATATATTTGTAATATATATGATATTTATATCATTATTAATATTATTTAGATGAAATAAAAATTACATAAATCCTTTAACTATAGAATATATACTGAAGTAATTTTTGAAGAACTCATTGAACAACATTAAAGTTGTCAACATAAAGAATAAATATTCAGTGAATGAATTTCAGATTTTTAAGAAATGTAATTAACAAATAGAATATAGAAATAAAAGGTTATTAATAAATTATTTAATAAATTAAAATTCATTATAAATTAGAACCAAACACATGAGACTAAGTAGAGATATATGGTTTGAGTAAATTCATTTCATTCTTACTTCAATAGGACTTGTTTTACTTTATGTACCTAATTTATTTTACATAGTGTATATTCTAACCTTTTAACACATTATATTGTGAATCCATATTTATTGATGGTATTCAAATTTTTTGATTCATGTTTTCACTTTTAAGGGTATTTAATTGAAAATTTAACAAAGTAAACATTTATTTCACAATATCATTTTTAATCAAGATTTCTTATGTTTTAATTTTTATTGATATAATTTCATAATTTTATCCTTTAAACCCAATAAATATTATTCACCTCTAGTTATTCCTAGTGTTTTCAAGTAATAGTACTATTTTCTACTCATTAGTGCATAAATTATTGAGAAAATGTTTTTAATAAAAACTGACCTTATTTCCTCAATGGTTGATGCTATTTTCTTCCATGCCCATGTTATTTAAAATGTTTCCAATATTTTTATTTTATATAATAAAAATATGTATTAAATTAAATTTAAAAAATATCAGAAATCAAAATTTTAATAAGAAATACTTTTAAATGTTTTCCAAACAAGTCATTTTCTTAACATTTCACAGAAGCATTAAAATAATGTTCACTTCTAACATATACGACATCAATGACTTCCCACCATAATGAATGAACTTACCTATTTAGATTTATTAAAAAAATTACATGGTTTTTTCAATGAAATTAATTTTCTCAATATTTAAGAAATTCAAATTTATAATTTTATTCAAGGAAAAGAATATTTTTCTCGGGTTTTTATAGAAATATTTGAATATTTTTATTAATGTATTTTTATCAATTTCAGAATCATTTGATGATTATTATGAATTAATTGGAATATACTATAAATATACCATCCATCTTATTTCTCTACATGGCTTGTGATTATTTTGTTATATTTCATTGATCATGGAAATATTCAATACTCATGATTCACTATGGATAAATTTTGACTTATAAGGCATTTTTCAAATGAATTTTTTGGACTATTAAATATATGAGAAATGTATAGAATATAAAGGTGATGGGTGGGGATAATTTATAGATATCCCCTCGATGAATTGATAGGTCTAATAAGACAAAATAGAAGGCCAAATTAGATGGGTGTTTGGTTTACACCTACTGATTTTGTAGAATGATGTCTTGGTCGATAGGACTTGATAGAAATATTCAAGGTGACTTACTTAAGAGGCCTTGATGGTAATATTAATGATGTTTTAGTGTGCGGGGGGGGGGGGGGGGTCTTGATAGTAATATTTATGATATCATTTTTGAGAGGCCATGATCATGAATGTTTTTATTTTGACATTTCATTTATTAATAATTCAATTTCAATTATCCATATGATTTCTATGTTAATATTATCCATGGATGTTCATTGAACTCGTGTTGCTGATTTAATGGAATGTGTTTTGATTATCCACTACACCATATTAACTATACCTAATTTACTCATTATAGATTCTATTGTATGTAACCCTTAATAAGAATCTAATCTCACCCTTTAATTTTTGGTATTCCCCATAATATGAAGAATGATATTATGAATGATTTAAATGGTGGAATAATTTTTATTATGCTATTTTTTATATTTTCAATGTAATATGGAAATCAAGTATGTATTTGGTTTTTAAGGCTGCTAAATGGATCAATCATCATCAGTATGATCCCTTGAATATTATACCAATTTAATAAGTAATCACTGGATCTAGGTTACCAGAGTTAGGGTGTTACAATCACACCCCACCCAATCTCTAATATGGGGGAGTACTAAAAAAAGTATAGGAAAATGCACCATTTTTTTGTGGGGGAGTAATGATTGTATTTTTACATTGTAAATGGGACACCATTCCATAACATAAATTCACCTATAAAGGGAGTACCAAACCCAAAAAAAACACCAAAATATCATGTCTAAACCCCTTTGTGGGCTAACCAATTTTAAAGATAACAACCCGCTCGCACCAACTCATGCCACATATTGGATATCGAAGGTAATTACACCATCATGTTCTATGTGAAAAAAGTATCAAGATGAACTATTCACATATCTAGATTTGATTATTTATATAGAGATTAATCTAGTAAGTTATTACAGAAGAGTTAAAACTATGTTCAATAGTGTAGATGGAATTTAACCTCTCAGAAGTAGCTTGGTCATACAAGGGAACACTACTCAGCATGAAAGAACCCATCCAGATGATGTGTTGTTTATGGTACATGGTATGAATGACTAAGAGTTGTACTCGTCATGTAATAATGATTCAAATGTCATGTAAACTGAAGCATATGACATATAGTCATATCCTAAATGGTGTGTAAGGTCCAAAAAACATCATGGGTGTATACTAATTGTACACAACATGTATTTTACTATGGTAACATAGAATTTGATCTTAAATTACTTATTATGTGATATTTAACTCACCTAAAACCCTATCTTCTACAACACTCTCAGTACATTTCATTTTTTCTTTCAAATTATATGTTGTAGAAATGATAATTCACGTGAAACCCATGGTTCTTACTGATTCTTTACCATTACTTCTTATAACATTCATACCCTAGATCCACTAACCCATACCCCAAGAAAGATGGTTACATGGCTTCAAGAGAACCTCCCCATACACCAGAGGCTGCAGACTAGAAGTATGTTTGTAATGTTGGTATAAAGGGGAAACTATACTCACATATGAAAGTGGCGTAGAAAATACAACAAATAACACACAACAGTAGAGGAATCATAAAAATATGTATACTAAATAATAAATAAAAGAACAAAATAAAAAAAAATCAGCAATTAATAACATAATAAAAACCCTCTAAGGTAGTGTCTGATACAAATATTCATGGCATGAAGGTATAAAAGGAGAATAGGGGAAAACATGTAATAATTTCATATATAATGTTAAAAAAACTACTCTGTTAGAATCTCGAGTTAATTCTCAGTCCTCCACTCCTTATCTCTATCTATAATTAGTACATATCTACAACCTATACTAGGGCCCTTGCATTTATTCATACATGCTAATAGATAATCTTCTCGGGTACCAAAGGTAGCCAGAGTATGGTGTGAGATATAAATCATATTCATCCACTAAAAATGGTGTCTACATGTAATACAATAGTTCTCGTAATTAAAAAATGTATAGGCATAATTAATTAATAATAATAACTAAATAACTAAGTAAAAAACCACCCACTCAGGTTCTTAAGGGATACATGGTGGGTCTACCAGCATCGGCTCATGGCCGGAATGTAATTATGAATAGTTACTATATATATAATAATAATATATATAGTTTATATATATATTTAAACAAACTATATGAACCAATTATATGGGGATGTAAGTGTCTATATTCTAGGAATACTAGTGCTGGATGGACCGGTGTGTAACTCAAACATCCATGAAAAGTCTACCAAGCCTATAAGATCATGGAATATGGTATATTCCCTACATCCAAATAAGAGAGAGAGAGACTTCATGCAACAACATTTGGGATATTGAGTGATCCATCATGGAAAGAATATAATCATAGAATGTGGTGCGTAAAGCCCAATTCCCATATAATATCACTGGCACAAGATGCTATTCTCAACACCCGATGTAATAGAGCATGATACTGCCATGCTGAACTGGTTCCTTACCATCGTGTCACTGCCTCAAAAAAGGAACATTATAATTAGGACTAGAATGGGGAATTACTTGCCAAACATTATGTTGATTTATCTAAATTAAATACAAATGAGGAATAGACATATTTATAATTTAAAACATGAAGCATTACCTCTCATGTTTCGTGATATCCATGTTCAATTATATTTAAAACATTAAATTCATAATGATCATTTTATAAATAATAAACAAAGACCTAGTGTCACCATCTAGAAAGAGCCATTAATTTAATCCTTTTTGTTCTTTTAAAGAAGGGATACCCATCACACATTATCCATTTCATGTAATTCAAGTAATTCAATTTACCAAAACTCAACAATTTCATTATATGGCTTAATGAGTCACTTAGGAGGTGACATGGCCAGTAGTAAAAATTCCAACTCAGAAAATTCTAACCATAAGAACTCCAAACACCTAAGAGGTTCTTTGGGTTCCATTTAATATTCATGTATCAAGGTAAATTTCATTTAAAAGATTTTCATTAAGGTACAAGGGAGTTCCATCAATTTAGGACAATTAGAAAAAATGGAAAATTTCACTTGGGCTTCCTAATAGGGGACCATATAAGGTGAATACATCCTATGAAATGACAAATAAGGGTCAATAGGTGCATAATAAGATGAAATGGTCAATTTTATATGAATTAATCAATCAAATGGAGATTCTAGACAAAAGTTGGTGTGTGGAATAATGGAAAAATTATGAAACATAGCCAATCAAATAGAAAACAATGTGACCACCTTCCTCAAGGCCATAAATGATTCCTCACTTGATATCAACCTCAAATTCAAATTATTTAGGAAGAAATATATGAAATAGTCCTATTCCCTAAAATAGGTAAAATGACAACTGTGTAATGGATTCTAAAGAAAATTGAAATATAAGGTAATGGTGAGGTTATCCCTACCTAATTGAGTCAAACACTTCCTTTTCATCTTGATTTAGTTATCAGATGGATGAGTTATCAATGATACAAGAAAATTAGGAGAAGAGGCCTTTGGGAGGAGGAAATGGGGATGATCCTTTGGAGTGGGTAGAAGAAAGAGGGAAATTAGGTTATTATATTAAAAGTGGGGGAAAATATAATTTCACCTCAAGTTACATAGGCATATGGTTTGGTCAAACCATGTGAAAACTATGATCAATTCAATTGTAATTAGGTCACACCACATGGTCAGTCACATAGTTTGACTAACTATGTGAAAACCATAGAGAATGGCTCTATCCCATAATTTTAACTTTCTACACAGCCATGTACCCTAGGTCACACAGTTGTAGAAAAACCATGTGGCCTAGTTCCTTAATTAAATTTTTGGGATTTGGGCTCCGATCCAGCCCTAAATGCTCATGAAACACTCTTTACTTTATTAAACCTCAATATTATGTCCATTTAAGGAATTTTTTTGAAAAACTAACAATTCGTAATTTCATTGAAATGATTGGTCGTTACAACATCCCCTCTTTAAAGTAACTCATTCTTATTTTTTTCCTTATGAGGGTAAACATCTATCATCAACAAAGAGTTCTATCCAATAAGATTTTATATCAATTTCCCATTTCCAAGTCTCATCATGTAATAGACTACATTTCCATAACACCCATACCAAAGAAATTGTCCTGCCTCAGAGTGTCTTCATGCTATGATCCACAACACGAATGGGATACTTCTCAAAGGAAGAATCTATATCCAACTCAACCTCATCAGGTTGATTGACATGTGTTGGGTATAGATAGTATTGTAAAAGTTGAGATACATGAAATACATCATGCATATATTAGTATCTATGAGGAAGTGACAAATGGAAAGCCACTAGTCTGATTTATTTCACAACCTTGAAGGGTCCAAAAAACCCTGGTGAGAGCTTACCATACTTATGAATATGTATATGGCCCAAATTGGGTGATACTCGAAAGATAAATAAGTCTTTGACCTCAAAATTGGGAGGTCTCCAGTGTTAGTTGGCATATGACTATTGTCTAGACTGAGCTGTCAACATGCTATTTCTGATCAGATATATCTTCTCTATAGTCTCCTGCACGAGATGTGGACCATGTATAACTATATCCCCAACCTCTATCCAGAAAAGAGGTGATAAAAAGGACTACCATATAAGGCTTCATAAAGATCCATATTGATGGTATCCTAAAAGATGTTATTATAAATGAACTCAATGAGGGGAATGTGTTTCCCCCAGGAACCCCAATATTAAGGACACATTCATGGTGCATATCCACAAGAACCTGAATAGAATTCTTTATCTATCCATCTGTTTGTGGGTGATATGATGTTCTTAGAAGAACATCTATACCCAAAGCCTTATGCAACCTCTACCAGAATCGTGATGTGAAATGAGTGTCTCTATCAGAAACAATAGATCAAGGAGCTCCATGAAGACATACAACCTCTCTGATGTACATATTTTATAGATCATCTAATAAGCAGGTCTCTTGAAAAGGTAATAAGTGTATGACATTTGTCAGATGGTCAATGACAACCCACACAATATTATTACCACAAGGTGATCTAGGTAGACCAGTCATGAAATCCATCAAAACATCTTCCCATTTCCACATGGGAATGGAAAATAGGAATAGAATCTTATCCAGTCACTAATGTTCTACCTTCACCTGATGATTGGTGGAACATTAAGTTATGAAGAAGGAAAACTCATGGTTCAAATGTTGTCACCAATACTGGAGTTGTAGATCTCGATACATTTTGGTGACACCGGGCTAAAATTATCATGTTGAGGTGTGGAATTCCCGCATCATCTCCACTATGATGTCTAATGGGTCCCATACATTTCCATGGAAAAATAAGGTTTCATTCCCATCCATGGACTAATTTAATGTTTTATCATCCTCTAAAATGATTTCTAAAAGGACAAGGCCTTCTGTATTAGATAACTACCTCATTCATACCCATTTCAGAAGAGTAGATTTCATTATTAGGACTAAGAGTATAATCCAACCATGGTACTTCTGAACCTCAATGTGAATCTCTAAGAATAAGTCCATAAGCTTCCATTCACCATTGGATTCCTTAACTTCCTGAGTCCAATTCTTCTAACGTAGAAAATAAGCTATTTAATTTCCTTTACAGGGCATATAAGTAAGATAAAAAATGAATGTAGGAACTCCAACAACATTCATTGCCTGAGATTAAGATCTCACTGTGTAAATATGTACTTATGGATTTTATGGTTTGTGAAGAGCAAAAAATTGTCACTATGTAGATAGTGTCTTCAATAGTGTAAGTCACACACAACAATAGCGAGATCGAGAGAATGCATCGAGTAATTCCGCTTATGAGGCATCGACTAATGAGACCCACATATAATGACCTAGTAAACCTATATCAGAACCTCTCCAAGACTGATATCATATGCATCACATTTACAATATATCCCATTCCTAACTCTTTCAGAATCAGTATTGGCGATGAAGTCAAATGGCCCTTAATCTCCTGAAAGGCTGCTTCACAAGCTTATGACTATACAAATTTCACACCCTTATATTTAAATCCTATAGGCGATAACACAAGATGTGATAAATCCTAGCTAAAGAATCTATAATGTAGATAAATACCCAAGAAAATATTGATGCCAAAGAAATTAATGGGATTCTCCCAACAAACTACAGCTCTCACTTTCTCCGAGTCTACTAAAACTTCTAACTATGAGATAATGTGACCCATGAAGTGGAATTTTTTGATCCGTAAGTGAAATTTTATGATCTTAGAATAGAGATGATACTCTCTCAGTATATTCGACATGACTTAAAGATGGTTTGCACGGTCATTTTTAGAGCATGAATACACCAATAAATCATCAAAAAAATAATACCAAAAAATAATCCAAAAAAATATGAAAAACCTAATCAATAAGATCCCTAAAAATAACAGATTCATTAATGAGTTAGAACGGCATAACCAGGTAATTTTTTCGACCATGCATACACCTTAATGCTATGTGTGGTATTTCTAAAGTAAGAACATTAACATGGTGATATCCCAACCTCAAATCTCTTTTTGAAAACACTTTCACCCCTCAGAGCTAATCAAATAGGTCATCTATTCTTGGTAGTGGATACCGGTTCTTAATTGTGTGCTGATTCAAACGACCATAATACACAAAATACCTGATGGTATAATACACCTTCTTAGAGAAAATGTACTAGTGAACCTAAATGAGAAGTACTAGGGAATATAAGACCTTTAGTGTCTAGATCCTTCAATTTATTATTAAGATCTAGATGCTCCTTATGTTCCATCTTATAAGAAAGAATGGTCACTAGTGTTACTCCAATCCCAAGATCAATATTAAACTCTACCTCTCACACTAGATATATACAAGAGAAGTTTTTAGGAAATATTTCCATGAAACACTCCAATAAGAGATGACAGATAGCAGAACCTAACCCCTAGTCATCATAATCGAGTAATTTTTTATTCAAATAAAGAGGCACACTGGTCATAAAAAATCAGAGATCATTGGGGCCTGAAGTATTAAAGTCCAAGGTAATCCACTTGAATAAAATTAACCCCTTTTGGGTTTCAAGGACATCTCATTGTGGAGGAAAAGGGGTTCAGGTCCAGAAACATCAAGGGAAGCAAGGTGATCCACAACATGGTTCCCCTCTTTCCACATGTTCATCACTTTAATGTTTCAATTGAGTATGCATCTGCACTTTTTGATGATGTATTAGATATACCAGGGGAGGGGTTAAGTCCAATAATGGAATTATAAAAGATCTTGGAGTCTATTTCTACCTTTGATAACTTGATATTATTCTGGTGGTACAAACCAATACCCTGGAGAAAAGCCCTTTCCTCTGCTTAAATGGAAGATCCACAGTCAAGGTGTAATGAGTAAGCAAGGATAACAGACACTTTTTCATCAAGGACCGCTCCTCTACCACGAAGGACCCCCATGCAACAAGAACCTTCAAAATTAGGTTTTAGACCTCTGGAGGGGGGGGGGGTTCCATCGTACCAAGTGACCTTCAACAATGTTTTTTACTTGAGTAGGATTCGTGGGAGTTTCTTTGGAGAAAATGGAGGGATATCATAACCCCTAGTCATCCAAGAAAATACTGGAGATTTGTGTTGACACATTACATAGCCTCTACTGCTCGGGTCCTGACCATGTATCTTTCACCTCACATTCTAACTTATACACATAACTAATTCCCTATGGTGATGTAATCATCACCCTACAATGAAAGAAGTCATTATGGTATTGATTGGTAACTAACCAGTCTATTTCGATAATTGCGTCAAATCTCTTCATGTCAAGGCCGTATAGATTCAATATAAATAGATATTCTCTTATCTTAAGGGGAAAATTACTACAATGACGAATACCCTATGAACAAATACCTAATAGTGTATCTAGTGTCATAATGTTGTGTAAATGTTCGATCTTGAGGCCCTAACTATCAATGATTGCATCATATATAAATAAAAAAGATATGTCCTTTTCAAATAAAGTAGACATTAAATAGATGCTACTAGAATAGTACATCATACAGTAGATGATCCAATACCCTACTCCTATGGTGCATGATAGACTATATGTAACTGGTTTGTATTATGACCCTGAGTCACTACCTAACTACCCGGAGCAAACCTACTCTACTAGAGTTGAGAATCAAAAGACTAGATACCTCTACCTCAATAACCACCACATCCTGATTGATTAGTGGTATTCCACATTCTTTCCTGTCATGATTCTGCTAGCCCAACTCCTACTTGTGTAGGGGGTTTAAATCCCCACTCATAAAGAATTATTGGGATCATCCTATAGAATCATAGGATATGGAACATCCTTCCATAGCCTCTGCACTATACTAGATCCCAAGGATACCAAGGCTTCGCATGTCCCAACTTCCTATACTGGTGAAAGATAAGAAATCTCTCTACACGAGGAGCCTAACAACTACTACCTCCATGAGTAGCCTCAAAAACCCGCTTTCACTTAAATGAAGAACCATTAATAACTCTAGGATCCAAACCACCGGACTCACACCTTAAACATCCCTCAGGTTCCAATATGTAATTAGATCCTGGTTGATGATTTTAAAAATGATAGTCTACTTGAAGATGTTGACATGTGATCGAATGAAAAAAACCATCCCATCCTCGAATCACCTAAAGATCATCAATACAACAACAAATAGAGTTATAGAAAACAATTGTAGCTCAATAAAATCGAAATAATATTCCATAAATATCCTTATCCCCTACTGTATGTTCATGAAATCTCTAGCTCTATCAGCCCTCAAAGTACAGGGAAAGAAATACTCGTAAAATATGTTCTGGAAATTAGCCCAAACCATATTCAGATATTGATCCTCTTGGGTGATAACATCTGACAACATATTTGTAGTATCACATATCATATAAAATTATTTTTTTACTCTCCTTTATAGAGGTGCATTTAGATAATTGAATATATAAAGTATAGAATCTATCTAAGACTCCACAACATGAGGTCTATCATCCCTGAAAAATTTGGAGGATGATGGTTTTAAAACTCTGTAGTCAAGTTTATCATGCTCGATGTAGGTTGAAATATACCTTGAATATTATAAATAATATGTACGAAACCCTCATGAAATTGGTTATTAGTTCCCATGTGAGGTACTTCAAGTGGTTCCATATGAGACATTGTAAGAGGTATCACTAGTGGCTCATGACCCACCACCTTAAGAGTATTGTCTTCACCACCTCCAAGGCCTGTGACCCAAGGAAATTGTGGGGAGCCTAAGGATAAAATTCCTAACACACACCTTAGAAAATATTTAATCAATTGAGAAGACTAATGGATAGGTACAAATACTTCCTTTAGAAAATACCATGCCTCTCTTCCTTCTCCCAAATCCCAGACTATGCAGTTGGATTGTACCTATAAAGGTTGTAAGAACATAATTGATACCCCACTAACCACTAATATGGTCGGGTTCAGGTCTAAGTCTTTGTGTCAAATATATATAAGATGTGTGTTATTTTTTTAGAAGCCATATTCAATTTAAATGTGTTATTGTTTAAAACATTTTAAACAGTTAAAACGGTTTAATAAGATGGATTATCATTTTTTGGTCCATAAGGGCCCACAATCCTTATGAATCAAAACATGGAATCCACTTGAACCATACCATAACACATTCCATCCCATGTGACCAATGGTACATGGATCAATATGCCATAATTTATTTCACAAAATGTCTTCTTTAACCTATTCAAGAGGGAACTATTAGGATAAGTAAGACAATCTAACTATCAATTCTGTTTTCCAATACCTGCACAAAGTGTTAACACAATTCCATACATACTTAAGGCACAAACAATATGCAATGGGAAAATCAGAGTTGAAAATAAACATTTCATGGTAAAATTCAAGGAATATTATTCTTATCATGCCTAATATGATTCATGGAATGTATTTAACTCATTTCATTGTTAATAAGTAATGAAATTTCATTTCAATAATACCAACATCAATAACATCATATAGAAGATGTGTCTCCCAATGGTGAAGTCATATAAACCAAAATTAGTAAAATCAATAAATGCAATTTCCCATCCCAGGTAATTTGGGGTTCCCCTGTACATGGGATAACTACTTTCAAAGACATGGTAAATTCCTAATCCCTTTAAAACATAGTCTTATGTATAATACCCAAACTATAATATAAATTTAAAAAATGATTGGATACCACTTTTTAATGTCACGACCTGAGATCCTCTAACCCATTCTTTATGTTTGTGGGTTACATGGCCTCATGCACACCTCCTCATACGCCATAGGCTACCGACTATGAGTGAGGGTGTAATAATGGTACATTGGGGAGACTATACCTTCATATCAATGTGGCACAAAAGATACAAAAAAATACATACAATAATATCCGAAGAATATAAATAAGAAAACTGAATAATAAAGGAAATAGTGGAAGAATAAAAAACTAAAAAATTGATAATATAATAAAAATCCTCTAAGATAGGGTCTAATACATGTATTCATGTCATGTTAGTGAAAAGGGGGGACATGGGAACTTTAATATTAACACTTTATACAAAAATAAAAAATAAAAAAACAACTTTGCTATCATCATGAGTGAATGCTCTGTCTTATTCTCTTAAGATCCATCTATAATAAATACATATCAGCAAGCTGTAGTAGGGACCTTTAACTTATTCATACTTATAAAAAGATAATATTCTCAGGCAACAAAGGTAGCTAGAGTAGTGTGTGATATAAATATCAGCAGGACACCACCAACGATGTCTAGCTGTAATCTAAGCAGTTCTTGTAATTGAAAATTGTGTAGGAATAATGAATTAATAAGAACTAAATAAATGAGTGAAAAACATTACCACTCAGGTTCCTAAGGCACACATGTGGGGTCTACATGCTTCAGCTCATGGCTAGAATGGATGTATGAAGAGTTACAATATATATATAGTACTAATATATATAGTTTAATTATATATTTAATCCCTCTATATGAACCAAGAACGTGCATACAAAAGTATGCATATACCTGGAAGACTATTTTTGGCTATACCGAGGCATAACAGAAACATCCATGACCAGTATAACAAGCATATAAGATCATGCAATAGGGTACAAGGCCTACATCCCAAGAAGAGTATGAGATGTCATGAAACAACACACCCGATGTTGACTGAGCCATAATGGAAACACTCTAATCATGGAACATGACATATAAATCCCAACTCCAATGAAGTATCACTAGTGTGAGACATCATGATCAGCAAATGATGTAAGGGAGGGTGATACTACCACACTCAACTTGTCCCTTACCATTGTGTCATGGCCTCAATGAAGGCACATTATAATTATAAATTTCCTGGGAAATTACCTCCCATCCATCATGTTCATTTAGCCTATATTCAAATAAATGATACAAAGACATATTCATAATTTAATATATGAGGAATTAACTCTCAGGTTCCTTACTATCCAAGTTCAATTACATTTAAAACATTAAAATTCACAATGATAATTTTATAAAGCATAAACAAAGGAATAGTTTCACTATTATCAATGAGTGATTCATTTAATCCATTTAGTTCATTTAAAGAAGGTAAAACCATCATGCATTATCCATTTCATTTAAATCAAAACACTCTATTAATCAAAAATAAAAAATTTCATAATAAGTATCAATGGGTAACTTAGGAGGTGACATGGAAAACAAGTCAAAGTTATACTTGGGAAATTACAAACATATGAGGGAAAAACACCTAAGAGGTGCTTCAGGTTCCATTTAATTTTCATGTCTAAGGGAAATTTCATTAAAAAATCTCATCTTGAAGGTAAAATGGAATTCCCTCACTTTAATACAATTATAGAAAATGGACAATTTTAATTGTATCACCCAGGTGGTGACCATATATGGTGCATACAAAATATGAACAACCAAATAAAGATCAATATGAGTACAATAGGATGCATTGATCAATTTTTATGGAGAAACAAATTAAATGGATACGCTCAAATGATGATGGTGTATGACCCAACGAAAAAATTTAAAAAACATGGAAACTCAAAGTTAAAGTGACTTGACTGCCTACCTCAAGGCCGTAGATGGCGCCTCGCTCAATAGCAGCCTTTGATTCTGAGTAGGTTGGAAGAAATATGAGAAGTGTTCCAATGCCCTAAAATTAGGGTAAATGATATTGAATCTAAATAGTGTGATTTATTTAAAATAAAACTAAAATAGAAGGTAAGTGTGAGGTTATACATACCATAAGGAGTGCAAGGCTTCCTTTAGATCTTGGTTTAGTTTCCATATGAAGGAATTATTAAACATCCAAGAAATGGAGGAGAATAGGCCATCCAGAGCAGGAAAGGGGGATGATCTACTAGTTTGAGCATGAGGAAGATGGAAATTAGGTTATTAGATTTAAAGACTGAAAAATGTAATTGCACCCCAAATTATATAGGGGCATGGTTGGGCCACACCATGCGAAAACCATGGTCATTTCAGTTCTAGTTTGGGCCCACCAAATTTTTAGGTGCACATTTTGACTAACCATGCGAAAAATATATAGAGTGGATCTATCTGATATGTGCATCCTGGTGCATGGTCGTGCGCCCTGGGTCACACGGTTATAAAAAAACTATACGACCCAATTCCTTCTTTGCATTTTGGGGATTTGGGCTTCGAAAGAGTCCCAAAATCTCCTAGAACCTTCTTGAATTTACTACACATCAATATTAGGGATGTTTCATAAAACTATATTTAAAAAATATTGATCGACAACTTCAATGAAAAGTTGTGTTACACATGAGTCTTAAACAAACACATAAAAAAATGAAATAACATATTTGAAGGTTAGTTTCCAACCACCATTTGCTGAGAAAGGGATCTTCCATTGAGGACCCATATCAGAAATCATAAAATTATTTTCATAATCCTTTATCCTTGATACACCACCACAAAGTGAACAAATCATGCTCCATGATCTCTAATATCCAATGAAAACACACATATAGGGAACCAAGGATCGATCATGATTAAAACTGGAAAGAAACTAGTTGAATCACTTACCTAAGTTAGGATAGTGATGAATATATAGAGAATAATATAAGAAAACCATACAACTAGAAAAGTGAATAATCATGATGACCACATTAAACCCGACCATCAATCGTTGGTACAATTAATCATTGAATAAAAAAAGAAAATGAACAATATAGGTGAAATAAAAAATTCATAAATTAATAGGGATATGAAATATCAGATATGTAATTGAATAAAGAATAATCATTCTATACTCAGGAATCATAGAATATAGGGTGAATACCATAATAAAATTCATTACCTGAAGAAAATTTTGATAACCAAATGATAATGAATATGAATCAGTGTCCTTGGTGATTCCAATCAAGTTCCATTGATGATCCCATGAATCCTTACCTGTTAAATTATAATATTTATCCTATAGAGGATCAAAACTAACACCAGATTTATGTAGCTAACCCTCAAGATTTATTTTTGTGATGTTTAAATAGAGGAAATATTTTTCCAAATGACTAATTAAACTAATTAATTTATTTCTCTATATCCACTAACAACTGAGAAATACCACTTGACAAGATGTGAATAAAACATTCACCAGCTCTAGGGTGAGAACCTCATTGATGGATCAATGATGATGTCAGTTTTCCTATACGATGTTCCATTCAATAGATATAACCATTTCACAAAAAATTCATCTGGGTGATCTAAAAATAATATTTTTTAATACCTCTTTATGATTGAAAATTTATATAGGCTTATCCTAGGTGTAAGCACCACACCTCTAAATCAAAATATCCATTAGATAATTTTTTGAGGTCATCTACTAAGTTAAATAAACTATTTCTCCATGGACTGGCCCTGGACTTTGAAAATGAAAATTGATCTAAGAATATATTTGAAAAATTATGGATCTTTACATATTCCCCCTCCATAAAGTCCTTTTTATCCCAAAAAGGTAAACAACCATAAATAAAAAATAGGGAAGCTAATGAAACAACCTCTTATGAAACAATCAACAATTTCTTGAACATTATTTATATTTTAAGCTGAGATACGTAAGAGAACTCAGCATACCCTCACCTAAGAAGGAATTATCCCCTTTCCTCATCAATGTTATTAGAAACATGCAGTCTCTCTCTGGGAGTCTTACCATGAATCCACACATAAAACGTTTTATTATCCAAAATTCATCTCAACAAAAGGAATGGAACAAAAAAATAGACCATACACACTAGTACAATAAATGTTTAATAAGAAAGGTTACCAATGATGGGAGGTCCTCTATCCCCACCATTAATACTTTTTATGATTCTTATCATTGTTTGAGGAAAACTCATCCTTGATGCACCCAACATTGATCACATCATAAAAAATTCTCCACTAACACAAGAAGGATCTTTAAGAAGCAAGATCCAGTAGATCAATGTAAGTTCATATCTACCCTCCTACCCATAAGGAATAGGATACCATGTCTCTAGATCTAGAAACAAAGGATATATAAGCCTTCTTCTCCAATTAAAACATTCATGTGAATCCCCCATCAACATCTCGATTCCCAAAATTTTTTATAGTCACTATCAAAGATATCTTGGTAGTGTTGTCATATCTATTCCTTGAATGATACTAAGGAGAACCATAGGCACTACACTATCCTTGACCAACTACTCAACCACACAAAACTACCCAATAAGTGGCCCAATGCACAAAAAGTAGTAGCAGATGATCTAGACCATTCAGATGAACCTTCTTAATCTGCTCTAAACTCTAAGATAACACTTTCATTAGAAACAAAAATCCACAACCACTTGAGAAAATATCTTCCTCCACTTAATAGTAAGAGTTGTCATGTTATGGGTCGACCCATAGAAATCTGTAGTATATACATCACTAAGGGTCATGTTTTTCTATATTGGATCCCCTTAGTATGCCCATCTCGATATTCACCATAAAGACCATTGAAAAAAACAATACAAATAAGAAATTGGTGGATTTGATCCCTAAACTATGGAAAACATGCCTTTTAATCTCTTGAAAACATTTGGACACATAAGAGAACTTAATATTCATCACCACCACAAGCCTCCCCCATACTAAGTAACTACATGGGGCTACTGCTATCAATCTAATGTGAGAAAAAACTATTTTCCTTACAAATGATAACTATTTTGAATCTTTTTGTATATTCCTCTCCTCCAACATTTAGAAAAATCATTCTATACTAAATTTTTTGACTACCTTGCTTCTGATACTTCACTACGATCTCACCAACTATCTTGGATTCACCATCACAATCATCATCATTACCCCATGAAACCAGGTTTTATACTATGATATTTTATTAAATAGATTGTAATTTCAAGGAAAGGAAAGGGAAACATTTAGAGAATTCCAAATAAGCTACTCCACAAACCAACTACTATATGGACCTAGTCCACATGATTAGAAATTCTACAGGGGAATTCATTATCCCACTCATAAATATTCAAAAATCATTCTCAGAATGAAATATGATGCATAAATTATCCTTTCAAAAAATAGTCAACCATCGGTTAACCTTAAAAAATAATATTTATATTCTTCCAAACTCATTAAAAGTGAATTCACAAGTATGAAACTGGTTTTGGGATAAGGTATATATCATTTTAGTTTTTAATTAATTATTTATTTTGGACCTAATAGGGATTAATATTGTGATAATGAAGGTTTTGGGATTTTCTAGTGCTTGTTCGGATCTTGGAGCCCAAGATGGTATGAAATATACACTCACTTCATGGTTTGTAGAAACTGTGAAATCTAGGAAGAATAATCGCTACTAACCATGTGGTGCTGGATAGTGGGGTCATACAGGATGTATAGTTTTCTGTAACAATGTACCTAGGGTTGCATGACCATGTGAAATGTCTCTAGTTTTTTGAATAAGATTTTCACATGGTTGGTTCAGGTTTTCCCTAATTGTACGACCTAACCATGCAGGTTCCCTATCTATAGTTTATGGAGCATAGTTGGCACATGGTTTCCCTAACGGTGGTACCAAACCATGTGATGATCATTTTTGGGTGACTTTATGAAAATGACCTTAAATGAATGTTCATTTATTTCCTCTTTGTCTCTTTTTTATTTCCAGTAGAAATTCAATATTCTTTTCTCCCATTTGAAGACTCAAATACATCTATGCTTGATTTTGATCCTGAGCTCTAATCTGCTGTCCATTTAGATCTCCATTTATCCCATTTTACGTTCATTGATATGTTCTTAATTCTATTTTATCCATGTTTAATTATTCTATCTATTTATGATACTATTTAGATATATCATCATATTCCCTATTTTCCGGGCATTGAAACATTATTCATAAGTCTTACAATACAATCAAAGTTAGGCGATTATACTAGATGAGGAGAGTTATATGAGTATGAGGTAGGTGGTCTATAACTCATACCTAAATATTCATCATTTAATAAATTTCCATGCGTGTATTCCAATTTCTTTCGATATTATCTATTTAATTAATATGTATTACTTATAGTTGTTATAATTTCATTCTAAGAATCTAATTTAATATTTTATTTATCATTTGAGGTTGTGACATCCATAATGACCACCTCAAGTAAGGTGATTTCTATATTTGGTATTTTAGTTGTTTGGAATGTTTGACTATGCCACCATTTAGGTGTGCTTAGTCTTTATCCTACTAATGGTAAGAAAAAATTAATTAAATGCACATAGAATTGGTGTTTTAATATCCTTGTATATGTTAAATCCACTAGATCCTTCTTATTTAAATGTTTTTAATTAATAAATGAATCATAAATGGTAATTGGAATGTATATATATTTTATACCACTTGGCCTTGCTAATTATAAATGAATTGAACATGGTTTCTCATCCTTATCCCAGCTTGTCATGTTTGTGAAAGGTAAAGGAGTGAACCAAGTAATTAAATATGTAATGAATTCAATGGTTCAATCCCCCTTAATCCTTGTCACACTAAAGAAAGGAAATGTATTAAACCTTCATTTTTTTAAATGGTATGAATATTACTTAGACATAATTATTAAATGAATCAATTTTAAGGTGAATAATTGTATATAGATGCTGAAATAATTATAGGTGTGGTATAACTCATGTTATCTTTTTTATTGCTGAGGGTATTCCTTGAACACCCTTAGACGCCATTCCAATTTAAGGATTCTAGTCGAAAAAGAGATACCCACCTTGGAAACTAATCATTATCTATTATTGGATGCCCGAAATGACACTTTAGGATCACCCTATTATCATTCAGATATTAGGATGCCTTGGATACACTCCTTACATCTAGAGTGCATCTACAGACATGGGTTTCCATGGTTACATCCATCGAGCCTAGTCACTGAATACCTATTTTACCTTGGATGAGATCCTTGGAATCCAATAGAATTATTATTGTTGATTTCCCTTGATGAAGCTCCTTGGTTTATACTCTTAGCCCTTTGTCCAAGATATATCTTACTATAAGTTGGCTAGACCCTTGAGGTCATAGATTCGTTGGTGATTACCTTGGATTCCTTTCATTATTATTATTTTTATAGTACGCCTTATCATATGTTAAATCATTTACATCTCACCTTGTCAGGATGTAAGTGCTGGTTATGCCTGACATGACTGTTTATATCAATTGTAACTTAATTAATTAATAAACTAGATACATGTTCAGACACAAACTAAGGGATGAAGCAGGTACATGGGTATTTATGTTATTTTACTGGTTTACTTGTATATATGCATTCGTGCACACTATTTTAGTTTATACTACATGTAAAATATTCTATAGATGTACTTGATGGTGGATTATTGATATTTATCTCACAATCTATCTAGAAAACTATTGGAACCCAGGTATATTATATATATGTAGATGTCCAAAACGGAAAGCGTACCACTCCAGACACATGATTTCTTGCTTGTTTAGAATGGACATGGTAGTAAATGATCGAACTGGAGTTCGAGATTCTGGGGATTGTTTTGGATTCCTTTTTCTTATTTTGTATAGTATTGTTTCCTACTTCTTCGTATCCATTTTTCTTGTTTTATAGTGACATGATATATATCATCATTATATTTTTTATATCGTTATCACTTTCCTAGTTGTTTATTATCCCTATCCGCTTATACTATGGCTTCTGGTTACTTATATTTCTTATATTATTTACCTATTATATTATTCATCTATTGTGATACCCTTTGGTAATAAGGGAACAATATCCCCATAGACACACGCTAATTCCTCGCTCTTAGTTGGAAACCTCTAGAATTCGGGGAGATTCACCTGAGGCTATGTGGACTACTGAGCTCAGGGAACCTATTAGTGGAATCTAGGTCTGGGACCTCACAATGTGGTTTTAGATCCATTATTTTATTGATTTACTATTTGGAGATAGTAGTTTGGAGATTAGGAACACTATATAATTTGGATAGCTACGCTTGGGAATAGCTAACCCATGTTCATGGTATCTTCTGATTTTCTTGAATTATAATTGTTGTTCTAATTTTTCCTTTGATAATTTATATAATTTCAGCTCTGGGTGATGCACATGTTGTGTTTTGGTTAATATTATTATTTTGATTGAGGATATTTTTTAATCCTTGGCCTGATGATATGAGGGTAAGTAGATTTTTTTCATGCATCATCATAGGCACCGATAATTCACATGCCATGAATATGCTATACCATATAGGTGCATTTTATAGATTTCATTTCTTGGTATTCCTATGATTGCTGAGTGATGTTATGGTAGTTGTATTATCCCTGCTATTTTCCTTGGATAAAATGAGTGATTTAGTGATTCAATTCATGATGTGTTGTGGCCCCTCATGGTTTGGAATGAGTAATTTACGAAGTATAGCCATTAGGTTAAAATTAAACCGGTGTTAATTTCAGTGATAAGGTGTGTGGGCCGTGATTGAATGTGAATGAAAATCAATTTTAATCAAATTATGACATAAGTTAAAAGAAAATTCAAACTGAAATGTTAAAAATAACATATAAAATGAAATGTTTTCTAGTAAATGATGTTACAAGATATAGTTGAAACTTAATGTATTGGAACCCCTATAATTTATACTCAAATGCTTACTAATACCTAGACTTCTAAGAAGGTAGTTGGGGTGGTATACCATGGTTAAGGATCCCTTTCCATTCATTATACTTCCACTAGTACTTCTATATATTAGATAATAATATTTCTATGAGGTGCTGTCTTGGAATTTGTAGACCTATGTTGCTACGACGCCCTTGTGTCATGCGCTAGGAGGGCGGCATTGACCATGTTCCTGATGTGGCATGCCCTAATCTTCAAGTCCTATCACCAAGAGTTTTACTTGAGGAACCTCCTATTGTACCTAATCTCGGCACTAATGGTCTTCTTTGTGATAGTTTCCTACGTCTGATGCAGTCCATGCAAGGTGCTCCACAACCTGAACATACGATGGTTGATCTGAGCAATGAGTTTTAGTACCAACATCCTCCCACCTTTTCAAGGGATAAAATTTCACAGGATACTGAGTCATAGATGGAGTAAACCTTTCCTATATTTGATAATCCAGATACATCTCTAATGATGAGGGTCAATCTTATTATGTACATTTTGCATGATTCTACTAAGCATTAGTGGGATGTAATTACCAAGGATTGTTGCCATTGGGGAATGGTGTGGGATGATTTCTAAACTACCTTATATGATTAGTTCTTTCCTCATATAAAAATAATTTACTGAGTGAGATAGTTCAGGCATCTTATGTAGGGTTCCATTTAATTTATCGAGTATTTAGTATGTTTCAAAATGATTCAGTGCTTTTCACAACTTGTAGCTGGTGATGAGTTTTTATGTGCTATATGCTTTGAGAATGGTGCCATGTATGCCATCTGTACTCAGGTGAATTTTTTTTTAAACCTATTTTCTTTGAATTAGTCAACAAGGATATTATTACTGCGAACAACCTAAGGGATGGTGATAGAACCAAGCATATAAGATCAGCACTATGGCTGTCCAGTAGTTCATCTAGTATCGAGAAATGTTCCCTGAATGTTTTTCATCAGAGAAGTGGCAGCCAGAGTACCTATTCCTAAAGATTTAATGTATTTCATCAGTGTGGATGAGAGGGGAACCTGAGGCCTCATTATTATAGAGATCATCTGGAGTGTCGGACAGGTATATGTATGGGGAATATTTAGAGATTATGTGATACCTCTGCATATTCTTTTAGTAGAAGAGGATCCACACCAGCTCCACCTACCTGGGTAGGTTATTTTACCCCGCATCTGGTGGGGAGTTAGAGTTGCACTAAAAGGACAATTTTAGGAGGTGTTCATGGCCATTGTATCCAAACTCCTGATCACAAGAAGTTCTAGCAGAGCAGTCATGATTGTGAAAGTCCAGCTATTGTATAAGGCTAAAGATCAGGTCAGTTTCACGCACAACAACTGATACCCAAGGATCAGGTGGTGGGGCCATCTACAGTATGTGGTACTATTCTAGTATTCTCCATTATTGTATCTAATTTATTTGATACATGTGTTTCAAACTGATTTAAAATTTTATTTTTCAGGGAAAGACTAAATCGAGGAATACCATATTATTATGGTGTAATTACCCTAAACACTCTTTTAGGAGTATGTTCAAAGGGAATATTCCAATTTAGGGACTTACCACTTGAGGTAGGATTTTACCCTTTCTTTCAAAACCTATTTTTTTCTAAATATAATGAGCTTTGATGTCATTTTTAGGATGGATTGGTTTTTTCTATATCATTAACTTTTAGTCTTCTATCACTACATGGTATCTTTTACATCACTAGAGGAGAGTAGTTATCTACAAAAGGGTAAGTGGAATGTACATTCTAGTAGATATGGACTAAAGCATCATGGTTTAAGTGGAGTGAACACCCAGATTGCTAATATTTTTATGAAGGGTCATGGTTTAACTTAGTTTTAATTTTCTTCTAGTAGTAGATCATTTAAGGGATGTCATTCCCAACAAATTTTCTAGCTTACCACCTAGTAGATAGGTAATGTTTATGATAGAGATCATTCTAAGAGTATCTCTTGTGTCGATTCTCCCATATATAATGGAATCTACCAAGATTTAAGAGATAAAACAATAGTTGGAGCAAAGGAGGAAATTTTTTTTATAAACCCCAATACTTCCTCTGGGAGTTCACCCATGCTTTTCCTAAGAAGGTGGATGGGAACCTTTTCTATGCATGGATTATAGATGCTTTAACTAACTTGCGTTCAAGAATCAGTATCCACTGCCTCACATAGATGATATTTTTGACCATCCCTAAGGAGCTAGCATATTATCTAAGATCGACCTTACACCAATATATCATCTAGTTCAATTCAGGCCATCAGAGAAACCTCATATAGATTTTCAGAGCATTCATGGTATGTATCAGTATCTTGTGATGTTTTTCGGTTTTATAAATCCACTGGCCATTTTTATGGCATTGATGAAGATGATTTTCGACCATATATGGATTCCTTTTTCATAGTATTTTTGGATGATATGTTGGTGCATTCTTATACTCATAGAGACTATGATTGGAACCTTGAGATCATTCAGAGTACAATCAAATAGAATCAAATTTATGTAATATTTCTAAGTTCTACTTATAAATTGAACAATTTCACTTCTTGGGTCATATAATATTGAAATCAAGAGTATCTTTTAACCTAGAGAAGCTAAGTGCTCTGTTTTTTAGGAGTATCCCAATAAGTTTTTTTACATATAGAATTTCATGGGGATGTCTAGATATTATAGAAATTTCATACTGTCCTTCTCACTCATTATTTCACCTATTATTAGTCTTAAAAATAAGGTTGCTATGTTCCCATGGTTAGAAGAGTGGGAGAAATATTTTAAAAAGATGATAGGAAGGCTTGTCTCAAAACCTATTCTAATTCTTCCAGAGCCTGGTAGATTCTATATATTTTTCTATGATGCATCAAGAATTTTCCTAGGAGTGGTGTTGATATAGGAGGAAAGAGTCATTTAATGATAATCTTGGTAGTTGATGCATCATTAGAGAAACTACCCACACACAACCTAAAACTAGAAACAACTTTCCATTCCTCACATTGTCGGAGACACAATCTGGTGGGTGAGTGATTTGTGGTGTATACAGACCATACAAGATGAAAATATATATCAACATAGGTTTAATTATATCTCATATAGTAGATATGGGTCAAATATATTTATTAATTTGATTTTGAGTATTTCTATACACCAGGAAAAGGAAATGTAGTAGCTGAAGCGTTGAGTCAAAAAAATTAGACACATTCCATATGGGAAGTCGACAATGAATTGAAATTAATGCCCATATTTTATAAGATGAATATGGAGTCTATTGATGGTAAAAAGCAGTACTATCTCTCTGTCGTGATAGTTAAATCTTCCCTCCTTGAGAAAATGAAGTGTTTTCAATTTTCAGATCCTAAAGGCTTGGTTCATCAGGAGAGTATTTCAAAATACGACCCACCTATGGATTTCTCAATGGATAGATATGACATTTCTTGTTCACATGGATGTATATAAGCTCCGATAGATATGATATTGGAATTGATGTATGAGTCCCATGCTTCTCCATGTCCAGTTTATCCATGAATCTTCAAGTTGTATCGAGATATGCAATGCTAGTATTTCTAGTATGAGATATGATATTAGATAACAAGTTTTATCACTATGTGTTCCACATGTTAGCAGGTGAAGGAAGAGAACCAGAGAACTGCAAGATTTTTATAGCTTATTCCAATCCCTAAATTGAAATTGGAATATGTTTTCATGGACATTATGGTCTATTTATAGAGGTTAATTAGAGGTAGTGACACTATATGGGTTTCCATAAATAGACTGAAGAATGTATTCCACTTCCTTCCTATCTAACAGTCTCTATCATTTGATAAAATAGAAAGACTGTATGTTCTTGAGATCGTACCACTACCTGGGGTCCCTCATACTATCATTTTAGAGAGGGATTCTCATTTCACATCATGGTTCTATCAGGAATTGGGGAAGGCTATGGGTACATAGGTGTTTCTAATCTAGCTTTTCTACCTCGTACTGATGGAAATTCAGAATAGATGATACATGTTCTATAAGAAATGATTCTTGCATGGGTCCTTGGTTTCGATTGAGCTTGGGAGAATAATATCCCTCTCATCGAGTCCTCCTATAATAACAAATTCTGGGAAATGGTCAGAGGGATCCTTTTGAGGCAATGTATGGTAGGTCATGTTGTTCACCCCGATAATAGAAAGAGGAAAGAGTTGCAACAATACTAGGTCCTCATATCATGCAATAGACTTTGGGGAAGGTTCATCTATGCATGAATTATATGTCTACTAGTTAGTAACGAAAAAAAATCAATTGTCGGTCACCATCGATGACATAAAGAGTTTAAGATCAATGATCATGTTTTCTTGAAGGTATCACCCATGCTTGGTCAGAGATGGATACATAGGCAAGGGAATATATCATCTCATTATGTAGGGCCATTTGAAATATTGGAGAGAGTCTAGCCGATATCCTATAAGTTATTACCATCTCATGGGTATCATTCCATGCATGACATCTTTCTTGTTTCATAGATTCGCAGGTACCTTGCTGACCCATCTCGTAATTTTGATCCTAAGGAAGATTTGTTATATAATTATGATACATTTGATGAGTATCATATTCTCTTGTAGACCAGATCATAAAGGCTCTTTATGGCTGGTTTGTCTCTCTATTTTAGGTTTTATGGAATAATGACTATTTACAGGAAAATAACTAGTAGAAGGAGGTCGACGTATATCCCCATTATCCAGAGTTGTTCTCAGACAATGTTTTTTTCCTTGGAAGGTGAACTTAAGGATGAGTTACTTTAAGGGGAAGAATGTAAGAACCTGGATTTGTCTTAGGTGTGGATCCTTTTAATTTTGGTTTAATTATTTATTTTGGACCTAATATGGATTCTTAATGAGTTTATAAATGTTTCAGGGGGTGTTTAGGGATTGTTGAGAGCTCAAAAAACCAGATTGTATTTAAAATAATCGAGCCACATGGTTGTTAGAAACTATGTGATTCTGGGTGCATGTTCTCTCATAACTGTGTAGTGCTAGACAATGGAATGATACATGGTTCACAATTTTCCCTAACCATGTACTAGGGGCTGCTCGACTGTGAGAAATGTATACAGTTTTTAGGAGAGTATTTTTTCATGTTTGGAAAATGGTTTCCCTAACCATGTAGTCACCCCTCACCATAGTAGATGGAGTAAAATTGGCACATGATTTCCATAACCATGCTTCCAAAGCATGTAATTCTTATTTTTGTGTGATTTTACAAAAAAATCATTTAAATTAAGGTTTATATTTCCCTTATTCACTATTTTTATTTCTAGTAAAAAACCACACTTATCTTCCCCTATTTAAAGACTCAAATTATTCTAAGATTTATTTTGGTACTGGTGTCAGATATGGTATCCATTTTGATCATTGTGCATGTCATTGGACTCACATTAGTGGGCTCTAAATCCCTTTTCAGTTTTTTGCCTTTATTTTTATATCGAAGATGCTATTTAGATGTAGGATCATAGACCCCATTTATAGGGTGTTGAATCATTATCCAGATCTCTTCAAATAGAGGAAAAATTAGAGGATGATACTAGATCATTAAAGTTGTATGAGTATAATATCAGTAGCCTGTAAATCATCCCTAATGATTTTCCATTTTATAAAATGTTTTGTTTCTGTGTATTTCATTTGGAATCATCTGTTTAATTAAAGGGTCTTTCTTATAGTCATTAGAAACATATTATAAGACTCTCATTAACTATTTTCTCCATCGTTGAATGTTATTACCTCAATGATGACCACCTTGTGATGGGTGATTTCTATATTTGGGATTTTATTGGTTTTAAATTTTTGTTTACGCAACTATTCGGGTGTGCTTGGGCTTGAGACTACTAATGGTAATACTAAATTAATTATATAACCATGGAATTGGTGTTTGAATATCCTTGTATATGTTAGATCCAATTTAACCTTCTAAATAAAGTGTTTTAAATTAATCAATGAATCATAAATGGTAATTAGAAATTATATATATATGATATCACTTTTACTAGATCATTATAAATGAATTGAATGTGGTCGCTCATCCTTATCCTGCCTTGTCATGTTTATGAAAGGATAAGGAGGGAAACATGTAATTAAATTTGATATGACTTCAATGGTTTCACGCCACTTTATCCTTTTCACAGTAGTGAAATGTAATGCATTGAACCTTATTTTCGTTAAATGGTTTGACTATTACATGGACTTAATTATTAAATGAATCAATTTTAAGGAGCCTAATTTTATATGTTCCTTGACATCATTATAGGTGTACTCAAACTCGAGTTAGCTTTTGGATTCCCAAGGTAATTCTTTGAGAACTCATTAAATCCATTTCGATTCAAGTATTTTGGTTTCAAAGGGTGAGACCCACCTTGAAACCCGATCCTCATCTATTAGTGGATGCCCAGAATGACATCGTAGGATCCCTCCATTATCATTTAGATATGAGTATTCCTTGGATATACTCCATGGATCTATCACATCATCTATAGATATGAGGTTATATGGTTCCATCCGTTGGGCCCAATAAATTATTACCCATTTTTTCTTAGATGAGATCCTTAGACTCAGATAGAATTATTATTTTGTTTTGAACTGGATGATGATATTTTAATTACACTATTAACCCTTTAGCCAGGCTATAGGTTACTACTGAGTTGGATTGACCCCCGAGGTAATGGAATACTTGGGGATTACCATGGATCCCTTTTATTATTATTATCATTATAGTATTCATTGTCATATCCTAGATAATTCACTTCTCACCATGTCATGATTTCAAAGCTAGTTATTCCTCACATGTCGTTTTATATAAATTAGGACATAATTAATTAATGAATTGGTTAAATGTTTAGACACCAACTAGGGGATGAAACAAGTACTTGGGTTTTCATGTTATCATACTAATTTACTTTTATGTATGCATGCTTGCACATTATTTCAGTTTATATTATGAACATGATGTTATAGGCATCATTGGTGGTGGCCTATTGTGATTTATCTCACACCCTATATGGGAAACCATTGACACCCAAGTAGAAAAAATTTATCTAAGTGTTGACAAAGAGAATCATACTGCTTCAGACACATTATATCTTTCTTTCTTAGGATGGAGATGGTATTAGACAACTGAGCTGGATCTCGAGATGTTGGGAATAGTTTTTTATTATGTTTTCTAATTTAGTATAGTACTATTTCCAGTTTATTGGTATCCCTGATTTTAAGTTTTATAGTTACATGGCATGTATCATCATTGACATTTGAATGTGGTTATTAGTTTCTTAGTTGTTTATTATTCAAGTATTATGCTTTTTTGGATTCTATTAAAATATATTACTACCACTAGTTACCGAATATCTTATTTATCCACTATGCTACACTCTGGTAATGAATGCATAGTCTCCCCATAAACACACCCTCGGCCCTTGCTACTAGTCGCTAGTCTTTGACATTTATGGAGATGCACTTGAGGCTATGTGTCTAACTGGCCTCAAAGAAAATCTCAGTGGAATCTGTGTTCCGGATGTCACATCTCATATATAAATATAGTGAACCATCTAAAAACTCAACTCATATTATGGTACATGAGGTACAAGGAAGAATAATCAAGTGAAAATATATGACACCAAGTCATCTCAAAGATCATATACAAATGAGTACTGTTTTAATAAGAAGGAAATATAATACATATATGATATAAAGTAATAATTTTCAATGATTTAAGAAAAAACCCAATCATCACTGCTCCAACCATTGATAGTCACTCCACATGAAAGGGATACTACTCATCGCTGAATCATTCCCACGAAATGAGGTAAAACCACACCCTATAGTCTATTAATACCATACCATTTTTTCAGACTCTAAAACTAACCATAATAGTAAACCGCACAACCTATCCAAAATATAATTGGGTAACAACAACTCTTCAATGTGTCTATAAAAAATCATGGGAGTGTCGATCATGTATGGAGGACCATAACCTGCCCGAGCTCCAAGATATAGGAGTACCAAATTTATATATAGAAGTTCACTCCTCAGGTGTGTGTGGGGGAGTACCAACCCTATCTTCATATAGGAAATAGGGGACCACACCTAAATATAAATGAAACTAGAAGGGGAGTACTGACCTTATAAATGATCTGAAAATCATCCAAAAAACCCATCATCGGCTAACAAATGTCGAAGAAAAAAATCACTCTAACAATCCCTATAATGTTAATTATTGAAAAACTAAAGATGACATACTCACATGTCCAACTATGATCATGTACAAGGAGATATAACCAGATGGTGGGTTTCAAATAAGTACATGGCTTGTCCCATAGGGAACCTAAGCTATATCCTCTATAAAGTATCACATTCATGAATGGTTACTACTCAACATGTTAGGCCCCAACCACACATCATGATGGTTATGGTACATGATGCACTGGTTTGAGATTGGTACTTTATGTGTTTCACAACTTCCACTTCATGTAAATTGAATTACATGGAATGAGTTCTTATCCCACGTGACATGTAGGGGATAAAAAAATTCATTGGTGTGTACTCCTTATACCCTCCATGAATTGAGGTAGGGTCACACAATGTGTGATCTTAAATGACACACCTTGTGATATCTAACTCTGCTAGAACCCAAGATGATGAAATAATTTTAGTAAATGGAAAGTGTTTGACTGAGCTGCACACCATGTAGAATGCAATTTTAAAAAATTAATGTTTTCTCCCAATTATTCCTTAATTCCATTGAACACATCTTCAATATCACCCAAGTCCTTGCCAACTATAATTATTGTGGAAGAAATATCATCAGACCAAAATCTTCATCCACCTCTTATTGTAAATGATATCTTCCATAAAAGCCCCATCACCCCAAATTCCACCACTAAAATGATGAACATCCCATGATTCATAATCTCCAATATCAAATGGAGACACAAAAATAATTATTTTTTGGTTTGGTCACGATTTGAGCCTAATTGAAAATAGTCGAATGAGTAGCCTAATATAGAAAAATGATGAATTCAAAGAGAATGATATGAGAAAAGCATAACACTACAAATGTGATTAATTATTATGACTGTTTAAAACCCTATTATTAATTGCTGGTGTGAATAATCATTTAATCATCCAGTATAAGTGGAAATTGAATAATCCAATCCAAATAAAAAATTAATAAATTGAGGAGGGTATGAAATATAAAAGTTTAAATTTAATTAAAAAATATAAACCAATGTTTGTGAGAAATTGAATATGGGGTGAATGAAATAATGAAAATTCCATTACGGAAGAAAGGTTTGATCACTAAAAAATAAATCTCTATCTGTTTTTTTATTCTGATCATGTTCTATTTATGGACCCCCAAAATCATGCACAACAGGTCACCAATATCTACCGCAGGATGTCTCCTCTAAAGTCACTCTGTTTTATAGATTACCATAAGGATTTATTTAAGATATGTTGAAACAGGATAAATATTATTCCAAATAACTAATTAAAAAAATTAATTAATCATTTAATTTATTTCTCTATATCTACCCATGAAGGTGAACTACCATAGGACTTGATGTGATTATAACTTCATCACCCCTAGGGTAAAACTAATGCATTGGTCTCAACCCTGGAGTTCTTTTTTTCCATCTAAAACTTCATTCAATAGATGTGATCATTTCATCATAAATACATTCATACAGAGTAAATATAATATTTTTATACTTAATGTTTTTTTCCAGTCCTCTTTGTGCTTGTAATTTCACATCATCTTCACCTCAGAGTAAATAACGTGACCGAAAATTATTTAAACCATCATATATATATATTATGATTTTTTCTACTGAGTTTGATTTATTAGTTTACCCTTATAGATGTCTCAGACTCCAAAACTCAAAATATAGAAAAGTCACATTCGATAAAATATCATACCATTACAAGATAAAAAAACCTTTTATATAAAGGTTTATAATGATATTAAATAAAAAATACACAAAAGTTTAAGATTCAAGTAAGAAATAAATATTCTTAACTTTTCATGAAAAGGAATAACCCTTAATACCAGTGACTATTTTGGAATAATGTCTTTTTTCCCAAGGATACATTCCCCAAGAGAGACCACAATTACATCACAATTCCAACACTTAATATATATAAAGTGTAATTATTTTATTTATTCAAACTTATAGCCTATTTCAAGAAAAATTATTGGTAGAAGAATGATAAATCTATTATCACACCAAGCATGTAACTCTTTAAATGAATGTATGATCATTTATGGAAGTAGTTTATCACTTTAAAATTAATCATACAATAACTCGAAATACAATAATCATATTCTCTAATAAAGTATAGTAGAAACTAAATAAATGAACAATTCATATATTTAAACATGAGATAAATTATTTATAAATATTCATAAATAAAGAAATTATAAACAAATTATAATTTAGTTATTATTTATGTAAATATCATAATGAGATCAATATAAAAACTTTATATTAATTTCAAATATGAACTCCTTCATTTAATTAATTATATGAAATTATAATTAAATATATGATAGTAAATGAAGATAAACATTTTATATACCAATTCTAATTTGTAAAAAAATTATATAATCTAAAAATTATATATTTAATATCATTTAATCCTCGATCATATCAATTATCAAAACATATTTTTACATCGTTTAAATAATTTATTTAATCTGGAATTTAATTTGATAATTTCATATTAATAATTAAAGATTATAAATAATTTTAAATATATAATCCTTTATATTTTTCCTCATTTTCTAATGCATATACATTTTATAAATTAAATTTATACATTCCATATATAAATTTTATATCTGAATTAAATTTCATGAAATATAAATTTAAGAGGTATTTAATATTAACATTTAATATTATAAACATTTATTTTTATAATTATTTCATAAATATTTAATTGATTAATTAGAAACATTTTATATTCATTTAATTTATAAAAACATTCTAAATTAAATAAATATCCCGTAATATCTATTTTTAACTTATAAAAAATTTATAATTTATATAATTATATTCATAATTGATAATTAGAAAAAAACCTATAAATATTGTATTTAATGATATAGGAATAATGAAAATTTCCACTTGAACTTTTATCTATTTCATTTTATGATTGATAATCCTCGACTTGCGATATCACCATTAGTGGTTGGTGAATCATATTTTATGATATTCCAAATATCATTCATATGATTTGAAGCTCCATTTTCACAGCACATGAAAGATTAATCTTGTCCTCTCATCCCATAAGACCCAACATATCATACCTTACGATATGTATAAAACCAAAGGGGTTGAATAGTTTTTTCACCTATGATATCCTATATCGTTAGTTAAAAATATATCTCAATAAAAATATCATAAAGCATTATGAAAAAAATATTTCAAAAACTAATATAATTCATATCAATATCCCATATTGTAAGGACCACCACAATTTAAATTCCATAATTATTTTAACAATATAAAATATGATACATAGTATGATATAAAATTTATTATTTTTCAATTTTATTTCAAAAATCAAGCAACATGGAATAGATAAAAAACTACTAAAATATTTATAAGGATCAAAAAACACTTATTGAAGGTAGCATAAGATGATTGAAAACATACATTCTCAATATCAACATACGTGGAAACAAAAACCATGTACATATATGAAAAATAAAGCATGTACCTTTCACGAAAGATAGCAACAATAATAATGTTTTATCATATTCTTGATGAATATCCATTAAAGAAAACCATAATAATTATTTCTCTATGATGCGTATGTGGGTTGATACGAATTACTTAACACTCAGGAGGAATTATCCTTTACACTCCTGGAATACTGGTACATCTTAATGGAAAAGGGAGGATGAGAAATAATTCCTCAAGAGAATAAATAGAAGTCTATAAATTGATTGAAAATAGATATGGCCTATTTATATATAGCGTCATGGAATTCTAGAGTCTTATATTACATATACACAAATATTATGAAACAGTTGAGTAATTATATCAATTAATAACTCCATTTTAATATTTTGGTTGAGTGTTCATATTTTAATAAAATAAATTAATTTTATTATCCATATGATTCATTGTATGAAAATATCCATACTAATTATTAATTAATGTGGATGAATACTTGAATGTTGAACCCTGAAATTGAACTACAAATGCTTTAAAATATAGCATATCACACTATATAATAGACTTGGGCAGTATCCATATGATATATCTATATAATATTTAATGATATATTCCAAATGTATGAAATATTCCTCTGTATAATGGAAACCGTATACTACGATATCCCTCATATTATCTCATATGTTGTGGCCTAAAGAAATCATATCTATATAAAATTTATTTTAATATCTACATCATTAATCTTCACTTAAAAAACTATTTGGAAAAGAGAATTTAATCCCATGTAATTAAATTTCACATCATGGTACCTCATCACCAATATTTGCAAGAAAACCAAATGAGAAACCCATAATGAATGGAAAAGTGTACATCGGTCTCAACTATACCTCATAAAACCATGATATAACTTTGATTCTTTTCATTCCAATTTCTTAAATCAATTTATAAAAAATCGTAATTGGTAATTCCAATGTGAAAAAATCTATAATATTTTCACATGACCTTGTTTTTTAGATATCAATATCACCACTAATTTGAGGATAATGAGTGAAATATAATTTTGGTGAGATATGTTTTATTATATAACATTTGATATAGAAACACTTCAATTATGATATATAAGAATCAATATCCTCATATAATATGGTGGGATTATCATTACTAAAAAAAATCTAAAATATATTATGAATAATGTAACATCCCGACTTGGGTGCTACACGCTGGTGCCATGAGACAGGCGGTCACATGACCTCAGGAACTCATCCCTGTAAGCTAGTGGCTACCAACTTGCAGAGACGATAAAATATCGATCACACGGAGACTAAAGCCACCTTATCAGAGTAATATAATATAGGAAATTAAAAAAGAACTCCAAATTATATAAACAATAACCAAACCAACCGAATATCATATGATGACCAAAACAAAAAAAATACAATATTGAATACTAAATTATAGAACTGTCATTCTAAGTACGTTTCAGGTGTCAATATTAAAAACCCAAAATAAATACACTAAAAAGTCCCATGTTTGTCCCATATCATGTATGGTTCTCTCATCCATGCCCCATCCCAACTCATCCATGTTGGATAGATCCCTTTCCATTATCCTGTCCTACAAACATGAAGTCTATTCAAGTATGAATTAGACATCTCATGTGATGTGTGAGTATAAGACTGTAGAATACTACCAATGGCATCTATAACAATATCCATTCAATAACAGTGTATTCATCTGTATAAGGAATAAATAAAACAGTAAATTTTATATCTTACATATATTAAATTATTATTTATTTAACCACAAAAATCACATATGGTTCCGAAGGACACATGAATCGTCAATACCTATATTGGCCCATGCTAGAGTCTGAACCATATCACATATTAAATTCATAATTCATTATAACACATGGGATTTAATTATCAATTTTATTTCAATTTGTATCATGGATAATTGGAACTATGGTCCAATTCCATCATTTTTGGTCTATAATTCCATTTCTATCACCCCATGGGTAATTGATGTAGTAGTCCATGTCCCACAAATAAATTATCAAACAATCAACAAAGATAGATTTTGAAGAATAATTATATGTCCCACACTTATTTATCACTATGGGATTTTGAATTAGTGGTCCATGTCCTACACTCATTTATCATTATGGGATATTGAATAGACAAGCCATGTCCTATATACATACATCACATATATCATAATATCACATATATCACATTTCACATGCATCAGAATTTAATAAACATCATGGTTAAGCCAAAAATTTCATAATAACAATTTTCAATTATTTCTCAAACACATTAACATACCAATCACACAATCCATTAATTAATTACCCAATTAATTAATCCAATTCAACAATCATAACATTCCATCAATTAAATGGCCAATTAATTAATTCAATTCCACAACCAGAATAATACATTAATTAATTCACTAATTAATTAATCCAATGATACATTAAAAACATTCCATTAATTAATTCACCAATTAATTAACTCAATTCCATAGTCACAACAGTAATTTATTAATTCAAAAATTAATTAATTCAATTCCACCAATTTCAATTAATGAAATTTAACCAAAATTATTATCACACGGATGTGAAATTAAATAAATAAAATTTTCAATGAAAATTTCCAAATCAAGGAAACGGAAATTTCACAATTATTACATGAAATTAAACTAATACCATGAGATTTTAAATTTAGACCACCTACCATCAAATTGATGATGATTGATTCCCAAAAGAAATCTCCAATTAAATCAAAAGGAACAAGGTCATGATGAATAATGAGATCTAGATCTGAAAACTAGATCCGAGATCAAACATATTAGATATATCTAAACCTAGATCTGGATCCATCAAAATCAGAGAGAAATATTCATTCATAGGATGAGAGAAAAAATGGATAGAGGGAGAAATCCACATGGGATGCAATTATCTTATCGATAGAGGGATGATATTCAATCCAGGATTTGAATATCCAAGAATAGTGGTTGAAGGCCCTGGAATCTATTCAAGAACCAAAAAAAGAAGGAGAAAATGATTTATTATCATGATATTGTGTTTAGAGATTTAATTTGGGATTTTTTTTGAAATTTTAATAAAATTTTCAGGGGTTTAGAATCTGGTACACATGGTTTCTTGGGCAGTGGTGCACGCATGCCACTTCTGGGGGGGGGGGGTGAACAATTACTCCTAAGAGGGTGTATGGTTTGAAAAAACTTGCTCCAACTACGTGAATTCACTCTTTCTAGGTTCCCATAGTTTTCTAGGCTAAGGGAATTGTTTGGTAAAATTATGGGACAACTGTTCATTGCCCCTCTTCCTTATGAATTTCTCTAAATTTCACCCAAGATAAAACCCAGCCAATATATACTAAAAAAAAGGTAAAATTGAAATGTCCTGGTTCCAGAAACCACCAAGAGGCGCCCCGTACCCGGTTTGTCAAATGGCCTCAAGCGCATTTTCCCGAACGTCAGAGGCTGCCGACTAGTTGCGAGGGCCTTGGGTGTGATAGTGGGGAAACTATTCCCTCATTAGTGGAGTAACACAACGGAATAAAAACAAATATATAATAGTGGAAGTAGTAAATATCCAACAATAGTAAATAGTAGAAGTCTGAGATAAGAAACAACTAGAGCACATATATATAAAATGATGCATGGTACATATGTCTAATAAAACAACCAAACAAGTCACAATGCTGAATAAAACTAGTACTAAACCAAAGGACAAAATAAGTAGATAAATATCTCATCACCATCACAAGACTAATAATGGTCCCATGCTATCCATATCAACAAAAATTCAAGTACCTGAAGTAGAAGGGAACTTTCCCTTGTCTACACCTGCAACAATATAATCTGTTTGGGCCCAAAAGAGTGTCCCAAATAGGGTGTGAGACGAATCCTAGAAGGCAACCACCACAATATCTGTGCCTAAAATTCAGTGAATATATGGCTGGTAAAAGTGTAGAAAAAAATATACAAGGATGAACTCAATAGTGACAATCCAAAATTTCAAATTTCAAGTAACCACCAATCAAAGAAGATAACCAAAAATAGGTAACCCTCTGGGAAGTACTCACAGCCTATCCCCTCTGGTCCTACCAAACACATATGAGAAAGAAGCTATCAAATAGGTAACCCTCTAGGATGTGCCCACAACCTATCCCCTCTGGTCTTACCTATCAAGTACATGCAACCCTCTTGGAAGCACACTCAATCTAACCCCTCTGGTTCAGCATAAGCATAGACTCACTGAGGAAGCAGTCATCGTCAATTCCCCCTGTAGTCTTTTATCGTATCTAAAGGTGCTGTAGGGAAGCAATTACATCACATTCCCTATGTGGCCTACGTCGAGGAACTACATACTCTCTAGGGATGTACTCAAAATAAATTCCCCCTTTGGTCTCTCATCGTTAATTATAAAGACACTCTGGAGGAGCCCTTACATCCATTCTCCCTATGGTCCATAACACCGGGTTCTCACGACCCCGTGTATGTAAAACAAGTTTAGCAACACGTATCGGCCAAAGTAAACCTCAATAACTACTTGGATAGTAGTCTACAACATATCAGGATGTCAGATAAACAAGATCACTCTATCCTATAATACTAGGCATGGGAAACAAACAAACCATCCTAACAGGCTAAGTAGAACCAAATGGTTATAAACATAACATGAATGGGAAACACCTCCAAAGAATATCAATCAAACCAATTGACATACAAATAACCTCTACTCGCACACACCAGCTAAGAAGGCAATTAACAGGGTTAAAAACGGTAAACGCCAAATACCCTATTTATGGTTATTGGAGATTTTGCGCATACAATTAAAAGACCTTAAACTGAAAGGAACAAACCACATACCTCTTAGGGTTTGGAGAAATTGACCTCTTTTCCCAAACTCTCTCCAAACTGGGTGAACGCCTCTTTGAAACCACCTAAAAACTCTTCCATAACATCAACAAGGTCAACCTTTAACACACAAAGGCAACACAACCCTATATCTACATGAAACCCTTCTACATCTTGGAAACTAAGAGACGAAGAGGGAAAACCCTAACCAAACCCCCAATGAACCAAAAGAGGGACTAACTCAAGGAGAACTTCCTTCGATCTGCCAAGAAACCCCTTCGATTTGCCTCCAAAATGAGACAATGAGCTCCCCTAACCTCTGAAAATCGTAACTCCCGCATGAGCCATGAGTAGGAGGGAAAAGGTGGGGGAATGGGAAATCCCGTGTGGCTGTGGACTTAAAAACCCTAACTTTAAGTGGCCGCACAGTTACCTCACACGGTTTAAAAAATCGTGCACCAACTATGCAGTTGCCACTGTCTCAACCAGGTACTTCACATGGTTTACCCGCACGATCTGACAAACCGTGTGCAGCCTGTGCCAAGCACACTGTCAAGGGTGCATGGTTTCCTGGGCTGGCAGCACAGTTTTTTCAGACCATGTGCCAACCATGTGCTAACCGTGTGCCCCTGCACAACCTCCCAAAAAACCTCTTTTTCTCAAAAACGACCTGAATAGGAAAACATACATGAATAAAATGTCCGGGTTCTTACAAACTTCCCCCCTTAAATAAATTCTTCCCCAAATTTCCCTAGCTCAGCGTAGAAGAAGAAACCCCATATAGCTCTGGCCACTAACCATATACATCAGCTTCCCTCTCCCAAGTCTTGTCCTGTACTTGCTCGTGCTTCCATAATACTCATACCAGAGGAACAGACCTGCCACAGAGAACCTTTGTACTGTGATCAACAATCCAAATAGAATGCTCCCCGAACGACGCATCCACTTTGAGCTCAACCTCCTCAGGTTGAAAGACATGAGACAGGTCTAAAAGGTAACAGTGAATCTTTGAAAGGTGGAAGACATCTTTCATATCCCAGTACGTCTGAGGTAACTACAACCAATAGGAAACCAGGACGACTCTCTCCAATGCCTCAAATGGCCCGATGTACCTTACTGAATGCTTACACTATCTCCTAATCCTTATGTGCCCCAACCTCGGTGTGACACGTAGAAAAACCTGATCCCCGACCTCGAACTCGAGAGGTCATCTCCAATGATCAGCATAATAATTCTTTCAAGACTGTGCAATAGTCATCCTCCTCTGAATCAACTCTGTCTATTCTATTGTCTCCTGAACAAGATGAGGTCCCAAAAAAGCTGCCTCTCCTACCTACACCCAACATAAGGGTGATCGGTATGGACTACCGTACAAAGCCTCATAAGGTGCCATCTGTATAGTTTCCTGAAAACTATTATTGTAGGAAAACGTCACAAGAGGTATATTCTTCTCCCAAGAACATCCAAAATCCAAGAATGCATGATCGGAGCATGTCCTCAGTCACCTGAATCATGTACTCGGACTGGACATCTTTCTGGGGATGGTAAGCTTTACTCAAAAGTACATGTATACCCAATGCCCTATGAAGCCCCTGCCAGACCTGAGAAGTAAAACGTGCATCCCTGTCTGAAATGATGGAGTGAAGAAATCCATGCAGACGTATAATCTCACGGATGTAAAACCATTCCAGCTCGTCAACACTGAAGGCCTCCTAAATCGACAAGAAGTGAGCGACCTTCGTAATTCTGTCAATGAAAAATCAAACCGCATCATTACCTCGATGTGACCTTGGTAACCCTGTTCAAAAATCCATCACGACGCCTTTCCACTTCCACTCGGGAATGGGTAACTACTGTAAAATCCATGCTGGTCATTTATGCTCTGCCTTCACCAGCTGACAAGTGGAACACCTCATGAAAAAACCATAAACATAATTCTTCATGCCTGGCCACCAATTTTGATGGTGTAGACCACGATACATCTTGGTGACACCAGGATGAACTGGCCAAACTGAGAAATGAATGTCCTGTATCATCTCCTCATGTATGTCTACTGGCACCCCTACACGCCCCTGGAAACGCAAGATCTCATCCTCGCCTATGGTCCATACATGAATAGGGTCCTCTCGTGACACACATTCTCATAGGGCTAGGCCTGCAGAATCTGATAGCTGTCTCATTCGGACTCGATCAAGAAGCGTAGAGGTAACAGCTATAGAAGAAAGGAAATTCTACACCTGTCTGTCATGCACCTCTAAATGAATCTCAGAGAATGGGTCCATAAGCTGCCACTCACTGATGGCCTCCTGAATTGCCCGTATCTGAGTCCTCCTACTCAACGCATCAGCCACTGCGTTTCCTTTCCCAGGCATATAAGCAAGGTCAAAGTCAAAAGACTGAAGGTACTCAACCTACATTTACTGTCTCAAATTCAGATCGTGCTGAGTGAATATGTACTTGAAACTTTTTTGGTCGGTGAAAACCACAAAATTCTCTGCGAGAAGATAATGTCTCCAACAACGTAAGGCATGAACAACTGCCGCCATATCAAGATTGTGCGTCGGGTAGTTCCTCTCATGTGGCCTCAACCGCTGAGACCCATACACAATAAATCCTTCTCCCTGCATAAGCTCAGCTCCTAGACCGATACCTGAAGCATCACAATAAACAGTATAGCTCTTTCCAATCTCTGGAAATACTAGTATTGGTGCTGAAGTAAACCTTCATTTCATCTCCTGAAAGGATAACTCATAAGAATATGACCATAGTAACTTCATACTTTTCTTTTTAAGACCTGTCAGCAATGTTTCTAAGCACGAAAAGTCATGAAAGAAACGTTTTTAGTATCCATCCAGCCCTAGAACACTCCGAACCTCAAAGACATTCTTCAACAACTTCTAGGAAACTAAATCTCTCACTTTCTCTGGGTCTACTAATACTTTTGTCTCTAAGATAACATGACCCTAGAAGTGAATATGGTCCATCCAAAGGTGTCATTTTGAGAGCCTAGAATATAACTGATGATCTCTCAGTGTAATCAGAATGATCTCAAGGTGTGTAACATGGCAGTGTCGAGTGTGAGAGAACACCAGGATATCGTCCATGAAAAAAACTATGAAGGAATACAAATATGGATGGAACACTCGGTTCATCAGTTCCATGAAAACTGCAGGTGTGTTCATGAGACCGAATGGCATAACCATATATTCGTATAGACTATACCTGCTCCAAAAGGCTGTAAGAGGTATATCAGATGGTCTAACACACAAATGATGATAATTAGAACTCAATTCAATCATCAAGAACACCTAGGCTCCTCGAAGCAGATCAAAGAGAACATCAATCCTAGGAAAGGGATATCAGTTCTTGACCACAAACTAGTTCAGCTTCCAATAATCCACACAAATCCTAAGGGTACCATCTCCCTTCTTCACAAACAGGACCGGATAACCCAAAGGGGAAGTAATGGCTCAGAAGAAACCCTTTTCTTGCAACTCCTCGAACTACTTCTTGAGCTCCTATAACTATGGTGTAGCCATCCTATAGTGAGAAATGGACACCGATTCCTATCCTAGTACAAGCTCACTCGAAAAGTATAAAATGCGCTCCAAAGGAAACCCTGAAAAGTCCTCTGAAAAGACATCCCTGAAGTGATCCTCCACTGGAGGAAAGTCCATATGTGAAGTCCCCAGGCCATCTAGGTACAAAATAGGAATTTGGGATGTAACTCCTCCTAACCCATGATTCTCTGGACCCGCTCTGCTCACCTGAACATCCCATTCGCCCTTGTGAAGAAAAGGTCCACCCTCTGGTGATATGAAACTCAACCTTCAGCGGTAGCAGTCAAAAAATTCCTGGAAGGGAACTAGATATTCCATTCCTAGAATGACATCATATCCTGTCATCTCTAGGACATAGATATACCAAAAGAAGTGACACCCACAAACCTCTAGAGGGAACTCCTTTAACTATCGTACACTAGCCATTCTAGTTCCCAACGGAGTGTCTAGTATCAAAATATCAACATAAGAAAAGATGTAGAGCCCAAGGATCTCCACAATAGAAACAAAGATAAAGCTATGGGAAGACCCAATGTCGAAAATAGCTGAAGATAAAACAGAAGCTACTAAGATCACACCTCAAACTGTAGAGGGTCTGGGATCCTGCTCTTACTGGGTCTGCTCCACTGAAAAAGTCTAGCCTATTCTATAGCATGTGACCCTGCCTGGACGCTTGAAGCTGATCCACCCTACTGTCACTGAAAGACTGGAAACTGACCACCACAACCATGACATCCACCTCAGCCTGAATGGTTGGAAGAACTCCAGTTCCCAAACTAGTGAGAAACTGGAAGTACAGCTCCTGAACTCGGAGTCATAGAAGAACCACTGTCACCAGCTACTGGTGAGAATACCTGATAGAAAATCTGAAGGTTACCCATCTTGATGCAATATCAGCACTCCACTGGGTCTCTCTGGCACTGTGACCTCGGATGCCTGCTTATCCAGCACTGGTAGCACACCGCCTAGCTACCCGAAGAGGCATCCCTCCTACTCGGGTCTCCCCATGTTGTCTCCCTATAGTGCTTCCGTCCATCAGCTGGTGAAGCACTAACTCTGGATGTCGAGACACATGGGCTCATAACTCTGGATTCCCTAAAATTCTGCTCCATGATCAGTTCCTAGTTAACGATGGAAGCAATGGAAGTCAACCTGAAGATATTCCCCTGAGAGAAGATGTCTTGTCTGAGGACATCCTCGAACTTCTTTGCCAGGAATAACCCATCTCCTCTTAGGAAGGGTGTGAAACGCTGAATATTGGTGAAGCGAGAGGAATACTCCATAAGAATAATAGTACCCTGATCTAGACTCATAAACTCTCAAGCTCAATCGGCCCTCAAGTTCTCTAGATAGAATAAGTAAATGAAGATGCACTAAAACTCATCCCACACCATAACTTGACAGCGTCACATCTATGAGATCATATCCCACCACCTCTTGGCGGAGTCCTGAAGCATATAGGTAGTGAGATTGACTCTCCTTTATAGAGGCGTCTCCAGATGCTCGAAGATCGTCAGCATGGATTCTAGATACAAATCTACATTCTAGGCCCCAATCCACTGAGAAAGTCGGAGGATGCTGATGCTGAAAGACCCGCGTCAGATCTTCCATCGATGGTGAAAGAGGCGGTGACCCCTAAAAGGTCTGCATCATCCTCATAAAGCCTTACCTGAACTGTGAATCATCTCCTAGGTCTGGTATAATTGTTGGTGCCAAGACTGGCACAATAGGAAGATATGCAGGAAGTCCCTGATCATCCATATTCGGTGTCTGATCACCGCCTTGTGGCTAGAATACAACCAGAGGACGTCTCGGGGGCATGAATCTGCATGGTCAACGCACACCTCGGATCGAGATTAACAAGGACTGAAACAAGGGAGTGTACGGAGGGGACAAGGGAATGAACGCATTTGAGTTTTACAAAACATGAATACACGGTGTGTATAAACCCTACACGACATGTTCCCTCAAGTCATTCACATGGGTGTCTACTTCTTCCAACCTAGGTTTTATAACACCCCAAACACACAGTGTTGTCTTAACACAGAGTGTGTTCTTGAATACTCTTTACCTGTCTGAGTTCTTCTACATGGTTAAGCCCCACGACTCTCCTAAGACAAGACTACACGTCATGTATTCTAGGCTTTTCCAGACAGTAATCCTTAGAAACTACACCAGAATCCATAAAAAAACAGAAACAAACATTGGAAGTGCCAAATTTTGATCGGAGGGGGCCCATACTCCATGTGAGTCAAAGTTTGGCATCTAATTTTTTTTAAACAAGGTAAACAAGTCAATGATCCACCAAATTCCAGTACATTAGTGCCCATAACACCTCAAGAACCAACATTTGGAGTTCATTCACACAAAACCTCACACAGTCAAATATCTAACAAGAAGAAGATATTTTTATCAAGGCATCTATCAAAACAACATGCATATTCTATACAACATCTATTAGAAAAATATGAAATTGATAATGCATCTTAGATGGAATGGCAAGAATGCATGACATGTGATTTCTAGCAAGTGTCTATATGATGCATGATATGGAATACCCTCATATAATCGGGTTGTGACAGAAATAGAACCTCAATAACATCAATGATAACAGCACAATACAAGTGAGTCACCCAATGAGGAAAATCAAATCAACCGTAAAATTGAAAAACAAGAAAAAATTGCAATTAAGGAGGTAGATTTGCTTTTCTCTGTACACGGGTTAGCTAATCTCATGAAAATATTTTTACCAAGTACCTAATCCTTACTACCCCTAGCTAAGGCTCAAAACAGCAAAACAAGAGAAAATAATCCCTCTAATACCACTTTGCAAAGTCCTGGTTCCAGAAGCCACCCAGAGGCACCCCGTACCCAGTTGGTCCCATGTCCTCAAGCGTATTTCCTCGAATTCCAGAGGCTGCTGACTAGCAGCGAAGGCTTTGGGTGTGATAGTGGGGAAACTATGCCCTCATTAACAGAGTAACTTAATAGAATAGGAACAAATATACAATAGCAAAAGAAGTAAATATCCAACAATAGTAAATAGTGGAAGTCTGAGATAAGAAATAACTGGAGCACATATATAAAAAATGATGCATCATACATATGTATAGGAAAACATCCAAAAAAGTAACAATGCTGAATACAAAAAGTACTAAACCAAAGTAAAAAAAGAAGATGATAAACAACTCCTCAGCATCGCAAGCCTACGCTTAGTCCCATGATCTCTAGCTCCACAACAAATCAAGTACCTGAAGTAGACGGGCGCTTGCACTTGTCTATACCTGTAATATTATAATATGTTTGGGCCCAAAAGCGAGGCCCAAACAGGGTCTCAGATGAATAATAGTAGGCAACCACCACAATATTTGTGCCTAACAGCAAGTGAATATATGGAAGTTTAATGTTCAGAAAACAATAAAGAAGGAAGTACTCAACCGTAACAATCCACAGTTTCAAAGATAATCACAAACAAGTAACCCTTTGGGAAGTACTCATAGCCTCTCCCCTCTAGTCCTACCAAGAATATACATGAAAGCAGGTAACAAATAGATAACCCTTTGGGAAGTGCCCAAAGCCTATCCCCTGTGGTCCTACCTATCAAGTACAAGCTATCCTCTGGGAAGCACACTTAGTCCAAACCCTCTGGTTCAGCTTAAGCATAGACTCTATGAGGAAGAACTCACCATCAATTCCCCCTATAGTGTCATATCGTATCTAAAGTCTCTATAGGGAAGCACTTACGTCAAATTCCCTATGAGGCCCACGTCGAGGAATTACAGACTCTCTGGGAAGGACTCAACATCAATTCCCGTTGTGGTCTCGCATCGTAAATTATAAATACACTCTAGATAAGCCCATACGTCCATTATACATATGGACTATTACACCGGGTTCTCATTGCCCTGTGTAAGGAAAACAAGTATAGAAACGTGTATCGACCAAAGTAAACCTAAAGAACTACTTAGCTAGCAGTCTACAGCATATCAGCATGTCAGATAAATAAGATCACTCTATCCTACAATACTAGGCATGAGAAACAAAGTAGCCTAACAGGATATGTAGAACCAAATGGTCATAAACAAAACATGCATGGGAAACACCTCCAAAGAATATCAATCAACCATATTCACATAAAATAACATCTACTCGCAAACACTAGCAAAGCGGGCAGTTAATAAGGTTAAAAATGGTAAACGACCAATACCCCATTCGTGGGTATTGGGGATTTTTCAAATACAATTCAAAGATCATAAGCCAAAAGGCACTAACCACCTACCTCTTAAGAATTGGAGAAATCGACCTCTTCGCCCAAACGCGCTCCAAATCGGGTGAACGCCTCCTTGAAACCACCTCAAAAACACTTCCTTAACGTCAATAAGGTCAACCTTTAACACAAAAAGGAAACACAACCCTAGATATACATGAATCCTTTGATGATCTAGGAAACTAAGAGAGGAAGAGGGATAACCCTAACCAATTCCTCAAAGAATGAAAAGAGGGACTTACGTGAGGAGAATTGCCTTTGATCATCCCAGAAACCTCTTCGATTTGCCTCCAAAACGAGCCAAGGAGCTCCCCCAACCTCTGAAAATTGAAACTCCTGCATGAGCCATGAGTTGGAGGAAGAAAGGTGGATAAATGGGAAACATAGAGTGGCTCAGGACATAAAAACCCTTACTTAAGTGGCAGCATGGTTACCCCGCACAGTTTGACAAACCGTGTGGTTGCCACTGTCTCACCCGGGACTTCGCATGGTTTGCCCGCACGATCTGACAATTTGTGTGAATCCCGTGCAGAGCCCATTGTTAAGGGTCATGGTTTCCTGGGATGGCCGCATGGTTTGTTCAGACCATTCACCAACCGTGTGTCAACCATGCGCCCATGCACAACCTCCCAAAAAACCTCTTTTTTGTAAAAAATGAACAGAATCAGAAAACATACTTGAAAAGAAGGTCTAGGTTCTTATAAAAATAGTACCTATAAACAAGCCTAATAAATCTATAAAAAATATCAAGATCTTTTAGTCTCCCCACCTTATAATATCCCATACTCAAGTTGTACTCCAAAAAATCTCAAAAATTCTGAGTAAAAAATACTGGGCCATTGAGCCTGTATATGTTCTTATCTCTCCCATGTTTCTTCTTGAACATGCCTTTGTTTCCACAATACATAAAATATCGACATAGTCTATCCCTAAAACACTTTCTTAATGCAATCTAACACACATACTAGATTCTATTCAATGGATGAATCGGTCTCCATCTCATCATCATCCACATTGACCCCATTAGAAGGGTTGATGAGACACCTCCAAAGCCCTAAAAAATAAAAATTTAAAGGAATAAACATAATATATTACACAATATTATGTTTTAGTAAATAAATTACTTTCATTAACACTATGTATATTTTCAGTTTTAGAGAATTAAATAATTAGGACCTAATACATACATAACAAACTACATTCATACAAAGAGGATAATACTAAAACAATATTCATTTTTTTAAAATATTATATATTTTAAAATAAAACTTTATTTCTAAAACAAATATTCATAAAAATTATCTTGGATTCTGTATTTATCTTAATAATCCTTATAACATGTGAGAAATAATTTAAAATATTGGGAAGATCCCAAAAATCTCATTAAGGGATATTAAGAAATAAATCTTTTGAAAAATGATAACATAAGAACCATTGAAATAATTTTTTTAAAAAACTTTTTAGAATGCATTGAAACATCATGTAGTTTAATAGGGAAAATTTTACAATATAACTATTATATTCACCCTTATACATGGAAGAATCATTCAGTATACTTCCATATCCGGAGTACCCAATGTATTAGAGAGCTGTAATGGGGCTCACTCGATATATATTGAGTTACAATGGGCTCAACCTAACATATCTTGAGCTATAATGGGGATTAATCCATCATTTCATGATATATAATGATCTCAGACCAAAATCAATTATATGAAACATATCATGAACAAAACACTTGATAATTTATTTAAACCCTTGAGCAATACACATTCATATTTTCAAAATACCCTTTTTCGTAAAAAAATAATTGTAAATATAAAAATCGAGCACAAAATATTAAAATTTTATTATTAAAAAATAACTATGAAAACATGTGATTTAAATATTTTATTAATTAATAATCAGTAAATCAGTAGAAACCACTCATTCTACATATAAAAACAATAATATTTTTGTATTTTGCTAAAGATACATTTAAAAGGATTTTAAAAACAAATTCCCTTATATAGGGTTATACTTCCATAAAATGTGTTAAAACATATTGTATAATGGTTTGAAAAGTTTTATTCACATATTATGGAACTAAAAACATGTTTATAATACCTTATAGGATCTTCTTATAACATTTTCTACCCATTTATTAACAATATTTGTCATTTACATTGTTTCGGGTGTATTTTTTTCAACATTTCCAAGTTTGGTTTATTATTGTATTACTTTTAAAAAATGAAATAATAATATAGAAGTGATAAAATAAATATATTTAGTTCGTTTTAAACAATTAAATGTTCATTTACAATTTCCATGATTTCAGTAAAATGGGAAACGAAAAATCATCACCCACGAAGGTGGTGAATTGACTCACCACGGACAAAAATTTCATTATTTAAGAATAAAATGATAGGATGAGAGAATTTATGATGATTTTACCATAAAAAACAAAATTCCAATATATATATGATACTGTAGTTCTTATGAATCATCTGATAAGAGGTAAGGATAAAGTATAAGTGAGAAAGAATTTGAAATAGAAGAAGAAGGAAATCTTACCTCTTGAGAATTTCTCTTGAAAACCTACTTAAGGTTATAGTAAGTGGTCGTTTTGGGATACCAGAAGCACTAGAATGTGGAAAGGGATAGATGGAGGGAATTTTAAAGAGTTTATTTGAGAAAAAAGGCTTATGGTGATGAAAATTTGTGGAGGAGGGGGACTCGATTTATAATTTTGGTGGGAAGTAAGCTAAGAATTACTCAAATTATTAAAATATAATAGTTTTATTATAGAGTTTAAGACTTCCAAAATTCCAAAAAATCATAGAAAATCCCATTTTCTAAGAAAAGTTGTCATTTTTAGCCTTGTTCATGATTTTTGGTTTTATGTTTGGTTACTTTAGTAAAATATTTCAGTCATGGAAAAATATTTTTTTTCAAATTAATATTGATTCACAATCATGACTTTAAGCACAGAAAAAAAATTCCAATTCAAATTAAAAATTTTAATATAATTAAAAAATATTATAAGTACTTATAAAAATATTTAATTGACTTAAAAATGTAAAATTATAATTATTTTACTATTTTTTAAAATCAACAATTTTAGTTACTCATTAATTAAATAATTAATGCATTATAATTGTTCAACCCATTAACGTAATTATTTATTACCTAAAAATGAAAAATAAAATTTTATCAAAAATATAATTTAACTATATTTATAAAAAATATTATTGTTCGAAAAACACTTCTAGAAAACCTAATATTAAAAAATTATACTTATTGAACATTATAGTTTTTACTATTTGTCAATATTTTTAATAAAATAATATAAAGGGTGTAATGTGTTCAATATGGGTCCAAAATGTACCAAATCCAAATGAAATTAAGATAATGGTCGAAAATAGATTATATAAAATGTTTTATCCATAATTTTTGTTATTTAATTATTCTTATAATTTTAAGAAAAACATTTTATTTATTTTTATTATTCTCGTACAAGAACCACACCAGCATTACACATGCATTAATGTTAATTATTTCATATATAAAAAATAAAAATAAATTACTATCCAAAAAATGTTAAATAATGGAAAAAAATTCTATGTTAATTCATTATTTATATTTTTTCTCACATAAATGTCAATATAACATCTTAAATATGTTATTTTGTATTTTCTTTCCCAACACAAGCATTGCACATGCATTTGGATAAAATTAATTAATATAACTGCAAAATTATAAATTAACAAAAAAGAATATCAATAATACATAATAATTAAAAAATGAGCATAAAAATAATTATTTTCACTCAATTATTATTTAAAAAGAACCAAATCTGACATTTCCAATGCTGGGTAGGCACGATGTCGGCACAAGCGATAATATTTATTCTTACCATGAATAGAATATAATTTTCATGTTATATGTTATTTGTATACAATATTCCTTTTATAATATCACTATTTAATTATTCAATAAATTCAATAAATTTTATATCACAATTATGTCTTCACGAAGTCACAAAAAGTACCATATTAAAAAAACTTGTGTTTTGAATATTCACTAGAAATTAAACTTTTTCAGAAAATTATCAAAAACTCATTCCAAGATAATTTCAACATTATGAATTCAAAAATGAAATTATTTTTTTCAAATAATAATTCTATACTTGAAATATTAATTATTTAAAATAAATAATCTTATAATAAATTATTTATTTTAAGAATTACTATTTAAATCAAGAATACAAATAAACAAATTATTCTATAAGTACCTGATTTGTTACATTATCCCCAATTTTTAAATTTATTCCTCAAATTATTTATTTACTTATAAAATAAATGAGGATAATTTTCCTTCATAGAGTTATCAGATTCCTATATTGCTTCTTCTCCTATGTGGTTTCTCCACAAAACCATAACATGGTAAATTACATTATTCCACAAAACTTGCTCTCAGTGATCAAGAATCTAAACTGGTTTCTCTTCATAAGGTTGGTTCTCTTCCATTTGAACTGCATCTAGGCTCAAAACATGAGATGAATCTTGAACATACTTTCTGAACATCAAAACATGAAAACCATTGTGTACCTAACATAAACTCATAGGTAAAGCGACTTAGTAGGAAACAAATCCAAATTTATCCAAGATTTTGAGAGTTCCAATGAACCATATACCTAAATTTGCTTTCTTACCAAAAATCATAACACTTTTACAAGGAGTTATTTGGTGGAAAACATGATCCCCTACCTGAAATGAATGGTCTTTCAACCTGTTATCTAGATAACTTTTATGACTGAAATGAGTTGTTCTTAGGTGTTGCTGAATCAACAAAACTTTGTTCTGCAACTTCCTCTACTAATTTTGGTCCCATAAGCTTTGGTTTCCCAACTTTATCACAAAATTATGTAGTTTGACACCACTTTTCATATAATTCCTCAAAAGTTTCCATATGTTTACCAGATTGAAAACTTTTATTATACGAAAACTCAACTAAAGAGAGATTGTGATCACAAATTCCTTGTTAATTCATTGAAAAATATCGAATAATATCCTACAATATTTAAATTGTTTTCTCTAACTATCCATCAAATTGAGGATGATAGTTTGTGATAAAATTTAATTTAGTACCCAAAAAGACTTGAAATACTTTCAAATAGTTTGAAGTAAACCTAGGAACAAGATTTGATATATTGGAGAGAGGCACTACTTGTAACTTGAAAATATCTTTGAGGTATAATCAGGAAATATTATCCAAGGGTTGGGTCTCTCAAATAAAAATATTGTGAGAATATTTAGCCAAATGATGAATAATAACCCAGATTGTTTTGTTACCTTGAGATACATTTGGTAGTCCACCATGAAGTCCATGTCTATATTTTTTCATTTCCCCTCTAGCTCTGGAAAAGGATGAAGCATCCCCTTTGGAAACTATATATCTTCTTTAACCTATTGACATGTCAAACATTTCATGGTAAAATCAGCAATATCTATTTTCATTCCATCCCAATATTAATACTATCAAAGGTCTATGTACATCTTTGTGTTGCCCAGATGAAATGAAAATAGAGAACTATGGGCTTTACATAACAATTACTTCTTCAGCTAAGAATCACAAGGAATACATAAATTCTTCCCAAAACTTAAAATACAATCTTTATCAATGTTAAACTCAATAAAATTACCCTTTTTAAACAATTCTACATTTTTTTGCAACTCACAGTCTTCCATCTGAGCATGACTTATTCTATCTGACAGAGATGACTACACTGAAACCTAATAGAAAAGAAAGTAATTTTCTACACTAACAACTAATATGCCAAAAATCATCAAATCATTAACCAAATGGTCACATTCTAAATGTATCATGGTTAATTTAACAATACTTTCTTGACTCAATGAAAGGATTAATCTATTTTCTTTTCCAGGATGGTTATGAATCATGCAATCATAATACTTCATTAGTTCCAACCATCTTCTCTATCTCATGATCAATTCTATCTGTGTAAATATATAATTCAAAATTTTATTGTCAGAATATATTTCACATTTTAATCCATACAAATGATGGCCCCAAATTTAAAATGCATAAAATAGTAACTAATTCCAAATCATGCGTAGGGTAATTTAAATCCGGAGATTTAAACTAACAACAAGAATAAGAAATTACCAGATCATTCTTCTTTAGTAACCAACCAAGTACTTCCAAAGAAGCATCACTATAGATGACAATTTCACCACCTCTTCAAGGTAGGACAAGAACTGAAGAATTCACCCATCTTTTTTTCAATTTTTGAAAACAATTATCACATTATTTTGTTTAAATGGACTTAACACCGTTTTGAGTTAACTTAGTGAGTGGGTAGATAACTGTGTGATGTTTTAAACAAACATCTAGTAATAGACTTTGAAACCTAGGAAACTATGAATCTCAATTATATTTTTGTTTCTTGTCCATTCATCAACAACTTTTTTTAGAATGATGAAAAGTTATTCCATCTTTGGAAATATTGTGACAATGGAAATAATTTTTTTTGAAACCAAAATTCACACTTGCTAAAATTTCAACAATGTTTATTTTATTTTAAGGTTTGAAAAACAACACATAGATGTTTTTCATAATCCTATTAAATTTTGGAATATACTAGGATGACATCAATAAACACAACAAAAAACATATCCAATAACTCATGAAATATTCTATTCATAAGGTCTATGAATAAATCAAGTGAATTAGTTAAACCAAATGGCCTAACAGTACATTCATAATTCCCATATATAGTATGATACACGGTCTTTGGGTTATCCACTTATTTTACTTTCAATTGATACTACATTGAAATTTGGCCAACCTTTGAAAAATACTATACTCCTTAGATCTAATCAAACAAATCATCGATATGAGAAAATGTATACTTGTTCTTAATAGTGATGTTATTCATGGTACTATAATCAATTAAAAGCATCATTAAACTATATTTCTTTCTTAAAAAACAAGAAAAGAGCACACCACGGTGATGTGTTAGGCCAGATAAAGCCTTTATCGAATAATTCCTGCAACTATGTTATCAATTCTAGAAGTTCTACTTGATTCAATCGATAAGGAGGTTGTGAAATTGGCTTATCATGAGGGACTAATTCAATAGTAAACTCAACCTCTCAGTCAGGAACAACACTGAGAAAATAATTAGGAAAAACATCAAGATACTCATTTACCATTGACACATCATTAATATGATTAGTTACCTTGTTTTCAATAATATGGGAAAGATAACACTCATTTACATATTTTAAATATTTCTTATCTTCTTGATATGTTTTCAATGGTATGTGTACATTCTTGTACACAAACTGAAACTCTTTATATTTTTTTTCTTTTTCTATAAAATCTATCTTAGCATGATAAAAATAATGAAATTCCATACCCAAAATAACATCAAACTCTACAAGAGGCAATACAACAAGGATTGTTGGTGAATTATTTCCACAAACAAAGTAAGGAAGATTATTATAATTTATGTTTTCTCAATATTTTCATTAGGTGTTTTTAAAATCAGCTTTGGATTCATTTCTTGAGGTGGAATTTCCAATTTAGTAGAAAATTTCTTAGAAAAGAAGGAGTGTGTAGACCATGAATTAAACAAGAAATTTATAAAATCTATAAAAATAAGAAATGTACCCAATACAACTTTTTTTGATGGCTCAACATCTGCTGAAGTAGTTGCAAAGGATTTTTTCACAACATTCTTCTACCAATGTTGTTGAATTCTCCCTGGAGTGAATAAATTTGGACACACATTACCAAAATGAACCAATTAATTATAGTTAAAGAATCTTACCATCGACCATTCGCTGTTCTTCTAATCATTTTCCTTTCACTTACATGACATGTGTGCAATATTTCCACATTAGTGGCACCTCACAAAATTTACAGTACATTCTCTAGGATACTGCAAGAACATGGTTCTTCCTTTGAGGTATGTATCATTTTATATTGGTTTGTAATTGACAAAAATTAGGAAAATAGGCTGAGTACTAGATACAAGTTAGTTACACAATGTGACAGGAGGATACACATCATGCAATCCCTGTACACCCCGTGTAATGGATGTAAGCATCACCTATTTATGACGTGTAATGGGTGTCGGTAGAAGAAGGCTAAAATTGGAATATACATGTAGTGTAATCTCATGTACACACCATGAATTTTTTTTTGTTTAAATGGGTAGTAACCCCATCTTCTTCCACTAGACAGAACCCTCAGCAGGGGTTTCTCAAACAATAGCGCTTGGAAAAAATTTGGATCCCAATTCATCATCTGAACACCGATTTAAACACCATCAGATGATTTGAAACCCCATCAGTGAGTTCTCGATTCCTCTTGATCCATTCTTCATGATTTTGTCTCTAGAACTAGTTATTGAACCTTTTGTTTTTATTCTCATTTTTGAGATATAATCTATTTTAGGTTGAATTTGAGACCAATTCTAGATGAAGAGAGTCGTATCAGTACATGGCAGTTGGTCTGGTGCCTTTCATTAATTGTCAAGTTGTTTATATATGTTGGAGTTCCACACACTCATTTTTGGGTGTCACATTGATTTAGAATTAATCTTCGTTGTTTCCTATTGATGTTAAATAATTGAATATGTGTTATTATTCTTTTATAGGGTTGTTTACCTTAAATTAGGGACACCCCATGGATGTGTTTCCCTTGGATGACATTCTATGGCCATTTGGCCTAGGATTCCTATGAGGCATGCCTTTTTTCCCATTATTGGGTGGTCAAAAAAGAATTGATTTTATTAATGAATTGAAATCATGTTAGATTTTAATTGAATTAACTAAGGGTTTGGGATTTGTGAATTTCCCCTTTTCCCCATGTTACGCTTATGCTTGGTTAAGCATGTTTGGAAAGTTTTTCTCTGATTTTTAACCTTCCTATATGAGTTTGGTTATGTTAGGGCCTTTTAATGGTTTAGATTACATGTTAAGATTTACATATGATATGTTCCCGTGTGAGTTAATTATTGTTAAACCTAGGTTGTGGTTTAATTTACATGTGTTGCATGATATATGTTGTGTTCCCATGCAATTTTATCAATGCTAAAGCCATGTAATGGTTTAATTTACTTGTGTTTCATGTTATTATAATTATGCCCATGTGTGTAATTGGAAATGTAAAGCCTTATGAGTTTGGTCCTTTGTAGAGATTATATTTGATGGTATTGGTTTTGAACCTTGAATTCCTAATGAAATATTTAATTGCATCTTAAATGATATAAGGGTAAATAACAATGGGTGAATCAAGGATTTAGATTATAATTCCTTGAACGGGTCCATACGATTATTGTACCTTATACCTCAGGCGACCCATGAATTTATTGAGGTTTTCCATGGTCAGAAAAAATGGAGGTTATATGTTTATACAGTGAGAGGACCAATGATGTAGTGGTCGGTCTCATGGAGGTTTTATTCAAAATGTCGAACAAATAATGAAATGAGGTATTCCATGAATGATTTATAATGGATTTGTTTATATATCATGGGTTATACTTGGTACTTATTTATAGGTTTTATGGATTGAACATCTGAAATATACTTGCACCCCACCTAGTGTGAGACTTGGTTCCTGAGAGGATAGTCCAGATGGGCTCTTAAGATGTAGGTGGAGTTTTCACCTAGAGTGACACTTCAATTCCATGTAAGGAATTTCATGGTCAGGATTAAGTAAGAAATTTAATATTGAAATGGAATTTCTAATGAGTAGTTCTCCAAGCCAAATCACAAGCTTGAATTCGATCATCACTTATACTTGTTTAGATGGTATTTGGAGACATCTGTTGTGCTTACTTTTATATGGGGACTTTCAGGCTTGTGTTGAATCCTGAGATGTATACAATTTATTTTAATTGAAATGTTAAGAAACATGAAATGATTTTAAATGGAAACCAATTCTTGTAGGAATATTTACTTTTTTATTAATTCCTAGATTACAGATTTTACTATTGTACACTTCATATTATATATATATATATATTCACTGACAGATTGGAATAAAAAATGGGTTCTTGTCTAATAGGATTTTGTCTCACCCACTATTTGGGTAATGCTTTTGGGACCAATGAGATTATATTGTTTTAGGTGTCAATAAGGGAAAGATCCCTTATACCAATACATGATATGTTTCTTATTAGTAGGATAGAATGAGACCATGTCAGGGCTTGCATTTCTTTTGAGTTTATTTTATCATTGTTGTACTTTTGGTACTTGTATTATGTGTTATTGCAGTGTAACCTGTTTTGGATATTTTTTGAGAACATGTAACATGATGAAACATATTTTATCTGAAATGAAATATGTTTATTTATATTATCATTCTTCCACTGTTTACCCCTATTTTATGATATTACTACCTCAACTATTGTTTTTTTATTGTATTATGTTGTGTTTTACTCTACCAATGGGGTCATAGTTTCCCCATTATCACACATAGGCCCTTAATTCTAGTCATAATCGTCTCAAATTTGTGGAAATACTTTTGAGTCCATGTGGCTAACCGGGTACAGGGAACCTTTGAGTGGTATGTAGATCTGGGATGTTATAAATTTGTATTAGAGGGATGAATTTTTTGGTTCATATTACTTTTTAGAGAAATTAGATAAGGAAATGAAGGAAATTTAGTTTGGTAATAAACATTTCCTGGGAGTATCTACCATGCATACATGGTAAATCAAAAATTTCGTCAAATTTAATTGCATATTTTGGATTTTGAGCTATAAAAATTGGTTCGATTTCACCATTGTGTGTCACACTTGTATGGTGATGTTATTATTTCTTTCACTGTGGTTCTATTTTTATGTAACCGAATGATATTATGTTATTCCATTTCTTGCATAATATATGCACTTGTTATAAATCACATTCCATTCATTCTTGCCATGCCATTTTGAGAGCATTACTGATTGTATTCTGTTTTGATAGATGTCATTCTAAATATGCATTCTATTGTGATAGATTCCATGATTGATATGTCTGCTATTATTATAGATGTATTAGTATCTGTTATGGTTTAAATTGGATGGATGCCAAGATTTGGTCCCTGAGGAGTATGGGACCTCTTGAATCAGAATTTGATTGATCATGTTTCAGCCTTATATTGAACAGTGCAACTATGTTATATACATGGATTCCATGATTTGATTAGTGGGATTTTTGAGACCCCACATATCAGAATTCAGCATACCATTGGGATTACCTTCAATAAGGGGATGTTATAAATTTCAAATGTGTGTAAATTATGGATACAAATGTGAACTCTATTTGATTCATAAGGGGTTCTGGCGATGCTCTAGGGATTTCCTGCTCAAAAACCCAGACACCACAATAAGTGGTTCTATGAACACACACAATGTGTTCTTCTATTCGGAAAGAATTACTTTTTTTAAATACACACAGAGTACTAAGTATACATTCTGTGTAGTACATGGTAGTGTGAAAGAGAACACATAATAATTGTTTTTGACAGTGCATGCCTTGTACCTTAGATACAAACCATGTAGTTTTACACTGGTAGATCCCATGTGGCTCTGGCCAGGTAATGTTACATGGCAAGGAGGGGAGACTTGAATGCATGCCATGCATCAGTCTTACACACCATGTACATATGGTACTTATATGCCTAGGCCAGTGTATGTAAACACCCATGTGAGAGATTGAGGGTACACACCATGTATTTTATCAACACGTCAGGTACTCCTCTTTTGATACCCTTTGAGGATCTTTTCCTATTTTACACCTCTCTATCAATTTTAGACATTGAGTAGTCCATTATGAGTAGTTTTCCACATAGATCATGATGGTGAAAACTATGGAGCATTATGAAGAATCTTAATGGGTGTTTTTCAGATTCTATCTAAATAGATTGGTTCTTACTCTAGTTATCATTTTCAGTGGCCTCTTGAGAGTGATACCAAAGCGTGAATTATTGGTTGGGTTTTCTGAACAACCTACTAATGACTTATGATTCGAGATGAGTTATGAGATATATCCCATGATGTTTTACTTTTGTGGACATTTTCAATGTGATAAATTCCCTTATATCCTATGAGGCTATGATCCATGTTGCTTTGAAAGATCCCCTAAGGGTTGCCTTCTCTTAAATGATCATATAGGGAGTCCCCTGTAGGATCCCTCTCTTGTGTATCATTTAGAGGATCCCTATTGTATATTCCACTGATATTTATCTTCCGAGGATCCTTTATAGGATTCTTCTGCTTATGTGATTTGGAAGGGTTTTATTAAAACTATTTAAAGTTTGATCTAAAATCAATTGGTTGGTTTTCAAAATGCTCAAATGGACCCATGTAGGTTGGTTGAAGCATGTTTTTATGAAATGAACTATTATATGTGTTCAGGCTTCTAGTGCATAAACAAAAGTTATTGGGTTTCCTTTTTAAGGACCATAGTTGGTTTAACAAGACCCTCAAAGGTTTCCTTAGTTGATAAAAAAAATCTTACATGATGAATTTCATATTTCTCTTGTAAAATCAGGGTGGTGTATGTTGAAATACATGGTACCCGTCAACTGTTAAATGTTGAAAAAACCCTTGAGTTTGGTTAAATCATTGATCTTTGAGCTATTGTGTCTGTTCTCCGGTATCTCCAAAGTAGAGTGACCTAAGCGTTATGGAACCAGGTTAGTCCCAATTCTTAGGAGGACTTTTTGGGACATAGGTGTCTAGAAATTCCGATATGTTTAATTTTTTCTCTCATGCCATGTCATATAATTTGGGGATCATGGTTCATGGAATGACACTCATGTGTTTATGTTGGTTCTGAACTAGCGTATTGATACTGACTGGTCTTTCTTCTCTAAATTTGGGACACTCATTGGTGGGTAGTGTCACCTCGGTTCTTTTTAAATGATTATTTCTAGGTATACAAATCCAAATCAAGGTCCATTCAGAAATGGTTGATTCTTCTTGAATGCTTTGAGATCCTCTTAGTCTTCTCTTCATTAAGAGATGATAATGTACCCTATATTGACTTAATCCTATATGAACTAAGAAAGCATAAATTATATGCTATGATACAGTTGAATGATGTTGGGCTAGTTCATGATCTACATCCTTGTTATGCGTTGGATGCATGGTTTTAGATGAGTCTTGCTTAATCCTGAGTGATAATTGGGTGTCATGTAAGAATTACTTGGATAGACTCCGGATTCCTGTCACTTTATTTGACGTGACCACCATGCGGATGCCGATCTGGGTTTAGTTAGTGATGTCATGTGGAATTTTGGCATTGTACCAAAGTCTCACTTGTAACGGGGAGTATGAAACACATTGGTGAGTTCCTTGGACTCCGAGATAATGAATCTGGGGTTATCTCAGACTTATAGTCAGGCTCGTATTTGATGCTTGAAAAAGGGGTAATGATTCTAGTGGGATGGATTTGGATTTCTATTTTTCTCATGCCATTGCAGGACCTTTTTAAATAATTGGGGGATGGTTTGACAAAGGATCGTCACCGAGATATAGATATGAGAATCAGTGAATGGGATCGTTGTGAGTGCATAGTTCCATGTGAGAAGGTGTTGGGTTTATGTTTCAACTCACTGACCTCCTATGTCGGTAATTTCTGAGATAAGTCATCTATTGATGGGTTTAATCATTATCCCAGTTTTTCCTTGTGTATGGTTTGAGTGATACAGTTTGAAAACACTTCCAGTTTAAGTAGGTGTGGTCTGAAAGTCCACAATGTCTTTTGAGGGAAGATTGTTTGACCAGTTTTGATAAGGTCGATCAGGGTTCGACCATTCATTGCTATGAGGTTGTTGTTATGACCTCAGTTTTGTTCTGGATCACCTAGTTAAAGGAAATCATGACTATAACATCATTGGAATTCTCATGGGTGTTCTTTTTGGGATTTTCCAAAGATAGAGGTGTCTTGATAACGATGTTGTGTGATTTGATCCTAATAGGCTCACAAAGGTTTCACCTTTTTTCCCGATCAAGGAAACCTTCAGTGTAGATGAACTTGGATGATTGTACATTTTTGTGATTTTACAAATGAATAAGTTAACTCATTCTATCCTTTCATATAGGGAAGGATGGTTTAATTCTCATTTTTTGTAAGGGATATAGAGGGAAACGGGTACACAAGTGCTTTTGCTAACAGATTACCACCCCTAGATAGATGGCCAGTCAGAGTACACGATTTAGGTGTATGAAGACATTCTATAGGCATGCGTCTTGGATTTTAGTGGTCCTTGGCAGAGACACATACCCCTAGTTGAGTTTTCCTAAAACAATATATTTTATCCTACTATTAAAATGGATCCATATGAGGATTTTTATGGTAGACCATGTCGATCTCTATTATGTTAGATTGAGGTAGGAGAGGCAGCTATGTTAGGGCCTCATCTTGTCTAGGAGACCACTGAGCAGGTGCAGTTAATTTAGAAGTGGATGACTACTATGTAGTCTAGTCATAAATCTTATGCATATCACCGCAGATGAACTCTGGAGTTTGAGGTCATGGATTGGGTTTTCCTACATGTTACACTATGGCTGAGGCACAAAAGGATTAAGAGACATGGTAAGCATTCATCGAGATATGTCCGATCGTTTGAGGTTCTGGAGAAATTTAGGCCAGTTGCCCATCAGTTTCAGTTACATCAGTGGTATCAAGATATGCATGTCATCTTCCATGTTTCTATGTTGCAACCATAAATTTTAGAACTGTCTGAAGCTTTTCAGCCTAAATAAGTTTAGTTACAGGTAGATGTGTGTTTTTAGGAGCATCCTATCTAAATTGGAGATCATAGTACAAAGGTTCTTCAGGGCCAATCTATTCCTTTAGTACGGGTGCTATGGGTGAATGAACAAGGGAATGGAAATAACTAAGAGAGGAAGGTTGATGTAAAACCATAGTGGAAGGAGTTTTTCTCAAAAATTTCATCACCACCCTTGGATGGGAAATTAGGGATCAAATTGCTTAAAGGGAGGAAGTTTGTAAGAACACAATTATTCCTTTGAGGTAAAAATATTTTAATTTAAATTTTTACTTGATTAAAATTAATAAAACAAGACGAGTACTAGCTACATGTAATTTCAACGATGTGACTGGTGGTTACATGCTGTGTAATCCCAGTACATGCTATACAATGGATGTTGGCAGGACCTATTTATATTGTGTAATGGGTGTCTGTAGAAGAAGGAAACAATTTTCGTATACACACCGTGTATTTGCAAGTACACACCGTGCACTTTTTTTTTGTTAAAACAGTAGTACAGTCTTCTTAAACTGGACAAAACACTCACCTAGGTTTTCTCGAACAACAACACTAAACAAAGATTTGGCTCTTGATTCATCGTTTGAACTTTGATTTGAATGATGTCAGATGCATTTGATCCCCATTAATTATTTATCCATTCAAATTGATCCATTATTTGTGATTATATCTCTCAAACATGTCATTGAATCTTTGGATTTTATTCCCCTTTTTTAGATCTACTCCACTCTAGGTCAAATTAGAGGCTGATAATGGATGATGAGAGTCGTACGAGTACAAGGTTTGTGGCCTCATGGCTTTCGCTAATTTTAAAGGTATTTATATATGTCAGAGTTCCACAATCACATTTTTTCCATATTCTAGATTTATAATTGAACCTTGTGGTTTCTTATTTATTTTTGAGGTAATTTAATATGTTTTATTATTCAGGAATATGGTTGTTTACCTTGAATTAGGGCCACCCCATGGGTTTGTTTTCCATGGATGACATTTTATAGTTGTTTTTCCTAGGATGCCAATGAAGCATACATTGTTTCCCATTATTGGGATACTAAAAATGAATTGATATTATTAATGAATTGAAATCATGTAAAATTGTAATTGAATTAGTTAAGGATTTGAGATTAGTGATTTTCCCTTCTCCCCATGTTATTCTTATTCTTGTTTAAGCATGTTTGGAATATTTTCTCCAATTTTGAACATAACCATGTGATTTCGGTTATGTTAAGGCCTTGTAATGGGTTAGATTGCATAATAGGCTTGATATATGATATGTTCCCATGTGAGTTTATTTTTTTATCAAGCTATTTAATAGTTTTAATTTACATGTGTTTCTTGATATATGATATGTTCCAATATTAGTTTATAAATTCCATATCCATGTAATATTTTAATTTACATATGTTTATTTTTATGAGAATTTTTTCCATGTGAGTAATTGTAAAGGAAAAGCCTTATGATTTTGTTCCTTGCTTGATATTATATTGAATGAAATTGGTTTTGACCATTAGATGCCCAAAAAAATATTTAATTGAAAGTTAAATGATAAAAGGGTAACTAACAATGGGTGAATCATGGATTTAGATTAGAATAGTAGGAAAAGGTCTATAGGAAAATTTTACTATATACCTTAGGTGACACATGGATCCATTATGGGATGACATGGATGGACCAAAAGGTAGGATATATGTTTAACCTGTAAGCGGACCACATATGTAGTGGTTGGACTCATGCAGGATTTATTTAAAATGATGAATAAATCATCTAATGATGGACTCCATGAAATGGTTATAATGAAATTATTTATATGTCATGGGAAATACTTGGTACTTAGGTATAGGTTCTAAATATAGAATTGTTGACATAAACTCACACCACACCTAGGGTGATACTGGGTTCCTGAGAGGATTGTTTAGACAAGCTCGTAGGATGTAGGTGGAATTTTCACCTAGAGTGATACTTGAATTCACACTATTAAATGTCAAGGATGGGATCATGTGTTAAATTGAATATTGAAATGGATTGTATTATGAGGCTTTTTCCAAGACAAAGATCAATCTTGGATTCAGTATTTACTTATACTTGTTTAGATGGTCTTTTGAGATATCTGTTGTGCTTAATTTTCTAGGGGTATTGTCAAGATTATGATGAATCTCGACCACTATATAATTAAATGTAATTGAACTTTTAATGAACATGAAATGATTGTAAATGGAAACCAGTTCTTGTTGGATGGTTTACTCTTGAGTACTTCTTAGATTACTTCTTTCAATATTGAACACTACATGTTATATATATATATTCACTGACATATTGGCAAAGACCATGGGTGGTTTCTTATAAGGATTTAGTATAACACCCTATTTGGGTCATGTTTTTGGGCCCAAATATATTATATTGTTATATGTGTCAATAAGTACAAGATCCCTTCTACAAGTACTTGATATGTTGCTTAGGAGATGGAGAGCATGGGACCAAGTCGAGGATAGCGATGCTTCTGAGTTTCTTTTGTCCTTTTTGTACTTTTGGAACTTATATTATGTGTCACTATTGTGTAACATATTTGGTGTATTTCCTAAAACATGTACCATGAAACATCATATTTTGTATGATATGACATCTGGTTATATATATTATCAGTCTTCCAAAATTTTCTCTTATTGTATGGTATTACTACTTCCATTGTTGTTTTGTTATTGTATCCCATTGGGTTATACTATATCAATTAGGGAATAGATTCCTGACTATCACACCTAGTACCTCACTTAGTTGGAATCCATTTTCATTTAGGGAAATGTGCTTGAATCCATGTAGCCAACCATGTACAAGGAACCATTGAGTGGCATCTGGATCCAGGACATTATAGATACTTTTTACCATACTTTTTAAATGAATCAAAATTGATTTTATTACCTCCTAATTTCATTGATGAATTCTTCCCAATGCTTTCCAACTGGATCACCTCTTATTCTTATCATCATGAGGCACATACATGTCAGAGAACTTAATCTTAACTTTTTTAGCACAAGGAACATGTTTCCTATAAATTTTAAATGTTAATGAATCCAAAGATCTTCATAAAAATGGTTTCAAACAATAGAAAAATCTATTAATTTTACTATCAATGTCCTATGTAAAATCTAGCACATACATAACTAGTATATAAAATTGGCTTCAAAAGCTGCCATAGAATCATTATAATTCTTGCTTTAGTTCCAAGAATTGTTTCTACATTATAAGCTGAATAGTTTAGTAAAATATTTTTCCAGAAAAGAATCTTTAAATTATTTTCTTCTAAACTATCATGATCATATTTTTCTTTTGTATTATTTTCCAAATACCACCATTGATCGGATTTACCTTCAAAATGATAAACAAATTGTATTATTTTTTTTGCGTTTTGAACATTCCATGATATCAAATATCATTTATAGAGCATTGATCCATCCTTAAACTATAATTGGATCTGTGGTTCCATTGAACACTGCTTGATGTTGCCTAAATTATTGCTCCAAAAAAGAAATGTTCATTTATGGTAGATCATGTTCATCTATAACACAAACATCACCACCATTTATCACATGATTTTAGTAAGCCATTACAATCACAAACTACTCGGTACTAATTCTCACCATTCTAGGATGTGGATTCGAAATGATATCATCTTTTTGGTTCCTTCTTACTTCACCTTCCCAGTTTCTTATACGGAAAACCAATATGAAAAAACATATATCAGACAAATAAACATGGTAATATTCAAATTATATACCATTTTAAATTAACCATATATTAAAAATCATTTATGTTATTCCATTAACATCATTCTAAACCCAATTTTATCCAAACAATCCTTTGATACAAACTATAATAACCCAACCTTAAAACATTAAACAATCTTGAGTTTTAGTGAAGAAATTAATTATTTAACACTGAGGATCATTTCAAGTTTATATATTTATATAATTAGTAAATAATAGATACATAATAAACCGCATTCATATAAAGATGATACTACAAAAAACAATATCCATTTTTTTTAAAAATATTAAATATCTTAAAATAAAAGATGATTTCTATGAAAAATATTCAAACCATTTATCTTTCAGCCCTTATTTATCTTAAACATACTTATAACCTATGAAAAAATTTAAAATACTGGGATGAGCATAAAATTCTTAGTAAGGGATATAAAAAAATAAATCATTTTTCAAATGATAACATAAAAACTAGTGAAACTATTTTCATAAAAACTCATTAGTATGCATAGAAACATCATGAAGTTGCCTTGGAAAATTTTTACTCTATCACACTTACATTCACCCTTACATATATAATAACCATTTAATCGACTTTCATCACTGGAGTACCCAATGCATTGGTGAGCTATAATGGGGCCCACCAATCATATTTGGAGCTATAATGGGCTCAACCCAAAATTTCTTGAGCTATAATGGGGATCAACCCACCTTATCATAAGATATAATGGGATAAACCCAACAAAAACAATTCCCATGAAACATATCAAGAATAAAACACTTAATAAATCATTTAAACCCTAGAGAAATACATATTCAGATTGTCTAAATACCCTTTTTCGTGAAAACATTCATCTAAATATAAAAATATTGTACATAATAATGAAATAATATTATTAATAATAACTATTAAAACATGTTATTGAAACATTCTAGTAATAAATAATCATTAAATTATCATAAAACAGTCATTACATATATAAAAAGAAAAATATTTTTGAATTTTTGAAAAGAGACATTAAAAAGGATTTTAAAATGAAAGTCCCTTACCCCGGGTAATAATTCCTTAAAATGTGTTAAAAAATCATGTATAATAGTTTCAATATTTTTATTAATATATTAAATTACTAAATTCATGTTTACAATACCTTTCAAGATCTTCTTATAACATTTTCTAGCCATTTATTTATAATATTTGTTATTTCCATTGTTTCGGGTGAATTCTTTTGAACATTTCCAAGTATTGTTTATTATGGTATTCCTTGTAAAAATGAAATAATAATATATATGTAATAATATATATATAGGTAATTTGAAACAATTAAATGTTAATTTAAACATTCCATGATTTCATTAAATAGGTAAATGAAAAACCATCGCCCACGAATGTGGTGAAGGGACACACCATAGACAATGATTTCATTTTTTAAGAATAAAAAAAGAATATGATAGATTTTATGAGACCTTATCCATAAACACAAAAAAATTCCAGTATATATATGATAATGGAGTTTTCATGAAAAATTGGGTAAGAGTTAGGGATAATGTAGTAGTGATAAAGAATATGAAATTAAAGAAGAAGGAAATCTTACCTCTTGAGAATTTCTGTTGAATACCTCGATAAGGATATTTGAAGTCGTATTTTTGGGAGACCAGAAGAACTAAAATGTGTGAAGGGATGAGGAGGAAGTAATTTGGTAGATTTTAGCCAAGAAAAAATGGTAAAGGTGAGGAAAATTTGTGAAGGATGGATCCTCCTTTTATAATTGAGGTGAGGGGTAACACAGGAATTACTCAAATTACTAAAATATAATAAATTCATTATAGGGTTTAAGAGTTACAAATGGTCTTAAAATCAAAACGATATCACATTTTAGAATGAATATTACCACTTTTTACCATTTTCATGACGTTTTATTTTTAATTAATTTAATAAAATATTTTATTCATCGAAAAATAATTTTTTCCAATTAAAAACTATTCACAATCATGATTTTAAGAACATCAAAAAAGTTTCCAATTAAAAATAAAATTTTAATTATATCCTATACATGTTACAAGTACCTATGGAAATATTTAATTGACATAAGTATATAAATATATATTTATTTTTTAATTTTTAAGATCAATAATTTGATTAATTAATTAATTAAATATTTACTACATTATAATTGTTTAAGACATTATGTTAATTATTTATTACATAAAAATTAAAAATAAAATTCTATGAAAAAGATAATTTGATAATCATTTTTAAGTCTATTATTTTTTTCTAAAAAAACTTCTGGAAAGCCTCTTATTAAAATTTTATACTTTTTGAACATTATAGTGTGAACAAGTTATCTTTATTTTTAATAAAATAATATAAAGGGAAAAATGTGATCCATGTGTGTCAAAAATGACCCAAATCTAAATCACATGAAGATAATTGATGTCAATTTATTATTTAAGATTTTTAATGCGCAATTTATGTCATTTAATAATTATTATAATTTTAATAAAAATATTTTATTTATTTTTCTTATGCTTGTACAAGAACCTCATCCACATTGTAAAGGCATTAATGTTAATTATTTCATATATAAAAATTTAAAACAAATTATTATCATTAAATGTGTAATTATATTTAAAATAAAATTCTAGATACAATCATTATTTATTTTCACTAAGATACTTATCAAGATAACATCTTATGTTTTTTATTTTGTCTTTTCTTTCCCTGTGCAAGAATTACACATTCATTTGTATAAAATTAATGTTATATAATTGTAAAATTATAAATTAATATCCAAAACATAAAAAATAAATAATAATTAATAAATTAGTCTGAAAAATAATTTTTGCACTCAATTATTATATAAAAAGGACCAAATTTGACGTTGTTAATGCTACACAAGCACTGCATCTCCCCTAACAATAATTTTTATACTTAACATGTATAGAATATAAATCTCATGTTCTAATTTTTTTCTATGAAATTTTCATATTATAATATCATTATTTAATTTTTCAATAAATTCAATAAATTTAATACCATAATTATGTCTTAATGATGTCAAAAAATAATACAGTATTTCAAAAAACTGAATATTTTAATTTTCACCAGAAATTAAACTTTTTTAGAAAATTATAGAGAATTCATACCAAAATAATATCAAGTTTTTTAATTCAAAAATGAAATTGGTTTTGACAAAGAATAATTATATAAATTATTTAAAATAAATAACTATATAAAAAGTTATTTATTTTAAGAATAACTATTAAAATCAAGAATACTAATAAAAAAAATTCTACAAATACCTAGGTTGTTATTGAAAAACAACATGAATAACATTATACCTCTCTAGAAAAACCAATTGGTACATTGTCGACACTATTATCTCTATATCTAAAAAAGGTCCAATGAACTTGTGCTCCAACTTTCCCTGCCTCCATATCTTGCGATGAACCAATCTTGCTGACAGCAGATGGAATACACAGTCACTCCATAAAAAATCCTTAGGGTCATCAATGTCAATCAATAAATGCATTCTATATACATTGAGCCAAATCCATATGCTTTTAAATCATCTAAACATACTATGATGTATGTTGCTCGAGACTCAGTCCCAACTGCTTGGCTCACTTGCTTCTATCTAGAATTGAGATGGTCTACATGGGCTATCATAAAGAGACTTGTTTTGTTCCATCCGAATAGTTTCATGATTACTGTTTTCATAGGTGAACTATACTAAATCTATGTTCTTTTTTCCATGATCCACCAATGTCTATGACACATGCCTGAAACATATCATGAAGAGCCTATATATTATGTTCCGACTTCCCATATTTCTATGGGTGGATTGTTGTACTCAATGATTCCTATGTACCAAGCTCTTTTTTCAGTCTCTTACAGAAGCATGAAGTGAAATGTGATTCATGGGATGAAATAATACTCTGTGTAACCCCATGTAGGTGGACTATCTCCCAAACATACATGTGTCACATATGATCCAGTAAGATTGTATCTCGTACCAATAAGGAATGCACTACCTTTGTAAAACAGTCCAAAATCACAAAAATAGTGCCATTATTCCGACGAATGCTTGGGAAACCCACTATGGAATACATATTAACATCAACCCACTTCAATTATGGAATTGGAAATGAGTGTAGAAAACCTAAAGGTCATTGATTCTTAGTCATCCGTATTTGATAGGTGTAACATTATGTCATGAAACCTTGTATCTACTTTTTCATGACTGAACAAAAAAATGTCATCATAGGTCATAGTACATTTTGGTCAAACTTAGATACACCACCCATATTGAGGCATGAGATTCACACATATTCTCCTCACACGTTCTCATTATCACAATAACGTGATTCCTGATAAAGATGATCTCATCTATATATATAGTCCAATATAAAGGTTTATCCGCATTGTGAAGGTTTTCCTTCAAGCAAAAATATTCGGGATCCTCATAATACATTTCCTTGATCTGACTACAATGTGTAGACTCCACTGAAACTAATACAAGATTCATATACTCCTGGATCTCCTAAACCAAAACATGTATATTATCTATTAAAGTCATCAGATTCCACTCATCACTAGACTCGAGAACTGACTGAGTCAAAGTGTTTATACATAAAGCATCTGAAACACTATTTCCCTTCTTGAGAGTATATTCTAGATCAAAATCAAATGACTCCATATACTCATCCAAAATCCTCTGTCCAAGATTCAAGTCTAATTGATAAAATATATAGTTTAATCTCTGGTTATTATTATACATAATATATTTTTTCCTAATAGATAATTTCACCAACACTTCAAAGCATAAACCATGTTAGCCAACTCGAGGTTGTGTGTAGGGTAGTTTCATTCATGTGTCCTCAACTACTGAGACCCATAACCAAAAATCGATATCCCTACACCAAACACCTCTCCTAGACATATCCTAGAAGTGTCACAAAAAAAAAATATAACCCTCAACTCGATCAGATGGGATTGATATTGGTGCCATTTCCAAACGCTTCTTCAAATCCTGGAAATAATTCTCATATAACACAAACCCTTCATACATTAATCACTTATTGGTGAAGCCCCAAAGAGGTGGTTCAATGTAGTAAAAATCATTGATGAACATCTATTAATTTCATGCTAACCTAAAAAATCCATGAATATCGATAACATTCTTGCGCTGCTCCCAAGAAATAACTTCTTGAACTTTATATGGGTCCACTAACACACCATCCTCCGAGATGATGTGACTCAATAAGTGTACCCAATAAATCCAGAATTGTATCTTAGATAGCATGGAATATTGAAAATTCTATATCAGTGTATTTAGGATGATGTCAAGATGTTGAGAATGATATTCACGAGTCTTGGTGTACACCAAGATGTCGTCCACAAATACTACCACAAACTGATCTAGGTACAAATGAATAATTCAGTTCATCAAGGCCACAAACACTACACGTGATTTCGTCTAACCAAATGGAATCACAATGAACTCATATAGAATATATTTGCATCTTAAAGAAGTTTGAGGTATATTTTAAGGTTGATATGTCAACTGATCATACCTAGATCTCAATTCAATTTAAAAAAACACAGTCTCTCCTAAACTATTGAAATATATCATCAATACATGGAAGAGGATAACAGTTCTTCATAGCCATCCAGTTCAACTTTCTGTAATCAACACACAATTAAAAGGTCCCATCAGCTTTCTTTGCAAACAAGACTAGAGAACCCCAAGATGACATAATTGGATGAATAAATCAATTATCTTCCAACTCCTCTAATTGAGTCATGTACTCTTGAAACACTATTGGTTCTATTCTATATGGGGAATAGATATTAGATCATTCCCCACCATGAGATCAATGATAAATTTCATATATCTCTCATGTGGAATCCTTGAGAAGTCCTTAGGAAACATGACATGGAACCTTTCCACTACTAGTAGAAAGAAACCTTTCTTTTCACCCCTGTCATCCATGAATATGCCAACAACATAGGTGGAGAGCTCTTCCAATTATTGATGAACTGGTCCTATAAGTCCCTCCTAGATATCCCACTATCCACAGGGAATATAATTGTCACCCTTATGAGACATAAAATCCACTCTCATGTGGTAACTATATATTTGGGCTCGATATGCTATTAACCAGTCCATACCAAAAATTAGTTCTAAAGCTGATATGTTAGGGATGTAAAGATCCAATAGAAAATGATACTCCCCAAACATTAGATAACACCCCTTTCACAATAATATATCTCTTGATTGTATTTTCTAAAAAGGTATAGATCATCATAACCCTTTTCAAGAACTCCACCGCTAGGATAAAATCATTCACAAGTTGTGACGATATAAAAGAACGAGAGGCACCGGTATCGAATAAGGAACCATATAGCATAGAATCTATAAAAATAGTACCTATAACTATCTAAGTTCTATATTTTCTATCCACTAGTTTAGGATGAAATACATGTAACTATCCTTCCCCTCTTCTATGAAATGTATTTTGAGCCCCTTGAGCTACACCACTATGCTGATATAGGATCCTTTTCCCAAAAGTACAACATCCAATACCTCTACCTCAATGTTCAATAGACCTATAGTAGATAGAATGGTATATTTTCAAAGATCCCCTTCCCATAATATGGTTATATATTACTCTATCATTCAGAACAATCTATCATGGTTTCCTACAAAACCTCTACAGATGACCCATCCTACCGTAGGCTCGAAACACTACTAGTGGTCGGGGGAACTGTCTATGAAAGTTTACCTTCCTACCACACTGTTGATATATCACTCGAGTGAGGTCCTATGTAACTGAACAACCCCTCTTAGACACTATATTTTCCACTAATTAGACTAACATCCTTGTAATGACACTTCCTACTATAAGAAGTCATATGTTTTAAAATTCTAACATATACCACCTATCCTCCATTACAATCCTCTTTTAGGTTCCCCTTAGATATAAGAGTTGAATTTCCCACCTCTAAAAACTTATTCATCTCAAAGATATTCACCTTCGACTTAATTTCACATTTAGTCGCATCATATAACCATTTTATCTTAGTAGTTTTATATCCTTTAGAATCTGTAACAAATAGTTGAAAATCTGTAAAGAATCTATCATAGTCCATCACATGCATACATCCCTGAATCAATCTCATGGACTCTACTACTCCCTCATTCCTTAGAATCTCAAGGTAAATATTATCTAAGAACATCTATTATAAGTCCTTCCATTACATCATGTACAACTTTCCATCTCAATCCCGGATGTCCCTATTCTTAGTTGGAGTCCCCAAATAGTCCAGTATCATCTTGATAGACTCAATCTAGAACTCCGCTACCTCAAGTCCACCCTCTTTAGTAAAATCAGGAGGGTGATGTAACTGAAACTTCTATTTCAGGTTAGACACACTCTCCAAAAACCTCACTAGGTTTGTCTCTATAAACTGCATGACCCAATAAAATTTCTTATGGATCTAATCTCTTAATCCTTTACCTAGCACTATCGGTGCCTCAGGGTCCACCAATGGAGGCACATTTCCAGCCATACCCTCCCATCTCCTTATCAAAAAGCATCATTGTGGAGGCATAACTCTATAATTCCAAAAACACACATTAGGACACATATTAAAACATTAACACATTCAACAATAGGGATTCACACAAATATATAACAAGGAATTCCCCCTTTCCCCTTATATGGTATGCATTGAGGCACTATCACTTCCCTTAGCCATCCTACATCTAGATCATGGTTGAAAAGGATAAAAAAAATTCTCATTATTGAGGTTTCTAATTAGACACCCAATTATACACATTGTTGATCATTTTACAATTTTCAATTTCATATTTGGAACTAGTTTCATTTCAATTACAGAAGCATAGAAAAACATTTCTATTCCAAAAACACACCCAAAACCTATTTTTCCATTTGCACCTAAAAATGATGCATCTCAAAATAATTCCCAAGTTAATAGAATGATGTATTCATACTCAACTCTCGTCCTATATCGGCAGATGGGTCAAATATCAAGAAATATCAAAAATAGTAATCATATCACAAAACAAGTTCACCACCCATGGTTAAATAACATCCAACTATAACAACAAGCATCAATAACAGAAATACTATGCTAGGTACTTGGGTTTTACCCCATACAAGGGTTAGCTACTCCCATACATAGTCTTGTGTACAAGGCTCAAATATTGATAGTTTCCTATATGATTTTACCAAATAGTAAGACAAAATAAAAGAAAATAAAAGTATCTAATACGACTTTGCAACATCCCAACTTGGGTACCACACATTGGTGCCTCGAACTGGTCGGTCATAGGAACTTAGGCACGTCTCCCTATATGCTAGAGGTTTCCCAACTAGTAGCTAGGATATAACATCGATCATGGGGATAATATACCCTCTTTATTAGAGTAATATAATAGTGGGAATATAATAAAAATAACCAAATTATATAACCAAAATCTAGACCAACCCAATATCACATGGTGACCAAAATGAGAAAAAACAGTATCCAATACTAAATAGAATATTTTTCATGCCAAGTAAGTGTCATGTGTCAATATACAAAAAAAAATATAGATACTTAAAACTCACAAGAAGGTCCCAAATCATGTTTGGTTCTATCTTCTATATTCAATCCCCACTCAACCATATAACACATGGCCCTTTCCCATATATAGTCCTATAAAAATGATATCTATTAAGGTACTAATTAGGAATACTCAGTAGGGTATGAGTATAACTCAGTAAGCCACCTCAAAAAATAAATAAAACTATATCCATTAAATAATAATGTATGAAACGATATAGAGAATAAATAAAATCAATAAATAAAACAGTTTACATATATTCAATTATTATTTATTTAACCACAAAAATCGCAGCATGTTTCTGAGGACACCCGAACAATCATTACAATCTTCAGATAGTGATAAATACTGAACCTTATAACATATTAAATTCACAATCCATTATAAGAAATTTTGTTTTCATTATACATTTCATTTCGATTAATATTTATATAATTGGAACCACGGTCTAAGGCCACCATTTTAGGTTTTGAATTCCATTTCTACCACCCCATGGGTACTTGAAGTAGTAGTATGTGTCCTAGAACCCATTTATCAAATAACCTCACAAGTGGGATTTTGATGTAACATTCCATGTCCCACAATCAATTATAACAATGGGATTTTGAAGAACCAATCCATGTCCCAAAATCATTAAATACTATGGAATTTTGAAGCCGCAGTCCATGTACTAGATGCATATATCACACATATCAAAATATCACATATATCACATTTTGTATTAATAAAAATTTCATAAGAATTGTTTTTAAGAAAACCATATCATAATTCCAATGATCAATTAATTCTTAAACACATTAATTTTCCAATCCCTAAGTGCATTAACTAATTCAACAATTAATTAATCCAATTCCACAATCACAATAATCCCACTATTAGTTACCCAATTAATAAATTCAATTCCCTAATCACAACAATCCATTAATTAATTAACCAATTAATTAATCCAATTCCACAATCACAAAATTACATTAATTAATTAAATAATTAATCAATTAAAATTCACAATCACAACATTCATTAATTGAATCACCAATTAATTAATTTAATTCCACCAATATTAATTGCCCCATATTTAAACCAAATTATTATCATATGGAAATTAAATTAAATCAATTCAATTTAAAATGGAATTTCCCTTCCATGGAAAATGGAATTTGAAAATTACATACACACAATTAAATCAAAAATTTCAGATTTTCAATTTAGACAACCTAACTAAAAATTGATGATGAATGATCGACAATATAAATCCCCAATTGAAGCTGAACGAACAAGATCATGATGAAGAATTAGATCTATATCCAAAACCTAGATCCAAGATCAAATGTTTTATACCAATATAAACCTAGATCTAGATACAACATAAATATAGGAAAAAATACATTCAAATGATGAGAAAAAGATATAGAGGGAGGAAACCAAACAGGATGAGATTCTATTACCTGGATAGGTTCATATCTTCAATTTGGGCTTCAAATCAGGAATAACAGAGGTTTAATGGCCTTAGAATCCATATATAAACCTCTAAAAATGATATAAAATGATTTAATGTCGATCATGGGTGTTTAAGGATATAATATTCGGATTGAGAAATTTTAATCTAATTTTTGGGAGTTTAAAATGTCATATGCACAGTTTCATGGGAAGGGGCACACAGTTTTCCAAACGGTGTGTCTTAAACATGTGACTCTTCCAGGAGGGAGGTGTGAATGATCTGAAAAACCATGTGCCATCCATGTGAATCCACTATGTTTAGGTTTTCTTGGTATGTTGGGTTGGGCACATAGTTTATGAAAATTGCACGCCAATTGTGCAATACCCCTATTCCTTCCAAAATTCTACAAATTTCACCGAAATGCACCCAAGACAAAACTATGCCACAATATACTAAAAAAGGTAATATATTAACTATAAAAATCCTAATAAATCTCTATAAAAGTTCAGGATCATATAAATAACCAATATTATCCAAACACATTCATGAGTTGATTCATGAATCAAACTCAACTCAGTATGATTGGAGTAATTCAAATAAATGCTTTGATTCATAGAATTTTGTGAAATGGAAGTTCCAACACTTGTAAAAAAATATACTCTTTGAGATATGGCTTTACATAAATTAAAAAAATATCTACCATCTATATAACCTATCAGTTTTTATTCTACACTTTTAGAATAAAAAAATCCTTATTCAGGGTATCCTTAAAGGTAATTTAATATATGTTTGATACCATTCAAATTTAAATGAATAAGATATAAAATATAAATTAATAAAATGATATATCCATACATAAATTATTTTTAAGGCACATTACTGTTCTTATAATAATTAGATTTGACAGTTCATTACCAACAATTTCTTCATTACCCCCTTGTGGTATAAACATATCTTTATCTAGTTCAAGAGATCATACAACCATTAATATACTTAATGGATGTGATTTTCCCATAAAATAAAATTGTAGAAATGTTTATGTATACCATGATAAATGAAAAAAATAAATCTTCAAGAGGTTAAAATTTTATTCTAAGTTAGATCTTTGTGTTTCCAAAGTCTTTTATTTCAAATTGTATCTTTAAATAAAATATTACCTTCGGAAGTTCATCATGTGTCCCAATAATATTCAAATCATTAACATATATTGTAATAATAAAAAAATATGATACACTACCCTTAATGAAAAACCATGGATAAATTGTATCATTTTTATAACCCACATCCATCAAATATCCACTCATCCATTATACCATACATTCCTTTAGTTATTTAATCCATACAATGATTTATGAAACTTTATAGAATAAACATTTCAAGATCCAGATAATTTAGTGTTAATTTTTAATCCTTTTAGGATTCTTATATATATTTTATTATTAATATTTTTATATAGGTTTTTAGTTTCAAAATCCATCAAGAATAATCCAATATGATCATATATAACAAACTCTATAGGATACCTAAAGGATATCAAATACATTAAGAAAGAGTATATTTTATCATAATCAATCTCAGGACTTTGAGAGAATCCTTGAGTAACTAGTCATTATTTATATAAAAAAACTTCATTATTTTAATTTTACTTTTTCACATATACCAATTTATACCCAATGAGTTTTATCTATCTTGATGTTTTAAAAATTGACCTAAAAACATCACGTTTAACAACCAAGTATAATTCAGTTTGGATGAGAACTTTTGATATATCCCAATAATATTTATTATAACATTTATCCTCATAAATAATATAAAATGACATAGTCCATAGAAGTGTATAATCAATAACGGTCTTTAATTAGTTCCAATATATTTTAGTATTAGTATAATTTATTGAAATTTCCTCTCTACCATGATCATATACCTCTGGTACATTGTTTTCTCGAGGAATTTCATGATCAAGAAAATTCATATTTACTGTAGTTCTATCTATTTCTTCAACCATAATGGTATTTCAATTTTCCTTTCATGAGATTTTTTATATTTCGAACCATTTAATATTCTATTCTTTAGACATCGATTGTAAGCATTATTGACAAAACCATTAGCTTATCGTTTGGGAACATATTTTCTAATTGGTTCATTTTTAGTGAGTAGGTATGAATTGGTAACCAATTTTGAATTATTGAATGAATTGGGTGATTTATTTTCTATATTTTTTTAAATTATAGATATTTTGAAGTTATATTTCACACTTATTTTTACAGGGATCTATATGCAACAATGAATTCATTTGACTTTAAATATATTTTGATAATGATTGATTTTCCTACTTTAATGATGGAAATATCTTTTTATTGAGATGAAAAATAAGAATCTTGATATATATATATCTTCTTCCATTGTCCAAATATACTTTATGATTGGGGGGGATTATAATCCAATATAAATCTCTAAACTTTTTTGGGGGGATGTTTTTTTATGGGGGTGTTATTGAAACTTATACATCACAACCAAATGTTCTTAAATGTGAAATATTTTATTCATGATAAAAATATAATTATAAAATAGTATATTCAAGATAACTTGATGGTATTATTTGTATAATTACCACTAGATAAAATATTTCATACTACCATTCCAAATAGGGAAAATGTTTTTTCAGTAGAAGTGGTCTTGGTCTAGGATTTAAAATCATTAAAAATGATTCATGTAGACGATTTTGAGTTTGAACATTAGCTACATGATGTTTAACACTAATTCAAATTTACATGAAACTATTATTAAAAGTATGTGATGAATATTCACCATCATTATCAATTTTTATATTCCTGGTTGAATATATTTTGGAATTTTTTACTTTAATCATATTATTTAGAGAGAAAAATCAGAAGCGTGATGTAGTGAGTTGATAATAAGAACACATGGGACTAAATAGTTGATCAATTAATCAAGGTCACAAAATTTATAATTGTATACTGGATGGATGAATTGGAACACATGTTTCACCATTGATTATTTCAGATGACATTGGGAAATCAGTCCCAATTTTTGATGGAGATGGTCGTATAATCAATTTTCTTTTAGAATAAGATGTACATAAAAAATAATCATGTATAAGAACATTTTTATAAACCATGTATTACCGTAAACACATTTAATTATTTTTCTCATAATTTCTAATCTCGAGTGACCCAAATTTTAATGAAATACAATAAATCTATCAACACTAGTAAAAATAAGGTTTATCATATTTGAATTTATTATATACATATAATGACATAGTAAAATATAGAGGAAAGTATTGGGAGGTTTTCTAGAATCAGGATCGGAAAATTCTTAATGATTTTTTTATAAATGAATTAAATACAACTTTCATCCCTAATATTGATTTGAAATCCATTTTAATTAAATATATTTAAATAATAATAAATTTCATTGAAACTTATGAGAACATAAAATATTATTTTGTAAAATAAATGTACTGATATGTAGGGATATTATTACCTTATAGAGCCTTTGATTAATTTCACATTACAAGTTAACATAATGATATAAGGAAATACAATTTTAAGGTTGATAAAACATTTCACATATTTTTGAATTGCATAAATTTCAATGATATCAATGAAAAATATATATTCATTATGAGAATTAAACAAACAGAGTGAATTGTAAAATCAATTTCTGTTAAAAATAAGATTAGCTATTCAAATAAGAAACAAAATCAATGGAAATTAAATAAAACAGGAAAACTTCATTGAAAAATATTAAAAACTAAAAAATTCATATCCATTAATTGAATTTAAGCATTATACATATTCTAAATATCTTCTGGTTTTATAAAATAATCACAAATGTCAAAATCCATAATACCATCATTATTGTTCATGGTCTTGTTAGAAAGGATTACTTCAATGCCATTTTTTCCATAACTGATTATTGATAAATATAGATAAAATGATGCAGTATAAAATAGGTATGTGACCAGTTCACCTTCATACACTATTGAAAGAATTCACTTTCAACATTCTTTGTTTTCTTCAACAGCGGTTGTTCATTATTTTACCACTTCTTGTGGCTCTATTTTCTCTTCTCATAGAGTGTATGACCACCTTGAGAAAATTATTTCCTTCAATCTTGTCGATGCCTATTATTTCCATAGCCGCAATTATTAAAATTCAAATTCACATTAGGAAATGGATTTATATCGGTAGGTCACGTTTCAGGGTTCCTTATTAGGAGATCATTATTTAATTCTGAAATAAAAAATATAAGAGGGTAATTTAGAATATTTTATAAATAATTTTATGATATATTTTTTTCAGAACAACATTAGAGGCATGAAATGAAGAAATAATTTCCCCATTATATTGATTTTAGTAATATTTTTCTCTACAAACATTCAATTTTGATATCATTTTAAATTTTTTTAGTTATATTCATTTACTATTTTTAATTTCATAATATTAAATAGAAACATTAATATCATGGTTATTGTAGTATTTCTAGTCATAGGTTATTATACCTCTCTTATAGGGTTTTTTATAACAGTAGAAGATCCTTCACCATTAGATACTCATTCTTAAAATCCTCATAGATGTGATGACCAATGAATACTATTTCTTAATAATGGTCTTGAGTGGAAAATTGATTCCTAACTTTGATCATATCACCAAGGACGTTTGTGTTTAGATTCATAGAAATGATAAAAATACATGAAAAAGAGTTCATTCTAGACATTTTAAAAAGGATAAAAAAATATTTTCCATATTCATTGAGTAAATTATTAAATACCAGGTTTTACAAATTTCTTCGAAAAAATTATTATTGTACAAATAATTTATTGAGGAATTGATCAAACAATAATTAAAACCATTAGAAATTTATGAACTAAAAATTTATGATTGATCATAATCAAAGTGAATAATGAGAAGAAAATGGAGATAAATCTTTGTAATGAAGATTTAGAATGCAATAAAATAATTTTAGTGATGTATGAAGATGTTGAGAGAAAACATGGAAGGGAAAAAATTATAATTTTAATTGACATTATGACATATATATATGGTATATGGATTTTATAATCTATGGTTAAGATTAATCCTTATCTCCAATGTTATATTAAATAGAAGTAATTATGAAGGTCATGTGGATGGTTTTTTAGTGAATGAGGAGTTATTATAATTATTAGAATTATGAAATAAAAATAATAAATTTTCCACAAAAAATATTCATTTATAATAATAATTATCTAATTGTTTTAATATAATAAATTTTTATTATATAATGATAATAATAAAAAATTACAATAAAAACAATATTAATATTAATAGTGATTTTATATAAAATTATAAAATAATGTTTATATATAACATTTTTATAATATAATAACTCAAACATCAATACTATTCAAAATATATTTCTTTAGAAACATTTGAAAATGTATTTGATTTGAAAATAAATCAAAAAAGAAAAAAGTGGAAAAAATGTGAAAGAATCAAACTGTCACTTCAATTGGAACTAAAGTTGTGTATTGACTCAATGTTGGATATAAAGGTCAATAAAGTCAACATTAAGCAAATTCAAAATCTCCTCAGAAGTAGTGCTATCACGAGTCAAGTTTCCTTGAGTTATGGAGAATCGTCAGTAGAGAAAAGACCCATGCATACCATCCACTAATGCAAGACCTTTAGAACATGAGAACCCATCTTCATGCTCCACATAGTAGGATTCACCATTACTGAATCTCTGAATTAGTATTTTATTATGTGGGCTAGGATGGGTGTAATGATCTGCGGATTAGTCTAGTTTATAAAGAGAATAGAGGTATTGGTCAATTTTTTAGATGAACCTTTTATGATAAAATTAAAATAAATATCAACTAATTTTATTTTATATCGAAAATTAAATGGTTTTTTTGGAGAATAATTGGAATGAAATAAAAAACATTTCAGAAGATATTTCTTCACTAAAAGTTTCATGTGAGAAAACTGGGAATAGATATTAAATACCATAATTTCAGCATGTTTGTTGAAAGAAGATTAATTGATATTGTTTTATAGTACTGGACACACACTAAGACTGTAGAGTCCCAAAGCCTAACGTACAAGGACATTACATTACTTTTGCAGAATACTTAATATATAACAAAAACAGACACACAAGGACCGTAATAGTTTAGTGTCTTTGGAAACTTGGAACGTAATCTTCTAATCGTGGTGAAAGATCTTCAACATCTCCCATAAAGATCTTCCACTTTTTGTTTCCTTACCTAAAACCTTTATTTTGATCCTGGGGGAAATAAAACATATAAAGGGTGAGCTCAAATGCTCAGTAAGGGTAAGCATGGATAAAATAAAACAAACCATATACATTTGAACTTAAAAACATGAACATAATGTTTAAACATCAAAATCTTGAGCAACAACATAAAACATGGAAGTACGTAAGGCATAGATCATAATAGAACATAAACAATGATAAAATAGCATGGGAATAAAACATGTAATTGTGGCATCCATTAAGCACATGTAATGATTTCCATAGTAGCCAAGGCATTACTGCCAAGACCATCTTAGTGGACAAAGTCCCATTCTGAATCGAGTTTACTCCTCATTTCAGTCCTGTAACACTGAACCGGATTAACTTACCTTTCCAGCCATGTCTAACTCATGAGATATAAAATATTTACCCAATGAATTGGAGGGATATATAGGCCCCACCCATCTCATAATGAAATCATTCTTACTTCTGCCCCCAAATAAACTTAAAACATTCATCACAACCCAAAGAATAAAATGGGTTTCATAAACATCATCCCATCATTTCACAATCCATATAAAACAAATGGACATTTCATCATATGAAAATTGAACCATGTAAATCATAGAGACATTAAACTTAAAACATATACATATGAAATAATGTCATCTTAGATGGAAAATGGTTTTGATAAAACATTTGAAATGAATTCTTGAGAAAAATATCCTTTCTTCGTCAAAATAATTTTATTTTCAAAAAATGCCATGCACTTTTAAAATAAAATTATTTTTTTGAAAATAGTCATAAAATCATGTAGAGTAATCTTCATGAAAATGAGGCGTTATTAACCCGTAAAAATCCATTCACCCCGTATAAGTTAAAAAAACATTCTTCTCGTACTTTTGCCGGAAAAGTCAAAAAAGTACCTCGTAACGTAAACAAAAGAAAGATTCCTTACATAACATGTCGTAAAAGTCAAAAATGGGTAAAAATGACTTTAAACATACATGAAAACACTTTTATAAAACATGGACATGGATGATAGAAATAACCCCAGTAAATACATACGAATAAGCAATATCAGATAAAAATGAGATTTGCAAAATTATCCCTTACCTTAGGTCCGATATGCTTCGTACGTATCCAAACCTCCTATATAATGATTTAAATAATTTCATTTACTTATTACAGAATCATATTCATTGTTATGATATCATATATGTTTCACCTATGACTTTATATTACCCTTTCTTTTGTAAATTCCATGTTAAACCAGCGTTTTGGGTAAAATCATTTTATTTATCGTATGTGTTTCGACTTGTCGTTCTTGATATTATTACTTATATCCTGATTTACATAATTCCAGAATGAAAAACATGATTTATATATAATATATATTCATCATATACATATATATTATAGATCGATAAAAGGAATGAAATACACCGTTCATGGAGACGGTAGGCCGTACGTACGCATGAACGTTGTTTTCGTTTCCCTTTTGATTTGAATGGAATTAAGTAAATGACATACATATATATATATATATATATATCCAGTATAATTATTATGTCATATATTTCATTATTATTCATTATATATACTTTATATTCATTCATGAATGGTTAACATGGAGAGTGAATCTCATCGCGTCGTGGAGACGGTAGTCCGTACGTACGCACGAGCGATGATATCATTCCCAAGATCGTGTAATTGTATTAAAGTGTATGTATACTATTACAGAATCAATATCACTTTACAATAATCATATATATTCATTACTTTCACCATTATACCCATCCATGTAAGGTGGTGGTGGAAAATAGATTACACCACGCTGTGGAGACGGTATTCCGTACGTACGCACACGCGGTGATTTCGTTTTCCGTTGGATGGATAGATGGTGAAATATGGTTGTTTCATAATTATAATAACATATCAGTATATTATTGATACTTATGTTATTACCTCATAATGAAAAAACTAAAAAAAGAAGAAGTGGAAGAAGAAATAAAGTTGAAAGAATCGGTAATGGACATTACCTCTTCTTTGAAGCGCCTCTTTGAGACATCCTCTTAGGGAACTAAAATTGGTCTTTGATGAATAAAAGGACCTCTAAGATATTTTTAGGGAAGTGGAGAAGAGAATTTGGTAGGGTTTGGCCGAGCTTGAAGGCTCAAAGTGGTGTGAGGAAGAGAGGGAGGAGGTGCCCTTTTATAAGGGAGGAGAGGGGCTCCTTTGGAAAACATAAAATATTATTTTATTATAAAGTCATATTCGGTTATAAATAGCTCCAAATTGATTTATTTCGAAGCTAATGTGGGGATCGGTCGAAAGCCTCTCATCCAATAGAATTTAGACAAGTTTAGGTTCCTATTTTAACCTTATCATTTATATTTAAATTTAAGTTAGATAATTTTACTTTTACTGTGTCTTTTTGTGTTCTTACACTATAAGGTTAATAAACTTACTATAAAAAGACAAACTAACCCCAAGTTGTTTATTATTAATATATATAACATTATCTAAGTCATTTGGCCGATCCTTAGATTTTTAGTAAAAAATTAACAATTAATAATATAATATTTTTTTTAAAAACTAATTTTTGTCAATTTTGACACTATTTAGTAATTGATTTTTGTAAAAATCATAACAGAATGATTAGTTCTAAAAAAGTTAATTAAATCAATACTAACATGTCATATTATCCTAGAAAATTAGTTTAATTCATAAAAAGTCTCAAATTACATTTATTTGCGTATTTAGAACATCAATCATATCAATATTGCATTAATAAAATAATTACCGCATCATCATTGTGTCATAAATAAATTAAATTATTTAATTTCTAAAAATTAAAAATTAAATATCATTATGTAGGAAATATTTTTATCTTTCTAATGAATATTTATAGTTTAATTTATCTTATGTATGACCCAATATTAAAAATGTTTACTTATTGACCTTTGATTTTAACTATTTTAACCCTTCTTTAAATAAATTAATAATCAATGTTATAATCTAATCCAAGTGGACCTAAATGTTCATATTTTATTCCTAAGGGGGTTTTTGGTCGAATTATTCTTATCCAATAGAATTAGGACATGTGTTAGGGTAATAATAATATCATTTTTACCCTTAATTACCCTATTTACTTTTAACCGTGGTAAAAAAAGTAAAAAGTTACTATTCACCAAAAATTATTTTAATCTCATTGAACCACATTTTACTTACTGAAATCAACTGTGTCTCTCGGATTTTTGAAATTCCACTCACAGAAGCGGTAAAATTTTGTTTTATGAAAAATTCATTTTTTTTAACTACCACTTAGTGGTTTCACTATTCATCAAAAAATGAAAGTTTCCAGAAAAATATAAAAAATTAGGCCTAAGATATATTTGATATTATGAACTCAAAAATGGTGTCTATTTTACCAAATTAAAAACATATCAATTGAATTAATTAATTTAAAAATTAATTCCTGTCGTCAAAACAAATAGCGCGTTCTTAAGAGATAATAACTATCAAAAGATTGACACTTGTTTATGTTTGGTTTAAATGTGAAATTACATCCAATGACCAACATTGTATTAAATTGTAAAAATATATTCTAAATATATTTTAAAACCACTCAAATTAATAATTTATCATTATTAATTATTTCGATTAAAAAGGTTGGTTTTAATTAAAATTTAGTAATTTTCACTATTCATCAGAAAATGAAAGTTATCCGAAAAGTACCAGAATTTCACACTAAGATAATATAGATATTCCGAATCCAAAAATGAAGTCCATTTTGAAAAATAAAATTTACAAAATTTCAAAAATTGGTTATTACTATTCATAACAGCTAGTTTATATAATATTTTAATAACATATCGTTGTTTAGTGAAACTCGGTATTGCGTACTACACACGCTATCGAGGAAGGTCGTGATTGCGTGTAATGCAAGTAAATTCAAGGATGCGTGTTGTGAAAGCTCCTTTTTTTGTAGCGTACAACACAATACATTAATGAAATTAAAAACAATATTTTTCATAAAATCTCGGGGTGTTACATTCTACCCCCTTAAAATGAATTTCTCCCTCGAAATTTTTCAGGGTTATAAATGGTTTACTAGTCGAAAGTTTCTTTAATAGAAACCAACATCGTTAAATAGAATACCAAAACCAATCTTTAAAAACAAAATTATGAAACATAACGGTTACCCAAATAAACTAATCACCGGGTTTCCACATAGGTGAAAATATGGATATGGAAGAGAAATCTAACCATCATGTTCTGATGGAGAGTGGTAGAGAACATGGATATAGAAAATCCAGGAATCACAAAGCCATAAATTTGTGATGATCTATGGTACCATCTGATTCATCAGATATAATAACAATAGGACAACATTTTTGGTTTTGAAGATCATTTCCCTAATGTTGATGAAATTGGAATTAGAAGAAATACTTTCGTGATTTTGGTATAGTCTCACCATTGGTCGTTCTTTGAAAAATTTCCACTTTATCTCGTTGAATTTTTCATTCGTGATGTGTTAGCAGATCATGTGATAGAATGATGGGTCATTCCATCTGTCTCAAACAAAAGGTTAGAAAATTTATCAAAAAATACATAAGTCCATCTATAGTGTGATTAATAATATATGGTTCCTAAAATGGACTTATACTTCATATATCATACTACTTAATGTAATAAAACTAATTTATACTAAACAGGGACTTCCTGTAGGCCAGTGGTAGGAGATAAAGGCCAGTCGCACTTCGGTTGTGGGTTCGATTCCCACAGCATTGTCCGATGTGATGGGCTGTCGCCCGTCCTGCAGGTTGTCCTTTTTCTAAACTACATTACTATAAAATCCCATTAATAATATCGAAAAAATTTCTATCCTTAAACAATACTAACATATGTCCAACATAATCCATTCCAATCTTTAGGCTTATCTAAAATACTTCGGTCCAAGCCTATAGTATAAAGAAAACGATTACTTGAAATGTCATCAACCAAGAATGTGAATACCATCATTTATACCCCATATATCTTGTTGGTCACATTCCAATCATGTGAATAACTTAATCATGTATTCTCTTGAAAAACGAATACCCATTAAACCTTAGTGAAAAAAAATTAACGATACAAAAATTAAAAATTCTATATACTCAAACCATGATATAACCTTCTCCTTATTTCAATCATGAGCTCATGAATACTGTCAAACATTTGATTTTCTCCTTATCCATTCATTACGCGCATATCATCTTCTTTCCAAAAATATCTCAATCACTTTCCATGGTTACATGTACCATAAAGTTATTGAAAACCACAATAGTCCAATACATAAATATTCCAATATTCCACAATACTATATACAACATTAATTTGGAATCCCATTACATAAACACTTATTCATTCCACCACATTGTTTTAATATTCAACATCGCCAATAGTGATCGCTTATGACTTCCCTTTGTCGTTTTCCTTAAGTGGTTTCTCATGTCGATCATCACTAACCCTTGGATTAGGGCATTTATTAGCATAATGCCCCATTTCCTTGCACTTGAAGCATTGAATTGTTAGTGGTGCATTCTCTGCAGTATTTTCTTTATTCACATCATTAGCAACCCTTTTTCCATTACTTAGACACTCAGATGCTCAATGACCTTCTTTTCCACACATAAAAAATTTTCTAGTCCCTTTAAGACAATCTCCACCATGCTTCTTTCCACACTTTGAGCATAAGGAAACATTCATCTGCTTTTCACCATTATTCTGAGATTTCTCCTTGAACACCATCTTTCGTTTCTTGTCAAAACCATGAGATGGATATGTAACACCAACTTCCATTTCTACCTTGATAGCACAACGCACAATTTCTTCATAGCTACTGAAGTCTCTTATAGCTAATTCCCTTCGAAGACTTGGTTTTAAGCCACTGAAGAATCGATCAACTTTACATTCAGGTTGGATGATAAATCCAGATGCATACCTTAAAAGCCTTGTAAAATTCTCTTCGTATATACCAACAAATTCATCATCCTTTTGCTTCAGTTCAAGAAACTCCTTCTCCATCTTTGTTCGAAGAATACGAGGAAAGTACGTATTAAAAATAAGTTCTTGAACTCGTCCCATTCCATGGACTCAATTTCATCTCTTGGCCTTGTATTCTTGATAAGATTCCACCATTGATCAGCTTCACCTTCCAAACGATATACTACTCAGATGACTTTATCATGTTCATAACATTGAAGAACTGAAATTAACTTTTCAGTGGTACTGATCCATTGTTCAGCAACAAGTGGATCAGAAGACCCACTGAAAGAAGGTGGACGTTGCCTCATGAAGGACTCAATAGAATATTGTTCCCTTCTCTGCTCATTTGGAAGTCCAGAATGATTCATAGATTGTGTATGTATAGAAATAAGATTTTGCACTCTATCTCCCATAACATTTGTTTGTTTAGGAGAAAAATCATTGCATTGTACATTTCATTGATCAACACGGTTCCTTCGGGTTCTAGCCATCGTCTAAAACCCAAAAATAATAGTGTGAGAGGAAAAAATCATGCTAGGGAAAACAACATAATAAAGGGGGAGTACCTTCAATATCTAACATCTTAGGTTTAATTATAAGATTGTTAGCGAAATTCTAGGACTATAACCTATACTTATACTTTACCTTAGGTACATCCCTAGACATACCTTAGAAATATCTCTAGGGATCTCACTAAAGTTACCGCATCCTAGTTTCCAAAGGTTGACTAAAACTTTCCTCTGATACCAACTGTAGAGACCCGAAACCTGACGTACAAGGACATTACATTACTTTTGCAGAATAATTAATACATAACAAAAATAGACACACAAGGACCGTAATAGTTTAGTGTCTTTGGAAACTTGGAAGGTAATCTTCTAATTGTGGTGAAAGATCTTCAACATCTCCCATAAATATCATCCACTTTTTGTTTCCTTACGTAAAACCTTTCTTTTGATCCTGGAGGAAAGAAAAAATATAAAGGGTGAGATCAAATGCTCAGTAAGGGAAAGAATGGATAAAATAAAACAAACCATATACATTTGAACTTAAAGACATGAACATAATGTTTAAACATCAAAATCATGAGCAACAACATAAAACATGGAAGTACATAAGGCATAGATCATAATGGAACATAAACCATGATAAAATAGAATGGGAATAAAACATGTAATTGTGGCATCCATTAAGCACATGTAATTATTTACATAGTAGCCAATGCATTGCTTCCAAGACCAACTTAGTGGAAAAAGTCCCATTCTGAATCGAGTTCACTCCTCGTTTCAGTCCTGCAACACTGAACCAGATTAACTTACCATTCCAACCATGTCTATCTCATGAGATATAAAATCTTTACCCAATGCATTGTAGGGAGATATAGGTCGCACTCATCTCATAATGAAATCATTCTTACTTGTGCCCCCAAATAAACTTAAAACATTCATCATAACCCAAAGAATAAAATGGGTTTCATAAACATCATCTCATCATTTCATAATTCATATAAAACAAATGGACACTTCATCATATGAAAAGTGAACGATGTAAATCATAAATACATTAAACTTAAAACATACACATATAAAATAATGCCATCTTAGATGGAAAATGGTTTTGATAAAACATTTGAAATGATTTCTTGAGGAAAATATCCTTTCTTCGTCAAAATCATTTTATTTTCAAAAAATGCCATGAACTTTTAAAATAAAATTATTTTGTTGAAAATAGTCATAAAATCATGTAGATTAAGCTTCATGAAAATGTGGCGTTATTAACCCGTAAAAATCCGTTCACGCCGTATAAGTTAAAAAAACATTCTTCTCATACTTTTTCCAGAAAAGTCAAAAAAGTACCTCGTAACGTAAACAAATGAAATATTCCTTACATACCATGTTGTAAAAGTCAAAAATGGGTAAAAAGGAATTTAAAAATACATGAAAGCACTTTTATAAAATATGGACATGGATGATAGAAATAACCCCAGTAAATACATATGAATAAGCAATCTCGAATAAAAATGAGATTTGCAAAATTATCCCTTACCTTAGGTCCGATATGCTTCGTACGTATCCGAACCTCCTGTATAATGATTTAAATAATGTCATTGACTTATTATAGAATCATATTCATTGTTATGATATCATATATGTTTCACTTATGACATTATGTTACCCGTTCTTTTGTAAATTCAATGTTAAAGCAGCGTTTTGGGTAAAATCATTTTATTTATCGTATGTGTTTCAACTTGTCGTTCTTGATATTATTACTTATATCCTGATTTACATAATTCCAGAATGTAAAACATGATTTATATATAATATATATTCATCATATACATATATATTATAGATCGATAAAAGGAATGAAATACACCGTTCATGGAGATGGCATGCCACACGAATGCATGAACGCTGTTTTCGTTTCCCTTTTGAATTGAATGGAATTAAGTAAATAACATATATATATATATATATATATAAATACAGTATCATTATTATGTCATATATTTCATTATTATTCATTATATATACTTTATAATCATTCATGAATGGTTAACATGGAGAGTGAATCTCATCGCATCATGGAGACGGTAGTCCATACGTAAGTACGAGCGATGATATCATTCCCAACATCGTGGAATTGTATTAAAGTGTATTTATAATATTACAGAATCAATATAACTTTACAATAATCATATATATTCATTACTTTCACCATTATACCCATCCATGTATGGTGGTGGTGTAAAATAGATTACACCACGGCATGGAGACGGTATTCCGTACGTACGCACGCACGGTGATTTCGTTTTCCGTTGGATGGATAGATAGTGAAATATGGTTGTTTAATACTTATAATAACATATCAGTATATTATTGACACTGATGTTATTACCTCATAATTAAACAACTAAAAAAAGAAGAAGTGGAAGAAAAAATAAAGTTGAAAGAATCGGTAATGGACATTACCTCTTCTTTAAATCACCTCCTCTTAGGGAACTAAAATTGGTCTCTGAAGAAGAACAGGACCTCTAGGATGTTTCTAGGGAAGTTGAGAAGAGAATTTGGCAGGGGTTGGCCAAACTTGAAGGCCCAAAGTGGTGTGAGGAAGAGAGGGAGGAGGTGCCCTTTTATAAGGGAGGAGAGGGGCTCCTTTGGAAAACTAAAAATATTATATTATTATAAAGTCATATTCAGTTTTAAATAGCTCAAAATTGTTTTATTTCGAAGATAAGGTGGGTATGGGTCGAAATAATCTCATCCAATAGAATTTAGACAAGTTTAGGTTCCTATTTTAACCTTATCATTTATATTTAACTTTAAGTTAGATAATTTTACTTTTACCGTGTCTTTTTGTGTTCTTACACTATAAGGTTAATAAACATACAATAACAAGTAAAAACGAACCCCAAGTTGTTTATTATTAATATATATAACCTTATATATGTAATTTGGCTGAACCTTAGATTTTTATGAATAAAATAACAATTAATAATATAATATTTGTTCTGAAAACTATTTTATGTCAATTTTGACACTATTTAGTAATTGATTTTTTTGAAATCATAACAGAATGATTAGTTCAAAAAAAGTTGATTAAATCAATACTAACATGTCATATTAACCTATAAAATTAGTGTAATTCATAAAAAGTCTCAAATTACATTTATTTGTGTATTTATAACATCAATTATGTTAATATTTCATTAATAAAATAATTACTACATCATCATTTTGTCACAAATAAATTAAATTATTTAATGTCTAAAAATTAAAAATTAAATATCATTATGTATGAAATATTTTTATATTTCTAATGAATATTTATAGTCTAATTTATCTTATGTATTACCATATATTAAAAATGATTTACTTATTAAACATTGATTTTAACTATTTTAACCCTTCTTTAAAAGAATTAATAATAAATGTCCTAATATAATCCAAGTGGGCCTAAATGGTCTTATTTTATTCATAAGGTAGTTTTTGGTCGAATTACACTTATCCAATAGAATTAGGACATGTGTTAGGGTAATAATAATATCATTTTTACCCTTAATTACCCTATTTACTTTTAACCGTGGTAAAAAAAAGTAAAAAGTTACTATTTACCAAAAAAAATTTCATCTCATTGAACCAAATTTTACTTACTGACATCAACCATGTCTCTCGGATTTTTGAAATTCCACTCACAGAAGCGGTAAAATTAAGTTTTATGAAAAAATCATTTTTTTAACTACCACTTAGTGGTTTCACTATTCATCAAAAAATGAATGTTTCCAGAAAAATACCAAAAATTAGGCCTAAGCTATATTTGATATTATGAACTCAAAAATGATTTCTATTTTACCAAATTAAAAACATATTAGTTGCATTAATTAATTTAAAAATTAATTCCCGTCGTCAAAACAAATAGCGTGTTCTTAAGAGATAATAACTATTAAAAGATTGGCACTTGTTTATGTCTGGTTTAAATGTGAAATTACATCAACTGACCAACATTGTATTAAATTGTAAAAATATATTCTAAATATAAATTAAAACCACTAAAATTAATAATTTATTACTATTAATTATTTCTATTAAAAAGGTTGTTTTTAATTAAAAATTAGTAATTTGCACTATTCATCAGAAAATGAAAGTTATCCAAAAAGTACCAAAATTTTACCCTAAGCTAATTTCGATATTCTGAATCCAAAAATGAAGTCCATTTTGAAAGATAAAATTTACAAAATGTCAAAAAGTGATTATTACTATTCATAACAGCTAGTTTTAATAATATTTTAATAGCATATCGTTGTTTAGTGAAACTTGGTATTGCGTACTACACACGCTATCGAGGAAGGTCACGATTGCATGTAATGAAATGAAAGTCAAGGATGCATGTTGTGCAAGCTTCTTTTGGTGTAGCGTACAACACAAGACAGTAATGAAATTTAAAAGAATATTTTACATAAAATCTCGGGGTGTTACAAAGACTTACAACAATTTATTTAAATAGGAATGAAAAAACCAATAAAAATACTAAAAGAAGATAATAAATATGTAATGAATTGGTGTAGAATAACATTTTGTGGGGGTATAATAACCCTACTAGTCTAGAGTTTGAATGAGAAAGCATAAACTAACAATAATAAAAAGAAAAAGTAATAAGATGAATAAAACACTCTAGAAAATATTTTTTCAATGAAATATTTTAATATTAAAGCATCTTTATTACTTCATTAGTAAAGTTATATATCTTTATGTTTTCTAAAAAAAGCACATCAGTATCACATATCACTCTTGAAAGTTTCTCACGATGAAATTTCATGTTATACAATTTGAGTGAATCTCAACCAACCTGTATATCATCAAAAACTCATACTAATTGGGTCAAACAATATTTATAAATTTTATTTATTCATTTGATCTTCAAACATACTATTTAAATTCATAATAGCTATAAATATTCTATCTATTTCAGATCCTTATTTCCTAAGAAGAAGTCATGGATTTGAAAAAAAGAAACTACTTTAGGGGTTTTTTATTCTTGATAATGATTTCAAAGATGCGTTAGGTGTTTTTACTTCATAAATGAGTAACAATAATATCACTAGGTATTATCAATAATTTTTTTATTATTTAAAAAAAATGTACAAAAGTCTTCAATAATAATAATTTAATAAAAAATTAATTTTAATTGCAAGTACTTCTACTAATCAAGATTTAATCATGTGAAAATTAAACATAATCTATTTATTATTACTTTACTCAAAATATCAAAAAATATCTGAATTCACACACACACACACACATATAGATAAAGAATCATAAATAAGACAAATATTTATTTTGGACGATCATTACATTCTTTCCATTATCTTTCATTATATTGATCCTTATTTTTAACAGGTTTAATTAGTTACAAATTTTCTTCTAGTCCGAAGATAAATTCTCAAAAAGATTATTCAAGATGATTTTAATTACCACTGTATTATTTGAAAATATTCTAATAAAATTTAACATTTATACACTCTTCAACAACCATGATTTTTTTGTTAAATAATCATTATGATTTTCTAGAAGTTTAATATTGTAAAAATATCCCTTCATTCGATTTAGAGTCAAATTAATCTAAATAAAATTTAGTGTTAAAAATAAATAATTTAAACAAAAAACTATAAAATATACAATTTTAGGTTTCATTAACTTCCAGAATTAATAAGGGGGTTTCCGTAGAATAATTATTATAAGAATTATACTACAATCATAGCTTGTTATATTCATATATTCTTCCTAAAATTATTTGGGTAATTTAAATTAATTTAACATGTCTATTTTCATTTCTTATAAAGATATATTTTTTTACTTTTAACAACAGAATTTTTTGGGGGATTATAAAATATTAAATGTTATGAAAATAACCAATTTCACCACAAAACATTTCAAATTTCATAGTTATATCCTCTCAACATTTATCACTTATTATTGATAAAATTATACAAATTGTTTTATTTATAACCAATTTTCAATAAGTAATAAATTTTGATAATGATTCCGATTTTTGAGTAAGAAATAAACTCCAGTAAATCTAATAAAGTAATATAAATTAATAAAAAATACCTTTCCAACCACAAGCTTTCAATACAGGTACAAATAAGTCAATATGAATATGTTTTAAATGTATTACAATGTGAACTTCTTTAATAGGTCTGAAAATTTTATTGTGTTATTTACCCTCACTGAAAGATTCACAAACACGATTTTTATACAATTTTAAATAAGGATTCTTCATAATTTGTACATATTTGGATGTATTATTTAGATATATAAAATTATCATGAAATATCCTTGAATTCCACATAATATTTCATAACTATAAAAAATTCAAATACAGAACATTTTTCTCTGTTAGTTCAAAAATAATTTAATGGAATATATGTTCTCTTATTACATAGAGTAATGAAAATAGAATAATCATTAGAAACAAATACATTTTTCTTTTTGAAATTATAAAAACATTCCATAATCACACAACTAAAAATAATTGTTAAATTATGTCTCGAGCATTCAATATATAGTACTTTATAAATAATTATATATTTAGAAATTTCAAATTCTCAAAATCATTTTACCTTACATTTTGATTTGTCATCAAAATTAACATTACCTCATTAACATTTATTTAACGATAAAAATTTTGATTTATCTTCTATTATATGCCGGAGCATCCAATATCCATGTACAAAGTATCATTTTTTATAATTACAATGAATATTTCCTATAAAAATATGTTTTATATTGTTTTGATACCCATGAAAATTTGTGACCTATCATGTTAGAAAATTATTTTTTAGGAACCCAAAAATAATTCAAACAGTTATTCCTATGTAATTATGAAGATAAAAATATATGAATAAAAAAAATTTCTGTCCCAAAAATTATATAAATCATATGTTTTATTCACTTGAAAATGACCTTGCATCCTACGTCCAGAAAATGTAAATATTGAAACACTTTATAAATTTTTATAAAAAAATTATTGTAATTTTTTCAATTAGTTATCATATCAAACTTCTCTTTTATTTATATTCATTTTGTTCATGTAAATCAATTTCTCATAGATTTATCTACCTTGAAAAAATGTGGTTATATTTGACATTGAAATTTTAATTTTAATTTTTATCATTTTATTTTCGTTTTGAGGGATGTATATATCATCATATACAAATTTTAACATTATCTATTGAAATTAACTTTTCATAGAAATAAAATATTTATATTTATCATTATCTTATTTAAGTTTTTTTACTTATTGATAAGTTATCCTATTTTCTTCTACAATATTATTATTCTTTTTCTTATGATCCATTTATAAATTAAGAATATTAAAAACCTAATTTTTTAATATATAAATATCATAATAAAAATTATAAATTGTAGGTTTTCATAATCAAAACCATTAGATTCATAATCATAAGCACTATCTAGACTTACTAAATCCATGAGACACAAGTTGTCCAATTATTTTGTAGTTCATGATCCATCACTGAAATTTGAATCCTCTATACAATTACAAATAGTTGCATGTTTTCTCTTATCTTCCTTGTTTACCCTCTTGTTCTTTCATTTTATATTTAATAATTTAGTTTTAATATTCCATTTTCATATACATTTATAATAATTACTTTAGGAATATCATTTGAAAGAACAATACCACTCTTTATTCCTTTATAATTATATTTAGGAATACCCATTCAATTCCTTCTTAAATATATTTTCTTTCTTTTGTAAACTCATTTTAATATATGATATATTATATATGATGTTACTAATATCCATACTTATTTATAACAATTAAAGTTTCCTTTGAGGAATCAATCAATCATTAGAACATGATACTATTATCACAAATTTGCTTTTCCTTTAAATGGTTAAATCTTGGAAAATGATTTTAAAAAATGATATATATATATATATATATTTTTATATGAAACATATAATATTCCTATAAAGGGAAAAATTTGATACCAAATGTTTAGAATTAGTAAATGTAGTAGTCAGAACTATCCTGGAAATATCCTAACTGTACTATAATATTTTTTTCTCGCATAGTGACATAATTGAGTGGTCAAGTGAGGGTGAATTGATGAATTTATAAAGTCAAAATTATTATATCATATTTATAATAATTCTAAAGTGGGGAGAAATATTAAAACAAGTATTTTTATAGTAGTTTTTTCCAATGGGATCCTACATCTACTATTCAAACACTCAATGTGAGAGTATGCCAACCACTATAAAGTGGCATAAATTTTTATGAGGAGTCACAACCCATTAAAACTAAAATCATCAACTTAGATATAAAACGAAAATATACCTACCTTTTTAAACATGAAAGAGAAACTTAAAGGCCTAAATTGTTTCTATAAGGAGTCACAACTTGAACAATCCAACTCTTTTAGCAGAATACACAATCTAAACGTACCTTTTTTAGTGTTCGTATAACCAAACCAATCCTATTTTTGAAATAAAAATAATAAACCAACTATAAAACACATAAAAATAGATAGGAAGAATAAAAAAAATAAACAAACTAGTTTATATAGTGAAATATTTGAGTGTTGAGGAAAATTTTATTATTTCAGTAGTGATGTTCAGTAAATTACTTTCCGCCAAGCTGTAGTCTAAATGTATCACATATCACTTTTGAATATCACTCACATTGAAATTTGACACTATACAGTTTGACTAAATCTCACCCAATCCATTTATCCTGGAAACTTCATTCCATTTCTGTAAAAATTTATCTATATATTTCATTATTCATAACATATTATAAAATATTATCTTCATGCACATCAATTTCAAATATTATTTCCATTATTATTCATCATTTTCGAACTAATGGCCATGAAAGTGAAAATCACAAACTAATTTAGAGTTTTCAGCTATTAATATAGATTTATTAGATGATTCATATGTTCTTCCTTCAAAAGTGCATAACAATAATATCCAAATTAATCATCTTTAATTTTATTATGTTTTCTTTATAAATAAAAACAACATGTTCAGTTGGTCATTAATCATAATAAATGAATAAAAAATTAATTAGAGTTATAAATACTTCCACTAATCAATATTTAATCACGTTAAAATTTCCAATAATCCATTCAAATTTTTTTTATAAAAATATCAAATAATAATTTAATTTAGATATATACATACATAAAAAAAATCATAAATAGAAAAAATAAACAAATTAAAATAAAATATTTTAAATGATTCAAGAGAAGAAAAATTTTGTATATCTTAAGTTCACATGAGTCGTTTTGTGTTTATGTGTATATAAAATTCTCTCCTGAATATGAGTCAACATAAGTGTCATTATGTGCTCTGTATGTATCAATTTATATGCATACGAGTCATTTTATGATTCATTTCATACTTAACAAAAAAATCAGCTTGCATGAGAGTCAATTTTTATAGTGTAAGAATTATTCCGAATTACATATAAGTGAATTGTACTAGAACATGAGAAATTTTTATTTTTTTTGTGAATCATTTGAACATTATAAAATCAATACTGATTTCATAAAGATAAAATATAAATATTTAGGAGTCATTTTTTACTACACAAACATCATTTTTATAAGCATCAATGTCTGTTTAAGGATATTTCCTTTGTGGAGAATTATATTAAGGGTAATTTTATTAAATTTTAAGGATAATTCCTAGAAACCATAAGGAAAATAAATAATATGCAAGGGGATTATCCAGTACTTATAAAAAGTTTATTTAATCACTTCATCATTTTATTCGTTCATTAACTCATACTGATGTTAATTTCTCTCCAAAATTAGTTTGTAAAACACATAACAAACACCAATATGTAAAAATAATTAATTAAAGAAAAAATAATTAATGAAAAAAGAGTAAAAAAATATAATATTTATTCATCATCATTATTTTCTTTTATAAGTAGTGAAATATTCAACTAATGAAAATAATTTGTTTATTTTCAACACTCATGTAAGAGGAAATAAATAAAAACAATTAAAATTTGTATTTTTAGTTATGAATGCATTAATAAATGAAGTGGAAAGGTTCCAATAAACATGAAGGACCATGTTAAATAATTTGGGGGTACTATAGTACAGATGATCGATGAAACTGTTAATGAGTACTATAGGCATGTGGAATTTACCATCTTGGGCAATGTATTAGTGTTAAATTTACCATAATGGGAACTATACCATCCTAGAATATTGTATGGATTTGGAACTTTAGAAATTTTGGTTACTATAGAACCATGTTTCTTTAGGTTGGATATCTGATTTAATATTTTTGATATTATGTGTACCTTGTAATATACTATAAAAAAATAGTGAAATTGTTCTTCCACTCCATAGATGTAGGGACTCTTCTCAAACCATATATGACCTTGTGTTTTTGTTCTTTCATTCTGTATCTCCCTGACCCTAGATGCCTGGAGCTGGTGAATTATTTTAATACATTGACATGATTACAAGGAATCAAATACCTAAGGACCAATCAGTTTAGAAACCTTGAAACATATATTACATACATTAACATTACATTTCAATTCAAAACACAAAATACAACATTGATAATCCTCTACGAATGCCATTATTCTCATAGGTTAACACTCTATACAAATAATAATACACTTCATGGTATCTTGAAAAAATAAAACATAAGAAAGGTGTGATATCATATATTTAGTAAAGTAAAACAATACAATAGAAGATTTTATAAATAAGCATAAAATTTTATGGAAAGGTATAAAATCCAAATACATTCCTTTTAAACAATGACTTCTATATAATGTGGAAAGAATAAATCAAAATACTCCATTTAAACATTCACATGGATATTCTACTTGATGAGTAATCATATGTAATTTTAATAAATAATCTCATAATGAGGGAATGCATAATATTGGACATCATAACCATACTCTCATGGCCTTGTTCCAAGACCATACATAAATACATCATCAAGGACTTCTGCTAAGACACTAATTTGTCTCATGATATTTACCAATGTATCGAGGGGATATAGCGGGCCCCACCCATCACTTACAAAGTCCAATGCATTTCTCATATGATAATGGTGAAGCATAAAATAATCATTCGTATTAAAACTAGAATACAAAATGTAAATACTTTCTCCATAAATGATGAATGGTATCAAAATAGTACATCCACAATCCAATATATCATTTACCCATAAATACAATATGGAAGATTTTATCATAATAAATGAACCTCAATTAAGCATAAAACCCAATAATGGATGTCAACATAGATGAAAATAATATAATAAATTCATTAAAACTCTTTGGGAGAAATATCCCTTTTAACATTGAAATCATTTAAAATCCAAACAATTATAAAGGAAACCATTTCTTTTGAAAATGACCTTCTAACAATGTAAGGGAAGCTTCAAAAAATTATTGTGTCATGACGGTGGAAATAGTCGCTCATGCCATATAAGATAAAATATATATTATTTCTTTAATTTGTCACAAATGGTCATAAAGTAACTTGTTTGGAAAATGGTGGGAATATTCATTTCAAAATGTTTTATAAAAATTAAAACATGGGTAAAAATAAATTTGAATTTTTTTGATAATATTTTAAAATATATTTTAATAAACATGGCCATGTTTGATAAGGATGTAATAGTAGATATATACATATAAACAACCTCAAATAAAAAATGAGATTGTGAAATCAACCCTTATGTAAAAAACTTTGAAGATTTATTTTTGAAAACAATACAATGAACAAAAAAATAGACATAAAATACTGTTTATAATCCTTTATATACATTTAAATAAATTTTTATAAAACTATCTAGAATATTGAAATGGAGAAAGGATTAATTCTTTAAACATTCAAAGCATCCCATTCCACATTTAACATTTAAATAATAAGCCCAATATCTTCAAATGAATATTTAAATTCGATGAAAATAAATGTATTCAAGATATCAAAAATAATAGGGGTAGTATATAAAACAAAAACTAGAACTAGGTGGTGATAATGGCTTATATATCATGAAAATTAAAAGTGATATCGAATTACCCTACCTTAAGTATGATACTCTCCGTATGTGTCTGAAATTCATCTTTCTTCATGTATCTTCTTCTCAAAAATTGACTCTTTATGAAGGATTTATGCCCATGTTATGAACCCTATAATTTAGTGAGAGAATTTTGGGGATTAAATGGGTCGGTTTTGGCCAAGAAAATGGGATTTGGAGGTGTTCATTAAAGAGAAGGAGAAGTTTCCTTTTTATAAGATAGGTGAGGGGAAGTTTTGGAAGATCTTAAAAAATTAATTTATTATAAATTCATTCTCGGTTTTAAATAGTTCAAAAGTGATTTATTTATAGTATAAGAAGATTATGGGTCTAAATCCTCTCAACAAATGAATTTTAGATATGTTTGGATCATAAAAGTAACCCTATATTTTGTATTTAACCCATAGTTATATAATTTAACTCTTACCATGTCTTATTGTATTTTTATAGTATAAGGTTAATATAGTTACTATAAAATCCCCAACGAAACCCAATTGGATAATTTATGGAATCTTGGACATTATACATGTTAGTTAGAAAAACATTATATTTTTATTACTTTTATATCATTTAATAAAATAGTATTTATTTTAAAATATCATTTATATCAATTTTAATACAATTCAATATTTGTATTTTTGAAAATATCAAACCAACATGACAACTTCGAGAAAATACTTAAAATATGTCACAAAAATGTATAAGTGGACTATAAAATTATTTTATTACATTAATTAACTAAATTATATCTATTTTATATTTTTACTATCATTTGTTTTATATCTCACTTAATTAATCAATTATTACATAATCCTTGTGTCACCATTTAATCTATTTATTTCATGACTAAAAAATTATTAATAAATTATCATGATGTAGATAAATTTCTTGGATTTCTAAATACTATTTATAGTATACCATATAACGTATGTATATTCATATTAAAAATAAAATACTTATTAAAATTTGAAAATGACATTTTGACTATTCTTTAAATAATATATAGTAAATGTCCTAATAAAAAACAAGAGGTTTAATAAGGTTAATATTTTCAAAATAAGGTTAATTTTTGTTGAAAAATAATTATCCAATTAAATAAGGACAAGTGTTAGGGTAATTTTAAAATATTAATAAAATTATTTTTACCTTTAATCACCCTATTTACCTTTAACTGGGGTAAATAAAATTCAAAAGTTATTATACACCAAAAATTATTTGGATCTTATTAGAAATTTTTTTTCATATTGATTAAAAAAATGTATGTCATATTTTCAAAATTCAATTAACATAAGTTGTAAAATTAGGTTTAATGATAATCTGTAAATGTTGCTAGAAGGCAGGTAAAAAGATGTCAAAAAAGTTCAATGATTTATATATATATTTATATTATAAAAATGATTGAAATGAACTATATTGGGTTAATATATTAATTATTAATATATTTTTACTTTATAGTAAATTTAATGTAAAATAATTATTTAAATGAAAAATTCAATTTTTTAACAATAATAGAGTGTTTTTCAAAATTAATTAAAAATTAAAAGTTTTCAGAAAAATACCAAAAACTCAGCCTAATCTAATTTCAATATTTTGAATACAAAAATGAAGTCTATATTTACAAAATTCACTTACTAAGAGTGTATAAAATTAATTTTATTATTGTTCACAAAAAGACAGAAACATTTGTTCCTTTATGAAAATAGTATTTCTAAATATATAAATGTTTTACCAAAAAATAAACATTTTATTATAAATATGCTTTATGTATGTGAAATATTTATAAATAACATTTAAATGTTTTTATTACTATTTCAATTACTATATTTAAAGGATAACATATAAATGTATCATTTAAATAATTTTAACACTAAAGTTTTGTTTCAGAGAAACTCAATCTTGTGTGTTACGCAAGTCAAGTCAGGGTTATATGAAACACAAGATATTGGAGAAAATATATCCTAAAATATTATAGTGTTAAATTCTCCCATATAATAAATTGCATCCTCACAATTAAACCTCTGAATCAAAATCTACGGGTCGGACATTTTGAAAACTCTTTATTGAAACACCACATCAATAATGGATTAATGAGACCTCCATTTTAAAATAAAAAAATTTAAGTAAGAAGGTCACCACAGATAATCCATACTACGGTTACATATTGAAAGACATGTACATTAAAGAAAATGTAACCATCATGTTATGATGGAGAGTGATAGAGAACATGATTTTAAAATAGTGAACAACCACAAAGATATAAATCTATAATTATCCAAGGGTCCATTTGATTCATAAAAAAGAAGTTACATTGAATTTTTTTTGGTTTTAAGATCATTTCCCTAGAGATTAAGAATTAATTTAATTCATATAATAAGAACAAAAGGAATCATACTTACTTGAAAAGTAGAGTTTCACCCTTTAACTAATTTCTAATAAAAACATATATTTCATTCCAAATAATAATATTAAAAAATATTGTATTTATCATAATCATATAGGGTTCAAAATATGAATCTATACTTCATCTGTCAGACCATTTTAAACAAACTAGGACATCGCGTAGGATATTGGTAGGTGATAAAGACTTGTCACACTTCGGTTGTGTGTTTGTTTCTCACAGCCTTGTCCGACACGATGGGTTGCCACCTATCCTGTGGGTTGTCATTTTCTTAAAACTATATGATTATAGAATTCTAAAAACAATATTATGAAATTTATTAACCTTAAAAATATTATCGAATATCCATCTTAATCCATTCCAACCATTATTCTTATCCAAAATACATTTTTCCATACTCACAGTGAAAAATTTATAAAGAAGGTCACTAAATTTCTTAAATCAACATAACATAATGCATATATATTTTTTCATAAATGAAACATGTGAATACATTCATCACGTATTCTCAAAAAATATGGTAATACCCTAAATTACCATAAAATCCTATTTGAATACGTCCTTTCTTCCTTATTTCTTATTTAAAACATAGAATACTGGATAAACTCTTTAAATCAAAAAATTTTGTAAACGACAATAATAAAGGAATAAATAGACCATTAACCAGTTAAAAGGTATTCAATAATATACAATATACTCTATCCATATCAATCATCTATTTATTTCGACATCATTATCTCAGACATATTAAGGGTTATCATTCCCTCAACCATATGTTTTCCAAAATGTTTAACATGAACCTGTGTCACTTTATTCCAACATCAACCATATTTTTTTAAAGGTTGGGGCCGATGATTCATTTTATTACTAAAGAAAATAAAAGGCCTCTTTTCACTGGGTAGAGGGAGACCCATTACATATCCCAAAGTCCTAGTGGGATTGTATCCCATTACATGGCCCATAGGACCAAATGTTTTTGGCCCAAGGTCCATTCTGTGAATAATACTACTACAGTACCCACTTGCTACAGTACCCACAAAGTACCTCCACTGCTACAGTGTACGTCGCTGCTATAGTGCTCGCCATTGCTACAGTGTCTACACTGCTATAGTACCACTACAGTACTACTACAATACCTGCGCACAATGGTTTTTCAACCCCCATTTTTCATGTAGGATTACGAGGTGCTTACCACTAAGCCAAACCCCAGCTACATACAATCTCTAATCCTTAGTGAAATAGTACATCAAAAAAGTCCTTATTTATTTAAATAATTCATATAACAATTAAAGTATTGATAAAATAATCAAATGACATAATTATTCATTCTCATCATAATCACATTAATCATTCCTCTTCATCTATGATAGACGCATAATCTTGACTGTGATACCTTAGTGGATTTGGGGGTATATTCTTTTGATTATTAGGGAATTCTCTTGTATAGTTCCCCATATTCGTACAGTTGAAGCATTTAAGATTGTAAAATTCATTTCTACCCATGAAATCATGATCATGTTGTCCGTTTTCTCCACACATGAGGAAAACTCTTTTTCCCTCTCAAACAGGAATTGGGGTGCTTCCTTCCATAATTATCACATGTGGGAAAATACTTCTTTCCCTTCTTTTCTTTATCCAATTATATTTGAAGCAATCCTTTTATTCTCATGCATACCTTATAATCTATAATACATAGGGTATTCTTTACCTATCCCACTATCACTTGATATTTTGTCATTATATCATGATAATGCTTGGTAGATTCTTTCCCTTATAAATATTATCATAAGACCATGATAAATATGATTCTTCTTACTCTTTGGATCACATGTTTCAGTGAGAATCACATGTATCAGTGAGGATCACATTCTGTCTACTGGGTTTCATGTCTAAATTATGACATACACTAGGTTAGATAATATTACAATGTATAATCTAAAAACTACAAATATGATTAACATAAATTGAATATTAAATTGTATATAGTCTCACAATCGTTAAAATGGTTTCTTTGGGGACATATTTAATCCTAAATCCGTCATAATAGTTTGTAAATAAAATTTGAATTATCCTAAGAATATCCCCCAGGAGTGTCAAACCAAGTGCACAGTAAGGCCTGTTGTCATGCACCAAGTTAGCTCGAGTCAAGCCCAAAACACCTTGCCAGTGTTATTACTTGTAGGTAAATCTGTTCAAGAACCCCATCTACTTGTAGTATCTAGACATGGATGTATTTTCTATGAATAACCACATAATATCTACATTACCACAATTTTAAGAAGTTCCTCTATACTTATCCTCTATGTCTATATTAGGGTTATGATCCCTAATAAAGGTTTTCTAAATTTAGTTTCCAAGGTTGTTGCTAAACATAATTTGATACCAACTGTAATGACCTGGCCCTAGACGCCCAGAGTTGGTTAATTATTTTAATACATTTTCATGATTACAAGGAATAAAATAACGAAGGACCGATCCATTTAGCAGCATTTCAAAAAAGATTACATACATGAATTTTACATTGTAATTAATAAAATAAAACACGACATTGATAATCCTTTTAGAACAACATTATTATCCTAGATTAACCCCAATTATAAATCATAATACACTTATTGGAATCCTGGGAAAATAAAACATAATAAAGGGGTGAGATCAGATACTCAATAAGGTAAAACAATATAGCATAAGCATTCATAAATATGAATTAACCATTAAGGCAAGGTATAAAATTAAAATACAAGCATTCTAAACATTACCTTAGGCCTAATATAGTAATAATAAATGAAATAATATCATTTAAACATTCACATGGATATCATACTAGTCGAATGATCACATGTAATATCAATAACTAATCTCATAATAAAGGAATGCATATTGTTAGACATCATAACCATAATTTAATGGACTCATTCCAAGAACATAGATAAATTTATTGTCAAGGACTTATTCCAAGAAAATGGTTTATATCATGAGACCTACAGATTCAGAGTGGTGCTATATCAGGCCTCACCCGTCACTTACTAAGTTCAATGCATTCCTCATATGATAAGGGTGAAACATAACATAAACATTCCTATTAAAACTAGAATATGAAATTTAATACTTTAACCATAAACCATGAATGGTAAAAAAATAGTACATCCATAGAGAAATATATCCTAAACCCTTCAATATAATATGGAATATTGTATCATAATAAATCAACCTAAATTAAGAATAAAATCCAATAAATGTTGTTGACAAAGATGAAAATAATCTAATAATGTTTTTAAAACTCATTGAGAGAAACACCGATTTTAACTTTGAAATCATTTAAATTACACACAATTATAATGAAAAAAATTTCCTTTGAAAATAAAATTTTAATCTTATAAGGGAATATTCAAAAATTTATGGCTTTATGATGATGGAAATAGCCGCTCACACTATGTATGTTAAAAAAATTCTTTACATTGTTTGTAAAAAAGGGTCATAAAGTCCTTCATTTGGAAAATAATGGAAAGATTCATTTAAAAAAGTTTTATAAAATGTAAAAAATGGGTAAAAATGACATTATTTTTTTTGATAATATTTTTAATTACACTTTAAGAAACATGGACATGGTTGATAAGGATTTCCCAATATATAATTACTTATAATCAATCTCAACTAAAAAATGAGCTTGTGAAATTGACCCGTTTGTAAAAAACATAAAAACATTTGTTCAGAAAACATTTGAATAGACATAAAAATTGACATAAAATGTTATTTACATTACTTTATATACATATAAATAAATTTTTATAGATATAAATTTGTATGCTTATATCTTATTTTGATTTGTACAAAATAACTCCTTAGGATGGCTTTCTGCCAAAAGTATTAACTCTATGATGTAGTGAGGGAATTTGGGAGAGGAAATTGGAAGGTTTTGGAAGTGACAAAGGTCTTTGGAGGTGTGTATTAAAGATAAGGATAAGTGCCATTTTATAATAGAGGTGAGGGGAATATTTAGAAGATCATAAAATATTGATTTATTATAAATTGATTTTCAGTTTCAAATAGCTAAAAGGTGATTTATTTAGAGTATGATATGAGTATGGGTCAAAATCCTATAAACCAATTAATTTTAGATATGTTTAGGTCATAAAATTAATCATATCTTTTGTATTTAACCGTTAGTTAAACAGTTCAACTCTAACCATGTCTTATGATATTTTTACACTATACTATTTATATAGGTACTATAAAATTACAAACAAACCCCAATTAGATAATTTATGGAATATTTGACATTATAAAATTTATTTTTCCAAAACTTTTATTTTTATGAATTTTATGTTATTTAATAATAAAATATTTAGTTTAAAATATCATTTATAACAATTTTAATACTATTAAATATTTTCATTTTTAAAAATATCAAACCCAGATGATAACTTCAAGAAAATACTTCCAATTTTTCACTAACATAACTAAGTTATCTATAAAATTATTTACTTTCATTAATCAAGTAAACTATATTTATTTTATTATTTTTAATATCATTAATATGATATCTCTATTAATTAAACATTTGTTTCATCATTATTTTGTCACCATATAATTTGTTTATTTATTGTCCAAAAATTATAAATAAATTATCATGATGTAGATAAATTTCTTATTTTATAAATAATATTTATATTTTACCATATCACTTATATAATCTCATATTAAAAATAAAATATTTATTAAAATAGGAATATGTCTTTTTTAACTCTTCTGTAAATAAAATACAATAAATGTCCTCATAAAAAATAAGTGGCTTAAAAAGAATCATATTTTATATTTAAGGTTTATTTTTTCGAAACATAATTATCCTTGGAAATTAGGAAAATTGTTATGGTAATTTTATATTTTTAATATTATTGTTTTTACATTTAATTACCCTATTTACCTTTAATCGTGGTAAATAAAATTAAAAATTTATAATTAAAAAATATTTTTGTCATATTATACCTAAATTTAAATACTGATTAAAACCATGTATGTCATATTTTCGTAATTCAATTCACAGAAGTGGTAAAATTATGTTTAATTCTAATATGTAAATGTGGCTAGAAAGGGGGTAAACAGACGTTAAAAAGTTGAATGAATTTTTATATCTAATTCTATTATAAAAATGATTCCAAGGACCTAAATTGGCTTAATATATTATTTATTTATTTATTGTGACATTAAAATAAATTTAAAGTAAAATCTTTCTTTAAATTAAAAGGCGGGTTTTTAACAATAATGTAGTGTTTTTCACTATTCATCAAAAATTGAATGTTTTCAGAAAATACAAAAAATTCACCCTTAGTTAAATTTGATATTATAAATAAAAAAATGAAGTCTATTTTTACCAAATTAAATTTAAATGAGTGTATAAATGTAATTCATTTTTGTTTCACAAAAGGACATAACATGTAGTTCCATTAAGAAAATAGTATTTTTAAACATATAACTATTTTTTCAAAACTTATACATTTCATTATAAATATGTTTTATTTATCTGAAAAAACTATAAATAACATTTAAAAAGTATTCATTACTTTTTATATTACTATATTTAATGGATTAGTTATAAATATATCATTTAAATAATTTTAACACTAAAGTGTTGTTTCTCAGAAACTCAATCTTGCATGTTACACAATCCAATTAGGTGTTGTATGAAACAAAAGTAATTGTAGATAACGTACCATGAAATATTAGGGTGTTAACAATTCTCCTTCTTATAATTTATTTTTATAATATTTACTATTTTATGGATTTTTCTATCATTGGTGATCCTAGAAGTTATGTAACAGCTTCATCATCTTGCACCTTAATTAGGTCCAGTTCCCCTTTCATTCACAAAAAATTTTGTGAAACATCATTGAGTAGTTCACATGGTTATTTCAATTGAAATAGTTAAAGTGAGTACTTCAAATTTTTTTACAACATCTAACATAATAGAAACATATTCACTGTTTTCTACTATGATGGTAGTCATTGACATCACTATAGAATTTATCTCCATTATAAGGGCTCTTTTCATACACCCTCTTTGGTAGGCCATGTGATCTACCCTTAGATAGAATCATGTGGCTATTTGGTAGACTAGTATCAACATTGTTCTTCTGGATAATGGTCTTCATAGTGTCTCATAATAGATAAGTTATTTATTTTATGGTTATCATTGTTAATTTATCAAATGTTATGACTTTGAGAAAAAAGATAATTCCATTTGATCATCATTACAATCTATGTGCCTAGGGTTGATCACCATTTAGAGTCCATGTATATGAATTTCAACTCCTTTATTTACTATTTCACTACATTTTTATGATTATTTTCATCTCTTTCATTATATTCATCATTTTAGATTATATATAGGGAATGTGGGAGTCAAATTTGAACAAGACACAACTCTTGATACATAGATATGGTTTACTAAAACGTTTTAGAATGAAAAATAGGAACTTAAATTACCCATAAAAATAAAAGCATCATTCCTACTACAAGAGAAAAAAATTTGATTAATGTTAGTGTAAAAACACTAAATCTTACTATATATCACATAAATAAGAAAAAATACTCTCAAAGGAAAAGCTAAAATATTTTTTTTTCATGAAATGTACAGGTGGGGAAATGGGAAACAGTTCAACAAAGGTAAGTAACAATTCATAGTGAAGTATACATATGCAGTTTAAGGGGAACATGTTCATCAGTTTTAGTAGGGATAATTTCAAGGACATGGGTGTGCCATGATTAAATCTAATAGTTTTTACATAAGAAATAATCCCTCATAAAAAAATTATTATTTTATTATTCTCTAGTTAGTGATTAAATATGTGTTAAATGGTGTTAAATGCCTCAGAATACGGTTGTTTTGATTTATTGAGAATATGGGGAATATATATTTTTGAATACATGGAAAAAATTTACCTTTTATATCCATAAAAAACCTACTATTGATGCTCGATTCTGCTTCCTTGATAAATAACAATGATGAATCCCACTATTCTTCTTATACTCCCACAACATTGATCTTGATGGTATATCAAGATTAAGGTTTTGTATTATTTATCTAAGATTACTCAATAATATAGTATGATAGTACTTCTTATCCCCCAACCTCACATCCTTGATGTTCTATAATACTAATGAAAGGAGGAGGTATTTTTTCTATTTCTATTATTGCAATTGTATCCAATTCAAATTAATATTTTCATACAACTTACTAGTTATTTTATATTCTACCTTATATACCTAATTGTTATTTTTACATGGACATGTATTTTTGTTTTCCAATGGAATATATATGGGGGATGTTTTTAATTAATTTAAATCAATAAATTTTTGTGTAATTGTACATTACTACACGATCTAGAAATTTTCATTAGTATATGAACAAATAAAGTATTAGAGATTTATACCAAAAATTTTATTGAAATATTTGAATTAAATTAATATCGGTATGTGGTTAAAATTTTTACTATTTTATTTATTTTGAGTTGTAATATCACTATAGATTCAATTAAAAATTCATCTGGAAACCATATAGATATCTTCAATGAAGTTTCAATTGTAAATTCTAGTATGATTTCCACTAAAAATTACACTACATGTTCTAGTAGATTACCACTCAATATTTAATTGTAATGTTTCATATAATTTTCAATGAGATTTTAATAAAAATTTAATATAGAATTCTTCTATACCAAAAAATCATAGTCATAGGAACACCTATAAACATTTATTAAAATAAAATCAAATACAGAAAACAAGTACCCCAAGCCTGAAACCACAAATATAGATCATAAAATCCATACCCATTTCCACATCCATGATAAAATGCTTCCTCCACAGTAGTTGATTCCCACTCCGAGCTTTTATAATACTTTATAACATTGGCATATGTTCTTCTAAGATTAAACCGCTCCAATGGTATAAGATCGTTGGAAGATTGCATACCCATATTCAATCTAGAGACTGCGCCGCCTTCCATCCTAACATAAGACATGGTAGACATTGTCTTTTGCAGATATGAGTTGTCTTTCCTCTACCTTCTTTGTGGTGAAGTAGTTATAACCTCCCGATTACCAGACACCTTATACTTCCCCCTGTACAATGTCACTATATGAGGGCCTCACCATGTGACCATCATTTTCCTTATGACTATATGAGATATCCCCCCATTTTCTAAGGATATGCACCTCTTGATAACCATCATTAACTCATCGTTCATGCTGAAATTGACTATTAGTGTCAATAATTGCTAAAGAGTGTGGGTGTTCCACAAAATAATTACCTTCAGGTATCCCCTTATTCAATACTCCTTTTCCAGTTACATCCTTCTAAGAAAGGAGATCAATCTGCATGCTGACACCTTCATTTATTGGAGTAACCTCCTCCACATTATCATGCTCCAAATATTGAAAGAAATTACCGGTAGAAACTATGATCATCACACCCCCATCATCCTCATCCTTACCTTTTAACCTAGAAACATAGACTTCCGAAGCACCCAATAGTAAACTATCATCACAGAGTATAGAATCCATGTTCTCGGCAACTATAGGCTCTGGCCCCATGAGTCAAATATCAGCCTTCCTACTATTGACCAACTGCATAGAAATATATTTCTCATGCTGATTAGGATTCTCCCCCACAACAAAATAGATGCATAAGGGAAATTCCTTGCATCTAATACCAAATACACCCTTAGGAGAAGACTGCTTAACACCATCCCCTATATTCAAATCGTTCTTAAGTCTATCAAACACTGCAGAAACCATCAGATTAGAAGTGGCACATCCACATTTTTTCAATATATATGCATCCTGATTCACCAAACAATAAGCATTTCTTGGATAATCAATCAAAGTTAATGCCTGAATTTGACCAAATACCTCACCTAATATCTCGTTCGGATCAATGGTTCTCTTGTTGATGCCTTCACGATGACAATTAGAGTCCAAATTTCTAAATCGACTGCAGTTCGATCAATAGTCAACCCATGATTCAAAAATGGTGACCTTATTCCATCTAAACTCTTCACTAATAGTAATAAAAATCCACTCCACCAGAGGCTTCAATACATCCACCTCAACAAAAAGGTGGGGGTTGACCAGATGAATCATAATAGATGTGCGAATATCAGAACATAGAAAATGACCCACCATATTTCCAATCATATGAAAAAAATTTGGGTTTTGAAAAGGTAATGGGAGTTGAGGGAGACATACCCATGTCATGATGTAGGATGGGTAACGATTGATATAGAGATCAAAATACCATCAGAGAAGGAAGAACATGCAGTTTTTGCATCGACGAGGTGCACTGGACTTGGACCAGACCAGATCGTCTTCCAAAAAAAAACTGGATCATGAAGTGGCTCTTATTAAGAATACCAACAACTGAATGGCCTTGAAAATCCCATTTACCAATGATGAAATGTTCGAATTAATCAACTGAGGGACTTCTATGGTTGAAATGAGCAACCAGTGTTAGTTCCAGATAACTTGATTATTCATAGAACTCTGACAAAGAACTCGGTAGCTGAGGGCCACCAAGATGAAGATCAGGAACATTCGAGATTAACAAAGTCACCGAGAATTCTGGGAGGAACCTTGGGATAGAGAAGGTGATAAAGGGTTTCCGTGATCTCAAAGGAGGAATAAATAGGTCCTCTTCTCCCTTCTTGCATCCATGAAGGGGGGGGGGGGAATCATCTTCGATCATCACCTAGGGTTCCATCGCCGAGGGTCACCAAGAGAGTCCTCTTCTGAATTCTACTATAAATTATTCAGATGTCACTGAAAGTTCGACTATGATTTTAATTTTAACTATTTTAGGTGGAGAAGGCTCAAGCATGAGTTAATTACACAACATAGACCCTAAAAAATATATTAAATAGAAGTGCATATAGAGAGTGAGATCATTAGGTTCATTGAGTATGGTCCAACTAGAAATATAATTATTAAATATTTAGAGTCCTTAATAAGAAATCATAACAGTCATTTTATAAAATATGAAATGTGGGTTGAATGAAATATAGACCATGAAAACCACCACAAAGCTCATACGAATTTAATATGATTAAAACAGTGGCATGAAAAATCAACTAGTTGGGTGGGATTCCTCATATTTGTGATGTTCACTCTTAGCTTTATGCATCATACTTCTAGTTATTCAGTTTATCTCCTTGAAATCGACTAGGTCAACTAAATGATAACTTACATAATACATCAATCCAATGTAGTAATGTTGTATTAAATGTGTAAAAAATATGAAATTTAATTTGTGGGTCCCATCAATGGAAATTAATGCAAGATATATGCCTTTCACTACTAGAGTGTTTCTTCCAGAATTGAGTTTATTTCCTATAGGAGTTGTCACCACATATATTCCATCAAAATTGAAATATTAAAGCATGATCTATGAAATGGTTTTAATGAATTATAATACAATCCAAGTTGGTTCATTCATGAAATAACTACAATGTAGGTAATAATTATTACTTATAATCAATGCCATTATGAAATATAAAATCATAAGAAGGGGACTTCACAGGAAACCATTTAGTAGCTTGAATATATAACAACCATCTAGGAATGATGAGGATTATCATTAAACAAAAATTTTAGGAAAATAAACCCTCAATTACAACACATATTTAAATCCTAGATCCATAATTTGAAAAAAAACATATAACATCTAGAAACCATCAATCGATATAAATATTACAGTTAAAATCATTTAATTTTTCACTAAAAAATAAACTGTAATATCAAAAACAGAAACAAAATTTATAATGTAATTACACTAAAATTTTTAATAAATTAATATAAAAAATTTAAATGTAGTCTTGGATATAATTTCCACTAAATATTTTTTGTTTTTATTAGAATTTTCAACAAAGGATTTTAGCTCAAAGAGTGTTAAAATATCCATTATAAACTGAATAAAAATGAAACTTCAAATTACACAATAATTTATAGAAATCATTTCAAAATTTGTTATGGAAATTTGAATATAAAGTATAGTAGATTAAAATTATAAATTTTATTTTATTTATTGAATAATTTACAATAAATCTGTATCAAATTTCACATAAATTTACATTAGGAATATCTGTTCAGTGATTGTTTAAATTTTGATGTAAACTCGGTAAAAAATTCAATGTAACCACACTATAATTTATAAAAATTTCACCAAAATTTAAATAATAATATATTAAACTACCAACAACAATTCCATTTAAAATTTTAGTAGATTTGAATAATTATTCCACTTCAAATTTCAATGAAATTTAAACTGGACATTTCATTTCAATGAATGTTGAAAATTTTGATGGAAAGTATCTAATCATTTTAGTGAAAATGAATCATTAATCTATTAAAATCACAGCTTAATTTATATAGAAACTTACACATATATTTAATTTTAAAAATTAACTGCTTTGGGAATATCTTCCAATATACCATGTTTAAATTCAAACATGATAGGTTTACAATGATTGATAGAACTTATTTACAAAAAATTAGAGGGGGTAATACAACATCATTCCATGATACCAATTTTTAGATTTTTTTAATAATTTTATCTCTAAAAATGTTTCAACATCATAATGTAAAGAATATGACATCACTATTTTTTTTTTTTGGAAATATATGAAGGATCAGCTAATAGATTCAATATGGGTGACGTTGAAGAAATTTATTTGAAGATGATATACGAAGGATATTCCTGATAAAATGAGGAAGAGGATATAATGAACTGCTATGCATTTAATGCCACTGAGTCACCATTATCTATAAATATATTTTAAAATTTAGTAAAACCCCTAATATTGAATATTTTTAGAACAATAATTATGGATGTATCTGAATGGAATGAACTAATTAAACATGTAGAGAAAACGTAACTCTTATGTTTATATGGTTTCAACTATTTTTTTTATTATAATAGGTTCTCACTTGTGTTATGGTTTCATCTCCTTTTTTAAAAATTTGATAGATTTATAGACATTAACAAGGTCTCATATCAACTAACCAACAGTTGATGTCTTATATGATATACTTTTAAAAATACTATCATCAAATTTAAATTATGTTTTACTATTTGTATTTTGTTTTATCTATATAAAAATAAAAAAATACTATTCCTATAGTATTGGAATGGATAAGTCATTGGAGTCTTGATTGGAATCAAGAATAGTAAAAATATCCCATTGACTAAAAGTATCTTGATAGATTTAGATGTTTCAATGAAGAATTAACCCATGAATCAATGGATTGAATAAATTGTTGTATGTTTTAAAAATTCAATATTATATAAATATAATATGATTATTTTGTTCAGAAATGAATTTTTCTAAAATAGGTAGTTAATGTTGAAATAATGGGTTCCCTAAACCCAACTATACAGTACTTTTGATTACCATATCGTGTATAAAATTATATATACATGATATATACTTACCCTTATAGTGGAGATATTGATGAATCCACTCTTTAATGTTAATTTCCATAGATTAATTGTCATATCAAAAGGTGATAGCAGATCCAAGGCTATAATGAAAATTTTGAGATACTACGACATTAATATTAAACAAAGTTTCTATGGTTTTGGTACATCTTACTGATTATAAATAGTAGATGTATGACTATCAGGTGTTGGGGGCTCATAATCATTGAGACTTCTTCTCATGAAGTTCAAACATGGTGATCTCTAGTGGTGAGATCATAAGGACAGAACCGCCAATAGAAACACTACATGTTTTCAGTTTCATTGGTAGTTCTAATCTACAGACATGGGTATTGGTCTCCTGATTTGAGATCATCACCAGTGTGTTCCATTTGATCATGTACATTGATTCATTGTGATAACCAAGATAATGAAATTGTGGTGAGTTATCTTGTGTTGGGTGCATCATTAGTGGTATGACATTAGTTGAATGGCCAAAAAAGGATTTTTATCTTCCAAGTTATGAAAGATATAGATCTTAGGCCTAGATGATAAGTATGGTGCTACATTTATAAGTATTTTACCAAAGCATTCAAATTGTAAATACAAAGAGATTGATGAACAAATAATAAAGAATGAAAATAATGATGACACAAGTGTGTGTCCTGTAGTAAGAGATATTTAAAGACAAAGAGATTATAGTACATAGTATGTGTTCATAGGTTGGTTATTATTTATACGATAATCTGGATCCCTTTAAGGGCCTTGAGGTGTTTCTAGACTTAGCTGTTAGTCTGTATATTTTATTCACTAATATCGAGATAAAGTTCTATAGGGTCACACACAATAACATATTCAATAATCCTCCATATTTAGTAGAATATGTATATTGGACATGGTGGGCCTCACCATGGGGTCCAAGTGTTTTCTAAGGCATCGATCACCAAATAAATAAATAAATTCATTATTATTCATGTTATTAACAAGTGAGTTTAATTTATTTAATTTAATTTGCAAGTTAAATAAATATATGAAAATATTAATCGAATGTATATTATTTTGATATTTAAGGTTTGGTTAATATTAATCTGAATGAAGAGTCGATTTAAATGACTTGATATTGTCATGTAATATATATTTTTAAATATATAAAAGACATGTGATAAAATAAAAAAAATCCTGACTTAGTTTAGTTCGTTATATTTATTTATTTAGAGGATGTTAAATAAACGGGGGCTGGTGGACCTAACCGGGTATTTAGAACCTCCACTACAAATAGAGAGAGGCTCTTTCCCAACATACTATTTATTCATTTAGAATGAGAGTCTCTCTCTCCTAAAAATTTCTATAGAGAGATAGTCTCTCAGTCACGATGTGATTCAAGGACACCTTCAAGAATCAAAGGAATATGAATGTGGTGATCATCAGAATGTTTAAGATATCGTTAGATCACCGCACTAGCACTAAAAACCCAGTAACTGATGCTCCCAATGATTTATAACGAATGTATGGATGATCTAAAGGGATCCTTCAACGGTTCCTTCAAGTAACAATCACCGGTAATGAGTTGCAGTCAAGTGTGGATTCAAATTTGTAAATCTATCTTTACAGTTTTAGTTTTGTTCTCTTCTAATTTATGTGAGATCCTCGGTCCATACCCGGGCTCAGATCATCAGCGTTGACAAATTCTATTGTAATACCCCCAGTTTCTAGTTTGTAACCCTTTCATGATTCTTTTAATGGTTATAAAGTTAAGGGTGACATATGAGAGAGTCCGAAGAACATGGAAATAAGTTTTGGGGCCAAAAGGGAAACCGCACGGGCAGCACACAGGTTTTCTAAACCATGCGTCAAAACCATGCAGAGTTGGCATTGGAGGCAGTAGCTTCCACACTGGCGGTGCACGGTTTGTCTAACAGTGCGTCCAAACTGTGCTAGAAGGGTGGCTGAGGTAGTAGCTAATACAGGGTTAGCGCACGGTTTGTCAAAACGTGCGAACTAACCATGCAACCACTTAAACGAGATCCTATAAAAGTGGATATCACGCGTTTTTGCCTCTAAGTAGCTTTTTTTCCTCATAAGAGGGCCTAACTTGGTATTTTTATTCTCCTAACGTCAAAGGGGTTCCTCCCATCATTACATAGGCGATCTTAAGGCTTATCTTGATGAATCGAAGCCATATTCTTGATGTATGCGATCGTTCTTGTTTGGTTTCTTAGATCTACTTAGATGTACTTCTCCTCTTCTCTCGTTTTCATCGATCTATGCCCGTTATGGGTAGATATAAGTGTGTGGATGCCAATTATGATGATATTTTTTCTTGTTTGTGGTAGGAGGAGAGATCTAAGGAGGATCCTTAGTGAATCAACACAGTTTTCTTGTGCGTTCTCTGTTTGTTAGGGTTTTCATCAAAACCTTTGAGCTAAGAGGATTCTCCCTCAAATCCTCTTATTAGAACTGACTGGATTAGTTTCAAATTGGGTTATTTGAATGAAATTTATTATGCAAATCATGGAATAAATATTCTTTAGTGATGATTTATGGTTTTGATGAAATTTTGAAATCTTGTTGAATTGTTGTACAAAGTGATTTGGCTTCTTGAATTTAAAATGTTGATTTTAAATTATGAGTTTTATAGAATGGTAAATGGTTTGATGAATGGTGATTTTTCACTAAAAAGGGATGTTTTGTTGAAATGGTTTAGTATTGAAATGGCTTGATGAAATTGGTTTATTCTTTGGTTTTCAATAAAAGTATGGTTTTATGGAAATGGTTTGAATTGGATAAACACACATGGTTTTGATTGAAATGGTTTGCAATAAAAGGGTGTTTTATTGAAAGGATAGTTTTGGCATGAATGTTTTGAATGTGTGGTGTGTGTTCATGTTGCATATATGAGGCTTGATTGAAATATGACCTTGTGCTCGGTGCCAAAAGTTTAATGGCACATGGGACTTTTAAGTACGAGGGTTGGTTGAAATATGATATTGTGCTTAGTGCCAATGGTGTAATGAAACATGAGAAACAATTACCTTGTGACGACTTGGTAGGTCGATGAGAAACCGCTCATGAGTATGGAACTGTCATAACGTAGCATGCATGGATGGTAGCATGGGTTGGGAAATGGTTGGGTATACCAAAAAGGAATGTTTTTGAAATGGTTCTAAAGCTTGTTTGGTTATTTTTATGGAAAAATATCTTGATGTAAAATTGGTTTAAATTTCTATTGGAATGCCTTTGGTTATGAATGGTTTTGGAAACTTGTTTATATTTAGTTATAAAATGATTTTGAGAAAATGTTTTATATAAACTGTTTTTATATAAACATGGCTAACTCTTTTATCCTTGTGGAGTGGGTAGGGAAGTCATTGGAGAAAACCTTCTGAGTTTTATACTCACCCATGATTTGGAACTTTGGTGCTTTTGTAGATGTCGTATTCCGGGACATAGGTAAAGGAAAAGCATCTTATTACTAGAGGTTCATGGTGATTCTTGGGAGATGTGGTGGTGCTTGGGGCATGGAGCTCAGTGTCAATTTGTGGAGTGTGTCTTGGCTTGTGTTGGGTCTTTTGTTTAGTCTTCCTCTTGGTACTCTCATGTTGTGTTGGTTATGTTTTGGTTTGTGGAACAGTGTAGTTCTCTTTTGGTAATGCATGAATTGGTTGTTTATTTTGTTCATGCATCATATAGTGATCAGTTATGGTTGGTTTTTGGGTTTATTTCATAAAGTGTAAATCTTCCCCCAACTTATATTTGAAACTCTTCTACATTTATTGCTAGACTTTGGTGCCTTGGGGATATCGCTTAAGGCCAAGTAAAGACTCATTGTACTCTCAAGCCAATGAGAATTGGCGGGTCATTACAAATGGTATCAGCTTGTTCGGTCCTTGCCTAACAAGAGGTCATCGATGTTCTTGGTATTGGAGTTGAAATTCATTCTTGTCTATTCCTTGGGTCAAAATCTTAGACAGGGGTACGATTGTCGGAACATGAAATGTATAGAATAAAAGGACGTAGCTGACCCATTTATGCTGAACATCAAGTTACCGGGGTGTTGGGTCCTTAAGTGTTTTGGATATACTTCTAGAATGTTAGAAATCTCATTTTCATGGGTTTAGCCAATGAGATGAGAATTACATGCATTGTAGAGGAATGAATTCTTAATAGGATTGCATGTCTCATTTTAAAAAATGAGTTAGGATTTTTTTCATGGGGCTAATTTTTGAAAAATACAGAAATTGTTTTCAAGTGAAAGACTTTGAAAATAGGGTATTTGGTGTATTTTGAAAATGGGTTGATTTTGAAAAAGTATGTTGAATGCTTTCAAAAATGGTTGAACATAGAAAAAGGTTATTTTTGGAAAAACAATTGTTTGATAGATGATGCGATAGATTTTGAATGCTAAGACATCATTTGCTATAGAGTGAGATTGATGGAGTTTGTTGTCAGTTTTGAAAATGGCACCAGGTAGGCGTCGTCGAAACTAACCCGATGAAGCTGCGAAAAATGTGGTTGTACCAGAACCACGTGTGAACCAAGAGATGGTTTAGAGTATTGTCCAGGATTTTCATGTTGTGGATATGGGGAACTGGAAGAATGAACCAAGGCATGTGGATCATACCATCCAGTTCATGAAGAAAAATCCACCGAGCTTTCAGGGTTATGCTGAACCTGAAAAGGTGGAGGTGTGGCTAAGTAGGATGAATTGTATCTTCAATTTCATTGACACAACATCAGAGCTCAAGGTCAAGTTGGTGTTGTAGTTGCTCGAGGATCATTCACGTCAATGGTAGGATTTGGAGGTGCATGCTAAATTGGATGAAGGCCTTACCTGGGAGGATTTTGAAGAATTGTTCAACAAACAATTCTATCCTCACACGTTCAAGATCTAGAAAATTACGGACTTCTTCATCCTCAAACAAGATAGTATCTCAATCATAGAGTACTCAGATAAATTCATGAATTTAGTTCGTTTTTCACCATAGGTTGCGGGAAGTGCGTCGTTGAAGGCACGCATCTTTAAATCAGGGCTAGGGAGGGAGATTCGATTGAAGATTGCGGTTCTCTGTATTACATATTATACAGAGATGGTGAACAGAGCAAATGTTTCTGAGCGTGATATATCGGGATCAATGGGAGGAGGCATCATGATACCTACAAGAAACGATGGGAACTCAACCGCTGGGAACAAGTGGAAAAGGGACACCTATTTCCATGGTGCGAGTGCAAATTAGAACCAGACAACTGGAGCAGTAAACCTTCCTCCACGAACCCAGAGCAAAGAAGGTTGTTTTCAATTTGGTTCAACTGAACACATAAAGAGAGAGTGAACATCTCAACCTAGATCATGTCACAATTTCAATAAGATGGTGCATCTTAAGCGCTATTGTTGTAGTGCTCCTAGGTCAGGTGCTCGGGACACTTCTTAGGCGTCACAAGCATCGTATGCTTTGATAGAAAGAGGAAAACAGAGTCAATATCGTCATCATAACAGAGCTAGCCATGGTGATTCTCAAAATACCATGAATCCTCAACCAAGTCAATCTCAGTAAGGCAACAAGGAGAACAGTGCAGTGACGAAGCAATTGTATGGAGCTGAGAATATAATAGTTGACGATCAGGCTGGACCATCTATGGTGAAAGGTACGATTCTTTTTAATTATACACTTGCGCGAGTGTTTTTTGATACTGGTGAATCAAATTCCATCATCGCTTCTCATACTGTTGATCTCCTATGTTTAAAACGGGAAATGATGCCTTCTATTTTGAAACTAAAAAATCATCTTGGTGAAAGAGAATGTCAAGGCTTTATGTGTAGAGCGTGTTCTATAACTATTGATGGAGTAGTGTTAAACCAGGACAACTCGATGTTGGACATGGATGTCTCTGACGTAATCCTGGGAATGGATTGGTTGAAAATGGTTAAGGCTCACATCGGCTGTTATAAGAGAATGATTAGTTTCATGACTGAGGACAACATCAACCATATGTTCAGAGGATAGATGATGGTAAAGTAAGATGCAAATATCTTGTTGGCCCCAATGGTGGGAACAATATCTTACCAACTGGTAGCGTTGACTTTGGCATCAATGGATGATATCGAGAGAGATAGTTTTCTAGCCGTGGTAGATCAATTTCCAGATTTCTTTCCCAATAACTTCTCAGGGTTACCACCTCTAAGGGAAGTGGAGTTTATGATTGATCTCCTTCCAGGGACCAGTCCTATTTCGCTTCCGTCTTATAGGATGGAACCAATGGAGTTATGGGAATTGATAGTTCAATTAGAGGAGTTGGAAATCAAGGGTTTTATTCGACCAAGTACTTATCCATGGGCAGCACCGGTGTTGTTTGTGAAGAAGTCAGATGGAACCCTTCGGCTGTGTGTTGATTATCGTAAGCTTAACCAAGTTATGATAAATAATAGATATCCACTTCCACGCATTGAGGATATGTTCGATCAATTAAGGGGAGCTCAGTGGTTCTCCAAGATTGACTTTCAATCATGATATCACCAAATGCGAGTTCAGAAGAAGGATATTCCAACGACAGCATTCAGAAGTATATATGGCCACTACGAATATGTAGTCATGCCTTTTGGTCTAACGAATGCCGCAACGGTCTTCATGGATTTGATTAATCAGATATTTCAGAAATATCTGGATTATTTTGTTGTGGTGTCTGTGGATTATATCTTGTTGTATTCAAAGACAAGGGTTGATAATGAAGACCACCTGGAAATAGTGTTACAAATCTTGAGAGATCATCGTTTGTATGCCAAATTATCAAAGTGTGTTTTTTGGATACATGAAGTATGTTTCCTTTCCCATGTCATTTCCAAGAAAGGCATTTCAGTTGATCCTGCAAAGATAGAGGTCGTTATCTCATAGCAACCACCGAAGAATGTGTTCAAGATACGTAGTGTTTTTGGTCTAGCTGGTTACTACTGACGGTTTGTGCACGATTTCTCATGACTAGCGTCACCAATGATAGCTCTGACAAAGAAGAATTCTCCATTACATTGGACAGAAGAATGTAAGAAGTATTTCAAAGAACTGAATGTTCGCCTTACATCAGCACCTATCATGATCTTTCCAGAATCAGGGAAGGGGTATGTGGTGTATTTTGATTCTTCAGGAAAAGGGTTGGGTTGTATTCACATGCAAGGAGACCATGTGGTTTCTTATGGTTCAAGGCAGTCGAGGTTACATTAGAATAATTACCCAACACATGATTTGGAGTTATCTGTAGTCGTACATGCTTTGAAAACATGGAGACATTATCTCTTTGGTGAGAAATTTATTGTGTTTACGGATCAAAAAATCTTGCAACACATTTTCTCACAGCGATATTTGAATATGAGGCAAAGTAGGTGGATGGAGTATCTCCAAATGTTTGACTCTGACTTGATGTATACACCGGGAAAAGGAAAATTCAGTGGTGGATGCATTGAGTAGAAAGTCATATGATCAGTTAGTAAAAGAAGATTCAGATGAATGGTAGTTGATGTCAGTCTTAGATGACATGCATGTCGAATGTGAAGAATGAGGTGATATTGTGGTTTTCATTCCAGTTGCACTTGTTCTTGATTTTGTGGAGATAGAAAAGGAGGAACATGAATCTGATGTAGACTGTGTTGTAATGAGCTCTAAACTCAATGGTGTGGAGACCATTGAGGGATGGAAGCGGGATGGGAGTTCATTTTTTCGGTTTCGAGATCAGATATTGGTACCTTCAACTACTCAGAAAAAAATCCTTCATTCTTACCACCATTCAAGATGGGCTGTACTCCCAGATACATATAAGATGTATAAGGCGTTGAAGGCATGATTTTGGTGGAGCAGAATGAAACGTAAGGTAGCTGAATTTCTTTCAAGGTGTTTAACTTGTCATAAAGTTAAAGCAGAACATCAGTGCCCAGTGGGTATGTTTCAGTCTCTACTAATTCCAGTGTGGAAATGGGAGCAGACAGTAATGGATTTTGTTATAGGTCATCCAAGAACGGTCCGGAAACACGATTCCATTTGGGTGATAGTGGATCGTCTAACCAAGTCGGACCATTTCATCCCTTTTCGTGATACTCATACGGTGGACGATCTTTGAAAAATATATATCCGAGAAGTGGTAAAGAGACATACCATACCAGTTTCAATATTCTCAAGTAGAGATCCGAGGTTCACATCTTGTTTCTTGACATCTTTACAGCAAGTCCTTTGGGACTCAGTTGACTATGAGCATAGTGTATCATCCTCAGACGGATGGACAATCCGAGCGGATGATACAAACGTTGAAAGACATGTTTCGAGCTTGTGTAATGGATTTTGGTGGATCATGGGAGTAGCATATACCCTTAGTGGAGTTCTCATACAATAACAGCTATCAAGCCTCGATACGCATGGCTTCATTTGAAGCATTTTATGGGCGTCCTTTCCATTCTCCACTATGCTAGGTGGAAACGGGTGAAACTTCACTAGTTGGACCATGCCTTGTCCAAGAGACAACAGAGAAGATCTAGTTGATTAGAAAGAGGATGGAGACGGATCAGAGTCATCATAAATCTTATGCAGATCACCATCGAAGACCGTTGTCGTTCGTTGTCGGTTGGAATTACCACCATGGTTTAGTTCGGTGAATAATGTGTTCCATGTATCTCAGTTGAAAAAGTATCAGCCTGGTCCTGACCATGTGATCAGATGGGATCACGTTGACCTAGAGTCGGATGCTTCATTGATACACATACCGGTACAGATTGTTGATAGGTAAGAGAAGGTCTTGAATGAAAAAATCATCGGTCTAGTACATTTTTTATGGCAGCATGGTCAGATTCAGGAAGAGACATGTGAACAAAAGAAATAAATGAAAGAGCAATGGCCAGAACTCTTTCAGGTAGGCGATGGTTTTCTACATTCCGGGGACGGAAATTCCAATGGTGGGGAAAATGTTGTACCCCCATTTTCTAGTATGTAACCCTTTCTGGATTATTTTAATGGTTATAAAGTTAATGGTGAGGTATGGGAGAGTCAGGAGAACTCAGAATGATGTTTTGGGGAAAAATTGGAAGCCACACGGGCGACACACGGTTTGTCTAAAACGTGCGTCCAAACCATGCAGAGTTGGCATTGGAAGCAGTAGCTTCTGCATGGGTGGTGCACAATTTGTCTAAACATGTGGCCAAACCGTGCGAGAAGGGTGGTCGAGGCAGTAGCTAACACACGGTTATCACACAGTTTGTCAAACCATGCGAACTAACTATGCAACCACTTAAATGAGATCCTATAAAAGTGGATGTCACATGTTTTTGCCTCTAAGTAGCTCATTTTTCCTTTTAAGCAGACCTAACTTGGGACTTTGGTTCTCCTAAGGTCAAAAAGGTTCCTCCAATCATTCTGTAGGTGATCTGAAGGCTTCTCTTAACGAATCGAATCCGTATTCTTGAGGTATGTGATCATTCTTTTTTTGATTCTTATTTCCATTTAGATCTAAATCTCCTCTTCTCTGAGTTTCTTAGATCTATGCCCGTTATGGGTATATCTAAGTGCATGGATGCTAATTATGATGAGATTTGGTCTTGGTTGTGTTAGGAGAAGAGATATAAGGAGGATCCTTGGTGAATCAGACCGTTTTCTTGTGCGTTCTCCGTTTGTTAGGTTTTTTGTCAAACCCATTGAGGTAGGAGGATTCTCCCTCGACTCCTCTTATTATAATTGATTGGCTTTGTTTCAAATTGTACTATTTGAATGAAATTGATTGTGCAAAGCATGGAATAAATCTTCTTTAGTGATGATTTATGGTTTTGATGAAATTTGGAAATCTTGGTGGATTGTTGTGAAAAGTCATTTGGATTCTTGAATTTAAAATGTTGATTTTAAATTATGGATTTGATGGAATGGTAAATGGTTTGTTGAAAGATGTATTTTCAATAAAAATGGGTGTTTTATGGAAATGGTTTGGTATTGAAATGGCTTGATGAAATTGGTTCATTCTTTGGTTTTGAATTAAAGTACGGTTTTATTGAAATGGTTTGAATTGGTTGAACACACATGGTTTTGATGGAAATGGTTTTCAATAAAATGGTGTTTTATCGAAAGGATGGTTTTGGAATGAATTTTGTGAATGTGTGGTGTGTGTTCATGTTGCATATACGAGGCTTGGTTGAAATAAGAACTTATTCTTGATGCCAAACGTTTAATGGGACATGATACTTTTAAGTACGAGGCTTGGTTTAAATATGACCTTATGCTCGGTGCTAATGGCGTAATGGCACATGGGAAACAATTACCTTGTGACAACTTGGTAGATTGACGAGAAACCACTCATGAGTATGGAAATGTCATAACATAGCATGTATGGTTGGTATCATGGGTTGGGAAATAGTTGGGTATGCCAAAAAGTAATGTTTGTAAAATGGTTCTAAATCTTGTTTGGTTATTTTTCTAAAAAAATAACTCTCTGTAAAATTGGTTTAAATTTCTCTTGGAATGGATTTGGTTATGAATTGTTTTGGAAACTCATTTATGTTTTGTTATAAAGTGATTTTGAGAAAATGTTTTATATAAAATGTTTTTATATAAATGTGGATAACTCTTGTATCCTAGTGGCGTGGGTAGGAAAGTCATTGGGGAAAACCTACTGAGTTTTATACTCACCCCTACTTTGGCACGTTGGTGCTTTTGCAGATGTCATATTCCAGGACACCGGTAAAGGAAAAGCATCTTATTACTAGAGGTTTGTGGTTATGCTTGGGAGATGTGGTGGTGCTTGGTTCATGGAGATCGGTGTTGATCCATGGAGTGTGTCTTGACTTGTGTTTTGTCTTTTGTTTAGTCTTTCTCTTGGTACTCTGATGTTGTTTTGGTTATGTTTTGGTTTGCGGAACAGTGTAGTTCTCTTTAGTTAAAGCATGAATTGGTTGTTTCTTTTGTTCATGCATCATATAGTGATTGGTTATGGTTGGTTTTTGGGTTTATTTCTTAACGTGAAAATCGTTCCCCAACTTATATTTGAAACCCTTCGACATTTATTAATAGCCTTTGGTGCCTTAGAGATGTCTCTTAAGGCATAACAATGACTCGTTGTACTCTCAAGACAATGAGAATTGGCAAGTCCTTACATCTGTCATCTCGTATAAATGTTTTTAAATACCCTTCCCATTAGCTTCCGTTGTCCCCCCCTATGCCATTAGTTAATTGAAGTGAATATGATTTAGGTGTACCACCATCATTAAAAGAGACCCCATCCACCAATGAGTATGCTATTTGAGTTCAAGAGACTATCAATGATGGTGAATACCTAATCCTTGTTCTTGAAATAGAAAATTAAATCTTATTAAAACGTATAGAATATGGAATCTAAGGTGGGGAGAAAAAGAAATTAAAGTTGTTAATATTTTATAATAGAAATAAATAGGCATACTAAGTAAGATATACAACATATGGGATAAGAAAGAAAGATGATATAAAACAAAAAAGAACTATAGAAAAAGAGGAATATGAATTAAGGTAAGATAACTATCAAATAATAAACTATGTATAGGGGGTAAGTCATGAAGTAAGATAGGAAAGAAATGTTGAATATAATATGAAAATAAGGATCATAGAAAAGGATATATATGTATTTTATGGGTTTTTTGGGAAATATTTATGACCAATAGTAGTGGTATATAACAAAAAATTCATACCCCAAATATTATAAATGTAAAATAATAGAATAAATTGATAAAATAGTAAACCATATGTACCTCACTATACAAGACTTATATCTTCATTAATTGTGATCTTGATTAAGTTTCCTAAGAAGCAACCAATGGGTTACTACCTTCATGATATATACCATCCAGTGTATCACCAAACACATTGATAAGACCTCTTTTCTCAAATATGTGTTCTAGTAACTCTTAAAAAATGGAGAATAAAAAGTTTTATGGAGTTTAAACTATGCATAAATAATTTATAAGGATATAAAATTAAATGATTGAACCCCTTTGAATAGTACATATGCATCAAATGAAAATTATCTTTGGAGTTCATTATGTTCCAAATGTTCTGTAATTGAGAAATAATTTTTTCTCTCCATCAATGATTAATATGAAAATTAAAGATATTTAATTACTCAGTTATAATTTATAATCATAAAAGGATGTGTTTTTAGGTGAAGATGATAATTAATCACTCTAGAAGATTTTCCCCATTGATATCTTCAGCCAACCTTACAAACACTATGAAATTGTGTAAAACACCCTGATCAAACATCCACCATGGTGTAGTGACCATCACCGCACCATGGTTTATTCTTTATTGAATAATTTACAACAAACTCTAACTTTTTCAAAAGACTTATAGGATCTATAAAAATCATCACAACTTTTTAATTCATCCAAACTCCTTTGGGAATGATTATCTTCACATCTCTAAAATTTTCTACAAACACTTTATAAAAAATAAATCCTTATTAATGGTCCTCATGCTTTACCCAATGAGACCATATAGAATTTATAACAATTATGAATTCCATAATCTATAATTGTAAGAAAATAACTACCTCTAGAAAAAAACTTGTGATACTAAAGCTATAAATAATACTAGTACGATTTCAATAAAACACACTCATATATCCAAATGAACATGTTCTCAATAAGATATAACATATACATCATATAAATTATTCTATACCCCCTTTTTATATGAAATCACATGAACACTAGACAAGGAATCTATCAATATAGTATAAGAAAAACTAGACATTCATGATGATCCAAAATAGACAGACTAGTTTTAATGAATTCATCACCTTTCATTCATAAATTTTTAGATAAAATCATAAGTCACCCAACTAAACATAGAAATTCATTTCCTCCATATAATTCAATCAAGGGACTTATTTTTTTTATTTCCATATAAGTGGGAAATTATTATCTTGTATATTATTTAACCGATGAATGCTCATTAACCCATGATTAGATAAAACTCAAGTATTGTGTAAGAAATGTATCAAAGTATAAAGGTTATCATGCTTGGTATTTAACCAATCTCACTTAATGGGGATTCATAATAATAATTCCCCTCTAAGTGTATTAATGGTTGTATTAAATTCTTTGTGATATAATTTAGTAGGTTATTCTAGATAATAAGTTTGGATTTAGTATCTCATGAGTCTATTAATCATATATCCTATATAATTCTTTGCATAAAATATAAGATTCTCAACATTCTAATCTTAACATCTCATCATAAACCTCAAAAATCCATGATGATCAATGATTATAGAAAACAGAAAGTTTAACTTTTAGTGGATATTATCATTTCACTATTTTTATAATATAAATACAACAAACATTAATGAATGATAAATTAATATTTCCTTTTTTATAAAACCATAATAAAGTTTACAAATATTACATAAAATCTATCATGTATATAATATTATGATATTTAACATAAACCTCATATATTTTATATAAAAATTGTTTTTTAGATTTTCTACTATATTCACATCGATATCCACCGACTAGATATTTACATATCCCCTTTTAATGATCACTAAAATGTTGATGTATTTAAAAACGACATGTTTGGTCCTTTGGTGAGACCGAGGTTCCTTAGAATGAGTAATAACTCCATTATTCTCACTACAATGCACGAATTTTCCATTATTTATAGGAACCACCTTATGCTCAATGATGAAATTATTGATCCAGAAAACTTTATTTTCTTCATTTGATGGGGTGATATACCCTGCCTCTATTTTTGATTGCATCATGCTAGATTCATTGGAACAACAAAAACTAATAGCTCCCCTAACAAGGAAAAACATAAAAGAAAATTGAGTTACAATATTATATTTTTCATATTGGAAACTATCATCTGTCTAATCCTTTACAATGGGATAATCCTCTCCTATAAATACCAATAACAAATTCTTACTTCTTATTATATTATTAAAGATATTTTTGACAGAAATCCAATACATCTCACAATGGTTGAACTGATATCTACATGTTATGGTCAAATCATAAATTACATCAGGTCAAGCATATAATATGTAATACATGATAGACCCTATGATAGAGTCAAATGGAATCTTATCCAACCTTATAAACTCTTTAGAAGGATTATGACCCTTCATAAGATATAATTCCTAAAAAGCCTATAAATACCCCTTCTTGGAATTCTCTATAACAGACCTCTTTCAAAATTTTCCAATATCCGTGTTTTGATTCAGTATAAGAAGCCTATTTGATCTATATCTATATATATTCATCCCAACTATATAGGATTATTTAGATATTGATTTCATTGAGAATCATTTCATCAATAATACATTTATAGAATGTACAATCAAGAATTCATTTATAATAAATAGTATAGCATATAAATAAAATTTAAGAATTACCATAACAATCCCAATAATCTTTTTGTATAAAAAAGAATAATACATGTTTTTAATGAAATAAAACCATTTTATTACTTCATCAAACTGGTTGATCAAAATCCAAGATTATTTATTTTACATATTAATGGACCATTGAAAGTTGATACCCTTTGTAGACTCATTCGGAACTCCAAAAACATTGGTTCATTTCATATACACATCCTCAACTAAATTATCATTAATGAAATAAGGTTTGACATATATCCTTTATATCTTATAATAACAATGAGATGTTATGGATAGCAACATCCTAAAGGAATTTAATATTGTAACTTAGGAAAATTTTTCTTCATTGTTAATATAAGGAATATTTTTTAACCCTTATACAATTGAAGATATTTATAGGTAAGAAATCTAGCATCCTTGTTAGTTTTAATTCAAATAATCCACTTATAACTTATGAATATCACCCCATTAGTTTTATTTTTAAAAATTAAACTCCCATATCAAAAAAACTTCCTTATTATCAGTCTGAAAAATTTCCATGCTCAAATTTCTTACCCCAGCTCCTCAATCAATGAGATCCATCATAATGAAAGCACCATTTTAGGAAAAAATATTTTTTGTTTGGTATGATTATAAAATAAATATCCCACAATATCATGGGGATAATAAAAAAATTAATTTAACTAACTTATGGACATGTTTATCAAAATGATGACATCATACATATGATTTTGAACACGAAATCACAATAAATTGAAAAACAGCACAATTCCTAGTCCATATATCATATGGTGTCCTTATATCTACCATAGATGAAATGTAGTTAAGTTGTAATGAATTAATTTATAGATCATATATCAAAAATGAAATAGATATTTCACACTGACTCATCATGAATCGAACAATGTCTAACAAGGTATTATTTAACCCCATACACACCATTCCACTGTGATTTTTTAGGAGGATAGAGTTATAAAATAATTCTATTCTCTCTCAAATGATTAGATAATTCTTAGATCAAGTATTCACCACCTCAATATTATTGAAAAATCTAAATAGATTTTCCTAGATTATTCTTTATCTTGATTGAAAACTCTTTGAACTTTTCACATGTTTTAAACTTGTTTCTCATTATAATAACAAATCCATAATGACTAAAGTCATTGATAAATGCTACAAAGTACTTATAACCACCACTTTATTAATTACTTATTGCTTTATATATATCATTATGTATAAGATCCAGCATTCTACTAACCCTTTCACCTTTCCACTAATTGATGATTTGATCTTTTTTTTGAAAAATAAAATTAATATATATATCAAAATATTCACAATCGAATGATTCTAGTTAGCCATATCAATATATTCTATTTAGGTGTTTCTCATTTATATTTCCAAGGTGATAATATCAAAGGTTGGTGGTGTTAGAATAAAACCCAAAATTCTCTATATATTAGATTATCCATGTTTAGAATATATAAACCATTCACTCTATTCCGAATTCTACAAAACATTTCATTCATGTGTATAAGAAAACAATTTTTAGTAATAATGAATGAAAATTCAATAATTTATAAATAAGTTAAGGAAATAATTTTTTTTATAGAATAAACATAATAATAGTTCTTTAATTTATGAAATAAACTACTATATATACTTATATCATAAGTTTCAATAACTAATTCATAAAATCATTCACCATTACCTACACATAGATCTGCTTCACTGTTCATTAATTCTATCTTATTTTTATCCTGTTTTTATCAACAAAAATGTGTGATTCACACCAAATATCAAATACTCACTAAAAATTTATAAACTTATTAATGGGGAGGTTGGAACCCACTAACTATAAGGTTCGAGGAAGTGATGGAGGTTGAAGGAATTATCATGTAAAATTATCTTACAATCAAGGTGGAGAGATCCAGTTCTTGAATAATGTATAAGAGTATCTTTTTGCACACCTTTAAAGGAAAGGAGATCAACCATATGTTCCCCTCATTCTTTATGTGTTATATATCCACTTACTAGTTGGTAAATACTATATAAGTCATGATATAATAGTAAATTTACCAAGGTATAGGGAAATTCCCTAGAAATAATTTAACCACCATGGTTGAGTCCTTATCGAATAAAAGTATAGAAATATTTTACATTTTTCACAAAATAGTCAGGCTAAGTATGGAACACACATTAATATTTAAAGATATTGATTTTTATAACATTCATATGATATATAATTGAATTAATTTATTTTTATAATACTGATAAACAAATTCATAAATACTTCACTTTGAGAACACTTGTAGACCATATATACCAATGTAGATTCATTTCATTAGACATACCTATAAGATAACTCAAAATTATAAACATTATGCTATCCATAATCTCTAACAAATACATATCTATGGTGGAGTCATGTTTTTTATCTTTACATTAATAACATTTAAAAATTTTAATCCCATTAAAATGATGAACTTATATATCATATCAATTTAGTGATCTGAGGCCCAAATTTCATCATCAACTATACTAGTTAAGAATGTATGTAATTTATAATTATATATTTTAGACAATCATGTCAATCATATCATATATTAATCATGAATAGTTAGGGAGAAAACTATTTATCTTGGTCCATCATTTGGATTCAGTCATATATATTCTTATGGCATCGTAATGGTTTGGGCATCCCAACTAAATGTAATGCACGGATTACATTAGATATAAGAAACTAATGTTTAAGTTAAACTATAATATTATTTTATTTCACAAGATAATTCATGGGAACCTAATGGTTATTTTCACCCAAACAAAATGATTGACGTCTTGATAAGTTAGTTCCTTGGAAATAATCTTACACTAGTTATTTGAGGGTTGTTTGTTGGTAAGTATCACCAATTTTATATACATAGCATGTATATTAAATAGATAACTATGGAATCACACACAATCTTTATTATCTCAGGTTTTATTCCTTTAGGTATTCAAGATTATAATAATTTAGTTTTTTGAATCCTGAATCCATCATTCAAATTAATATGTTCAATCTATATTAATGTGTAACTAATTATACAACCCATAGTGTAGCACCCCCGGTTTGAGGTATGTAGCCATTGTTTATGTCTTTTTAGGTGTTTAATGTTCTTCGGATGAGTTGAGAAGTGGTTGGGAGAGTTTGGAAAGGTTTTGAATAAGTTTGGAGGATTTTGTAAGGGCACATGGTTTGACCACAATAAGGAAAAACCATGTGGGTTCTCTAGGAAACCATGCTAGGGGAGGTAATAGGTTTCACACATCTTGCGCACAGTTTTCCAAACCTTGTGAGGCAACCGTGTGGACCTCTTATCTTGAGATAGAGGTATGTTCATGTTTAGCGCACTATTTTCCAAACCGTGCAGGCTAACTTTGTGACCACTTAATAAATAGTTTTTTTAAATCAGGGCTCCATCGGGGTTGCCACTTTTCACTCCAAATATTATCCCAGTCGATTATCAATAGGGATTTTAGGTTCTCAAGGGTTGGAGGGGATCTTCCACTCATTTTTTAATCGATTCAAAGAGGTTTTAAGTCGGTTTGAAGGTAGTTTCTCCCATGTATGCTTCTCCTTTGGGTTTTACTTTGGGTTTCTATAGTTCTTCTCTTCCATATCTCTTGGATTTCTAGATATAAATCAATTTGATGTAGATATAGTGTTGGGGTTGGCTTGGTTGTTGATTATAAGGCCTTTTGATGATAGGGAAGGAGATGTAGAGTGGTTTTTGTGAAGTGTTTGGCCAGATTGGGGTGCATTTTCTTGGGGGTTGATTTCGCTGGAACCCTAAATGTAGGTGGCTTATCTCTCGATTACACTTTTCTATAACATTAATATTGGATATAATTAAATTTTTTTATTGAAATTAATTGTGTTTTGATGTGTACAATTTGTTGGAAATTCATTTGGTGATGTTTTGGGATATTTGGGAAAAAGGGGGTTGTGGGGTGGAATTCTCTTGTTGTGGATTTTGAAATGGAGATTTTAAAATGAGTCGCCTAGACTGATTTATGAAAATAGTTGATGAAAATGGTTTTTAAATAATGATGTTTTTTATTGATTTTTTTTTGGCATGGAAGTTTCTTCAATGTTGTTTTGAATAAATTGGTGATTTATTGAAGTGAATTGGCATGTGTTGGAAATGATGGTTTGATTTTGTGAGACCATGGTGATTTGTGCCTGTTGGTTGACATGGGATTGGATTGTGTGTATTGTGTAGAGGTGGGAGGGAATTCACACTATAAAAGGTGATGGATAGTGGTTTGAAGAACCACCATTTTGGATATTGGTCGGGAAGAACCACTGGTTGGTAAAGGGGTGAACATGATGGGGGGAAGTCCCACCATAATGGTTACTTTGTTGTGTGTGTATTTGAAAAGATATATGTTTTTTGTGAAAATGTGTGATGAGGATATGGATTATGTCATGGTTGTGGATTTCCATTGCTGACATGGCTTGGTAAGGGTATTATTGGCTTATGTTTTTTGGTGAACTATTTAATGTCTGATTTAAATTGATTTATATAAATGTGCTAAAGATTTTATCCTAGTGGACTCTTTTGAGATGTCATTTGGGGAAATCCTATGATGTATTATTACTCACCCCTACTTTGGAACTTTGGTGTTTTTGTAGATTTTTTGTTCCAAGACACAGGTAGGGTAAAGCATCTCATTTCTCTTGCACTTCATCATGATTCTTTGGTGATGTTGTGGTGCTTGGAGCATAGAGCTTTGTATGGAGATATGGATGGTGTCCTAGTTCTATTAGAGTCTTGTTGTAGTCTTCCTATTGGTACTTTTATATGGTTTAGTGTGTTATGTTGTATTCGTCATATGGGTTTTTTATGGATTATTTGTTTTTTCTTTCGATATTTTATGGGTTTGGTTCATTTATCGACATGAATCATATAGTTTTTTTGGTGGATTGTTGGGTTGGTTGGTTGTATCTCAAGGGAAAATCATTCCCCCATTTTTTATTGAATCCCTCAGCATTTATTTCAAGAATTTGGCACCATGGGAACGTCACTTAAGGCCAAGTAACATTCCAATTCCCTCTTAAGACAATGAGATGTGGCAGGCTGTTACCATTGGTATAAGTTTGTTCGGTCCTTGGATCTCACTTGAGACTAGCTGTTCGATCCTTTGGCGTTGATTGTTGGTCTTGGTGTTGACATTCGTTCTTGTCCCATTCCTTGAGTTGAGATGGTAGCAAGGTTTATGATTTTTCGAACATGGAATGTATATCATTAAAGGACATAACTAACCCTTTTATGTTGAAGTTCAAGTTACTAGGGAGATGGGTACATAAGTGTTTTGGAGACACTTATAGGTATTAGAAATCTCATTTTCCTGGGTATAACCAATGATTTGAGCATGACATGCGTGGTAGTAATGACTTACCACTAGGATGAATATTTCATTGGGGAATAATGAATTATAGTTTGATATGAATATTTGGATTTGGAAAAATCTGAATAGGGTTTCAAAAAAGGAAGGATTTAAAACATGAAAACTTTTGGTATTTTGAAAATGTGTTGATTTTCAGAACATTGTGGATTTCTCAAAGTAGTGCTATTTGGGAAATGTAAAATTGTGGAATACCTGGTTTTGATAGTTGTTATGTAATTGAATTTGAAAATTGTACACCCTTTCTTATTAAGGGAGTGTGACTTATGATTGTTTTTGTGTTGATAGATATGGAACCTGGTAGGTGTCATAGAGACCAAATAAGGGATGATTCTGAAAATGTGTTTGCACTTGAGCCTCTGGTGAACTAGTAGCTAGTGAAAAGTGTAGTACAATCTTTCCAATAAATGGTAAGTGCGAATAAAGTGTATGAACAATATAATGTGGATCATACAGTTATGTTTCAAAGGCATAATCCACCAATCATTAGGGGTGACTCAGAACCAGAGAGGGATGTAACATGGATGAATAGAATGCATCCGATATTTGACTTCACAAGAACATCTAAAGAGGTGAATGTGAAACTATCCACCTATATGTTGGAAGATCGTTCCCTTTCAATGGTGGGAGTTGGCGGTCAAAGCTGTGATATACCAAAGTGTGACATGGGAGGGGTTTGAGGAATTGTTTAACAAATATTTTGACCCTCATACGTTCAGAATTCGGTGAACATCATATTTCTTCAGTTTGAAGAAAGGGAACTTGGAAATGATGAAATATATAGCTATGTTTATGAACATTGTGCGGTTTTCACCTGAGGTGGCAAGTTGTACATCGTTGAAGGCACAAATTATTAATGATATGTTGAACCAGGAAAATATTTCCATGATAGTGGTGTTCTGTATAGACGATTACATGAAAATAGAGAATTGAGCTATAGTGGTTGAGTGGGATCTTCTAGGGGATAAAAGTGTGGGAGGCATGTTGGTACCCACATAGAATAGTTGGAACTCAAACACTAGGTTAAAGATGAAGAGGGACACTTATTTCCAGGGTGGGGGTACAATTCATAATTCCATGAAAGGATCGATGAATCTTCATCGGAAGACTCAGAGTAAGCTGAGATGTTTTCAATGTGGTTATACAAGCCACATCAAGTGGTATTATACGAAACAACCTCGATCATATCATAATTGTAAGAATATGGGGGCATCTGCACTGTTATTGTCATAATTCTCCATTTTTAGGTGTTCCTGACACTCCTCAAGGGTCGCAGGGGTCTTATGCCACGACGAGATGGGGTAGTAGCATACCCCTCTGCAGCAGAGTAAAGTGGGTCATGATGATTCTCAGAATACCATGATGCCTCATAAGGATAATAAGGAGAATAGTGTGGAATGTAAGCAGTTGTTTGGAGCTGATAAGTCAATGATGGATGATCAGTTAGGACCATCCATGGAGTGAGGTATGGTTCTTTTAAATTCAACATTGATGGAAGCTTTGTTTGATACAATTACTTCGCATTCTTTTATTTCTCCTCACATCGTTGATTTGTTGGGATTACACAGAAAAATGATGACTATTTTTTGAAACTACAAACTCCTATGGTTCAATGAGAGTGTCAAACATTCCTATGTCGATGATGTTGTTTAGTTGTGGATGGCCTAAAATTGATGTGGAATTTCTCAGTACTTGAGATGGATTCTTATGATTTAATCCTGGAAATGGATTGGTTGGAAATTTGTAATTCCAACATCAATTTATATGTGTGAAAAATTAGTTTTTTGATGGAGGATGGAGTTTGACATCTCTTTATAAGGGAGAATAGTACAAATCTGGGAGTAATAGATTTTCTGGCATGAACTGTTGACATGATCTCGTATTAGTTTGAGGCTTTGTAATTGGCATTAGTGGAAGGTGTTGAGAAGAATCTTCTTCCAGAAGTTGTGGATCATTTTATGGACGTTTTACCCAATAATTATCAAGATTACCACCCATGAGAGAAGTGGAGATTAAGATCGATCTTCTTCCCAAGACCAGTCCAATCTCACTTCTCCCTTACGGAATGACACTGATAGAATTGTGGGAATTAAAGGTGTAGTTGGAAGTGATAGAAAACAAAGGGTTGATTTGGCCTAGCATGTATCTGTAGTACCTATTTTGTTTGTTAAAATGGCCGATGCAACCTTGCGTATGTATGTTGATTATCATATACTTAATTGGGTTTCAATAAAGAGATGATATCCACTTCCATGCATTAATGATTAGATTGACCAGTTTAGGGGGGATTAGTGGTACTCCAAGATTAACTTGAGGTCAGGATATCACCAATTGCTGGTGAGGAAGTAGGATATTCCAAAAATATCATTCATAATTATATATATCCATTATAAGTATGTTGTTATTCCCTTTGGTCTAATGAATGCACCAACAGTGTTTATAGAATTGATGAATCCGATATTTCAGAGATATCTAGATTTTTGTGGGGATATTTGTGGATTATATATTGGTGTATTTGAGTACATTGGTGGAGTATGATAATCACTTGGAAATAGTGTTGGGGATATTAAGGGATCATTGGCTGAATGCCAAATTGTAAAATTTTGACTTTAGGATACATGAGGTTTGTTTCCTTGGCCATCTTATTTCTGAGAAAGGTGTTTCTATTGATCCAGAAAATATAGAGGCGTTTATCTCATGGAATCCACCAAGGAACATTTTTGAGATATGGATATTCCTTGGTCTAGTTGGGTATTATCGACGTTTTGTTCATGATTTGTCACGATTGGATTCACTGATGAAAACTTTGACACGGAAGAATGTTCTATTTCAATTGGATGAGTAGTGTTAGAAATGTTTTTAAGAGAAAAAGGATCACCTTATGTTATCACAAATATTAGATTTTCCTAAACCAGGGAAAGGGTCCGTGGTGTATTATACCACATCAGGATCAGGGTTGGGGTGTGTTCTCATGCAGGTGGATCATTTGGTTTCCTATGGATCATGAAAGTTGTGGTTTCATGAGAATAACTACCCAACACATTATTTAGAGTTAGTAGTAGTGATTCATGCTTTAAAAATGTTGTTTCATTATCTCTTTGGTGAGAAATTTACAGTGTTTACTGATCAAAATATCTTAAAGAATATCTTTTCACTATGTTATTTGAACAGGAGTCAAAGTTGATTGATGGAATATCTCTAGATGTTTAATTTCAACACAATGTATACAACGGGTAAGGGAAATTTGGTCGTGGATGCATTAAGTAGAAAATCATATGCTCAAGTGGTGAAACAGGTATCAGATTAGTGGTCATTGACGTTGTTCATATACAACATGCGGTTGGAATGTGAGGACTGGGGTGATAGAGCAGTATTCTTCCTAGTTTCATTGGTTCCTGACTTGGTTGGGTTGGTTAAAGGGGCACAAGCATCTGATTTAGAGTATAAAGAGATGATATCAAAACTCAATAATAGGGAGACCATTGAGGGCTAGGAACTGAATGGACATTCAGTCTTGTGTTTTCAGAATCAGATTGTGGTACTAGTGTCTTTTCAGGAGGAACTTATCCGGGTTTATCATCATTCCAGGTGGTCTTTTAATCCTGGAATTCAGAGAATTTATAAGGTGTTGAAACTATAGTTTTGGTGGGTGGGTATAAGGAGGGATGTGGCTGGGTTTGTCTTGAGATGCTTGAATTGTGAGAAAGGCATGGAAGAACATCAATGGCTAGCAGGCATGTTGTAATCTCTACCTATCCCATTATGGAAATGGGAACAAATATAAAGGGATTTTGTGATGGTTTTCCCGATAATGTTCAGAAAACAAGATTCCACATGGGTGATTGTGGATGAGCTCACAATGTTTTACCATTTCATCCCAATTCGTGAATCTCATATGGTGAAGGATATATCCAAAATCTATATCTGGGAGGTGTTAAAGAGGGATGGTGTTCCAATTTTGATTATATAAGATATATATCCGAGGTTCACATCTCATTTATTGAGATCCTTGTAGCAAGCCATTGGGATACAATTGACGATGATCACAACATATCATCCTCTGAAGAAGGGCCAATCTGAGAGGAAAATACAAACCTTAGAGGATATGTTAAGGGATTTTTTGATGGATTTTGGTGGTTTATGGGAGGATCAGTTACCATTGCTGGAGTTATCCTACAATAACAGTTATCAGGATTCGGTACATATGGCTCCATTTGAGGCATTATATGGGTGTCTATGTCATTATCCACCATGATGGGTGGAAATAAGGGAGACTTAGATTATCAGACCGAGCCTAGTCCAAGAGACTATGGAGAAAATCTAGATGATCATGAATAGGATGGATATGGATAAAGGTCGTCAGAAATCGTATGCGGACAATCATCGAGGGATGTTGTCGTTCGAGGTGGGGGATCATGTGTTTTTGAGAATATCTCCTAGGTTAGGACATCATCGGTTTGGGAAGAAGTGTATGTTATCTATGAGGTTTATTGGTTCTTTTGAGATACTTTAGTGGATAGGAGAGGTGTCTTATCATTTGACTTTTCCATCACAGTTTACTATAGAGCACAATGTGTATCATATGTCGTAGTTGAAAAGTATCATTTGGATCATGACCATGTGATTCATTGGGATCATGTTGAACTATGAACAAATGCTTCATCGGTTCAAGTGAGAGTATATATTTTCCATAGGGAAGATAAAGTCTTTCATGTTACAATCATCGGTTTATCTCGTGTCTTTTGGAAGCATAGTCAGATTCAAGAGGAGACTTGGGAGCGGAAAAAGGAGATGGACGAGCAATGACCTGGGCTCTTTCGGCAAAGAAATGGTTCTCTACATTCCGAGGATGGAAAGTCCATTGGTAGGGAGAATGTAGAACCCCCGGTTTGAGGTATGTATCAATTAATTATGCATTTTTTATGTGTTTAAAGTGTTTGGGATGAGTTGAGAAGAGGTTAGGGTGCACTGTTTGAGCATGGTTAGAGAAAAATTTGGGGATTCTCTAGGAAACCATGAAAGGGGAGATAGTAGGATTCTAATGGCCTATGTACAGTTTTCCAAACTGTTCTAGGAAACTGTGCATACCACTTATCTAGAGACAGTGGTGTGAACATGGTTAGAACAATGTTTTCTTTACAGTTCTGGCTAACCATCCTCCCACATAAAACATAGGGTTTTTGAATTCATGCACCCTTGAGTATTCCTCTTTTCACTCTACATATTCTACCACTCGAGCCTCACTCGGGATTTTTGGTTCTCAGGGGTTGGCAGGGCTCTTCCACTCATTGGGGAAGTCATTAAAAGAGGTTTCAAGGCAGCTTTGATGTGGTTTCTCCCGAGTAAGTCTTTCCTTTTGGTTTCTATTTTGTTTTCTCTAGTTCTTCTCTTCCCCCTCTCTTATTTTTCTAGATATACATCTTTTTCATGTAGATCTAGTGTTGGGGTTTCCTTGTGGGTTTATTTTAACGAATTTGGATGATAGGGAAGGAGATCTAGAGTGGTTTTCATGAAGCGTTTCCCTGGATTGGGGTGTCGTTACTTGTGGGTCGCTTTTGCCGAAACATTAAAGGTAGGTGGATTCTCTCTTGACTCCACTTTTATAGAACTTGAAGATTGGTTACAATTAATTTGTTTTTGTTGAAATTAATTGTTTTATTAATGTGTGAAACTGGTTAGAAATTCATTTTGCGATGTTTGGGGATTTTTTGGAAAAGGGGGTTGTATGGTGAAATGCAATTATTATGGATTTTAAAATGGAGATTTTAAAATGAGTTGATGGGATTGATTTGAGAAAATGGTTGATGAAAATGGATTTTCAATAATGATGTTGTTTATTGAAATTTGGTTTGGCATGGAAGTTGGATCGATGGTGTTTTCAATAAATGGGCAATTTATTGAAGTGAGTTGGCATGTATTGGAAATGATGGTGTGCTTTTGTGAGGCCTTGGTGCTTTTTTTCTCTTTGGTTGATATGGAATTGGATTTTATTGATTGTGTGTAGGTGGGAAGAAATTCTCACTATAAAAGGTAATGGATAGTGGTCGGAAGAACCACCATATTGGATAGTGGTTGGGAAGCACCACTAGTTGATAATGGGTTGAATGGGATGGTGGGAAGTCCCACCTTAATGGTTTCTTTGCTGTGTGTGGATTTCCAAAGATGGAATTTGTTGTGAAAATGTGTCATGGGGATATGGAATGCGAAATTTATATGGATTTCCATAGTTTCACATGGCTTGGTAAGGGTACGTTTGGCTTATGGTATTGGGTTCACTATTTAATATCTTATATAAATTACTTTACATAAATGTGATAATGGTTTTATCCTAGTGGAATGTGTAGGGAAGTCATTTGGGGAAATCCTACTTAGTATTATTACTCACCCCTTCATTGGAACATTATTTATTTTTTAGATTTTTTGTTCTGGGACACAAGTAAGGGTAAAAAATCTCATTTCTCTAGTGGTTCTACATGATGATTTGGTTTTGTTGTGGTGCTTGGAGCATGAAGCTTGGTGTGGAGATAACGATGGTTTCCTAGGTCTATTAGAGTGTTTTTGTAGTCTTCTACTTGGTACTCTAATATGGTTTAGTGTGTTTGGTTGTATTTAGCATGCTGGTTTGTTATGGATTAGTTGGTTGTCATTTAGTATTGTATGGGTTTTTATGTTTTATGGACATGCATCATATTGTTTGTTATTAGTGGATTGTTGGGTTGGTTGGTTTTATCTCAAGGAAAAATCGTTCCCCCATTTATTCTCTATGACCTCAACATTTATTACCATCCCCTTTCACCTTGGAAACGTCTCTTAAAGCCAAGTAACAATCCTCTACTCTCTCAAGCTAGTGAGATGGGGTGGGATGTTACACATAGTTTTTGTTACTAATCCAAAATTGACGTCAAACATATTTACACATATCCAAATTAATCTCATGCATATGGTACATGAAATATTTTATTTAATGGTTTATAATTATAAGAAATTAATAATACCCACATGAGTAAGCTTGAATCCACAAATGGATAACCCCAAGTTCAATAGTCAAAAAATAATCCTCTACTCTAGTGATATGATTGACCTAAATTACCTCTTCAAAAAGATAAATTACTCTAGAGGGATTTCATTCTCACCATAATTATAACACCTAATACGTATAATATATAACAATCCTCAAAAGTCACGCTATTAAATTTAATTATAAATTGTAGTCAAGGTAGATAAAAACTAAATCTTATATTGTCGTACCTAATTTATAATTAAAATTTTATATGAATAATTTTATCAAATTTTTTTGAATATATAATATTCAAATAGCATACAAATTTTATAAATATAAATATTCAAGAGAATAAATAAATAAATAAATAAATAAACATTTTTTTATTTCCCAAACATTAGATAAACAATTATAGAGAATAAAATTTACCTAAAACAATGTTGAAACAATGTAATTTCGTATAGATTCTAGAATAATTTTAAAGGCCCTAAATAGGTGAAGGTTTCTGAGAATTTTATAAAATACAATTTTCATTAAAATTACCCAAAATGGATTACACCATGACACAATGAATTCTATTTTATCCCTTTAAATATTCCATGTATTATTCTGATTGAAAAATATTTCTTTGGTTAACACTTTAGGAATCTCAGTCATTTTGTGAAAGGACTTTTCATTTTTTACTATGCTATGATGGTCCTTGTGGTGGATGTCAACCACAACCCAAATACTATCTTACCATTACATATAGAATCATCTCACGATGCTCCATTTTTTCATGATTTGTAATCAATTCCAATAATGATAATTTTAGGTTCACCATGTCATGGATAAGGAAAATATTAACTGAAATACATATATTTGGAGGGATAAATTATAGTATAGGAATATCAAGAACCATAATAGACGCTTTTAATGGTAAATTCTATAGTTCATAGAAATATTCCATTTTAGCATCATATGATGGATTTTTATGCTATCGATTCATCATCAGTAGTTTCTTTAACACCATTGATGAGTTTAATGGGACATCTTTATACCCATTAGTAAAGAAAGAAATAATTAAATCCATACCCAAAATACTTATAATATATAAAATGATAAAATAATTTGATAAAGAGAAAATAAATTCATACTGCAATGTCCAATTTTTTGATATTTACTAATAGTGAGTTTGATTGAGTTCCTTATGAAATAAAGGTGTCCTTTTATTAATGGTATATGTGTAACAACCTTGGTAATGTTATAATAAGTTTAAACTCATTTATAAAATGTTTTTATATTCATATAATAGATTTTATAGTCATAATATAATAATAAATCTAGTTTTACGTTTAAAACATTATTTTTCTAAAAATATAGATTTTCCACTTTCTGATGGAGAACTTGATTCAACTATAGTTTTTGAAAAATTTAAAAATTATATTTGAAAAATTAACATTTTATTTTAAATAAGAAAAATAAGTTTATTTGAATTTTTTGTATTTTTTTGACAAAGTTCATGTTCTAATGAATAGTGAAAGATACTGCATTTTAATTGAAAAAATATTTTTCATATAAATGTTTTATAATGTTAAATTATATTTTTAACTGGTTATAAAGTAAAATTAGATCAATTTTATATCATTTTATATAATTTAGTAGATAATAATTAATTTTATATTGAATTTTGATATAGAAACATTTCAATCTTTTGAATGTTTTAAATTTAATAACCCGTTATCTCACCTCAGAAATAAAACTAATTTTAAATTAATTTTCACCAATTTAGTATTTTGAATTTGGGAAAATGGATTACTTATTTGTAATCATAAGTTAAAAATTTAAAAAATGGGATCCTTTACATTTTTTACAAAATGAATATAAACATTGATTATTTTTATTACCATAGTTAAGGGTAAATCGGGTAATTAAGGATAAAAATGATGTAATAGATATTATAAAATTACCCTAAATTTTTTCCAAATTCTATTGGAAGAGTGATTTTAGACGAAAGGAAATACATGGGCCGATTATGTGAGATCTTATAGCCACCTAAACGACTTTAAGATATTTATAGTATTTTATTAAAAGAAATTTTTTTTGTCATACATATGTTTTTAACAGGAGAAATATTTTTAATATGGGGTTATATATAGGGGATATGTTTGACTATTAATAGTATTTTAAATTTTAAAATTATTATTTTCATCATGGTAATTTATTTATAATTTTTATGAGTGATAATTACCTTAAAAGATAACATAATGATGATGCATTAATTGTTTAATTAAAGACATATCAATTAAATGATATTAAACATATTAAAATAAATATAATCTGAGATACTTAATGTAATCCAAGAACATAATAAAATTATTTGACATATTATTGATTATTTAGATAAGTATTTTAGAATATATAATGGTTTTATTATATTTTTAAAAAGTCCAATAATGAATAGTTCCAAAAATTCCATTAATGATATTTTAAAATATTGAATATTTAATTAAATGATATAAAAGTTCAAAAAAAAAACTAAAAAAACTAAAAATCATCAAAATTATTTTTATATGTATTAAAATTTCATAAATGTAAAATTTATTGGTATTTTTAATTTTTATTATAATTATATTAACCGAAAAAGTGTAAATTGCAATATATTTTAGTAAGAGTTAAAGGGGTTAAACAAGGGTTAAAAAAAGACAAGGATTAGAAAAATAATCAAAGCTTTTATAATTTTAATTGGAAGAATTTAATTTGACCCATACTTATAATATATTCTAAATATCTTAGTTTGGATACATTTGGAATAGAAAATTAATTTGTATCAATTTAATATTTCGAAGAATTCCAAGAGTTGCCATATCTTTTATTATAAAAGGGATCCTCTTCTTCTATTTTCTTCACACATAAAAACACATTTTTTTCCGACAAAATGAAAAAAATTAACTTACTAGATTCCCACCCCAAATTTTAGTTATATTTTTAGGAATAACAACAACATTAGTGGTCTCAAGGTGTTATGAAAAGGAGAGTGTTCGAAGAATATACATTGTTTTAATCAAGTATTTCTATTTTATTTATACATCCAAAATAATTAAAATAATCTTCAAACATTGTGAAATAACAACTCCAGTATCCTCAAAATATTTATATTTTATTAAGTTAACTTCATCACAAAAATCCATCTCTAATTTAATCAAATAGGAAATGAATTATTTGTTCGTGTGTACGGCATACTACCACCTCACAAATCGATATGATTCATTTTCCATAACCATCTCTAAAGACTAGTTATAATGAGATAATGAGTATATATATATATATATATATATTTATATATATGATATTCAGGAATTTTTTATCATTATGAAATAATAATATATCATTTAAATTATAACCTTTCCATGAACATAAAAATGAAAATGGCATTCATGCGTACCTGTAAACTATGACCCCCACAAAGTGACATGATTCGTTTATCATCATCGAGTCAGATTTGTGATAAATATAATAATATTTAAATTATTAATATGATATTGATCATATTATTATCATTCTTTAAAGATAAAATAACAATTATCTTCTTTACATAATGATCATTAAAAAATGGAAATGTTTCTTATGTGCATGTACGACCTACTGTCTCCATGATTATTATATAGTTCATTTATAAACCCCATACAAAAATTGTTTTATTGAATAGCATGATTAATTTATAAAAATTAATATTATAAAATAAATATTATTCTAGATATGATGTAATTACTTCAGTTTTACTATTTAAATCATAACAAATTTTTTTTGGACTCAAGTACTGAATATCATAAAAAATAATACATGAACTTAAAAAATTAATTAATTATGATAACATGAAAACAAGAGATATAAAATAAAAAATAATCTTCATAAAGGTTCCCAAGATATTAAATAAGTCACCAAGATTTATTATACATTAATACAAATATTTTACATGATGATTCAGACACAACGTATGGTACTTTTTTTAAAAACCTATTTTTAAAGTTACTCTCTAAACTATTTGTAGAAATGATTTAGAATATTTATTAACATATAATGCATGATGGTATTTTGAAGTTTCATGCCCGATTAATGTTTTTATTCATTTTTTAAATGTTATTAATTTTATTTTCAAATTAATTATTTTCATTTAGAAGTGTGAGGCATTGTAAATATGACAAGTGACTTCAAAGTGGAAATATTTTTTTATTTTATACAGTATTGATGTGTTATGATTATGTTATTATTTTTGGGAATTGTTTATGAGTATGAATGGTTCCATGAAAAAATTGAATGTTATCCCATTATAGCTCTCTAATGCATCGGGTAATGAAAAAGAGTTGACATGCGGAATTTTACTAAGAGATTAAGAAAACATATGGTGGTGTGTATTGCAAATGTAACATTGAAGGTTTATCCCTATATAAATATGAGAGATATAGTAAATTTAATAGTGATATGGAATAGATTTCATAATTTACCTTTATAATTTATGTTTTATATGATGTTTTATGCAAATTTTTTTATTTCATGAGGTAATCTAAAAAGATTAATTTTGATGAGTGAAAATGTAACTTTGAGAAAATTTATTCATAGGATTAAAAGTATTAATGGATTTATGGTTTATTTATTTATTTTTTTATACATTATGGGTATTTTTGTGCTTATCCATTTTTTTGAAATGTTTTTCATAGGGTGTAAGGATGTGTAAGATAAAGGAGGAATCCAAGTTGAATTCTTTAAAGATATTTCCTGAAAAAAATCATGTTTTATTTTAAATGTTTTATATTTTTGAAAATAATGGATACTTTTTTAGTATTATCCACTTTGAATGAATATGGGATGTTATGTAGGAATAATGACCTCTTTCCCTAAAACATTAAAACTGAAAGCATTCTCAATGAAAATGAAAGTAATTTACTTGACGAAAACATAAGATTATGTAATTTTTAAGAATTACCCCATATTTTTGGTATCAATGGTAAGTTTAGATAATTTTACAGATAAGAATATTATTAATAAAATATCAATAAATGATATTTAATTTATGTTTGTGTTGAAATGATATATAATTTGAAGACTAAATGGTTTCTATATATATGATATATCTATCTGGAATGATTTTCCAGATAGGAAATAGGGAAACAGTGGTGGGAAGTCATCAAGAGAAAACGCCATGACAAATTAACATCCTGAGATGGAAAGAATCAGAACTAGACAGATTTTTAATGTGATGTAACATTTTAAAAAGGCTATAAATAGTGGTGGTATCGATGAATGAGATTATCCAGATCGATCAAAGTGGAATATGTCATTAGAGGAGCATTTTATGTGGAAATATCCTCAAGATTTCAGTAGATCATCTACTATAATAGTAGATAAATGAGGGATTAAATCCATAAAAAACATATTTGATATTAGGGGGGTGTTCGGATCATCAAAATTTTAGTCCTTCTATTTACCATTTTGATACTGAAGCCAACCAATTGTGTGAAATGGTCAAAAATTTCCAGGATATAACAGATATTTAAGCATTGGAATGTAATTAATTCAAAAATATTTTTCTTGAGAAATATTTTCCTAAGGTGATTAGACTTAGGATGGAAAAAACAATTCTTGGAATTGAGGTAGGAGGATGATTCAATGGCTGTATATAAAGAAAAATTGACTCAATTAGAAAGGTATTATAAAAAATTTATTTTGGACATTGATAGTAAAATCAATTGTTTTTACACAATATTGAATATAAAATTTTGATGGCCATTGGAATCTCATGAATTAAAAAGTTACGAAAAACTCGTTAGATGTACAGAGAAGGTAAAAATGGTATTTTCATTGGTAATGTGTTCTTTAAACACTAGTTGAAAAATAGGTCAAGGTGATGAAAAAATTGGAAGAATTCATCAAATAATCTTGATGTTAAGAAAATTAAGTTTATAGTTTGTGATAATTGTGGTAAAAAACACACTGGAAAATTCCTCTTAAATTTGGGTAAGTTCTTATGATGTGGTAAGATTGGGTATAAGGATCCTAACTGCAATTAAAAAGATCATAGTAGGGGTAATAAAAAAAATATAAAGTTAGTAAAATATTTTAAATGTAATGAGATGGGTCATTGTGAATATGAGTGTCTGAAGAGGAACCACAGTTGTGGGATGTAGCCAAACTCTAAGATGAAAGCTTTGGGGAAATCCTTTCCAACTACTTTAGTAGATATTGGGCCTTAAAATGGTATTATATTAGGTAATTTTTTGTTTAAACATATTATTCCTATGTATTGTTTGATTTGGAGTCTATAGATTCATTCATATATGATATATTTTCAAATGAATTGGAAATTCCACCTAACGAAATGAAGTCAAAACTTATTGTAAAAACACATAGTGAAAATATTAAGTTAAAAAAATCATTACAATCATCCCATCGATATCTATGGAAAGAATTTTCTTATCAACCTTGTTGTTTTTTTAGTAGAGTCTGATGTTATTATGAGTATGGATTGGTTGTCTGTTTACCATGCTATGATAGACTATAGAGCTACAGAAGTATTTTTTTATAAATTTTTTCAATTTGTGTACAATATTGAACCCATACCATTGATAATATATCATGAAGCTAGGAAAAAAATATAGGATGGAAATCATTGTTATCTTACACATATTTTAAAAGAAATAACTTTTCAGATTAATGATGTGTCGGTGGTAAATGAGTATCATGATTTTTTTCATGATGAGTTTCCTAATATTATACCGAATTTGGAAGTTGAATTTACTATTGACTTCGTTCATGATGCTAATAAAATTTCTATGACCCATTATCTGGTGGCTGAATTAAAACATATAATATTAAAAATATAGTTATAGGAGCTGATAGATAATGGTTTCATCTGACCTAGAACTACATCATAGGGTTCTCTTCTCTTGTTTGTTAAAAGTAAATATAGTTAAATGATACCTTCCACTGATTATAGAGCCTTGAATAACATCACTATGAATAAGATGTATATGTTTCCCTATATATATGATTTTTTTGATCAGTTCCATGGTGTGAAATATTTTTTGAAGGTTGACCTGAGGCCATGGTACCATCAAAATAAAGTTACGGAAGTAGACCTTACAATGATTATTGTAACATACTAGATATTTATAAAGTTATAAAATGTTATAGTTTGGTTATTATGCTATAAAAATTCCCTAAATATTATACCTAATCATGTGAAGGGGTATTGAGTGAGTCCAGTGGTTATTCAGAGCATGAAACCCTGAAATAAGGAAGAAAAGACTCAGCTAAATTGTTTTTTTGCAACCGTTTGAGCTTGTGAAAACATCCCTGTGAGACTTATGAAATCCATAGAAGATAGATTTTGACCAATATTCACATTTTTAGTCAAAACATGTGGCAGTCTGTGCGAGGTTCCCCAAGTAGTTGCAACTGGCTCATGGTTGGCACACATAATAGACAAACCATGCAGCCAAAACATGCACAATGTTAAAAATGGGTTAACAACTAAAATCTATATATTTAATGATTTAAAACATTTTTTCCTCCATCATTGTTTCTATAGTTGTTGAGAACCCCTCCCTTATGTTGAAAACCTCTCCTCCCTCAACAATATAGGCTTTGATGCAACTCCACCATCTGGTCTTTGATTCGTCTGCCGTTAGATCCTGCAGAAAGCTAGTGGTATGATCTAAAATCCTCTCAAATATATTTATAGTTCTTCATCCCATACATTTTTCTATTTGATTACATGATAATTTTCCCCATTTTCAAGGAATTTGATGGTTTTTTTATTTCTTCTAACCTAGCTCGATTAAAATGTTTCTACTGGATGAGGGAAGCTCTACAAGGCTAAGGTTGGTGGTCATTACCTCTTCCCATTGTTTTGTTGCGTTTCATAAATTTTAAAATTGTTCTAATCATCTATCTATTCCAGAGAAACCTCCAAAAAGTGAATTTATTTATTCCCAGTTGTTTCATACATGTAATGTGATCCTCATTGAATGTGAATCACTTCAGATGTGGAATGCCTTTGTTTATGACACCCATTTGGGAGAGCTATACCACAAATTCCATTATTTCCCTTTTATTATAAAATGGTTTAACACGGCTTGGAGCGTGTTGACATGTAATGAATACCTTGGGTTTTAAATTTAATTATTTAGGTAAGGATCAATGTCTTAATCCCCAATACACCACTCTATAAATTAATTGACCTGGACAAAAGAATTTTGGGCCATGTTCTTGTGCCTTAGAAATAAATTGATATTTCTAAATGAAAATCATTGGAAATTTATCCAAATATGATCTAATTGATTGATTAGAATGAAAAGGAACATATTTTGAGATATGAGTTTGAATTACTAAGCGGTTTGATCCTAGTGACTTACCCATGCCCGATGCCACTTATGGATGGTTGGGTTAAATGTATATGTCAAGATATTCTTCCTTGGGCCATGTGACTTAAATGAGATTGATAAATGGATTTTTCTTGACCAATGAGAAATATATTTTATATGATTAAATAATGAGATGTTCTTTATTTTAGATGTTATATATATGTAATTCTTTGTTAGGTGAAGTCTCAATAGTACTATGGGTGAACCAAGGGGGTTAAAACTTAAGGAAACCTTAGAAGGATCCTCCTGCCTTTTTTTGATATTGTAATTGTTTTCTAAATATATTGGGGTGACATCAGCTATGGATGAGATTATAGTTATGTATATTATCTATGTATTCATCTAGATTATTGACACTGTTTTCCTACGAGATACCCCTTGGATGGTCTCAATGGCATGATTGGTTGTACCATCCATGAGAGACACTAGGGACCCTATGTGCAATACAAGGAAGAAAATCGAAGGCCAGTTTAAACTATATCAATCTATACCATTCTCACACTTGGGGCAACATACTTGGGTCACCTTGGACAGACTCTCGACATTGGAATTTTACTGATCCATTGAGAAATACTTGGAAAGTCTGTCCAAATTGTCATGGATGGGCTCAAGGTGTATCGTCTTGTTTTATAAGAAATGATTCAATTGTTTTAAAAAGACAAAAAATAGTTTTTAAATTTGAATTTGTCAGTTTATTTGGAAAATGTAGGAAAATATCCTACTAGACCAATCACAATGTTGGGGACAATCCAAACTATGAAATTTTACCTTACTCACTTTACCATTTTAGGAGGTCTTTTTTCAGACACACCATATTAGGATGAAGCATATAGATCCGGTGAGGCTTCATGTAGAACCATGTCCAATGAATTAATTTTTATTTAATGTACTTCATCTAATTAATCCTGACACAATATTTAATTTATAATTCATGAAATGGAAAGGCCTTAACACCATGGGTGTCAGCCTACTAAGATTATGTCTTATACCCAAATATGCTGCCTCTACTACCCGTGTAGACATTATTATCACATGTATAGATAAGTGCGATAATCTAGCTTCCAATTCCTGATTTAATTTATCGGATGGAGTTTGGAGAAAAGGATTAAGCCTATGCTCAAGATGCTATATATAGAAATTTTTGGATAATTTTGTATTTTTCATCATTTTGTACATACTAGTATCCCCTTTCCATTAATTTGTAATTTTTGGTATATAAACATATCATATTCACATAATTATTTTCTTCTTCTTATTTATTCTGCTTCGGTAATTTTTTATAATCTTTCATGTTAATGATTATGGTTTTCATTGATATCTAGATGTTTCATTTGATTATGTTATTTCTTATATATATATATATATGTGTTGTATAATCTATTAAATGATGGAATAGTTACCCCAAATCCTTATTCAAGGCCCTCATTGCTAGTCGGAAAGCTCTTAAAATAGGGGAGATGTACTAGAGGTCATTTAGCCACCATATCAGGGCACCTGTTGAGTAGAACTCAGGGCAGGATACTAAAATGTTGTATCAGAGGATATATTCCTTTTTGTCTTACTATTTGGGTTATACCAGACACTAGGAAATAGGATTTTTTTAAGAGCCTATGTTTGGGAGTAGCTACCCCATGTACATGGGAAAACAAAATCACCTAGGCTGGGTAAATGTTGCTATTTCATGCATTTGTTATGATTTCATTGGATTTCTCTAATGGGTGACTTAATTTATTTATCATGTTATTAATATTCAAATCACCTGATTGGGTTGATTGGAAAAAACCAAATTATATAAGGTCACATTGAAATGATGCATCATTCTAGGAACAATAGGACTGAATCTCCATGAATCTATCCATTCCCTATCAACTTTTCAGTGTGTATTCCATGTATTGCATGTGATTACGACATGTGACATGTTAGTTGTATTTTGAGTTTGATTTTATCATATATAATTGCATAAATGGTTAAATGGACCAATAATGCCACATCAATTGTTTCAATTGGTTAGTTTTAAGGGCATTTAATCAAGTTTAAAACAAATCATGGCCTGCTACATCAATTTTCTGGTGTAAGGATTAGGGTGAGGTTAGTTGATGCACAAAATCCAATTTAAAATTAGTATGGAACCTTATAAATTGGAATTGTTGGGCACCTTACCTAGATATTTTTGATAAAAAAAATTAAATAATAATGAATCTAAAAAGGAAAAAATGAATATGATCTTTAAAGGACGCGATTACCTTATACGTGATACCTTTAGCATGACTGATGCACTGTTGTGCATAAGGCATTTCCACTTGGTCTAATATCTTAAAATGATATTGTGGATGGTTTTTACATGAGATTCAAAATTTTAATGTATCTTGCTAGGTTTTTTCAGCAACCAAAGGATAAATCATGGATTCTATGAAGTTTGGAGCTTCTGAAGGGAATTTGAGGCTTGAGGACCCTTTTCCCCCTGATTTTGCTGGAAGGGAGTCACTCAGATCAAACACTTGATCTGAAAGATGTAAAATTGAGGAATATCAAAGGCAGAGATGACCCGCATGGTAGCCACATGATTATCCAAACTATGTGCAAACCATGCGGGAGGAGATTCCAATGATAGAAAGGCATGCATGGTTGGAACACGACTTAACTAAACCATGGAGCCATCCAAGAAAACCGCGCGGTTCAAAGATTCAAGACAGAAGCTGCCACATGGTTGGTGCACGGTTTACCAAACCGTGCACCCAAACGGTGCGACTGAAGGATTTGAGATAGAAGCTTCCGCAATGCTGGCGCACAGTCTACCAAACCGTGCACCCAAACCGTGCAGACCAATGTAGTCTTCTTTTTCTTTATCACTTTCCAACCACTCCTTTACCCCGGATTTACATTGATGCTTTCTTTTGGAAAACTGGGAAAAGGCCCTTTTTGACTATGGAGACCCTGGAGAGTGAGCCAGGAAAGAGAGGGAGAACTCATAAAAAGAGGGAGAGACTGAAAAAAAGTGGGAGGAGGAAGAAGGAGACAATTTTTATCTGGACACTTGTTTTTGTTTTTGTAATATTGTACTTCTGAATTTTCTTCTTGTTATGTTGTTATGAATTCCAAGATACATTTTATTATGTTTCTTACTCTTTTGATCATGAGTAGCTAAACCCCCCTTGTTTTTGGGCTGGAAAAAATGTGGGTTCACTGAAACCATTTTCTCTACTCTTGTATTTGTTCATGATCTATCACATAATTCTCCCTTCACCATCATGTATTGTTTTGCTGGAAACCCCATATTGGACCAAGAATGGAGTTTCCATGGATCTTTGGGAGAATTGAAACAAGAATATCCAGGACCATTGGATACCCTTGTCGTTTCTAGAGGGTGGTTCCTAAATTAAGAGTTAGTAGAAATCAATTTCTAGAGCAAGGAATTGATTTCTAAGGACTTGATCAGAACTCACCAGACCAAGGGAGTTTCGACACATATGAAACCCAAAAATGTGGGTTATTATGAATAATACAACAAAATATGGAATATGGCTTAACGTCCCAAACATGTACAGCCCTGGAAAATTTTCATCATTACTCATTAAAATTTGGTTTTAAGTAATCTTCAGTTTCAAGTTTAATCAGTAGTGAATTAGAAAATATCAAGTGACTAGTTACCTTATGAGATCTTTTCCAAAAACCAACAAAATGTATTTAAATTCAGCAACTTCACATGAGTGACTTCAATTCAAGAAACATAAAACACCACCACTGCTTCCTTGTGGACCGAACCCGTACTTTCTCTCTATAATAATACAAGTTAGGGAAATTAATTTGGCTAAAAAAAATATTTCAGGTAAACGTACGGCGAAATTTTGGTGTCGTTTCTTGTGCCTCAGTGGTAATTTTTTTCAATTGAATTGAAATTATTTAGTGAAAATAAAAATTAATAATTTTCTAAAAAAATAACACAAAAATCCTTTTCTTAATCTCATTTCTATTTTTCATTATTTTCTCCCTTTTACGCTGGGTGTTTTGTCTGTTTTGTGCAGGACTGTAGTATATGAGTGGCCGAGTCACTCGTTCCCAGATTTTCGAGTCACTGGAGTTACACCAGATAGACCCCAAAATCAAAAGAATGTTGTCCAGGCGACGTCGTGCACTTATGGTTGCCAACAACACAGATGATCCCAAGGTGCATCCGGAGGAAGCACTGAGGGCTATCCAAGTCATTGGTCTGCCATTTGTTATTGAAGGGAATCCACCACTGGGTGGTGAGGATGAGCTGCATCTGAATCCATCGGGGGCTTATATGGAATACCGGCCAAGGATCCAACAACGTCCACCAGCTCAATATGTGTCAGGGTTCATGCAGCCACCACAGAGACAATATATTCTGTAGGAGAAGCCTCTCTATATGTATCATAACCCACATTTTTAAAATCCATGGGACAAACAATAGTTTGTTCCCCAGGCACCTCAGGAACCGGTGCCGCCACACCAGACACTTATGGAATATGGACTGCTATCCATTTAGGGAGCGGACACTAGAATTGTCAGACCACCAGTGCAGGCCCAATATTTTAAAATCATGCCGATGATAATGAAGTTAATCAAAAATACCATGCAGTTCGGTGGTTTTCCAAGCGAAGACCCCAATGCTAACCTCTCCAACTTTTTAGAGATTTGTGACACTTTCCGGTATCATGGAGTATCTGAGGATGCAATCTGCCTAAGGATGTTTCCCTTTTCATTAAGTGACAAGGAGAAGGAATGGATTAAGGGGATCCCTTAGGGATCCATTCATACTTGGGAGGCATTTTCCCAAGCCTTTTTATCCAGATATTTCCCTCCTTCGAAGATGGTCACTTTAAGAAATGAAATTCATAATTTTCAGCAGCATGACTCAGAATCGTTGTATGAGTCATGGGAATGATTTAAGGAGATGATGAAGAAGTGCCCACACCGTGGACTGCCATTATGGATGCATGTCTAGACTTTTTATGGTGGTATCACTACTAATACAATGTTTGTGGTTGATGTAGCTACTGGAGGGAGAGTCATAAGGAAGTCCCCTGAAGAGAAGTTTGAATTGTTAGAAGTCATGTCAGCCAATAGCTTTCAATGGCATTCTGAAAGAGGTTCTTAGAAAAGGGGCATGCATAATATTGATGCTACCACCATGCTTGTGGCTCAACTCAATGATGTCTCAAAGAATATCGACGATTTGAATATCAAGCATCCATCTTAAGTTCAAACTGTCAGTCCACCAGTGTGTGGTGATTTTGGTGACAACCTTTCCTTGGGTGAGTGCCCAGGGGCCAATGCGGGAGCTTCAACCAGTGAGATCAATTATGTTTCACATAATAGAGGACCCAATAGCTACCCTCAATACCAGAACCAGGGGTGGCAATAAAATCAAAATACAGGCTGGGGTCATCAACAACAAAATCCTCAGCCCTGACCACAAAGACCACCTGGTTACGGGCAACAACAGTTCCAAAATCAGTACCTGAGGTAGCAACAAAGTAACCAATTTCAGTAGGGAACATATCAGAAAAAAGGGTATCAAAACCCTCATCTTGATCCACCATTGAGATATCCACCTCCCCCACAGGTTGCCCAACAAACTCAACAGGAACCACCCTCAAGGCTGTATGAAATGATGTCCAAATTCATAACAACTGGTGAGACATGATTTCAAAACCAGGAGGCGTCAATCTGAAACCTTGAGAACTAGATTGGGCAGCATTCCAATCACCTTTACTATAGACATCACGGTATACTACCTGGAAACCCAGAGAAAAATCCATGGGAAGAGGCAAATGCGGTTACTCTACACAACGGGAAGGAGATGACACCAAAGGTCATTATGATTCAGGGTGCCCCAACATCAAATCAGTCCATGTCCTTAGGTGGAGAAGTTGAAGCTGAGGAATCTTACCCAAGACATGAAAAGGATAAAAAACCATAATTCCCACATGATAAGGGAAAATAAGTGATCAAAGCATATGAACCTCCATTGCCATTTCCAGTGAGAATAAAACAACAGAATCCTGACCAACAATTTACTAAATTTTTGGAAGTCTTCTAGAAGCTTCATATCAACATCCCCTTTTCCAAGGCATTATTTGAAATTCTCACATACATGAAGTTCATGAAAGAAATCATTTTAAACAAAATGAAAATGGAAGACTTTGGCACCATTCCCCTGACCAAGGAACGCTCGGCAGTTGTCCAACATACTCTCCCTCCTATGCTCCAAGATCCGGGAAGGTTTACTATCCCATGTACTATCGGGCCTAGTGAGTTTGGAAAAGCTCTTAGTGATTTGGGGGTGAGTGTTAATCTAATATTATTTGGGGTATTAAAGAAGCTAGGGCTGAACGATCTCAATACAACCCGAGTGGCACTCCAACTAGCCAATCATTCTATTAAATACCCTAGGGTTCTGTTGGAATACGTATTGGTTAAAGTGGGGAAGTTGATTCTGCCATCAGATTTTATTATCCTCGATATGGAAGAAGGCAAAGAGGCATCCATCATTCTTGGAAGACCCTTTCTTGAAAATGGGAAGTTGTTAATTGATGTGTACCAAGGCGAGATGATCTTATGTGTTGGTGATGAGAGGGTTTCCTACAATGTCCTAAAGGTGGTAAAACAAGATTCAATGATGGTTCAAGAGGATTGTTGTGCTTTGACAACAACGATTGAGTGCTTTGTCCTAGATGAAGATGATATGAAATCTTATTCTTTCAGTGAAGAATTACTTTTGGAGGATGAACAGCTTAAAGAAAACTGGGAGGATGTAAGACTCATTGAAGGCCAAGGTGGTCATTACTGGGAGAGAACAATTGTTCCAGATTTTTTTAGAGTGAGATGATGTTGAGCGAATCATACCGTCCATTTTCAAGGCTCCCCAGGCTGATTTGAAACCCCTCCCTTCCTTGTTGAAGTATGGTTATTTGGGAGAGGAACATACATTTACCGTGATCCTAAATGAATCACTATTAAAAGATCAAGAAGAGGCTCTTCTACAAGTCCTCTGAAGGCGAAAACAGGCCATCGACTGGATGGTTGCTGAACTTAAGGGTATAAGCCACACTATCTGCACCCACAAGGTACTTATGTAGGAAGGGGAAAAAGCATCTCTCCAACCACAAAGAAGAATGAACCCCCATAGAAAGACGTGGTCAAGAATTAGGTGGTCTAATTACTCGATTCTAGTAATATATACCACATCTCCGAAAGCCCTTTGGTCAACCCTCTCTAGGTGGTACCTAAAAAGGGGGGCATCACAATCATTACCATGGAAAAAAAGGGCTCATCCCGACCCGGATAGTTACGGGATGTTGGGTTTGTGTTGATTACTAGAAGTGAAATGCTGCAACTTGGAAGGATCATTTCCCTCTACCTTTTATGGATCAGATGCTTGAAATATTGGCGGGGCATGAATTTTATTGTTTCTTAGATGGTTATTTGGGATATAACCAGATTTCTATCACTCTGAAGGATCAGAAAAAGAGTACCATTACTTGTCCTTATGGGACCTTTGCCTACCACCGAATTTCGTTCAGAATGTGCAATGAACCATCCATATTTAGAGGTGCATGTTAACAATCATCCTTGATATGGTGGAGCAGATTATAGAGGTCTTTATGGAAGACTTCTCAGTATACGGGAAGTCATTTAACACCTATTTGATGAATCTGGATCTGGTGCTTGAGCAATGTGAGCATACCAATCTGGTTTTTAATTAGGAGAAGTGCCACTTTATGTCACAACACAGAATCATTTTTGGCCATAGGATCTAAATGCAATAAATTCAGGTGGATCTGGCTAAAATTGAAGTGATCTTAAAGCTGCCCATTCCCACAGTAGTCCGAGTGATTCAGAGCATTTGGGGCATGCGGGTTTTTATTGAAGATTTGTCTGTGACTTCTCCAAGATTGCTCATCCATTAACCAATCTACTTTCCAAAGATTAAATTTTTGAGTTTGATGATAGATGTGTCTCAATCTTCCAAATTCTAAAGGAAAAATTGGTTTCCACACCTGTCATGATCGCTCCATATTGGGAGGAGCATTTTGAACTTATGTGCGACGCGAGCGATTATACTGTGGGGGAAGAGCTTGGACAGCGACTGTATCATATTTTCAGACCAATCTATTATGTCAGCCAAGCATTAAATGAGGCACATCTGAATTACACCACCCCCGAGAAAGAGATGTTGGCTGTGGTTTTTTCATTCGACAGATTCCACTCATACTTAGTGCTTTCTAAATTTGTGGTCTTCATAGACCATGATTCACTAAAGTATTTGTTGAACAAGAAGGATGCCAAACCACGACTCATCCTTTGGGTGTTTCTCCTCTAGGAGTTTAATTTGGAAATCAAGGGAAAAAAGGGTAGTGAGAATGTGCTGGATGATCACCTCTCCCAACTGGAACTCCTACACTTAGAGAGATAAGAGGACCGAGAGATCACAGAATACTTTACCGATGACCAACTATTTTCTATCAGAGTGCTGCCTCAACAGTGGTTCGCCGATCTTGAAAACTACATAGCCACAAGAGATGTCCACCCAGAAATAGCATTCCAACAGAGGAAGCATTTTTTGTCAGAGGTAAAGAGGTATTTCTGGGAGGACCCCCTGCTTTTCCGCTCATGCGGAGATGGGGTAATCCGCCGTTACATCCCGGATTAAGAAATTAAAAGTATTTTAGAATTCTGTCACTCTTCTCTGGTAGGCGGATATCATTGGTCCGATCGAACACTTGAAAAAGTTTTACAATCAAGATTCTTATGCCCAACCATGCATAAGGACACTCGTCAATTTGTCTCTTGCTATGATCGATGCCAGTGGATGTGAATTGTAGGCCTTTGTTCTGAGACGCCACAACACCCGATATGTAGAGACCCGTATCTTGACGTACATGGACACTACATTACTTTTGTGGAATACTTAGTACATAACAAAAACACACACACAAGGATTGTAATAGTTTAGTGTCTTTGGAAACTGGGAATATAATCTTCTAATCGTTGTGAAAGATCTTCAACATCTCCTCTAAAGATCTTCCCTTTTTTTACCTGAAACCTTTATTTATATCCTGGGGAAAAGAAAACATAAAAGGGTGAGCTCAAATGCTCAGTAAGGGTAAACAAAAGAAATATCAATCCCATCATATTCATAAGAACATAACATTTTGGAAATCTTAACCTGCAAAAGAGAGCATAATTTCATAACATGGGATAAATCATAGTAGTGAAATTAAATCCCAATAATCATAACTTAAAACATAAAACATTGTGGCATACACACATAATCATAGAGAATCATTTCCTGTTAGTCAAGACTCATTGCCAAGACTATCTTAGTGGACAAAGTCCCTTTCTGAACCGAGTCACCCCCGTTTTAGTCCTGTTTCACTGAACCGGTATAACCTACCATTTCAGCCATGTCTATCTCATGAGATATAAAATCTTTACCCAATGCATTGGAGGGAGATATAGGTCCCACCCATCTCATAATGATACCATTCTTATGTGTCCCACAAAATCATAAATCATACATCATTTCATAACCCATGTAATAAAAATGGGATTCTTAAACAACATGACATCATAAAACAATTCATATAAGATAAAAGAATTAATAAAAATACTTCCATCACAACATAATCAAATCAATGTAATAATAGGGATAAAAACAGAACCCTATATTATCTTAGATGGAAAATAATTTTGATAAAACACTTGAAATGAATTTTTGAGGAAAATATCCTTTCTTCTTCAGAAACACTTTTCCTTTCTTAATATGTTATACAATTATAAACTAAAAGAAGTTGATTAAAAATAAACTTGAAAAAATGTAAATGAATCTTCTTGGAAATAATGTTTTAAAAATCCATTCATGTCTTATAAGTTAAAAAAACATTCTTCTTGTACTTTTGTCGGAAAAGTCAAAAAGTACCTCGTATGAAAAACGACAAAAGATTCCTTTCATATCTTTTACTAAAAACTCACCGAAGGGTAAAATTGGATTTAAAAAATTTTAGGTGGATGGAAATAATATTACATATTGAGGAAACATGGATTTGGATGATAAAATACACCCCAGTAAATACTAAAGTATAAACAATCTCGGATAAAAATGAGATTGTGATATTTCCCTTACCTTAGGTCCGATTTGCTTCGTAAGTGTCCGAACCTCCTGTATAATGATTTAAATAATGTCATTGACTTATTATAGAATCATATTCATTTTTATGATATCATATATGGTTCACTTATGACTTTATATTACCCGTTCTTTTGTAAATTCCATGTTTAAGAGCGTTTTGGGTAAAATTGTTTCATTTGTCGTCCGTGTTTTGACTTGTAATTATTCATATGATTACTTAGATCATGATTCATTAATTACAGAATATAAAACATGATTTATATATATATATTCAGAATATACATATATATAATAAATCAGTAAATGGAATGAAATACACCGTTCATATAGACGGTAGGCCGTATGTACGCATGAACGCTGTTTTCGTTTCCTTATTGAGTTGAACGGAATTAAGTAGATGAAATTCATATATATACACATAAATCCAGTATTATTATCATGTCATATATTTCATGATTACTTATTATATATACTTTATAATCATTCATGAATTGTTAAAGTGGAGAATGAATCTCATCGCGTCGTGGAGACGGTAGTCCGTACGTACACACGAGCGATGATATCGTTCTCATGATCGTGGGACTGTATTGGAGTGTATGTATACTATTTCAGAATCAATATTACTTTAAAATAATAATATATAGTTATTATTTACACCATTATACCCATCCAAGTAAGGTGGTGGTGGAAAATAGATTTCACCACGGCGTGGAGACGGTATTCCATACGTACACACGCGCGGTGATTTCGTTTTCCGTAGGATGGATAGATGGTGAAATAAGGTTGTTACATAATTATAATAACATATCAGTATATGAGTGATACTGATGTTATTACTTCGTAATGAAACAACTAAATAAGAAGAAGTTGAAGACGAAAGAAATTGGAAAGGTTCGGTAATGGATATTACCTCTTCTTTGAAGTGCTTCTTTGAGACCTCCTTTTAGGGCACTAAAATTGGTCTTTTAAGAAGACCAGGACCTCTAGGATGTCTCTAGGGAAGTTGAGAGGAGAAAACGGTAGGGGTTGGCCGATCTTGAAGGCTCAAAGTGGTGTGAGGAAGAGAGGGAGGAGGTTCCCTTTTATAAAGGAGAATAGGGGTACCTTTGGAATAACTAAAACTATTATTTTATTATAAAGTCAAATTCGGTTTTAAATAGCTCCAAATTGATTTATTTCGAAGATAAGGTGGGTATGGGTCTAAATCCTCTCATCTAAGAGAATTTAGACAAGTTTAGGTTCCTATATTAACCTTATCTTTTAGTTTTAACTCTTAGTTAATTAGATTGACATTTACCATGTCACTTTGTATTTTTATATTATATAGTTAATAAACATACCATATACATCCAAGAGACCCCCAAGTTGTGTTTTATTAACATATATAACCTTATATAAGTCATTTGGAAAAACCATATATTTTTAGGAATAAAATAAGAATTAATAATACAATATTTGTTTTAAAAACTATTTTATGTCAATTTTGACACTATTTAGTAATTGATTTTTGTGAAAATCATAACAGAATGATAATTTAAAAAAAGTTAATTAAATCAATAATAACATATCATATTAACCTATAAAATTAGTGTAATTCATAAAAATTCTCAAATTATATTAATTTGGGTATTTATAACATCGATTATTTCAATATTTCATTAATAAGATAATTACTTCATCATCGTTGTGTAATAAATAAATTAAATTATTTAATGTCTAAAAATTAAAAATAAAATACCATTATGTGTGAAATCTTTTTGGCTTTCTAATTAATATTTATAGTCGAATTGATATTATGTATAACCCTATATTAAAAATGTTTTAGTAAATAAACTTTGAGTTTAACTCTTTTAACTCTTCTTTGAATGAAATAATAATAAATGTCCTAATCTAATCCAAGTGGGCCTAAATGGTCATATTTTATTCCTAAAGTTGTTTTTGGTTGAATTAAACTTGTCCAATAGAATTAGTACATGTGTTAGGGTAATAGTAATATCATTTTTACCCTTAATTACCCTATTTACTTCTAACCGTGGTAAAAAAAGTAAAAAATTACTATTTACAAAAAATTATTTTCATCTCATTGAACCACATTTTTCTTACTGACATCAACCCTGTCTCTCGGATTTTGGAAATTCCACTCATAGAAGCGGTAAAATTACGTTTTATGAAAAATTCAGTTTTTTTAACTACCACTTAGTGGTTTCACTATTCATCAAAAATTGAAAGTTTTCAGAAAAATACCAAAAATTAGGCCTAAGCTATATTTGATATTATGAACTCAAAAATGATTTCTATTTTACCAAATTCAAAACATATCAGTTTCTTTAATTAATTTAAAAAATAATTTCTGTCGTCAAAACAAAAGGCGTGTTTTTAAGAGATAATAACTATCAAAAGATTGACACTTGTTTATAACTGGTTTAAATGTGAAATTACATCCAATGACCAACATTGTATTAAATTGTAAAAATATATTCTAAATATACTTTAAAACCACTAAAATTAATAATTTATCACTATTAATTATTTCCATTGAAAAAGTTGTTTTTAATTAATATTTAGTAATTTTCACTATTCATCAAAATATGAAAGTTATCCGAAAATCACCAAAATTTCACCCTAAGCTAATTTCGATATTCCGAATCCAAAAATGAAGTCCATTTTGAAAAATAAAATTTAAAAAATTTCAAAAAGTGGATATTACTATTCATAACGGCTAGTTTTAATAATATTTTAATAGCATATCGTTGTTTAGCGAAACTTGGTGTTGCGTACAACACACGCTATCGTGGAAGGTCGCGATTGCATGTAAATCAATCCAGGTCAGAGATGTGTGTTGTGAAAGCTCCTTTTAGTGTAGCATATAACACAAGACATTAATGAAATTAAAAAGAACATTTTTCATAAAATTTCGGGGTGTTACATTCTACCCCCCTTAAAATGAATTTCGCCCTCGAAATTCGTCGGGGTTATAAATGGTTTACTATTAGAAAGTTTCTTTAATAAAAACCCACATCGTAAAAAGGAATACCAAAACCAATCTTTAAAAACAAAAGTATGAAATGTAACGGTTACCCAAATAAACTAATCACTGGGTTTCCACATAGGTGAAAATATTGATATGGAAGAGAAATCTAACCATCATGTTCTGATGGAGATTGGTAGAGAACATGGCTATGGAAAAGCCAACAATCAAAAATCCATAAATTTGTGATGATCTAAGGTACCATCCGATTAATCAGTTATAAGAGCACTAGGACAACATTTATGGTTTTCAAGATCGTTTCCCTAATGTTGAAGAATTTGAATAAGAATAAATACTTACTTTATTTTGGTACAATCTCACTCATGTTCGTGCCTTGAACAATTTCCACTTCATCACTTAAATAAATGAAGTTGAATTTGTTATTCGTGAAGTGTTAGCAGATCATGTGATAGAATGACGGGTCATTCCATCTGTCTCAAACAAAAGGTTAGCAAAAGTTATTAAATATACATAAGTCATTCTATAGTGAGATTAATCATATATGGTTCCTAAAATGGACTTATACTTCATATATCACACCGCTTAATAAAATAAAACTAGTTTTCACTAACCAGGGACATCCTGTAGGCTAGTGGTTGGCGATAAAGGCCAGTCGCACTTCGGTTGTGGGTTCGATTCCCACAGCCTTGTCCGACGCGATGGGCTGTCGCCCGTCCTGCAGGTTATCCTTTTTCTAAAACTATAACATCCCATCAATAATATCGAAAAAAACTTCTATCCTTAAACAATACTAACTTATGTCCAACATAATCCATTCCAATCTTTAGGCTTATCCATAATACTGCAGTCCACTCTCATAACATAGTGAAAACGATTACCAGATATTTAATACCATTGTTAATCCCCATATATCATAAGATATGTTTTGTTAGTCACATTCCAAACATTCAAAGTAATTCATCATGTATTCTCTTGAATACCCATTGATCCTTAGTGAAAACATGATTGTAGTTAAAAGTTAACACTTTCCACATACCAAAATTCTCAAAATTCTATATACTCAAACCATGATATCACTTAGTCCTTAATCAATCATCAGCTCATGAATACTGTCAAATATTTCATTTTCTCGTTTTCCCTTCATTATACGCATATCATTATTTTTCCAAAAATATCTCAATCACTTTCCATGGTTACTGGTACCATAAATTTATTGAAAACCACAATAGACTAATACATAAATATTCCAATATTCCATGATACTATATACAACACTATTTTGGAATCCCATTACATAAACACTTAATCATTACCCCACATCGTTTTCATATTCAACATCGCCAATAGTGATCGCATGTGACTTCCCTTTGTCCTTTTACTTAAGTGGTTGCTCATGTTGATCATCACTAACCCTTGGATTAGGGCATTTATTAGCATAATGCCCCATTTCCTTGCACTTGAAGCATTGAAGTGTTGGTGGTGCATTCTCTGCAGTCTTTTCTTTATTCACATCATTAGAAACCCTTTTTCCATTACTTCGATACTCAGCTGCTCGATGACCTTCTTTTCCACACTTAAAACATTTTCTAGTACCTTTAAGATAATCTCCACCATGCTTCTTTCCACACTTTGAGCATAAGGAAACATGCATCTTCTTTTCACCATTATTCTGAGATTTCTCCTTGAACTCCATCTTTCGTTTCTTGTCAAAACCATGAGATGGATGTGTAACACCAACTTCCATTTCTACCTTGATAGCACAAGGCACAATTTCTTCATAGCTACTAAAGTCTCTTATAGCTAATTCCCTTCGAAGACTTGGTTTTAAGCCACTGAAAAATCGATCAACTTTACGTTCAGGTTGGATGATAATGCCAGATGCATACCTTGCAAGTCTTGTAAAATTCGCTACGTATATACCAACAGATTCATCATCCTTCTGCTTCAGCTCAAGAAACTCTTTTTCCATATTTGATCGAAGAATACGAGGGAAGTACTTACTGAAAAATAAGTTCTTGAACTCATCCCATTCCATGGACTCAATTTCATATCTTGGCTTCGTATTCTTGATAAGATTCCACCATTGATCAGCTTCACCTTCCAAACGATATACTGCTAAGATGACTTTATCATGTTTAGAACATTGAAGAACTGAAAATATCTTTTCAGTGGTACTGATCCATTGTTCAGCAACAAGTTGATCGGAAGACCCACTGAAAGAAGGTGGACGTTTCCTCCTAAAGGACTCAATAGAATATTGTTCCCTTCCCTGCTCATTTGGAAGTCCAGAATGATTCATAGCTTGTGTAAGTATAGTAATAAGATTTTGAACTCCATCTCCCATAACACTTGTTTGTTCAGGAGGACAATCATTGCATTGTCCATTACATTGATCAACACGGTTCCTTCGGGCCCCAACCATCATCTAAAACCCAAAAAGAATAGTGTAAGAGGCAAAAATCAAGCCAGGGAAAACAACATAATAAATGGGGAGTACCCTAAATATCTAACATCTTAGGTTAAATTCTAAGATTGTTAGTGCAATTCTAGAACTATAACCTATACGTATACTTAACCATAGAGACATCCCTAGACATACCTTAGAAATATCTCTAGGGATCTCACTAAATTTCTCGCATCCTAGTTTCCAAAGGTTGACTAAACCTTTCCTCTGATACCAACTGTAGAGAACCGATGCTTATCGTACATGGATATTACATTACTTTTGCGGAATACTTAGTACATAACAAAAACACACACACACAAGGATCATAATAGTTTAGTGTCTTTGGAAACTCGGAATATAATCTTCTAATCAAGGTGAAAGATATTTAACATCTCCTATAAAGATCTTCCTTTTTTTACCTAAAACCTTTATTTATATCCTGGGGAAAATAAAACATAAAAGGGTGAGCTCAAATGCTCAGTAAGGGTAAACAAAAGAAATATCAATCACATCATATTCATAAGAACATAACATTTTGGAAATCTTAACCTGAAAAAGAGAGCATAATTTCATAACATGGGATAAATCATAGTAGTGAAATGAAATCCCAATAATCATAACTTAAAACATGAAACATTGTGTCATACACACATAATCATAGAGAATCATTTCTTGTTAGTCAAGACTCATTGCCAAGACTATCTTAGTAGACAAAGTCCCTTTCTGAACCAAGCCGCCCTCGTTTCAGTCCTGTTTCACTGAACCGGTATAACCTACCATTTCAGCCATGTCTATCTCATGAGATATAAAATATTTACCCAATGCATTAGAGGGAGATATAGGTCCCACCCATCTCATAATGATACCATTCTTATGTGTGCCAGAAAATCAGAAATCATACATCATTTCATAACCCATGTAATAAAAATGGGATTCTTAAACAACATGACATCATAAAACAATTCATATAAGATAAAGGAATTCATAAGAATACTTCCATCACAACATAATCAAATCAATGTAATAATAGGGATAAAAACAGAACCCTATATTATCTTGGAAAATAATTTTGATAAAACACTTGAAATGAATTCTTGAGGAAAATATCGTTTCTTCTTCAAAAACACTTTTCCTTTCTTAACCTGTCATACAATTATAAAATAAAAGAAGTTGATTAAAAATAAACTTGAAAACTAGTAAAGGAAACTTCTTGGAAATAAGGTTTTAAAAATCCATTCATGTCTTATAAGTTAAAAAAACATTATTCTTGTACTTTTGTCGGAAAAGTCAAAAAGTACCTCGTATGAAAAACGACAAAAGATTCCTTTCATATCTTTTACTAAAAACTCACCGAAGGGTAAAATTGGATTTAAACAATTTTAGGTGGATGGAAATAATATTACATATTGAGGAAACATGGATTTGGATGATAAAATACACCCCAGTAAATACTAAAGTATAAACATTCTCGGATAAAAATGAGATTGTGACATTTCCCTTACCTTAGGTCTGATTTGCTTCGTAAGTGTCTGAACCTCCTGTATAATGATTTAAATAATGTCATTTACTTATTACAGAGTCATATTCATTGTTATGATATCATATATGGTTCACTTGTGACTTTATATTACCCGTTCTTTTGTAAATTCCATGTTTAAGAGCGTTTTGGGTAAAATTGTTTCATTTGTCGTCCGTGTTTTGACTTGTAATTATTCATATGATTATTTAGATCATGATTAATTAATTCCAGAATATAAAACATGATATATATATATATATTCAGAATATACATATATATAATAAATCAGTAAATGGAATGAAATACACCGTTCATGGAGACGGTAGGTTGTACGTACGCATGAACACTATTTTCGTTTCCTTATTGAGTTGAACGGAATTAAGTAGATGAAATTCATATATATACACATAAATCCAGTATTATTATCATGTCATATATTTCATGATTACTTATTATATATACTTTATAATCATTCATGAATTGTTAAAGTGGAGAATGAATCTCATCGCGTCGTGGAGACGGTAGTCCGTACGTACGCACGAGCGATGATATCGTTCTCATGATCGTGGGACTGTATTGGAGTGTATGTATACTATTTCAGAATCAATATTAATTTAAAATAATAATATATAGTTATTATTTACACCATTATACCCATCCAGGTAAGGTGGTGGTGGAAAATAGATTTCACCACGGCGTGGAGACGGTATTCCGTACGTACACACGTGCGGTGATTTCGTTTTCCGTAGGATGGATAGATGGTGAAATAAGGTTGTTTCATAATTATAATAACATATCAGTATATGAGTGATACTGATGTTATTACTTCATAATGAAACAACTAAATAAGAAGAAGTTGAAGAAGAATGAAATTGGAAAGGTTCGGTAATGGATATTACCTCTTCTTTGAAGTGCTTCTTTGAGAACTCCTTTTAGGGGACTAAAATTGGTCTTTTAAGAATACCAGGACCTCTAGGATGTCTCTAGGGAAGTTGAGAGGAGAAAATGGCAGGGTTTGGACGAGCTTGAAGGCTCAATGTGGTGTGAGGAAGAGAGGGAGGAGGTGCCCTTTTATAAGGGAGGAGAGGGGTACCTTTGGAATAACTAAAACTATTATTTTATTATAAAGTCAAATTCGGTTTTAAATAGATCAAAATTGATTTATTACGATGATAAGGTGGGTATGGGTCTAAATACTCTCATCCAATAGAATTTAGACAAGTTTAGGTTCCTATATTAACCTTATCTTTTAGTTTTAACTCTTAGTTAATTAGATTGACATTTACCATGTCACTTTGTATTTTTATATTATATAGTTAATAAACTTACCATATTCATCCAAGAGACCCCCAAGTTGTGTTTTATTAATATATATAACCTTATATAAGTCATTTGGTTTAACCTTAGATTTTTAGGAATAAAATATGAATTAATAATAGAATATTTTTTTTAAAAACTATTTTATGTCAATTTTTACACTATTTAGTAATTGATTTTTGTGAAACTCATAACAGAATGATAAGTTATAAAAAAGTTATGTAAATAAATAATAACATTTCATATTAACCTATAAAATTAGTGTAATTCATAAAAAGTATCAAATTATATTTATTTGGGTATTTATAACATCAATTATTTCAATATTTCATTAATAAGATAATTACTTCATCATCGTTGTGTAATAAATAAATTAAATTATTTAATGTATAAAAATTACAAATTAAATACCATTATGTAGGAAATATTTTTATCTTTCTAATTAATATTTATAGTCGAATTTATCTTATGTATAACCCTATATTAAAAATGTTTTAGTAAATAAACTTTGATTTCAACTCTTTTAACTCTTCTTTGAATTAAATAATAATAAATGTCCTAATCTAATACAAGTGGGACTAAATGGTCATATTTTATTCCTAAGGTTGTTTTTGGTCGAATTACACTTGTCCAATAGAATTAGGACATGTGTTAGGGTAATAGTAATATCATTTTTACCCTTAATTACCCTATTTACTTTTAACCGTGGTAAAAAAAAGTAAAAAGTTACTATTCACCAAAAATTATTTTCATCTCATTGAACCACATTTTTCTTACTGACATCAACCGTGTCGCTCAGATTTTTGAAATTACACTCATAGAAGTGGTAAAATTACATTTTATGAAAAATTCAGTTTTTTTAACTACCACTTAGTGGTTTCACTATTCATCAAAAATTGAAAGTTTTCAGAAAAATACCAAAAATTAGGCTTAAGCTATATTTGATATTATGAACAAAAAAATGATTTCTATTTTACCAAATTCTAAACATATCAGTTGCATTAATTAATTTAAAAATTAATTCCTGTCGTCAAAACAAAAGGCGTGTTTTTAAGAGATAATAACTATCAAAAGATTGACACTTGTTTATAACTGGTTTAAATGTGAAATTACATCCAATCATCAAAATTTTATTAAATTGTAAAAATATATTCTAAATATACTTTAAAACCACTAAAATTAATAATTTATCAATAATAATTATTTCGATTGAAAAAGTTGTTTTTAATTAAAATTTAGTAATTTTCACTATTCATCAAAATATGAAAGTTATCCGAAAATCACCAAAATTTCACCCTAAGCTAATTTAGATATTCCGAATCCAAAAATGAAGTCCATTTTGAAAAATAAAATTTACAAAATTTCAAAAAGTGGTTATTACTATTCATAACGGCTAGTTTTAATAATATTTTAATAGCATATCGTTGTTTAGCGAAACTTGGTGTTGCGTACAACACACGCTATCGTGGAAGGTCGCGATTGCGTGTAATTTAATCCAGGTCAGAGATGTGTGTTGTGAAAGCTCCTTTTGGTGTAGCGTATAACACAAGACATTAATGAAATTAAAAAGAATATTTTTCATAAAATCTCGGGGTGTTACATGATACTTGAAGTTGAAATGTTTGATGTGTGGAGAATCGATTTTATGGGTCTGTTTCCCCCATCCGTTGGGCACACGTACATTCTGGTATGTGTTGATTATGTATCCAAGTGGGTTGAAGCAATGAAAAAGAATCATAATACGGCTCAGGTCATCGTCACTTTTCTCATGAAAAATATTTTCAGTTGGTTTGGGACTCTACGAGTGTTGATTATGGACCGCGATACTCATTTTGACAAAACACTTATGAGAAATGTGCTCTTAAAGTATGGGGTCAAGTACAACCAAGGGATGCCCTACCACCCACAATCTAGTGGTCAGTTGGAGGTGTCAAACCACAAGTTGAAGCAAATACTGGATAAAACAATAGTCACATCAAGAAAGGATTGGTCCATGAAATTGGACGATGCATTATGGGCTTACCAGACAACTTTCAAAACACCATTGGGTATGTCACCTTTTAGATTAATCTATGGAAAACCCTGCCACTTACCGGTGGAGATGGAGCATAAATCCTATTGGGATGTCAATGCCCTTAACTATGATCTCAAGGCTGCAGAAGAAAAGAGAAAATTACAATTAATAGAGCTTGAAGAGATAAGGAGGGAGGCCTATGAGAATGCGACAATGTACAAGGGGAAAATAAAGGTGGTCCATGACTGAATGATCTCCCAGAAATCCTTCCGACCTGGTAAAAAATTCCTAATTTTTAACTCTTGTCTGAAGTTTTTACCATAATAGTTGAAGTCCCGTTGGTTGGGACCCTTTACGGTGATAACTATTTTTCACCACGGAGCGATGGATGTGGCTGGCACGGATGGTCAAACATTTAAAGTTAATGGGCAACACCTGAAACCGTACATCAGCATGTAAGACATGGTGGGAACAGTTTCCGCTATGAAATTGGGATAGCTCAAGTCCCAGGTATGTTGAGCTCGAGACTTAAAATGTAGCACTGACCGGGAGGTAACCCATCATTTTGAAAAAATTTCTATTTGAATGCTTGGTTTTCTTGAGTGTGATTAGGACTGCATGCTAGTGTGCCTTTCAATTCTGGTGTGTTATAGTTTAGGATTCTCACTCCAAGTCAGGGTATCATATGGAATGTCGTTAATGCTTGTCTGACACATTCTATGGAGAATATTAAAATGCCTTTTTATATAAAAGGGGAATAAATATTTTAGTGAAAAGGGTGTATTTTCGATTTAAAAGGGGGAACTCTCAAAATTTTCTTCACATACAACCAACCACATGGTTAGCACACGGTTTGTCCAAACTGTGCACTAAACATGATCCTTGGACCCCCCAAGATAGTGGATTGTGCATGGTTGGCACACGGTTAAGTGAAACCGTTCGTATCTCATGCGCCCTGAACACCTCACTCCAGTAGTTTCCGCACGGTTAGCGCACAGTTTGAAAAACAATGCGCCCAAATCGTGAGGCCACTTAAAACCCAATTTTTTTTATAAAAACTAAATTTCTTTCCCCCCCACTCTTCTATCCGTACTCTCCCCCTGCTCCACCCGTGCATTCCGCCCACCACTTCCTCCTTTATGTCTCCTATCCTTCAGCAAGCTTCTCTTTCTAGGATTCCCTCCAAAGTTTTCATCTTTCTTCTCTTTTCTTTATTCTTTCCCTTTATTTTTATTTTATTTTTCTTTCCCCCTCTCTTTCCCTAGGGTTTGGCCAAGAAACCTCCCCCACTCCCATTTTATTTAATTTTCTTCTTTTTTTTGTTCTTGTCCATTCAATATCTCTCTTCTCTTTTATTTTTCCATTGATTTTTCATCACACATACGTGGAAAAATGATTTTCACCGAACATGTGATTTCAAAACCTAAATTTCCAAAAATGGGATTTTCCTTAGGATTTGTTCGTTTTTCACTTTGGAAATTTCATATTGCTATCTCTATTTGTCGTGATAGTATATATGTTGTATGTTTGTTTTCAACTATAGGTGCCCAAAAATCCCAACCCTAAAGTCTAATGTCAACTTCCAAAAGAGCCTGGGCCTCTGGCTCAAGCTCCGCACATGGCCCACAGGTCAAATTTACAGAAAAAGAGGAACTTATGTGGTACCGCACTCTATTGAACCATGAGGTCAGTCCTCACCATGAGTTTTTTCAAGATCACTTTGAATCCATGGGGATTACGGAGGAACTCCAAATGTATATTGTCTAGGGAAATCTCACTCATACCTTGGCGGTTCACCAACCCATTAATAAAGAGATTTTATTGGAATTTGGGGTCACATTCTATTGATGTGAGAAGTTTAATGAAACTGACCAGGGTTTTACCATGGAGGATTCCGATGACGTCATTTTATGTCTCATGAACCAATGACACAAATTCTGGCTAAGTTAATTTTCCACCCACATTGGATTATATGACCGTGAGTACGTCCAGTGTGACGAGTATTTCCTTGCATCTTTTGAGTGGGATCCCACCCCGTTCTGGATTTTTTGGTCCACTACTGAAACAGGGCCTCCATACATCCCATAGACTACCAAGGCCTCCAGATTTATTAACCCTATCCACTAGGTCCTTCATCGGATCATCACCACTTTCTTTACGGCCCGATAGAATAGCCAAGGCACAGTGAGAACTCGAGACCTGTTGAATTTGGAATCAATGGTGATGGGCAGCACCGTCAATCTTGCCTATGTATTCACCCAGTATTTGAGGCAAATGTTCACCATTCCCAAGGGGGATGTTTTTGGTGGACCATTCATCACACTTTTGGTGGATCAGCTTCACCTTATGTAAGATATAGCGGAGTTTTTGGAATTACTGGCAGCGCCCTATTTTGATATCACTCTGCTCTGCTGGATGAGAATGATGGGGCCCGACGGTGTCCGACTCCCACTGCGAGAAGTTCCCGGGGCTAAACCAGCAGCTCCTCAACCAGTGGACCCAGATGTAGAGGATCACCCTATAGAGCCTGTAGCTCCCCACCACTCCACATCCCAGGGGACCCATGATTCTCCAGATGCCACCTCACACAATTCCATGCCCCCACCATTTAACCCACCCTATCCTTCCTATCCAGCCCTATAGGGAACACCATACGCTAACCCAGACGTCTTCAGGAAATAACAGTAGGACCAATACTCGATGTTTCACTGGCAGCTAGAGAGGACGTACATGGAGGTGGAGGGCCTTAGCTTGGATAATCTTTAGCCTCCCACCCTGTTTGAGATAGTTACCCACCATCCACCCTCTTACTATATGTCAGGCATTGGTGCCTTGACGGGTGGGCCTTCTGCAACCTATGCTTCCAATGATCCCATGGACCTCCCTCCACCTACCAGCGATCTGGTCTGGGAGGCTACCGCTCGGGCCTTCTTTGATGATCCATTTTCTCCCCAATGACCTACCGTTGCCTGTGTTATTTCTTCTTTATTTTGTTGAGCCTTTGAACTGTCTTGTACTGTCTTACCTGGTGTAATTTTTTAGACTGCATTGAGGTGATAGTGTTCTGTTCTTCTCTTTTCCTGCTGCTGGTACTACATTTTCCTGCTTCAATTGTATGGTACTTTTGTCTTTCCAGCATCCATTTCATCAGTTCAACGCCAGTCACATTTCCATTCTTCGGGCTCTCACACACCACCTACTTTTCACACTTTCAATCATTTAGGGGAGCATTTCAATTTATACTTTTTACATTCTTTCTTTGTCCATCCCTTTTCAAGCTACTTTTCCCACCCTTCTCTACATTATTACCTTCACGGGGGACTGTGCTTGGTTTTAAGTGTGGGGGAGGGCACCCTTAATTGGAACCCCATTTTGATTGATTGATTGCCCAAGTATTTAAGGTATCATATTTTCTTAGGTGTGTCTAATGGGATATTATAGATGTCATGGGTTTATAACAATTAGCTAAAATTAAATTTTGGAAATTATCTCTGAAAATGGATCATTTTTCCAGATTTTCGAACCTAGTTTGTGACTTGATTAAACATTTTAATACTTAAAAATGATAATTAATCCAATCATTTAGAAAAAAATCTGTTTAAAGATTATTTTTGTGATGGAGTAATTCGAATTGAGAAACCCCTAAAAATGGAAGTCGAATTGTGCATAAGGAGAGTTGAGTTTTTGGGAAATGTTGTTGCCGCACTAGTGGCTATTACGCGGTCTTAATTTCATTAAATCATGAGTTGATCAAACATTTTCATCATGGGTTTAAATGATCATATTGGGCCACATTTTATTCTAGTATCTCATACCACTACAAAGAAAAATAATATATTTTGAGATATGGAACAGAATGGCCATGAATTTTGATGACCTTTCATCATTTTCCAAACGACACAAGTCAATGAGGGTGTGTGACCTATTAAAGTGATAGCCTTCCATTTGGTGATGGAGAAATATGGTCTTAGCTAATCTGAGTGTATAATGAGATGAAAATGGAGGTAGGCACTCTCTTTGAATGCAGAAGGGAAAAATCACTTTTAAGAAAAAATTGATTTATAAATGAATGGTTAATTGTTTTGGATTAAGTCAACTTTGATGGATAACTTCATAGACTTGGGAATCCATGAAGTATGAATTCTGTAATTTTTAATGGTAATTAGTTCAAAATTTATATTCACCTAATTAGTATAAGCTATGATATTTCAACCTGTGTCTTTGGTGACCCCTTGGTTATGACTATATATGCTTTTGTTTGAGGGAAAACCACCAATCAAGTGTGGGGGAGTTTGATGAAATGTTGTGCATAAGGAATTTCCACTTGTTATAATATCTATAAAATGGTTTTTTGGATCGTTTTTACATGAGTTTCACAATGTTAATGTATCTTGATAGGTTTGTTGACCACCAAAGGATAATGAATGGATTCTATGAATTTTGGAGCTTTAGAAGGAAATTGGAGGCATAATGACCCTTTTCCCCTTATTTTTCTAGAAGGGAGTCACTCGGATCAAATAGTTGAAATGAAGGACAAAAATTTGAGGAATATCAAACACAGATATGACACGCACGATAGCTGCACAGTTATCCAAACTGTGTGAAAACCGTGCGGGAGGAGATCCCATTGACAGAAAGGCCCACACAGTTGGCACACGGCTTAACCAAACCATAATGACCATCCAAGAAAACCTTGTGGTTCAAAGATTCAATATAGAAGCTGTCGCACAGTTGGCGCACAGTTTACCAAACCATGCGCCCAAACGGTGTGGCTGAAGGATTTGAGACAGAAGCTTCTACATGGCTGGCGCACGGTCTACCAAACCGTGAACCCAAACCCTGCAGACCACTGCAGTCTTCTTTTTTTTCTTTACCACTTTCCAAATACTTCTTGACCCATGATTTACTTTTATACTTGCTTTTGGACAACTTGGAAAAGTCCCTTTGACTGGGGAAACCCTGGGGAGTGAGCCAGGGAAGAGATGGAGAACTCAGAAAAGGAGGGAGAGGCTGAAAAAAAGAGGGAGGAGGTAGAAGGAGACAATTTTTCTCTGGGCACTTGTTTTTGTTTTTGTACTATTGTACTTCTAGATTTTCTTCTTGTTCCATTGTAATGAATTCCCTAATACATTTTAGTATTTTTATTACTCGTTCGATCATGAGTATCTAAACCCCCTTGTGTTGGAGCTGGAAAAAATTTGGGTTCCTTAAAAGAATTTTCTATACTCTTGTATTTATTCATGATTTCTCAACTAATTATCCCAACACCTTCATGTATTATTTCGATGGAAACCCCATATCAAAACAAGAATGGAGTTTCCAAGGATATTTTGGAAAATTACGAGAAGAATATCCATGAACATTGGATACCCTTGTCATTTCTAGAGGGTGGTTCCTACATTAAGAGTCAGTAGCAATCAATTTCCAGACCAAGGAATTTATTTCTAACAACTTGATTGGAACTCACCGGACCAAGGGAGTTTTGACACATATGAAACATAGAAATGTGGGTTATTAGGAAAAATAAAACACAATAGGGAATAAGGTTTAACGTCCCACACATGTCCAACCCCGTCACATTTTCATCATTATTCATTAAAATTTGGTTTTAAGTAATCTTCAGTTTCATGTTTAATCGGTAGTGAATCAGAAAAGCTCAGGTAACTAGTTACCATTTGATATCTGTTATATAAACCAACCAAATGTATTTCAATTCATCATCTTTAGATGAGTGAATTCAATTCAAGAAACATAAAACGCCACCAATTCTTCCCTGTGGATTGACCTCATACATGCTCTCTATACTAGTACAAGTTAGAGTAATTAATTTGGCTGAAAACAATATTTCAAGTAAATGAATAACCAAATTTTGACCATAGTAGTGCTCTCTAGGCCATTTCTCTTTGTTCATTTATGTTTACTTTTCTCCTCACCAAGACCTAACTCTTAGATAAGTATTAGGGTTTTACGTGCTTATAGGAAGGAATTTAGATATCCTTTGTTCCATATTTTCTTATCTTTTATAAAAATTGCTTGAGTAGTGTTTTTGGAAACTATAAAGATATGTTGTGATGACATCCTCATGTTATACACCAAGAAAGAAGATATGAGAATATTCTGGAGGAAGTGGGCCTTGAGATGCCTATGATACCCCTTGTGGTGCCACCTCAGGAACCTCATGCAGATCTTCCATTGGGTGGTGATTTCTAGTTGCATGATAATATTCTTTGCTTTAGAAAATTAGTGTATGGTGCTCCTCAACCTGAACTTTCTAGGGCCATGATGACCAGATAAATCCAATAGAAACATCCTACCACCTTCTCAAGGGATTGTAGACCTCGAGATGTTGAATCATGGTTGGAGGCCATGGTGTTAATTTTCAACCACTCTGAGCTGCCTCCATAGTAGAGGGTCAAACTTGTGACCTATATGCTATGTGACACCACTCAGTGATGGTTTAATGTTCTGACACAGGCTTGTCGACACCAGGTCATGGTCTAGGCTGGCTTCTAGACTACCTTCTTCAGATTCTTCTTCCCCATGACCTTGATAATGGATCGTGTTCAAGAATATTTTCACCTTGGACAAGGTGATATGTACGTGATGAAATATTCATCTCACATCACCGAAATGAAATTTTTTTCACCGATCTCAACTGGTGATGAGATGACTAATACATGATGATTTGAGGGTGGGCTTTCTTATTCCTTCTTCTCCAGGTGAACACATTTTAACTAATCACCATTTCAAAAATTGTAAACCGGACCCTTATCACTAAGTGGAACCCGAGGGAGTATGGTGATGTGATGTATGTAAAATCAAATTCGTGTAAAAATAGAAGTGGTATAACTAGTGGAAAGAAGTGATGCTTCGAGGAAACATGTAGGGTCAGTACTAGCTAAGTTGAATGAACTGATATCCTTATATTGTATCACTAGTGGAGCTGGACATGCCCTTAAAGAACCAGTGTATTAGGAACCCAGTCAAGTGACGTGTTTGTGGTATGATGGGTCACCTCCATCATTTCAGAATAAATTCTCTTTTAGTGGCATGTGTGTGATGTTCTGCACCACAAACTCCTTCGGGTGTAGTGTTAGTGACACCTCATCATGAAAGAAGTTGTTCTTCTACATGCCATTCCGGCCTAATAGGTGGTTGAGGCCAAGGTAGTTAGACATCAGAGTTCAATTATCAGTAGAGTGGAACTTCTCTGGCTACTTAGGAAGTTTCTTATGACCATGGTTCATGCCATATATATTCTGTTTAGCCAATTCCAGGGGAACAGTGTCTAGGTCTATCTACATTTCGAGTTATTATTCTAGTATCCAAAACTCTAGTATATTTCTTATTCAATACATGTAAATCATACGCATTTACTTTTTCTTACACTATGGGAAGTCATGGATTAGTGATTGAGTACTATAGTAGTGTTATGACCATTGAAATATCATAGGGTGTTCAAGAAGAGGGTATAAAACAATGCAAAGAGTTCACCCTGGAGAGGTGGGTTCCATTTTTATGGATATTATACATCCCTAAGATTATAGGAATTAATGTCATTCCCAGTAAGGAATGTCTTAGGAATTATCGAGATTAGTTGGATTTAAATCATCTCTTGGTGATGTTTACACCACTTGAGGAAAAAATGTAGACCCCTAAGGGTGAATGGGATCTCTCGGCTAGTCAAGATGGACCCTAATGAATTGGTTTGTGCAGGATGATATCCTAGTTAGCTAGTCTTGTTTTGAGCGATCAAGGGATGACCTTGGATGAATTTATTAATATTGTGAATCATTATAATGATTTATTCCTCGAATATTTATTTGACTTACCTCCTGAGAGAGGAATTGAGTTCAACATAGAGATTGTGATAGCTGCGACAACGGTTTCCATTACTATATACAAGATAACACCTAAAGAGATCCAGGAACTCAAAAAGGAACTTGATGATCTTGAGGATAATGGTTTTATATAACCTTTGAACATCACCATGGGGTTCATCAATATTTTTCTTCATGAAGGAGGATTGTATCCTAAGATTATGAAAATATTATAGGGTGTTGAGACAACTTATGGAAAACAACTACTAACAATTTCATCAGATAGATGACCACTTTGAACAAATCTAATGGGAAAATATTTTTTCTAGGATATATTTGATGTCGGACTACCATGAGATTCACATGAGGCCATATGAAATACCATGTACAATGTTTTGGATGAGGTTCAACATGTACGCATATTTGGTTATGTTGTTTAGTCTGATGAATGCTCCAACAGTTTTCTCAGATCTGATGAATCATTTTTTCCACACTTATATTAACTCCCTCATGGAAGTCTATGTAGATGACATCATGGAGTATTCATGTTCAAAACATGATTGTGACAATCATTGAGAGATTTTGATGTGTACCATGAGAGGGCACCAGAAACATGTGAAGATCATTAAATGAAAAATTTGGGACAGTAAGGTTCATTTCTTGGGTCATATCATTTCTAAGGTAGGAATTCCATTAGACCCATATAATGTGAGTTACCTAATTTCCCAAGAGAATCCCATGAATGTTTATAAAATACATAGATTACTAGGGTTGAATAGGTTTTACAGGTGATTCATCTAGGATTTCTCATGTCTATAAGATATGATTAGGGGCATGACCATGTAGGGTGTGAAATTCAACTGGACTACAAATTGTGAGGCAACTTTTCAAGAGTTAAAGGGGAGACTCACACGAGCTCTAATTATAATTATTTCTTAGTTGGTAAAAATATATACTATTTATCGCGACACTTTAAGAATTGGGATAGGTTTAGTATTGATATAGAGTGATCGATTTGTTGCTTTTTGATCCCAAAAGATGAGGCCTCATGAGAATAACAATCCTATACATGACCTAAATCTTGTAGTCATGGTTCATCCAATTTGTTGTTTTAGGAATTAATTATTGGTTGAGATGTTAATAATTTACATAGACCATAATTGTCTCAAATATGTCTCTATTGAGAAGGACTTGAATATAATGCAGCGTAGGTGGGTGGAATTACTACAGTCAATCAACTTTGATCTTTCATACACACCTAGAAAGGGTAATGTAGTGTATGATTCCTTGGGTCATAAGGCTCATAAACAATCCATCAAGTGGGCTAGAAATGAGTGGATGTTGACAGATTTTTTTGAGATTCATCTAGTGTTTCAGTAAGAGCATATACAACCTCTTTTAGAATCTCTAGTCGTGAAATCCTCTCTCATGGAGAAGGTCTCGATGAGTCAGTTATCAGATGATAAGGGCCTTCTCTTAAGGGAGAGCATCACATGAGAGAACACACCACCTTTTTGGGTTATTGATGGTAGTGAGACCTTACTCATCCATGGCCGATTATGGGTTTTTAAGGATATAAAGGAAAAGATGATGAAGAAATCACATGCCCCGGATTGTGCAATTTATCCTAGGCTTACCAAGATGTACCTAGACATATGTCGATAGTAACAGTGGCTAAGTATGGTGATCTGGATAGCAGAATTTATCACTTGATGCTCCACTTGTTAGTAGGTGAAGGAATAGTGCCAGTGACCTAATGGACTTTTACATCCAATATAAATTCTTAAGTGGAAATGGAATGACATCACAATGTATTTCATTTAAGGCTTATTGAGATTCCCTAAAGGCATCAATTTAGCATGGGTGATCCTTGATAGGTTTAATAAGATCACACACTTCCTACTGATCTGGGAGTCATTCTGTATTGATGATCTTGGAAGGATATACATTCTGGATATAGTGAAACTTCAGGGCGTGCCCCGTTCTATCATTTTAGATAGTTATGTCTCCTATACCTGAGAGTTATGGAAAGGGTTGAAGGAGGAATTGGGTTCATAGGTTCTCTTTAGTATTTCATATCACCCTCAGACCCACATGCAGTCCAATTGGATGATTTTGGAGTTATAGGATATGATATAAACATATAAACATGATTTTGGAGGTTCATGTGAGAATTATATTCCTCTGATTGAGTTTTAATACAGTAAAATCTTCCAAGAAACGTTTTATATGGTTATTTATGATTCCATCTATGGTATACCATGATTTTTACCCCTGATCTAGCTAGAATAAGTTGAGACAACTCTATTGAGTCCTCATCTTGTCCATGATACTTAAGTGAATGTCCAAATAATTTAGAAATGTATTGATATAACATAGTGTAGGAAGAAGTCTTATACCAACTGTCACCATAAGCGTTTAGAGTTTGAGGGGGGACATCAGGTCATTCTACATGTATCATCCAGGTTGGGTCACATATGGTTTAATATATAGGGAATGTTTTCTCTGAGATATATTATTCCTTTTGATACAGTTGGGAGGGTTAGGCTGGCGTCCTATCAGTTTTTATTACCTTAGAGGTACCATGCCATGCATGGTGTATTACACACATCTCAGATTCAACATTATCATGTCGACCCATCTAATTCATTGGACCATGATGATATCAAGCTAAAATTGGATGCGTCCTTCAAGGAGAATCAGATATGTTTCATTGATCAAAGCATAAAGATTCTCTGAGGTAGGTTAGTCCCTCTAGTATTGATGATATGGAAGAATGGACTTATACAAGATGAGACTTCGGAGTTGGAAGGGAATGTACATGCTTAGTTGCTGGAACTCTTCTCAGATGATGTTCTGCTACTTGCGGAAGAGAAACTCAGGGACATGTTTTCTTAAGTAGGGGAGGTTGTAACATATATGAACTTCATAAAGGTACATAATATTTACTTATTTACTTATTCTTCCTTTATAAGGCCCTAAAAATAATGCCTAATAAAGTCAAGGAGGTCTCAGGAGAGTTCATGGGTCATTTTGAGCCCGAAACCCCAAAACAGGATGAGAAGTCCATGTCACATGGTTTACCTACAACTATTCAACACATGGTGTATGACCGTGCAAGCCTTTTACAATCCCTGGAAAATTAATTTTTCATTGTTTGAATATGGTCCATCAAACTATGCTTCAAACCATGTTCATAGCTAAAAATGGTTAAATTTACAAAAATTACCATATTTAAGGTTTTAAAACATTTTTCCCATCCTCCTTGTTTCTACAACATCTGAGCACCCCTCCCTCATGTTGAGACCCTCTCCTCCATTGTGAATGTTGACTTTGATGCAACTCATCAATCCCATATCTCATTTATCCACAATCGAATCTGAATGAAATATAGAGGCATGATCTTGAATCCACTCTAATCTATTTATACTTATTTTTTCAACAAATTGTGCTATTTTTGTAAGCTCATTTTCCCCATTTTAAAGTCATTTTAGGGGTTTTCCAATTTCTTCCAACCTAGATTGAATCAAACATTGAAAATGGATCAAGTAATCTCTACAAGGAAATGGTAGGTGGTCATGATATTTTCTCATCATTTCTTTTTTGTTTCATAAATTTTACCATTGTATCGCTCATTGCGATATTCTAGTGAAGACTCTAAAATGTGAATTTATTTATTCTGATTTGTTTCGCACATGTAATGTGATACTTTTTGAAGGAAAATCACTTCTATGATGGGAAACCATGGTTTATGCCACCCCTTTGGGTGCGCTATTCCTTAAAGTACCTAATTTTTCTTTCGTTCTAAATTGATTTAACTCCCCATGAGGTGTGTTGATATGTAATAAAAACCTCGAGTAGTAAATTGAATTGTGTTGGGAATGATCTAGGTCTTAGTCCCCTTTACACCATGCTATAAATAAAGTGATATAGCTAAATGAATTTTGGTCCATGTTTTTAGAGTCACGTTCCTTATGAATCAAATGGAAATTTCTCCATGAAATGTTTTTGATATTAAGCCGAATATAATCTAATTGATTGAATAGAATGTAAAGGACCTTAATTAGAGATATTCTTTGAATTAATATGGGTTTTGTACCTAGTGACTAGCCCTTTCCACATTCCACTAATGGATGGTTTTGTTAAATGTATTAGTCAAGAGATTATGGCTTGGGACATGTGAATTAAATGAGATGGGTAAATGTATTTTCTATAAACAATGAGCCTTATAATGTAAATGATTAATTAATATTATAGACAATTTCACAAGTTATATATGTTATTCTTGGTTAAGGGTAGTTGCTATTGTGTCAAGGGTGAACTAAGGGGTTCCAAATTAAGGACACATTTAATATACTCTTCTTCCTTTTGATGGATATTTTAACTGGTTGTTAAATATGTTGGGGGTGACATTAGTCATGCTAGATATGAGATTTCTATACATTATCTATCTCTTTATCCAAACGAGTGACACCAGTTCACTAGGGGAGACCCATTTGATGGTCTTGACGTTTTGATTGGTTGTACCATGCTAGGAGAGAGAATCTAGCCCCTATGTGTGATATTTGGTACTAACTTCAAGGTCAGTATATAATGCTTCAATCTATGCCAAATTGAAACTTGTGACTTCATAATTGGGCCTCCTTAGAAGGAATATTATCATAGGACTTTTACCGAGCCTTAGAGATATACTTGGAAAGTCTCTGTAGATTTTCTTGGATGGGATCAAGGTGTTTCATCTGTTTATATAAATAAGATTAAATTATTATAAAAAGATAAATAATGGATTTCTAATGTAAACTAGCCAGGTGTTTTTTGGAAAATGTTGGGATGTTTCCTCAAAGCCCAATCACAATCTTGGAGATAGTTTAGCCTATGAAATATTACCTTACAAACTTTACTATTTCAGGATCTCTTTTTTAGACACACTAGATTAGGCCGAAGTAGGTATATAGGATGGTTATACAAGTGGAACCCAATCAAATTCATTGATTTATATTATTCATACTACATATATTTAATTATGGAACACTTGTTAATTTACAATGCATGAAATGGAAAGGCCTTGACACTGTGGGTTATAGCCTACTGAGATTATGTCTCACACCCTAACCTAGCACCTATGGTGCTCAAGTAGACATTATTATCACATGTATAGAAAAACGAGAAGTTTCCAAATTCCAATTACTGATTTACCTTTTCAGGATGGAGTTGGGAATAGTATTCCAATCCTATACTCAAAATTCTAGCAGTAGCTGTTATGGATTATTTTGAATTTTTTCAGAATGTTGTATATTCTTATATCCCCTACCATATGTTTTTTCTTATTTCGTATAAACACATTACATATTAACATCATCAGTTTATTCTACTTATTTATTCATATTCCACACATTATTTCATTACCTTTCATGTTTATTATTCTAGTATCCATTTCTATATGGATTTGTCTATTTCTTCTTCTATTTCATATTTGTAAATTTCTTTGATCCACTCTAATGAATGAGGGAATTGTCTTCCCACGGACTTACCAAAGGCCCTCACTATTACTAGGTAGTTTCTGGGATTAGGGGAGATGTTCTTGAATTTATATACCCATCATCTTGAGGCACATGTTAAGTGGAACTCGGGGCAAGTCACTATAACTTTGCTTCAGACTAGATATTGGAATTATTAATTTGTAGTTATTATGTTTGGGTTAACTAATTCACCTTTTCGTTCATAGATCGTATTAATGAAATATTTCATGAGTTCTTGTATATGTTTTTGGTTGGGTCTACTGGTCAAATTTTGGTAAATTCTAAAATAATATAAAATAATGAAATATATCTATGGGTTTTTTGAAAATTATAAAAGAAAATATGACGTATAGGAAATTTAGAAAGTATGTTTTTTTTGCAAAAAAATTCATTCCTTAGTCACATTTCTCTAAACATGGAATAACCATTGATCCTGATAAAATGAAATTTATTAATGAATGATCAAGACCCCCAAATAATACCTAGATTTATAGTTATCTTAGGATAGAAAGATATTACTAGAGGTTTGTTCAAAACAATGCATTTTTATCTATAAAAATGACTAAGTTATCTCGAAAAGAAGTTATGTTCATATGGAAAACTAATTTGATGATTTTTTTTCAAGATATGAAAATTAGATTGGTAAATGCTTTAGTTCAGGAACTATATTACAGAAATAGTGAATTTTTCATCAATAGTGATGCATTATTGAAATGACTTGGTTGTGTCATAATGCATAAGGATCAGGTAATTTCTTATTCTTCATGTCAGTTGAAACAAAATGAGTTAAAATACCCTATACATTATTTGGAATTAAATTTTGTTGTTTTTGAATTAAAAATATGGAGACATAATTTGTATGGAGTAATGTGTGAAATGTTTACTAAGCAAAAAAATTTAAGTATATATTAACTCAGAAATAATTAATGATAAGATAGAGGAGGTGGATATAACTAATCAAGGATTATGATTATGTGATTCATTACCATACTATAAAATCAAACAAAGTGGGGGATGGTTTAATTTAGAAAAGTAATAAAATGTTAAAAATGAAACATTTATAATATCACCCCTTGGTTAATGATTTTATGAATTTTGGATTGGTAGTTGTTGGTGCAGGAAATTATTCTATTTTGTTTCAGGTGTTACTGTATTAAAATCTATTAGATAGAAATCATAAAGTGTAGAAGGAATACAGTGGATTGTATAAAAAGGTAGATTTTTTTATAAGGGTAATTTTATTTAATTTATCATTGATAAATATTTTGATTTGAGATTTGGTGAGAAATTGTATATGCCATGTGAATCACAGTTAAGGAAAGAGTTATTATGAGAAGCTCATATTAATTATACACACAATTATATATTTTTTGAAATTCATCTTCTAGATTTGATAGGCATAATATAAAAAAAATATAGTATTATGCTTAAAGTTGTATTTTTCTGAAAGGTGGTTTGGCCATATTTTGATGGTGCACCTATTTTAAATATATATTTTTAAACTTTTAAAAATAATATATGAAAATATAATCTTATCATTTGAAATATTAATATCAAAATTTACTTTTTTTTGAATTTTTATAATTTTTTATATGTTTCATGTTATGATGAATAGTGGAAAATAATGAATTTTAATTAAAGACAACATTTTCATCAAAACAACTTTTAATGATAAATTATATTTTTAATCAGTTCTAAATTATAACTAGATCAATTTTATATCATTTAATTCAACTAGGTTATTTTAATAAATTTAAATTTAAATTTGGATGGAGAAACAATTCAATATTTTGAATGTTTTCACTTTAATAACTTTTATTATCCCTTTTCCAATGAGATTAATTTTAAATTAATATTTGATAATTTTGTGTCTAAAATATTGAAAAAGAGATTCCATAATTGGAATCATAAGATCCAAATCTATTAAATTTGTCCCTTTTATTTTTTTGAAAAAATGAATAGTATCTTTGGTATTTTTTATTACCACGGTTAAGGGTAAATCAAGTAATTAAGGTAAAAAATATTATTATAAATATAATAAAATTACCCTAAAACATTTTCTAATTGTATTAGATGAGTGACTGTCGACCAAAATCATAATTGGGTTGATTCTGAGATATCTTAGAGCTACTTGAAAGACTTTAAGTCATTTATAGTACTTTATTCAACAAAATGTAAATTTTTTCATACTTATGTTTTTAAGAGGTGAATTTTTTTATATGGGTTTATATAAGGGATATGTTTTTACTATAAATAGTATTTTGACATAATTTTGTTTACATCACCGTGGTTTTTTATATTTTTAGGAGAGAAATAATAACTGAAAAGGCTTACATAATCATGATGTGGTAATTGTTTAATTGAAGGAAATGTCAAAAAAATGATATTAAAAATATTAAAAAAATATGTAATTTGAGATAATTAATGTAATAAAATAATTTTATAGAATCATTTGAAATGTTTTTGATAAGTTAAAAATGGTTTTTATAATATATCATCTTTTTATGAAATTTTTAAAAAGTCAAATAATGAATAATATCAAAATTGACATTAATGATATTTTAAAAATAAAATATTGTATTCAATGGTATAAAATTTGAAAAAAATAAAAATTCTGAAAAATGATTGTGATATGTTTTAAAATTTCATTAATAACTCATTTATTTTTCTTCTTCATTTTATAAAAATAATATTGACCCTAAAAGTGTAAATTACCTGATATCACGGTAAGAGTTAAAGGGGTTAAATAAGGGTTAAATCCAATAGATAAGGATTAAAAAATAATCAAAACTTATCTAAATTTAATTGGATGAATTAGTATCAACCCCTGAACATACATTATTATAAATATATAACTTTATATTCATATGGAATAGAAAAAAAAATTATATTAATTTAATATTTTGATAAATTCCAAGAGTGCCCCTCTCGTCTCTTATAAAAGGGAACGCCTTATTTTCCTTTTTGAACACTTAAAACCATATTTTTTCCATCAATATCTAAAAAAATACCTTCCTAGAACCCATCCCCGCATTCTATATAACATAGTTTTGGAATTAAACCACCCTTAGTGGTCTCAAGGTGTTAGGGAAAAGAGACCATATGAAGAAGAGATTGGTTTTAATCATGTATTTCTCTTTTATTTCTTATTCCACATCCTTAAAATATTCTTAAAATAGGATGAAATAATAAATATAGTATCTTAAATATAATTATATTTTATTACTGTGATATCATCACCTAAATGCATCTTCAATTTCTTCAAATTGGAAATAAATTATTCATTCGTGTGTACAACACACTACCACCTCACGAACTGATATAATTTGTTTTCCATCACCATCATTCAAGACAAGATATAATGAAGGAATTATTTTTTATATATTATATTCCTGAAATATTTATCATTATGAAATAATAATATTTTTTTAATTTCTTACCTTTCCATCTACATAAAAAGGAATATAATATATAAATGTTATAATGACGTTCATGCGTACGTGTGAACAATCACCTCGATAAAGTGATGTGGTTTGTTTTTCATCAACACATCACATGGATGATATATGTAAGAATATTTATATTATTAATATTATATTAATGATATTATTATCAATATATATGGATAAAATAATAATTACCTTATTTCCAAATTGATCATGGAAAAATGGTAATGTTACTCATTCATATGTTCGGCCTACTATATCCATTATTATATCATAGTTCATTTGTAATAAACATTAATGAATTGTTTTATTTAAAATAATAATATATGTATAAAATTAATTATTATTTCATCAATGTTATTATGGAGATGATGTACTTATTTCACTTTGACTATTGACATCATACCAAATTCATTTTGGACTCAAGTACAAAATATCTTAAATATTTTTTCATGGACTAATAAATAATAAAGTAATTTTGATGACATGATAATAAGTGACATAAAAGGAATAATAAACATTAAAATGGTTCTATAGAAATTAAATAATTAAATTATTTTTATTATTCCAAAATATAATTATTATACATGATGATTCAGACTAAGGGTAAGGGACTTTCTTTTAAAAACCTATTTTTAAAGTTAATCTTTCTAGTTTTTTTACAAAACCCTAGAATAAGGTTTTTAATGCATTTGAAGTGAATTTAATTTCATTATTTCTTGTTGCTTTAATGTTTTGATCCTTCCTTTAAAAGTTTGAAATTTTATTTTAAAATAAAGTGTTTTGATTTTTCAATGCGTGACTTTGTACAAATGAAAAGTGATTTCAAATTGGAAAAAGAATTTTTATTTTATACATGATTTATGTGTTATTATTATTCTATGGTTATTGGAAATTTTTTATGATATGAATGGTTTCATGATAAAGTGAGGGAAGATGAGATCATTATAGATCTCCAATGCATTAGGTAATGAGATGAAGTTATCCTGTAGTGTTTTTCCTATGAGATTAATGTAATATACTGTAGTGGGTATTTCAAATGTAACTATTAAGTTTACTACCTATATATACTAGAGAGATACAATAAAATAAAAAGTGAAATGGAATTTATTTTAAAATTTACCTTTATGATTTATGTTTTCTATGGAGATTTATATGAAAAATATGATTTTATAAGGTAAGATAATGAGTTTATGATTTAAGACTGAGAAGTTTAACTTTGTGAAAATGTTTTAATGGGTTTATAAGTATTCATGGACTAACATTTTATTTATTTATTTTTATGTCCCTTAATGATATTTTTGTTCCCATCCCATGTTTTAAAATGTTTTTCATATGGTATAAGGTTGTGTAAGTGAAAATTGAAAGTCAATTAGAAAGTTATAATTATTTCTCACGAAAAAAGAAATCATGTTTTGTTTTAAAAGTTTTATGTTATCAAAAAATGGATAATGTTTTAATATTATCTACTTTGTATGAATGTGTGATGTTATGTGTGAATGATGGTCTAATTATCTTAAACTCTAAAATTTTAAAAATCATAATATGAAAGAAAGTAATTTACATGACTAAAACTCATGATTATGTAATTTTTATGGATAATTCCTTATAACACGCCATCCAATAGAATCATCGAATGCTTTGGAACGACCTTCTTTCTCAAAATAGTGTTTTTTAAAGGTTGGGGCCGAAGCCTCATTTTATTATTTAAAGGAAATACCTCCTTAGACTGGGTAGGGGGAGACCAATTACATAGCCCGAAGACCCAAGGACAAGTGGCCAGAATACAAGGCTTGAAAGCCCATTTTTTGGCTCAAAGAGCCCCTCAGTGAATAGTACTGCTACAGTACGCAGGCTGCTACAGTACCTGCTACAGTACCACCACCGCTACAGTCCCTGCTTCAGTGCCTCTGCCACTACAGTGTCGCCTCCTCTACAGTCCACCGCTGATACAATACTGCTATATTACCCTACTACTGTGCTGCTACAATACCCCGTAAAATAGTCCCTGCTCGGATTTGATCGTGGGTCTTTTGGATGCCATGCAGGATCCTGTACCACTAGGGTACAAGCTCATTGGCAATTTCTCAAAATAGTTTATTAACAACTCTTCTAAGGGAAATAGAGAATTAAGTGTTTGAGACTGTTTTGGATATGACTGAATAATCTCCATTCATATACAATGGAATGATCTAACCCCCTTTTCTTATACATGTGAATAAAACTAAAATCCATGTAGGAGTTTATAATTTTCCAAACATTACATAATGACTAAACCATTTATCACTCTTTATTGATTAATCTGAAAGTTAACACTCTTCCAATGTTTAGATATAGTTTATAAATCATCACATGATGTATTGTCGGCCAAATATAATAACGAATCTGGATTAATTTCCAGATTGATATCTTATACTAAACTCAAAAGAACCAAAAAATTGTAAAAAGATACATTATATAACATATACTATATCATGGTAACCATCACCACTTCATGTTTTAGGATTTAGTGTATCACCCTAAGATTTTAGTATGTGTTTTCCATTAAATAAATACTATATTAAATATCTTATATCATATGAAAAACTAAATTAAAATGACCCACGATGTATTTTATTTCAATAAATTAAGAAACTTAATTCCTCAAGAGAATAAAATAATTAAATGTATTAAAAATTAACTATCATTTAATTTGTAATTGACATGTAATAAGATTAAGAACACTCAAATCTTATTAATTATTTTTTCAAAAAAACGTTTTTTCTATTATAGTTTTTTTTTCAAAAGTTATGTTCCTAAATTTTAGAGTTTTAATTTCCTAAAGTGAAAATAATTTTTTGTTTTATCACGTTAATATTATCTTAGGATATTTTTTGGATTTATCAGAAAATGTTTATTTTTTGGTGAATAATAAAAAATACAATAAATTCTTTGACACAAAAAAGATATAATAATGAATTAAAAACTTAAAAAAAATTCTTAAACAAATTTTTATTTAATGAGTATAATAAATCATTTAAAAAATAATGTATTGAATTCAGAATCTATTGATATATATTTTTGAACCAAAGTTATATCTTATTGTAAAAAAAATATTTACAGTCATTTTCATTTAATTAGGTATTAAAAAGATTAAATTCCATTTCAGTTTGGGTTTTAATCCCAATAAAAATCCTTTATTTAATCATATTCCAATATATTTCATGGATATTAGTTATATTCACCATAATTTCCGAAAAACATATTTTATTGATTTATTTTTCCCTTAAATAGTTATTTGTTGTATTATAAATATTCACATTTATGTTAATAATTAGGTAATTTATAACTTGAATAAAATAAATTTTATTTATTATTTAGATTCAACATAATAAATATTAGTAAATACATTAAATTTAATTTTAGGGAATAAAAGTAAGCCACCAAAGTAAAAACTAGTCACTATGATAATGGTTAATATGAGGTTAAAGTCTCAAATCAAGAGGTAAAGTCTCAAAATATCACAAAACAATATATAAATGGGTGTGTAATGGATTTAACTAAAATAATATATATTATAATCTCTAAACATAAATTTTTTATCCACATTATTTTAATATGACATCCCATTTAATATTATGAAATTAATATTCACAAAAATGCCACCCTATGACTTATAAAATGACCCCTTCACCACCATACTTATCCCCAAAAATAAATCTAACTAACTCAATCCAAATCTGAAGAAAAACTTTCCTCAAAATGTTATACAAATTCTAGAGGGTATGGTATCATCAAAAACCACATTTCTAAGTCTCTATCCGATCAGCAGAGTTATCCGAAGGAGTAAGGTAAGGACTCCTAATCAGTCATCCTCAATTATATTAAGTTATTATTCATATAGATCCCCAAAATATATTATAATAAACCTAATATAATGAAATAAATATCCTTATTATGTTCAAATTTTATTATGTTGATGTAATTACCATTATCAAACATCCTCCCACTAAATCAATAAATAAAATTGTCACCCTTATTATGTTGAACAATGTGAAGTTCCCACGCTGTCCATGAAAGTGGTTTATGAAAATAATATAAAAATTATTTTGAGTGAAAAATTTCACCCGTATTTTGGTTGGTTCACCACCCCCATTAATGAAGTACTTCATTTTTCATTACTAACTTTAATGTTTGGATTCAAAAAAGTATTAAATTAATTAATTTGATATTCATGAAATGAATAATAATATGTAAAGATAAAATTTCCATTATATTTATTATATTAATAATAAATGATCGTAGTGAACTTAACCGCAAAAAAACGAGCATACTGAGACTTATTTCATAATTTAAATATACTTTTAACAATAAATTATTATGTGTAACTTTTATCTAGTTTGATTGTCAAATAATATATTATATATAATTTTTGGGATTATTATCTAATAAAATTAGAATGATAATTGAAGATGTTACACTGAAACATAAAAGGAACTGTTAAATTAATTAATACTGATGAACGATATGAACTAAAAATGAGTAACAACTATGTAATAAATGAATATAAAAGGAATAAAAAATGAATAATGATATTAAATATATCATTAGTGAGTATTATTTTCTTATAAATTAGGTCATAGTATACCATAATAAGTGGCAATACAATGACATATTATATCTTAGAAAAATTATTATTCTTATGGTCTTAACTTTAATTTATTCTCCCACTTTTTCTTTTCCTTTGATTCATACATTACCTAAGTCGTATGGGTTGTTATTAACTTAAATCACCTTTATTGAGTTATCATCTATATTATAGAACTTCATCAATAAATGTTTGGTTTATTTAACCCTATAACTATATTATATTTTTATACTTCTATATTTCCTGATTATTTACATTTCATTCTCATAAAATCCATTCCAAAGTATTCTTACTTCAAAAAATTATGATGCTGGAAAGGGGTTTCCCATCCCATATTTCATTATTTGAAACATGTTTTGCGATATGAAAGCACTTTATATACATGGTATATGTATATATATAATATTTGACATTTTATATCATTATTATCACTTTATTCAATGAATTTAAATTTCCAATATAGGTTCTCTGGTTTTTGGGCCACATATTTAAATGTTATGAAATCCATAATTTATACATTTCCAATGTCACGTTAGTTTTGAGATTTTTTTAAAAAATATCCCATTTGGGGTTATTGTGTGTTACGTTTACCTAAAACTACAATAATTTACATCTTATATTGTTATTTTTTGGGTTCTCATGCGTTATTATCATTCCAATTCCCATTAGTTCATAATTCAACCAAAAGGTAACCCATATGTCAAACTGTTTTTTTCTTTAATTTATGGTGTGGAAAATTTCTCATCTATTTTCATATTATTTATACTATTTAATGAAACTTATTATATATAATTAATTTATTATTTCAGTTAATTTTATAATAATTTTAAATTTATTTTAAAAGGGTTTAAAAAGAGTATTTTTAAAATTCTCCACAGAAGAAATTTTTATAAATTTTTAATGAATATAATTTTTATCATTAATTACATGAATTCCTTTAACCAATTTTAAAATTATTCCTAATGATTATTTTTCCTCTTCAAATTTTTAGGGTTTTAAAAAAGTAATTTATATTCCCATTTTTCTTTGAATTTTTAAATTTACAAATAATGTTTTTATGTTTTAGAACAAAATAATTAAGGGATTTATTTCACTTATGAATATTTTTACCTTCCACTCATAATTTATTATCTTTAGATTAATTTAGTTTTAATGTTTCAATATTTATAATTATTTTGAAATTAAGGTTTTTAGTATCCTCTTTTCAACCACTTGAAATGGATTTTTAAAGTGACTTATAAGTTTGTTTTTAAAATTTTGTTATGAATGATTAAAGATAATAATTTTTTATAAAATTTATTCCATTATACTCTAAAACTATAAATGATATAACTTTTTTAGGGTTATCTTTCACGTATTACCATCAAAACTCTAATATGAATTTATAGTTCATACATCACCTTATTCATAATTATTATATTCTATACCATTATTTATCTCTCTCTTCACATTATTTTTATCCTTCATGTACATGTTCTTTAATTTCATGTATATATAATATATCACTTAAAATAATTATATATTATTGAAATAACTATAAAACCATTACTATATATGGTGTCTATTTTAAGAATTCTTACCACCAAAGTTATTACTTTTATTAATCAAGGAAATATTGATTTTTATACTTGTAATTTTAATAAAAATGTTTGTTAGTTTATAAGGAATATTGGTTGTGTACTATATTTTTTATTAACTAATTAATATGATAAATTAATTGGAATTATTTATTTTTTTTGAATATTGGAATTATATAACCCCTCGATGCCTCGATAGGTCCCATGAGATAAACTGTTATGTGTAAACCTACCCATTTATGTATCATGTCTTGGAATGTAGATTTGATGGAATGTTTATGATGTTCGATATTATGAATTGCATTGATAAGAAATAAGTTAATATTTTCTATGTATTTATTCAAATTTTTATGTTATCCATCGATATATTACATGCTCATTTTATTAGTTATACAGAATTATTTGATTATTATTTATTCCTTAAATATTATTATTTTCTTTTTTATTCAATGACAGTATGAATTTCACAAAACCACGTACTATGAATTGGATCTAACATTTATTATTATTCTTTTCCCCTAGGTTTTGTACAAGAGTATAAAGTATGATATGTTTATGAGGCACCCCAAACCCATACTCCCAAACCCGTTGCTAAAAAAAATTATTAAAATACTTTCTTTGAAACAAAGATAGATGAACCAAGATAAAAATATATATATTTCACACCATTTTCATAACATAAACATTATATCTCATAACAACCTCACAACCCCAAGAATATATGGTTTATTTTATTTGAGGAATAAATATATAATTAACTTATTTTATGACAATTGTGAAAATTAATTCATAATTGAGCCACATAAGACCCACTTCTAAAATTCTCATAAGTTATACTCATATTCATAACTTGGGGAATGGAAATAGAAGAAAGGGGTGATCTCTAACACTCTACAAAAAAGAACATCATCAACATGTTATCAAGGGTTAGATCCAAATAATATTAGAAAACATGAGTAAGTGTGAAATATATTATTTGTAATATTTTTAACTGTAAGGGTTTTCCATAAATCATGATATAATAACTTCTAATCTTAAATGAAAAACATGTTCTTTGGTATAAGAGTGTGATTTAATATACATTATCTATGGAATATAATCATAATTATATAAAATTAACCTGTGTCCTATAATGGAAACAAAGATTAATAAGGAACTACAACAGCGATATAAGAAAAGGTAACATCAACTCTATGAGTCACACACATTAACCCACACCTGTGAGATAGCTTAATTGTACCCATGTATGAATCACCATCATGAGTCACACACATACACCGATTCTTGAGGGAAAATGTAATTGTTCCCAAATATTAAAATATAATGACATTTAAAATATTAAAAACTAAATTAGGGGGATATATAGTACTCTAACCACCAGTCATCCGTATATATGTGTTCCACTTAAAATAAATCATTCATCATATCATAGTGAACCCATGGAAATAAAATGGGTTTTGTAACATATTCAAAATGGCATAACATAAAATATATTCATGATTTTGATTAGTTGATACTAAAAAAATTTCAATCACACCAAAAAGGATTTGATAAGTAATTTAGAGGGTGATTTATGAAAAATAAATTTCTAAAAAGATATTTCATTTTCATATGAAGAGGAAAGTATAAGTGAAGTAACCAAATATTTTTTAGAAAATATTTTAAATAATGTTTTAAAATATAAATTTATGAGTCACATTATAATGTAATTTACAAAAAAGTTGAATTAAAAACTTTTTAAAACATTAAATTTCTAAAATAACCCCTAATAAAGGATTTGAGAAAATACATAAGGGTTATATAAAGTAAATTTGGAGTTGAAGATAAAAATATGAACTCAAAAAAGGGAAAAATGGTTTAATATTTTTAAAATACCTTTATGAAAATCAAAATCCCAAAAAGTGATAATAAAAACATCTCTTGAAAATGGAAAATTTAAATTTAAATATCAGTATAGGTATAATAAAATTGGTGTTCTAAATGAAAAAGACACCATTAATGGGAATATAAAACATTTATATGAAATATATAGAGGTTACTTTTCAATCATAGGAATTATTCTTAACAAAATTGCAATTTTATAAAAAATGAATAAATCCCAGAAGGAAAATTGAAATAAAAAATTTCTTCTCCCATAATGGAAGATAAAATACAATAAAATACAATTTTATGGTTGAAAAACCCAATAATGGAAGAAATATGTTAAATAAAAACCAAAATAACTTATAGAAATATGTTTTAAGTTATTAGTATCCTTTATTACTTTGGGATCAAATATATATAAAACTATTGAAAATGAACTTGAGATATATTTTTTAATATATTTAATTTCAAGAAAATTATGATAATAGGAACCCATAGGGTAGTAATAAACCACAAAAGAAGAAACAAGTGTTTAATATGGGATATGTCTCAAAGAAATAATGTGAGATGAGAAAATACCATATGTACAACATAATTCATGAAAGATAAACCATTTTAAATTGGGTTTATTTGAAATAAATTTAAATCCTTGAAAAATAGAGAGGTTGTTAAAAATAGAACAATAATATTTAAGAAAATACCCAACTTATAATAAAAATGTTTAAAAAGAACAATAATAACTTATTGAATATAAATTCATCTAAAAACAACATAAATTTTTGTTATCTTTTGAATTTAAAACCCTTGAATAATAGACCATTAGATGGATATATTAATAAAATGTTTTGAATAAAAAAATTTGATAAACAATTCTTGGCCATTATACACACCGTAGAAAGGAAATAGTTTGTGAACAAGTATCAATTTTCAATAAGGAAAAATTGATATAAAAAACCCTTACCTTGTCTTCCCACATAATTGAAGCACACTAAAACCTAATAGAAATATAAAAATATATATATTAATCACCTATTTTATTACCTTATTCATATATATAACAATATAAATTATTAATTTAAAATCATTTGTTACAAATATATTACTTAGTTATATTTTACTTTCATCATCAAATGTTATTAGTTTTGAATTTATTGTTTAGTTATAGTTTTATAATAGTAGTATTGATTATTATATGATTATTAGAATTTCAAAATTATGATATCATTAGGTGAAATGTAATATAATTTTAATAATGAATTATAATTTTCTAATTTTCCTTCATAATTATTTTATTTACGATTCATGATGCTGAAGTCGATGATAATATTTTCATATGAAATTTTCTAGAATGAGGGGTGATATCTTTAAAACAGGTTATATATTACCATTACCATTCTAAAAAATTATTATTTACTTATTATTTACCAATATCAATAGTAATTATTTTTACTTAGTTATCCATGATAAAAATTTATAGCATGATCATGTAGGTGGTTAAACTGGCCCAAACAAGAACAAACTATAACATATGGGTGAGTATGGTTAAGAAAGTGATTAATTTAGAATAATATAATTATTATATAAGAAAAAAAATTATTTTGATTTTAGTGAGGTGGTAAACCATTTTATAATATATTTTTATAAATAATAAATAGATGGATTAAAAATGAAATATTTCATTTTTAGGGGGGTCAAAGTCTGCACGTATGTATGGGAAATGTTCATTTTCCAAAGATCGATAAAAATATATGGAATTGTTTATAATTTAAAAATATTTATGTTGGGATAAATATCATATCAATCCTTTAAATATTTATTTAGAACCATCTATGTAATGTGGTGATGAAAAATGAATCACAACGTCTATGAAGGCGGTTGTCCACACATACATAGAATGAAATATTAATTTGTAGAATGGTTCATGAGGAAGAATGGAAATGGATATTACATTAGATTATTAAAATTTAATAAAATAATCAAAACCTATTTTATCATACTTTCATTGACATATTATATTTCAAGGGGTATAATAAGAAAAAAACTAAAGGAGCTCATTTGATGATATTACCTTTCCCTTTGAATGTTCGTACAAGGGTAACACCTTATAACCAGATAGATTGGTATTTTACCAATACAAATGGTTCTATGATGTGTGTAGATATTTTATGAGAGAATAGAGTATAGCTTTGGACATGAAATTCTATAAAAATACTGGATAAATGGAGTGTAGATGAGCTTCTTTTGTACGTGAAGAGAATGACATTTTTTGTAAAAATAAATTCATAATATATAGAGAGGGACAATTTAATGTGGAATGTAGGAAAAAATTAGAGTTTAGTGGATTTGGGGATGGTTTACGGTTCTTAATACATCAAAAATTCATTTTCACACAAGGTTTAATCATCTTTTTATGTTTTTCTCCCATATTTTTAACATTAACCATTTTTGGTTTTTATCATGGTAATTAATTATTACGTAAGTAACTTAAATTTAATGCCAAAAAATAAAATGTTCCTTATTAAAATTTTTATAGCTAATTATTATAAACATAGAAATCATTTAAAAAAATAAATTTTCTTTATGTAATAAATATTAATTTTATCAGAAGAAAATATAATGAATTAAAACGTGTGTTTAGAAAAAGTTAATTTTTAGCATAAATAACATGTTTAGGAAACGTTTTAACAATGTTTTTTATTTTATTGAAAATAATTGGTTTATTAATACTAAAAATACTGTTATTTATATTTTAAATAAATCGAAAATGTAAGATCCTGTCTTTATTAAGGTATGTCCCTCCTTTATATTTTTTTGATTGTTGAGTCCTGTTCGGTGATGGAGAGATTTTGTTGGGGAAAATGACTAACGTTTTGTGATGTATGTTTGTTTTAATTAATATAGTCTAGGTATAGACATGTTAAATGGTTTTATGAGGGTCTTCCATGATTTGGAAGGAATTTGTTGTGTTTTGGATCTGTATGAAAGAAACCGGACTGAAATTTATTTATAGGGGATTTACACACCATGTAGTGGTGTTAAACAATGTGTAAATTCTTCTAGATGCATGTCATAAAAATAATAGAGGGCATCAAGTGGTTACACATAATGTGTATTTTTAAAGTTTTGTAAAAGTCAGGTAGGATAAATATTAAGCTAAGACAATAGGGTTTTCAATATATCCCTATAAAAAGAAATACATCACGTGTAAAGAAGTTACATACTATGTAATATCATAACCACCTGTTTTATGTATTATTGTTCTTGATTTTTCTCTAATTCCTTTTGTGCATCTTTCCCTTATTGTCCTAATATGGTTATCCAAACTATTTTGGAGTGCCATCCCCATTTTTGGACATACTGTATCGGTGATCGATCCGTAGTACGTCTTTGGATTTGGTTTTTCTACCTCATCTATTATTATCCATTGGAGAATTGGATCATTTGAAGAAACTTTGGGTTTGATGTTATCCTTGATCTTACATGATCTATATTTCATCGTGAACTCTTCTTCACTTTCTTCATAATTGATGTTACCCTTTTGAATTGATGCGTAAATCTATGACTAATTGTAGGGAATGTAAACCATAACCATATTGTGTGTTTAATTTCAAAGTATGTGCAACAATTAAATTGTTGAAACCAAATAAGAACTTAAATTAATTAAATTATGAATTTTATAATTCCTTGGAATCCCATGGGATACCATAGTTCGAGAACTGAGTAATGGGGAATGTTTAGGTGAGCACACTATTGATTATAAATGAATTGATGAATTGTGGAAGATATCAATTCTCGGGATATTTTCAATCAAATCCAGGTTATTTTTAGGTATTTTTAAATATTAAAACTCATGATTTTCAATGTTTTAATAAGTAATTAGAATGTTAGAGTATGGAATTAAAATGGTTTAAAAATTTTAAAAGATTGGAGATTTTTGAACATGAAATTTTATTTATGGATATCTGATTTTTTTTGAATTATTTGAATCTCCTAAATATATTTTCTATCTTTTATTGGAGTATTTCTAGAAAAATAGCAACTTGGGCTAGCCTTCAACCATGGAACCCCACACCACTTAGGAAAACCACAAGGGGGTTACCGAATCATGATTTTCCCTAAGAGGGATAGCCCATGTTCATGGGGTGCATGCAGAATTAAGATTGTGTAGTGGCCTGTGGGTGGTGATATATCACGGGCTCATAGGCTGGTTGAGGACCGAGTACACGCGTGTGTGGTGGTCAAGCCCAGTCAACCGTGGGAGGAGGGGTTCACGATAGACGAAGTGGGCCATACATGGTGGTAGGAGTCCAATATCTATAGTCCTACATAATTTTTTGGATGAATCCATGAGGATGATTTTATATTATCTCTACCCATGTCCCCATTTTGATGTTGGACATGAGCATCACCGCACTATGTTGTGATAGACACTTAACCACCCTGCCATCCACCTTCTCTACAGCACCACTGCACATCACCGGTCACCCCAGTGGCATTAATGAACCACCATTTCCTCCCTCTTAATGATCTAGATCCCACTACCTCCACTCCAAACCTCCATGGGCTATCTCGAGATCCTCATACGAACTTGATGACACCATCTCAAAGCATTATTTGATCTTTGATGTGGCCGGATAAAGGATCCCTCCACTACTCACCCAAATTATCCATTGTAGTGCAAACACGAGATCAGATCGATCTCTATCCAACATGTATGAGACCTATATCGCCAATGATCATCCATGTGAGCCTCCTCCATCCATTGAGATGACTGAAGAAGAAAAAGTGTGGTGTTGATCCACTGAAAATCCACTATGCATGCCACTGCTCACTGGAATATACCATGGACACCTCTTATTCTACCACGACATCCTCAGAAAGGTTGATCAAAACACCTTACACACACTAAACCACCACTGCATCATCAAAACTACTATAGATCCATCCCTCCAATCCCTTACTCATATCCACCACTACACGTACCCACGACCGCTGTCTCCATTCATCACCACTGTAGCTGATCACCTGGATCCCTAACACTCATTGATCTACCACTACCATGACTCCATTCCCATATCCAAATACCGTGATGATTTTTGAGCCTCCTATAGCCACTATTAAGGAATGAGGATTATAGGACAAACTTAGGAAGTTGTTGGCCACCCCATGCATGCATTTCAATCACAGTGCCTCTACTACCCTAAGCTCTGCCTACCATTCCTTACTCGCCACCATTGTCCGCCGCCTGATGCACCTAAAGGAGCCCCCTACCACATACTGAATCATCCACCGAGGCACTACCATGAATCCCATAGTTAATTCACACTAGAGGGCCTCCCCCACATAGATCATGTCCACATGCATCCTAAACAATGGCATCAGTGGGTGTTTATCTCTTTCACTAGTGGTTCTCATTGGTGTTAAATTATTAAACCCCCGCAAGTCTCGACAGATTTTGAAGGAAGAGTAAGGTTGAGTATATTCTTCCTCAATAATTTAAATATTCCACACCTAAAATTCAAAGGAATCATCAATCACCCCCAACGGAGCCATTGAACACCCACATGGAGAACACCCATAGCTGAGAAGTAGAAGATCCGCCCATGAATAAGAGGATCCTTTTACTACCTATCCTTTATTTTCCTTATTCTTTATTTTCATTCATTTATTTTATTTTCATCATGTCTCATTCATCCCTTATTTCAATGAACCCTTTTATTTGGTGGGGTATAAACCCTTGTGATTAGTTGAAGTGAAGGGGACCCCCTAATTGTGATGTTTGAGTTTTAAATTTCTTCTTAAAAAAAGATTAATTTCCCTTTGAATTAATAGTTTTCAATTTAATTAATTTTTAAATATAAATTAAATAAAATTGTTTATTTTTTATTATTAAATATTAAATTTCTTTTATTGAAATGTTTATTCACCATTTTCTTGATTTATTTTATGCTTCCCATTAGTTTCTCATCTAAAAAAATCAAGTGAATGGGTGTTTTAGTGAATTATAAAATCATGAGGAATGAATAAGGAATTCATGTGAGTATTTTGAGGAAATAAATACCATATTAGGAACTTCCTTAATAATTAAATTATGTCTTCCTACAATTTCTACACTTTGATAATTCTATATCAAAGGTGAAGAAAGAAACAATTTTTACTTTATTCAATAAACTATTATTAATCAAAACAATAATTTTTTTATTAAAAACCATGATTGATTTAAAAAGAGGATAAGATAACATTAATCAAATAATAAATTTCTCATCTAAATTTCAATAACTATTATGTTATATTTTTTTATAGTATTTACAACCATTTTTCTTGATCTATTTTTAAATAATTGAAAACTAGATTAAAACACTTATCTCTAGAGTTGAATTTTAGTGACCACTATAATATACCCTTAGGAGATTTAATTTATTTTTTCACACACCATGATAGGTGTTCTTTACAAAATTGTGCTTCTATCAAAGAGTTAGTGTAAATATGAAACTTTTTGAATAATTAGGAACTTTTATGGGGAACAACATGGTCTTGAACCTAAGATAGAGAGAACTCTGATAACTAATATTAAGTGTATTAATCTAGATTTTTTGATGAAATTTATTTAGAAGAATCATGTGTTAATATATAACCACCCATAATGGATATCAACCTACAAAAAACCTTAATGGGACCTTTGTTCCTAAGAATTTACAAGGTATTAAAAACCGGCTGTCCATGCCTGCATAAAATAATGATTTTGAGTTACGTGTAAACATGATTCATGTGATAACTAAATTCCATGGTGATTATGATGGGGGTAACCCAACAAACACATTAAAAAAATTAGATATGTTTGTTCATGTTTAAATATAATAGGAGTAGTTGAGGAGAATGTCAAGTGGAAGAAATTCCCCTTTTAACTTGAGGGATAAGATAAGAAGTTATTGTATATCTTAAAACCCTTAGATATCCATGACTAGGATGATCTCAAAACAAAAATTCATGCATAGGTTTTTCCCAACCTCCCAAAGAAGAGAAATTAGAAAACAGATATACACCATTTGACAAGCCACTAGTGAGAGTCGTTATAAGTACTGAGAACGATTCAAGAAGAATTGTGAAAGTTGCATGCTTGAAGTAGAGGAAGTGAACAAATGACTGATATTTATATACCAAGGATTTCTAGAAAATGACTAAAAACTTTTGGATGCATCCTCTAGGGGATATTTATTTGAAAAATCACCAGCATAGGCTCGCAATCTCATTGATAAGATAACACATAATTCACCGAAATTCAGAATGAGAGGTATTGGTATAAGAGGTATTCATGTGGTAAGGGCTTATGACTCATCACCTCTCATTGAAAATAAAATTATTGAATTGAAAAGCCAGATGAGACAGATGGATGTTAATGAAGTGAGTGGGAATCTATCCAAAGAATAGCTATATGGATTATGTTCATCACCCAATCATTATATTGATCAATGATCTGAGATATAGGTTATGAAAATATGTTCAATTGTATTATAGGAAATGAAATTTATTCAAAATCAATAAAGGATAAAAGAGAAATCCCATATGGGTTTTGAAGGTCAACAAAACCCAGACAAACCCCATATTTCTAATCATACACCTTTCAGCAGAAATAACAAAACCTGACACTATTACAAAAACACTTCAAACAAACTTCCATAAAAAGAAATCCTATGAACCACCTCCTTTCCAACGGAAGAATTTTGAGGATCCATCAACCAATGCACCTTCAGTTGAGAACCAACTACCATAGTCCAAAATTTAGGGGATAAACAAAATTTCAAAGATTTATCTAGTAAGTTAAAAACTATTTTGGATATTTTGACAAAAATGGAAGGAATATTTCTATCCTGGATAGATCCCAATCTGAAAGAGAATGTCAGTATAATTACAACATGAAGTTGAAAATAGATTCTACCACCTAAATCAAGAAAGATGGATGATTCTAAGAATTTACCAAAATATAAACCGATACATCAAAAAAGAAAACCAAAAAACCAAGTGAAATAGAAAAAAAGGAGAAAAAATATAACAACATACCATTCCCTTATGAACTAACACAATCATTAATGATTGGAGAAGAATAACATCAAATATTGATCAGAGAAACCTTCTGGAAAGTTGAAATAAACATTCATTTTCTAGATGAAATCTTCTAGAGAAAAAAATATGAGAATTTTCTGAGATAAATATTCACAAAGAAAAAGAAGCATTATTCGGATGAAATAATCATCTTTGGAAGGAGTGTCATAGCCATGATCAAAAAATCATTGACAAGAAAATGTTTAGATCTATAGAAATTTTTTATTCCCTTCACTATTGGTTATTTCAAATTTTATGATGCTTTGTATGATATTGGTGTTTCCATTAATATAATTTGTAACTCTGTCCTTTAATCAATTAATATAGGTGAACTGAATCCCATAAGTGCAGTTTTCCATATAGAAAACTGATCCAATTTTTTTCTAGAAGAGTTGTGGAAGATGTTCTAGTATGAGTTGATTGTGAAATTTTTCTGACATAATTTTTTGTAACCATGGAGGAAAATAATTCACTAGAAAATTCAGTTATTATTATGGGAAGATAATTCCTCAAAAAATACAATACAATCATCAATGTGCATGAAGGAACCCAAATTATGGAACTGGGAAACTGCAAGTTGAACTTCAATTTTCTTGACTCAAATAACATAACATTAAACAATAATTTCCTCTTTTCAATTTTATAAGATGAGGTACTAATCCCACCAAATATTTTGGTTTGATTCCAAAATTCTGATCTTTAGGAGACCACCTTTATATTAAAAACACCATGGGAGGATAAAGTACCCAAAAATCTGAAAATCCAGCATTTTTTAACTCAATAAAAAACATCATATTTAAATTCACTAATAATTTACTGAATGAATGAGTCTTGAATTAAAACCCCTCACATGTGATTTAAAATATGTGAATCTATTAGGGGGAGAAAGGGTACCATTATGGTCTCCCATAATCTATCTCATACCCAAGAGAAAACACTGATTGAATTTATAAAAAGAAATGAATGAGCCATATGATGGAGTCTAGGAGGTATAACTAGAATTAAACCCATGTTAAGATCCCATAAAATCTTTTAAGAAGAGGAATCTCAACCTATTTTATAATAACCCTGCTCTTTACTACATACTTAAACATGATTTACTACATAAAACATTCACTTGTTACAACATGGAAGATCGAGTGGTCTAGTGTTTTTGGGGATTCGGAACATTACATAATAACATAAAACATAGAACACAACATCTTTATTGAAAACATCCTTTACAGTAACACTACATTCTCTCGTACTTAGCATTGAATGGGATAACCAGAGGACATGCATAAGAAAAGGGTGAGCTATAAAGCCAATTAAAGGAGTAAACAAGATATAACATGAATATTACAATACATATTAGGCAATAGGAATATAGATGATCATAAAAGAAACATTAATATAAAGGAATGATATAGCTTGATTATCATAACATGGAAATGTGGCAACAACACTTAACATGGAATTAGCATGAGCCAAGGCTCGTTGTACATAGAGCATGAGTAAACCCTCATTGCACATGAATCACGAGTAACTATCATTTCAAATGAATTATCGTGAGTGAAAAACCATTTCACATTACGTATCATGATACTATAATTTACCCAATGCGTTGTATCACTATCAGGGCACACCCTTCTTGAACATTTAATTTCATGCATAAGTGTGCCACATGGATCATAAAACATGGAATCATTCAAAATCATCATTTATTTTATGATAAATGAATTTGAAATAAATACACAAGGATATTTAAACAATAAGTAAAAGTGAATAAAGTTGAATACCCTTGATAGAGAAATGGGAATGGTATTCACTACACAATGACTTTTTCTTGGAAAATCGCAGTGCAATTTCGGAAGCATAACGCCGTGACAGAAGAAATCATAAAAATGGTTGATGAGAGAGAAAGGGGTGTCTCATAATATTTAAATGAAATGGACAGTAAGGGGGAAATATAGATAAATATACAAATATAAATAATGGAATTTAGGTTAATAATACAAAATAATTTTTTAATGTAAATGAGGAGAGAGAAATCCATTACGGAATTTCGGCATGCTAACAGGTGTAAATGGGAGGAATTAATGAGAGAGAAATGGGTCTCTCATCATTCAAACATGAAGAGGGAAATATGAGGGTGGTGATAAATCACACCCCAACATTTATAATTGAAAATAAAAGGGCATAAAATCTTAAAGAAAATTTCATAAAAATGAGAAAGGAAGAAATCCCTTATAGAAATTCGGTATAGTAAAATCTTAGGTAATGGTCAAAATGAGGAAGTAAAAATAATTCATTATTCAAATAATATCAGATGGAAATTAATATAATGATTATAAAATAATGAAATTATAACCATTCAAAATTAAAAGAAGTACTTTCAAATATGATTCTTGAATTTGAAAGAAGAGAAAAGTGAGGATCCCTTACATGGAAGTGTGATCCCAAAGGCTTCGAAGAGGCTTTAAAGAGGATTATTGGGACCTTGGGGCGCCTTAGGAGGATTTTAGAGAAGTAGGGTATATTTTGGATGGACTAAAAAGGATTTTAGTGAAGAGGAAATCGGATCTTGGGTGAGTTTTTATATGAATGGTGAAAGAATTCTTTATTATTTAGGTTTGGGACACCTCACATTATACTAATCAAAACCAAAAACCAGCCCATGGTTTTTGTCCATGTTTTCTACAAAAGGAGAGTGGAAAACAATATTTTATATGGCCAACAGCCGAACTTCTTAATATAATATGGTTGCTTAGGTGGATGTGAGTCCCACTTTCAAGAAAAACAATTTTAAAAGAAAAAATGTTTTATAAGTCTTGAAGGGTCCACTAAAGCTTCGTAAAATAAATCAAAAAAGTCCAAAATAAATTTATTTTAATGGTAAAACATATATTTTCAAAATAATGTATATAGTATTCTATTAAATCACTCTTGGTTCATTATGATGTCATAAAGCACATTATATATTTAAATGGTATTTAATTTTCACCAAAAAATTTGACTATCTTTGAAAATTTTGAAAAATTCACTATTGGGTAATTTCAATATCCCGATTCCAAAAATAATATTCATTTTATATATATAATTTTCTAAATTTTCGGAATTTTTACTTTTTAAATAAAAACCAACATTTATAAAAAATTCCTAGGTTTTTACAAAATCAACTTTCAAACCTTAATATAAATTACAACTGCATTCATAAAATTATACGATCATTTATATTTAAGAAAAAGTAATTTAATAATAATAATAATAATTTTTTAAATATTATTTAATTCAAAAATCCGTTAATTCCTCAAAATATATTTCTTAGTTGAATATTAACTGAAAATTTTATTTGTGCTTTAAAAAACATTTTACAAAGTAACAGTAATAAAATAAAAGTATATTATTTATTATATACCAAAATAATGTAGATAATCATAGTACAAGGGTCTTGTTACATAACCCCTTATAACACCTACATAAAACCTAAGGGTAAGGTGTGCGATGGTGACAGAATCTTGGGGTGGCTCAGATAACATCGCTCAGGTGGTAATCTCTATAAAATTCCACTTCTCTCGTAGTCTGTTCCTCTTAAGCTTAACATGTTCAAGCTTAGCTTGGGCTTGGTGAAGAGTGAAGCCCAATGACGCCACCTCCATTCTGAGCTCCGATAAATGGGCTTTGTATGGGGCTAGTCTACTAGATGAGTTCATCGCTTCCTTTTTCTGAGTAAATAAAATTTATTAAAGCCCAATATTTATACTAATCATGTGATCACTATTCAATGACTATATTAGAAACTATCACAATTCATAATGGTATTTTAAAATCCAGAAACATAAAACCAATGAAGTTCACATTTTATATAACCATAATAATACATTTAATTATATTAAGAGTAATTTTCATTATTGAATGTTTGGGTCATTAAAATCTTCCCCCCTTAAAAATTTTCACCCTAAAAATTTTCTTTTCCCACACTAAAACAGATGTGGGTAACTATTCTTCATCACCTCCTCCAATTCTGAGATTGCTTCTTCAAACCTGAGAGTTTCACCAAAACACCTTGACGAGGGACATTGTCTTATTTCGTAGATCTATTTCTCTACAATCTAATATCTTCACCGGTTTCTTCTCATAAGAAAGATCATACTCTAACTATACTACGTCTGAAGAGAGTACATGTGAAGGGTCTGGTATATACTTCCTTAAGATAGATACATGAAAGACATCATGTACTTTGGACATGGTATGTGGAAGTGATAATTTATTTGCCACATTCCTGACATGATCGAGAATATCAAAGGGGCCGATGTACCTAGGACTTAGCTTCCCATTCCTTCCAAACCTCACAAACTTCTTCCATGGAGATATGCATTGAAACACAATGTATACAACTTTAAACTCAAGGTCTCATCGATGGTTATCTGCATAAATCTTCTGTCGACTCTAGGATGCCTTGCTAAGCTATTGAATTGTTTTCACCTCCTCCACCATTTCCCTGACCATTTCTAGTAATAGCAGCTTACGCTCACCGACTTCATCCCAACATGATAGTGTTCTACACCTCTTACCATACAGGGCATCATAAGGTTCCATTCAGATGCTCGATTGGAAAAGACTATTATAAGAGAACTCAACCAGAGGAAGATGTTGATCCCACCCTGCTTTGAAGTCCATTGATCACACTCTTAACATGTCCTCAAGTGTTTGGATTGTTTACTCGGATTGGCCATCAGTTTGATGATGATAATTCGTACTGAAGTTCATCTCAATATAAATTGCATGTTAAAGACTCTTCCAAAACATAGAGGTGAATCTTGGATCGCGATCAGATGCAATAAATTGTGTTAATCCATGTAGTCTTAACACTTTCCTGATATATATCTATTCCAGATGATCCAATGAGAAATCCTCCTAAATTGAAATGAAGTGTGCAACCTTTTTAAGATGAGCCACAACTGCCCAGGTTGCATTTTTGCCTTTGGATGTCTTCCAAAGTCCGGTGACAAAGTCCATGGTGATATTCTCTCATTTCAATGATGGTATGGGAAATAGTTGCCTCATCCCCTTATACGTCTACCTCTCTGCCTTCACTTGCTGACACACCAGGCACTTTGATGTATACTCAATGATCTCCTTCTTCATATTATCCCACCAATAATGCTCTAGGATATCTCGATACATCTTTTTGTTTCCTTGGTGAATAGAGAAATCCAAGCTATGTACATTATTCAAAAGTTTTGTCTTCATCTCCAGACATGATAAAACACCAAGTCTTTTCCCAAATCTCACAATTCCTTCTTCATTAACATTGAACTCTGATGATTTCTCTTTTCTGATAGCTTCCACTTTCTTTTGATATCCCACATCATCATTTTAATAATCCTTTATCCTTTCTAAAAGATACAGTTGATCAATCATTTGTGAAAGGATTTATGATATTCTCTCCTTTATGATTTCCATGTCCATCTTCATCAAATCTAAAAAGATTGGGTCCTTCTCAATTCTCATCAATGATAGAATCGCTGGGTCTTTTCTACATAGAGCGTCGGCCACATTTTTCACTTTCCCAAGGTGGTAATGGATTTAGAATTCATAGTATTTGATCAGCTCATACCATCTTTTTTGGGGCATATTCAACTATTTCTGTGTGAAAATATACTTGAGGCTTTTGTGGTCCGTATATATTTCCCACTTCTCCCCAAATAGATAATTCTGCAAAATTTTCAAAGAGAATATCACTGAATCCAACACGAGGTCATGTGCTGGATAGTTATACTCATGAACTTTCAATTTCTTTGAAGAATAGTCATTGAATTTATCATTTTTCATCAACAAACATACAATCCCTTATTCGAAGCATCACTGAATACTAGAAACAGTTCTCTACTTGTGGGTAATATGAGAACAAGCGCAATGATAATTCTCCCTTTCAACTCATTGAAGAATTCTTTGCATTTATCAATACAAGAAAACTTTACTCCCTTGCACGTTAGCTTGGTAAGAGGATTGGACAATCGTGAAAAATTTCTCACAAATCATCAATAATATCCAGCTAACCCCAAGAATATACTGATATACATTACCGATGTTGGCCTCAGCCATCCCTCTATTGCAGCTATCATGGAGGGATACACAGATATCCCAATGCCTATAATGATATGTCCCAAGAATGAGACCTCTTCGACCAGAACTCACACTTCCTGTACTTTTCATAGAGCTTCTCCTTTTGCAAGGCCTCTTGAATAGTTCATAGACGCTCCTCATGATCCTCCTTGGTTTTGGAGTATATTAGAATGTCATCTATAAAGACTACAAAAAATTTGTCAATATAATCTCAAAAGACTCTATTCAACAAGTCTATAAATATTTCTGGGGAATTAGTGAGTCTGAAAGGCATTACTATAATTCATAGTTATCATATCTTGTACAAAAAGCAGTCTTGGGGATTTCTTCTTTCATCACCCTTACTTGATAATACACCAACCTCAAATCTACGTTGGATATGTATTTTTCTCCATGCATTTGATCAATCAATTCATCAATTCATGGGGGAGGATACTTGTACTTTTTTTTATTTTGTTAATATCACGATAATCGATGCAAAGGCGCATTGACCCATCCTTCTTATGGACGAAGAGGACTGGTGAACCCCATGGTGAAGCACTTGGGTGTAAAAACCCTTTATCCAGATTCAACTATAGTTGTTTCTTCATATCCTCAAGCTCCACAATAGTGATTCTATATAGAGTTTTGGATATTGTCAATGCCCAACGTATAAGATCAATTTATAATTCAACATCTCTTCTAGGAGGAAGACTGGGAAATTTCTCGGGAAACACTTCAATGAATTCCCTCACAATAGGCCTATATTGAAGGATGGTTTCCTCCTTAGACTCAATCATCTGAGCTAGATATGCATGCTCATAGGTAGTAATATCCATGCTTGAAGGATGGTTTCTGCCTATATTGAAGGATGGTTTCCCCTATGTAAATCATGTGGGAAGAGGCATCAAGGAGAATGTTTCAAAGGAACTGGAAGATGCTTTGGGTGTGGAAAAGAAGGACACAAAGCCAGTAAGTGCAAAGGAAAAGGTTCAGTTAACACCAGGGTTGAGGATAATGGTATTTCTACGACTTCAACAATGGTTAAATGTTTTAAATGTGGAATGTACGGGAATTATGCAAACCAATGCCCTAAGGGAAAGTCTCATGACGATAATCAATATGGTCGTATGGGAAGTATTTATGTGGATGATGATGAAGAGACTACCAATGATATGTGAGATGAAAGAATTGTTGAAGCTCGGTCAATGGTTTAAGAATGTAGTGGAATGATTACATGTTTATCATGTGTAATGTTGTATAAGTAATCTCATGGTACTATGGAATAAAGAGACATGTAAGGATTGTTACATTGTTGTCTGATTAATGTTACCAGTATCCATGAAAGGTTATTCAGATATTTTTGGAATGTAGATGATATGCGCATAATGAAGGGATAAGGAGAAAATGAAATGTTTGACAGTATTCATGAGCTCATGATTGATATAAGGACTAAGTGATATCATGGTTTGAGTATATAGAATTTTGAGGATTTTGGTATGTGGAAAGTGTTAACTTTTAACTGCATTCATGTTTTCACTAAGGTATTCAAGAGAATACACGATTAAGGACTTTGAATGTTTGGAATGTGACCAACAAAACATATCTTATGATATATGGGGATCGACGATGGTGTTAAATCTCTGGTAATCGTTTTCACTATATTATGAGAGTCGACTGCAGTATTATGGATAAGCCTAAAGATTGGAATGGATTATGTTGGAAACAAGTTAGTATTGTTTGTTTTTTTGATATTATTGATGGGATGTTATAGTAATATAGTTTTGGAAAAAGGGACAACCTGCAGGACGGGCGACAACCCATCGCTTCGAACAAGGCTGTGGGAATCGAACCCACAACTGAAGTGCGACTGGCCTTTATCACCTACCACTGGCCTACAGGAAGTCCCTGTTTAGTAGAAACTAGTTTTATTATATTAAGCAGTATGATATATGAAGTATAAGTCCATTTTAGGAACCATATATGATTAATCTCACTATAGATCGACTTATGTATATAATTTTTGCTAACATTTTGTTTGAGACAGATGGAATGACCCGTCATTCTATCACATTATCTGCTAACACTTCACAAATAAAAAATTCAACTTTATTTATTTAAGAGATGAAGTGGAAATTGTTCAAGGCACGAACAACAGTGAGATTGTACCAAAATAAAGTAAGTGTTTATTCTAATTCAAATTTTCAACTTTAGGGAAATGATCTTGAAAACCAAAAATGTTGTCCTAGTGATCTTATACCTGAGGAATCAGATGGTACCTTATGTCATCACAAATCTATGGATTTGTGATTACTGGATTTTCCATAGCCATGTTCTCTACCACTCTCCATCAGAACATGATGGTTAGATTTCTCTTTCATATCCATATTTTCACCTATGTGGATACCCAGTGATTAGTTTATTTGGGTAATCGTTACATTTCATACTTTAGTTTTTAAAGCCAAGTTTTGGTATTCCTTTTTACGATGTGGGTTTCTATTAAAGAAACTTTCGAATAGTAAACCATTTATAACCCCGACGAATTTCGAGGGCGAAATTCATTTTAAGGGGGGTAGAATGTAACACCCCGAGATTTTATGAAAAATATTATTTTAATTTCATTAATTTATTATGTTGTATTCTACACCAAGATTACCCTGCTCTATACACAACACCGTATTAGCTTGCAGTATACGCTACACTATTCTTGGACCGTGTTACACACAATTTTGATAATAGTTATTCTACGCAACATTGAGTATATATATATATATATATATATATTAAATGTATAAATGAAATATGGTTGGATTCTGTTATACGAAACAACGAATGATTCTTTCACAACACGCAACCCTGACTTGGCTTGCATTACACGCAATCGCGACCTTCCTCGATAGCGTGTGTTGTACACAATACCGGGTTTTAATAAACAATGTTATATTATTATAATATTGTCATGAACTAGCCGTTATGAATAGTATTAACTAAATTTTTAATTTTATAACATTATTATTCATCTTACACATTTCTAGAACATGGTATAAGAACAAAATAAATTTTTCGGGTAAAATAAGTATTTTTCGAAAAATGCAGTTTTACCGCCTTTTGATGGCGCACCCAATTTAAATATAGTTTTTGACATGTTTATATGTTCAATTTGACAAAATAATATTCTTCCTTTGAATCAGGATATAAAAATTTACATTAGATAAAGTTTTGATATTTTTCCGATAACTTTCATATTTTAATGAATAGTAAAAACACGCTATATTTTAATTAAAAACAATTTTTTTCATCATAATATCATATGTGGTTAAATTATAATATTGAATGGATTTAAAGTATAAATAGAATATATTTTTACTATTTAATATAATGTATGTCATTAGCATTGATTTTACCTTGAATTCGTAGGTTAAATCAATTCAATCTTTTGCAATGTTTTAAAGAAAAACCCGTTTTCTTTCGACAACGGGATTAATTTTAATTTAATTTCTGCATCTTTTGTGTATTGAATTTGGAAAAATGGATTCCATATTTGGAATCAGTGGGTCCAAATTATGTTAATAAGCTATTTTTTATTTTTGGGAATTATGAATAGTAACTACGGTAAATTTTATTTACCATAGTTAAAGGTAAATCGGGTAATTAAGGGTAAATATAATATTTTAAAATTACCCTAACAAATGTCAAAATCCTATTGGATGACTAAAAGTCAACCCATATCACCTAAGGGTCGGATTAGAATCATTTAATGGACATTTGTCCATGAAAATAACTTAATTATTATTAAAACCAAAGAAAGTGACAACATGTCACTCTCTTAAATCTTATAAGTATAATAATTTTAAATTAGTGATAAACATCATAAAATTTCGAACATGAATAGTCTCCAGAAAGCTAACAAAATTATCTACATCATGAGAATTTATTTAGAATTTTTTGTGATTAAATAATTATCATTATTTGTGACACAATAGTAATGCAGAAATTATTTATCTAGTGAAAAATCAAGAATATAGTTTTTATTAAACTAATAGTGACCATAAAAGGCACAAAACCCTGACCAATACTTATTGGTCATGTAAATGGAAACAATAATCATCCAATGGTCGAATATTTCACCATTTGGAGCCTTATACAAGCTATTATGACACTTATATTATTTTATTTTAAATGATGCCCAAGTTGTCACCTTCATAATTTAATAAATATAACAATTTAAATATTGTGATTTTAAGATGATAAATTCGAGTAAAAGTATTATTGTGAAAGTTAATATATTTATCTTCATAATAGGATTTTATATTAAATTTTTATACAACAAATAAGTATATTAAATAATTATACAAAAACGATGTAGTAATTATTTTATTAAGAGATAAACCAAATAAATGGTTTTAAAAATAATAAAATAAATATTATATGAACTATTTAATGTGATACAATAATTTTATAGATACATATGACCTTTTATTAATATATTAAAGCTTTTAGTTCGAACATATCTTCTGTATATATTTTATTTAAATTCAAATAAATGAATAGTGTCAAAATTGACACTATTGTTATTTTACAAACATAACATATTATAAAATTGTCTAAAAATCACAAAAATATTTAAAAATTATAAATTTAAATCTATATGGTCTATAATGTTATAAAGTAAAAAATTATGGAAAATTCACAACAAATAAGTAATTATTTGTTATAATTTAAAATTTAGAATTTTATTACCACAAATAAACTTAAATAGATTAAATAAGGATAAATGAAAATGATAAGGTTTAAAATAAGATCCAAAAATGTCTAAATTTGATTGGTTGATGAGATTACAACCCTATCTCATCTAATCTTCGAATATGAGTCATTTTTTGGAGGTTTTTAAGTGGGGTTAGATTTATTATAAATTAATATTTTTAAGAATTCATAAGGTTCCCCTCTCCTCCCTTATAAAAGGACACCTCCTCCCCCTCCTCCTCACACCAAATTGAGCACTCAAGCTCGGCCAACCCCTGCCAAAATCCCTTCTCCACTTTCCTAGAATAATCCTAGAGGTCCTGGTCTTCTTCAAATACCTATCTTAGTTCCCTAAGTGAAGGATTCAAAGAGGCGTTCCAAAGAAGAGGAGGTTCGGACACTTACAAAGCAAGTCAGACATAAGGTAAGGGAAATATCACAATCTCATTTTTATCCGAGATTGTTTATACTTTGAAATTTACTGGGGTTTATTTTATCATCCACATCCATGTTTCCTCAATATGTAATATTATTTCCATCCACCTACAATTTTTTTTAAATCCAATTTTACCCTTAGGTGAGTTTTTAGTAAAGGATATGAAAGGAATCTTTTGTCATTTTTCGTACGAGGTACTTTTTTGACTTTTCCGACAAAAGTACGAAGAATGTTTTTTTTAACTTATATGGCACGAACGGATTTTTACGATTTTATAAAGCCTTATTTTCATGAACCTTCCTCCAAAATATTTCATGACTATTTTCAATAAAATCTATTTCTTTTAAAATTGCATGTTGTTTTGTGAAAAGAAATTGATTTTGAAGAAGAAAGGATATTTTCCTCAAGAATTCAATTCAAGTGTTTAATCAAAATTATTTTCCATCTAAGATAATAAAGGGTTCTGTTTCTATCAATATTTTTACATTTATTTGACTATATTGTGATGGAATTATGTTTATCAATTCCTTTATCTTATATGAATGGTTTTATGATTTCATGTTGTTTAAGAATCCCATTTTTATTACATGGGTTATGCAATGATGTATGATTTATGATTTTTTGGCACACATAAGAATGGTATCATTATGAGATGGGTGAGACCTATATCTCCCTCCAATGCATTGGGTAAAGATTTCATATCTCATGAGATAGACATGGCTGAAATGGTAGGTTATACCGGTTCAGTGAAACAGGACTGAAACGAGGGTTACTCGATTCAGAAAGGGACATTGTCCACTAAGATAGTCTTGGAAATGAGTCTTGACTAACAAGAAATGATTCTCTATGATTATGTGTTAATGCCACAAAGTTTCAGGTTTTATGTTATGATTATTGTGATTACATTTCACTGCCATGATTTATCCCATGTTATGAAATTATGCTCTCTTTTGCAGGTTAAGATTTCCAAAATGTTATGTTCTTATGAATACGATGTGAATGATATTTCTTTTGTTTACCCTTTCTGAGAATTTGAGCTCACCCTTTTATGTTTTCTTTTCCCCAGGATATAAAGAAAGGTTTTAGGTAAAAAAAAAGGGAAGATCTTTATAGGAGATGTTGAAGATCTTTCACCACGATTAGAAGATTACGTTCCGAGTTTCCAAAGACACTAAACTATTACGATCCTTGTGTGTGTGTTTTTTGTTATGTACTAAGTATTCCTAAAATGTAATGTAATGTCAATGTACGTCAGGCTTCGGGTCTCTACAGTTGGTATCAGAGGAAAGGTTTAGTCAACCTTTGGAAACTAGGATGCGAAAACGTTAGTGAGATCCCTAGAGATATTTATAAGGTATGTCTAGGGATGCCCCTAAGGATAAGTATACGTATAGGATATAGTCCTAAAACTATGGTAACGATATTATATTAAACCAAAGATGTTAGATATTTAAGTTACTCCCCCTTTATTATGATTTTTGCCTCTCACACTATTCTTTTTGGGTTTTAGAAAATGGATGGAAACAAGTTGATTCACGATAATGGAGGAAATGATGGACAATGGAATGATATTATTCATGAGCAAACAAATGAAATGGGATTTGGAAGTCCAAACATCATTATTATGCCGAATCAGCAATCTCATAATATGATCAATAAAGTAAAATTTGGTAAGTTTCCTGACTCGGCTAATAAGAGAAAGATGGAATTTCATGATAATCATAGAGGAAAGAAAGTTCAATTTCCCCTATGTAAATCATGTGGGAAGAGGCATCAAGGAGAATGTTTCAAAGGAACTGGAAGATGCTTTGGGTGTGGAAAAGAATGACACAAAGCCAGTAAGTGCAAAGGAAAAGGTTCAGTTAACACCACGGATGAGGATAATGGTATTGCTACGACTTCAAAAATGGTTAAATGTTTTAAATGTGGAATGTACGGGCATTATGCAAACCAATGCCCTAAGGGAAAGTCTCATGAAGATAATCAGTATGGTCGTATGGGAAGTATTTATGTGGATGATGATGAAGAGACTACCAATGATATGTGAGATGAAAGAATTGTTGAAGCTCGGTCAATGGTTTAAGAATGTAGTGGAATGATTACATGTTTATCATGTGTAATGTTGTATAAGTAATCTCATGGTACTATGGAATAAAGCGACATGTAAGGATTGTTACATTGTTGTCTGATTAATGTTACCAGTATCCATGAATGGTTATTCAGATATTTTTGGAATGTAGATGATATGCGCATAATGAAGGGATAAGGAGAAAATGAAATGTTTGACAGTATTCATGAGCTCATGATTGATATAAGGACTAAGTGATATCATGGTTTGAGTATATAGAATTTTGAGGATTTTGGTATGTGGAAAGTGTTAACTTTTAACTGCATTCATGTTTTCACTAAGGTATTCAAGAGAATACACGATTAAGGACTTTGAATGTTTGGAATGTGACCAACAAAACATATCTTATGATATATGGGGATCGACGATGGTGTTAAATCTCTGGTAATCGTTTTCACTATATTATGAGAGTCGACTGCAGTATTATGGATAAGCCTAAAGATTGGAATGGATTATGTTGGACACAAGTTAGTATTGTTTGTTTTTTTGATATTATTGATGGGATGTTATAGTAATATAGTTTTGGAAAAAGGGACAACCTGCAGGACGGGCGACAGCCCATCGCTTCGAACAAGGCTGTGGAAATCGAACCCACAACTGAAGTGCGACTGGCCTTTATCACCTACCACTGGCCTACAGGAAGTCCCTGTTTAGTAGAAACTAGTTTTATTATATTAAGCAGTATGATATATGAAGTATAAGTCAATTTTAGGAACCATATATGATTAATCTCACTATAGATCGACTTATGTATATAATTTTTGCTAACCTTTTGTTTGAGACAGATGGAATGACCCGTCATTCTATCACATTATCTGCTAACACTTCACGAATAAAAAATTCAACATTATTTATTTAAGAGATGAAGTGGAAATTGTTCAAGGCACGAACAACAGTGAGATTGTACCAAAATAAAGTAAGTATTTATTCTAATTCAAATTTTCAACTTTAGGGAAATGATCTTGAAAACCAAAAATGTTGTCCTAGTGATCTTATACCTGAGGAATCAGATGGTACCTTATGTCATCACAAATCTATGGATTTGTGATTACTGGCTTTTCCATAGCCATGTTCTCTACCACTCTCCATCAGAACATGATGGTTAGATTTCTCTTTCATATCCATATTTTCACCTATGTGGATACCCAGTGATTAGTTTATTTGGGTAATTGTTACATTTCATACTTTAGTTTTTAAAGCCAAGTTTTGGTATTCCTTTTTACGATGTGGGTTTCTATTAAAGAAACTTTCGAATAGTAAACCATTTATAACCCCGACGAATTTCGAGGGCGAAATTCATTTTAAGGGGGGTAGAATGTAACACCCCGAGATTTTATGAAAAATATTATTTTAATTTCATTAATGTATTATGTTTTATTCTACACCAAGATTACCCTGCTCTATACACAACACCGTATTAGCTTGCAGTATACGCAACACTATTCTTGGACCGTGTTACACACAATTTTGATAATAGTTATTCTACGCAACATTGAGTATATATATATATATATATTAAATGTATAAATGAAATATGGTTGGATTCTGTTATACGAAACAACGAAGGATTCTTTCACAACACGCAACACTGACTTGGCTTGCATTACACGCAATCGCGACCTTCCTCGATAGCGTGTGTTGTACGCAATACTGGGTTTTAATAAACAATGTTATATTATTATAATATTGTCATGAACTAGCCGTTAGGAATAGTATTAACTAAATTTTTAATTTTATAACATTATTATTCATCTTACACATTTCTAGAACATGGTATAAGAACAAAATAAATTTTTCGGGTAAAATAAGTATTTTTCGAAAAATGCAGTTTTACCACCTTTTGATGGCGCACCCAATTTAAATATAGTTTTTGACATGTTTATATGTTAAATTTGACAAAATAATATTCTTCATTTGAATCAGGATATAAAAATTTACATTAGATAAAGTTTTGATATTTTTCCGATAACTTTCATATTTTAATGAATAGTAAAAACACGCTATATTTTAATTAAAAACAACTTTTTTCATCATAATATCTTATGTGGTTAAATTATAATATTGAATGGTTTTAAAGTATAAATAGAATATATTTTTACCATTTAATATAACGTATGTCATTAGCATTGATTTTACCTTGAATTCGTAGGTTAAATCAATTCAATCTTTTGCAATGTTTTAAAGAAAAACCCGTTTTCTTTCAACAACGGGATTAATTTTAATTTAATTTCTGCATCTTTTGTGTATTGAATTTGGAAAAATGGATTCCATATTTGGAATCAGTGGGTCCAAATTATGTTAATAAGCTATTTTTTATTTTTGGGAATTATGAATAGTAACTACGGTAAATTTTATTTACCATAGTTAAAGGTAAATCGGGTAATTAAGGGTAAATATAATATTTTAAAATTACCCTAACAAATGTCAAAATCCTATTGGATGACTAAAAGTCGAGCCATATCACCTAAGGGTCAGATTAGAATCATTTAATGGACATTTTTCCATGAAAATAACTTAAATATTGTTAAAACCAAAGAAAGTGACAACATGTCACTCTCTTAAATCTTATAAGTATAATAATTTTAAATTAGTGATAAACATCATAAAATTTCAAACATGAATAGTCTCCAGAAATATAACAAAATTATCTACATCATGAGAATTTATTTAGAATTTTTTGGGATTAAATAATTATCATTATTTGTGACACAATAGTAATGCAGAAATTATTTATCTAGTGAAAAATCAAGAATATAGTTTTTATTAAACTAATAGTGACCATAAAAGGCACATAACCCTGACCAAAACTTATTGGTCATGTAAATGGAAACAATAATCATCCAATGGTCGAATATTTGACCATTTGGAGCCTTATACAAGCTATTATGACACTTATATTATTTTATTTTAAATGATGCCAAAGTTGTCACCTTCATAATTTAATAAATATAACAATTTAAATATTGTGATTTTAAGATGATAAATTCGAGTAAAAGTATTATTGTGAAATTTAATATATTTATCTTCATAATAAGATTTTATTTTAAATTTTTATACAACAAATATGTATATTAAATAATTATACAAAAATGATGTAGTAATTATTTTATTAAGAGATAAACCAAATAAATGGTTTTAAAAATAATAAAATAAATATTATATGAACTATTTAATGTGATACACTAATTTTATAGATACATATGACCTTTTATTAATATATTAAAGTTTTTAGTTCGAACATATCTTCTGTATATATTTTATTTAAATTCAAATAAATGAATAGTGTCAAAATTGACACTATTGTTATTTTACAAAAATAACATATTATAAAATTGTCTAAAAATCACAAAAATATTTAAAAATTATAAATTTAAATCTATATGGTCTATAATGTTATAAAGTAAACAATTATGGAAAATTCACAACAAATAAGTAATTATTTTTTATAATTTAAAATTTAGAATTTTATTACCACAAATAAACTTAAATAGATTAAATAAGGATAAATGAAAATGATAAGGTTTAAAATAAGATCCAAACATGTCTAAATTTGATTGGTTGATGAGATTACAACCCTATCTCATCTAATCTTCGAATATGAGTCATTTTTGGAGGTTTTTAAGTGGGGTTAGATTTATTATAAATTAATATTTTTTAGAATTCCTAAGGTGCCCCTCTCCTCCCTTATAAAAGGACACCTCCTCCCCCTCCTCCTCACAACAAATTGAGCACTCAAGCTCGGCCAACCCCTGCCAAAATCCCTTCTCCACTTTCCTAGAATAATCCTAGAGGTCCTGGTCTTCTTCAAAGACCTATCTTAGTTCCCTAAGTGAAGGATTCAAAGAGGCGTTCCAAAGAAGAGGAGGTTCAGACACTTACAAAGCAAGTCGGACATAAGGTAAGGGAAATATCACAATCTCATTTTTATCCGAGATTGTTTATACTTTGAAATTTACTGGGGTTTATTTTATCATCCACATCCATGTTTCCTCAATATGTAATATTATTTCCATCCACCTACAATTTTTTTTAAATCCAATTTTACCCTTCGGTGAGTTTTTAGTAAAGGATATGAAAGGAATCTTTTGTCATTTTTCATACGAGGTACTTTTTTGACTTTTCCGACAAAAGTACGAAGAATGTTTTTTTTAACTTATACGGCACGAATGGATTTTTACGGTTTTATAAAGCCTTATTTTCATGAACCTTCCTCCAAAATATTTCATGACTATTTTCAATAAAATCTCTTTCTTTTAAAATTGCATGATGTTTTGTGAAAACAAATTGATTTTGAAGAAGAAAGGATATTTTCCTCAAGAATTGAATTCAAGTGTTTTATCAAAATTATTTTCCATCTAAGATAATAAAGGGTTCTGTTTCTATCAATATTTTTACATTTATTTGACTATGTTGTGATGGAATTATGTTTATCAATTCCTTTATCTTATATGAATGGTTTTATGATTTCATGTTGTTTAAGAATCCCATTTTTATTACATGGGTTATGCAATGATGTATGATTTATGATTTTGTGGCACACATAAGAATGGTATCATTATGAGATGGGTGGGACCTATATCTCCCTCCAATGCATTGGGTAAAGATTTCATATCTCATGAGATAGACATGGCTGAAATGGTAGGTTATACCGGTTCAGTGAAACAGGACTGAAATGAGGGTTACTCGATTCAGAAAGGGACTTTGTCTACTAAGATAGTCTTGGCAATGAGTCTTGACTAACAAGAAATGATTCTCTATGATTATGTGTGAATGCCACAAAGTTTCAGGTTTTATGTTATGATTATTGTGATTACATTTCACTACCATGATTTATCCCATGTTATGAAATTATGCTCTCTTTTGCAGGTTAAGATTTCCAAAATGTTATGTTCTTATGAATACGATGTGAATGATATTTCTTTTGATTACCCTTACTGAGCATTTGAGCTCACCCTTTTATGTTTTCTTTTCCCCAGGATATAAAGAAAGGTTTTAGGTAAAAAAAGGGAAGATCTTTATAGGAGATGTTGAAGATCTTTCACCACGATTAGAAGATTACGTTCCGAGTTTCCAAAGACACTAAACTATTACAATCCTTGTGTGTGTGTTTTTTGTTATGTACTAAGTATTCCGCAAATGTAATGTAATGTCAATGTACGTCAGGCTTCGGGTCTCTACAGAGAGTAAGTCCCTTTCCATCTTAAGCCTTAAGGTGCACAGAAAATATTTATCTAAGAAAATCTTCCAGAAATCATTCCATTCCAACACCTTGATATCCTCCATAGGCTTCGTATTTTTGATCGATGTCCACCATTGATCAGCTTCACCCTCTATACGATAATTATCCAGGAGAAATTTCTCTTGTTCGGAACATTGAAGGATGGAGTTGATCCATTGTTCGACGATTGAGGCATCAAATGATCCATTAAAAGTATGAGGCCTTTGTCTCACGAATCTCTAGATAAAAACGTGTTCTTTTTTAGGGGTGTTTAATGTTCCTCTTGACCCATGATTCTCTTCAAATATTGAGTTAACTAAAAGAGTATCATGAAAAAGATTGTGATTCCTGCTACCATTGGATTGGGGATATCATTAGAACAATAATTGCATTGATCTTCACATCGGCTGTTAGCTCGAGTCCTCCTATTACCAGCCATTGGATGGAATAAAAGTAATATTAGGGGCAACAAATAAAGGTTAATACAAATAAAAAAATGGATGAGCTATAAATATCCTTTATTTTTCTTAACTTATGAATCTATTGGCTTCATTATATGATATCCATGATCTACTTTCTAATATATATTCTTAGGGAATTTCATTTATTCACTTAATAACGGTTCATACTAAGCTTTTGAATTTACCCAAAGCATATCTCCTGGGAGTGTCGTAACCAATAGTTCAGCATGGCCCATTGTCATGCAGTAGTTATCGTTTGAGTCTAGCTCCAAGCGGTGTTTTCGGGTTTTACCCCTAAGATACATATGTGCCATAGACTCTTTTACCTGAATGTATCTAGAAAAGGATGTATTTTCTTGATAAACCACTTACTCAATACATAAAAAAATTTATGGTTGTTTTTATTATACTTAGTCTCGTCTCTAAGGCTTCACTAGGGGTTTCTAATCTTATTCCCAAAAATAATTAAAACTCTCTCTGATACAAACTATAATAACCCTACTCTTTATTACATACTTAAACATGATTTATTACATAAAACCTTCTCTTAGTACAACATGGAAGATCGAGAGGTATAATGTCTTTGGGGATTTGTAACATTACATAACAACTTAAAACATAGAACACAACATTTTTATTGAAAACATCCTTTACCTGACCACTACATTCCCTTGTACTTAGCATTGCATGGGATAACATGAGGACATGCATAAGAAAAGGGTGAGATATGAAGCCCAGTATGGGAGTAAACAAGATATAACATGAATATTACAATACATGTTAGGAAATAGGAATATAACCAAGTTGAAGAGAAACATTAACATAAAGGCATGATATATCTTGATGATCATAATATAGAAATGTGCAACAACACATAACATGGAATTACCATGATCCAAGGCTCATTGTACTTGGAGCATGAGTAAACCCTCATTGCACATGAAGCAGGAGTAACCTCTCATTGCAATTTAATTAGCATGAGTCAACACTCTTTAAACATGATGTATCATGATACTATACTTTACCCAATGAATTGGAGCACTATCTGGGCACACCCTTCTTAAACATTTCATTTCATGCATAAGTGTGCAACATGGATCATTCAACATGGAATCATTCAACATCATCATGTATTCCATGATAAAATAATGTGGAATACATAAATCAGGAAATTTAAACAATAAGTAACTGTGCGTAAAGGTGAATACCCGTTATAGAGAAATGGGCATGGTATTCACTACACAATGAATGTGTCTTGGAAAATTATTTTGCAATTTCGGCAGCATAATAACGTGACCTAAGAACTCAGAAAAATTGTTCATGAGAGAGAAAGGGTTGTCTCATCATATTGACCTGAAATGGACAGTAAGGGGGTCATATAGATAAATGTACCAAGATAAATAATTGAATTTGGGTTCAGGGTTCATAATAAAAAATAATTTCTTGAATGTAAATGTGGAGAGGGAAATCCCTTACAGAATTTCATCATGGTAACAGGTGTAAATGAGATACATTAATGAGAGGGAAAGGGGTCTATCATCATTCAAAACTGAATAGGGCAGTATGAGTTAGGTGCAAAATCATACCCCAACATTTATAATTGAAAATAAAAGGGTATAACAACTAAAATAAAATTGGACAAAAATGAGAAAGGAAGTAATCCCTTATGAAAATTCGACATATTAATGGCTTAGGTAATGGTCAAAATGAGGAAGGAAAAATAATTCCTCATTCAAATAACATCACATGGATAGTAATATAATTTTTATAAAATAATAAAATTATAAAAATTCGAAATTAAAAGAAATACTTTCAAATAAGATGCTTTTATTTGAAAGAAGAAGAAAGTGAGGATCCCTTACTCGGAAGTGTGATCCCAAAGGCTAGGGAGAGTCTTGAGAGAGGCTTCTTAGGAGCATGGGTCACCTTGGGAGGATTCTAGTTAGAGGGGGGCAGAGGTTGGACAAACTCCAAATACTTTGAGTGAAGTGGAAGTGGGAGCTTGGGTGGGGTTATATAGGAAATGAGAAGGAATTATTTATTATTGAGGTTTGGGACACCTCAAATTAAACTAATCAAAACCACAAACCAGACCATGGTTTTTCGCATGGGTTTTTATAAATATTTTATTTTTTACTTTTAAAATAAAAACCATCATTTATCGAAAATTCATGGGTTTTGAAAAGAACAGCTTTTAAAGCTTAATAGAAATTACAGTTGCATTTATAAAATTAAACGATCATTTATATTTAATAAAAATTAATTTAATAATAATAATAGTATTTTTAAAAAATACTATTTAATTCAAAAATTCATTAATTCATCAAAATAGATTTCTTTGTTGAATATTAACTGAATAATCTATTTGTGATTTAAAAAAAATTAACAATGTAACAATAATAAAATGAAAGTATATTCTTTATTATATACAAAAATAATGTACATAATCATAGTACGAGGGTCTTGTTAAATAAACCCTTATAACGCCCACATAAAACTGAAGGGTAAGGTGTAAAATGGTGAGAGACTCTTGGGGTGGCTCAGATAAATCACTCAGGTGGTAATCTATATCAACTTCTACTTCTCCTGTAGTCGGTTCCTCTCAAGGTTAACGTGTTCAAGCTCGGCATGGGCTTGGTCAATAGAGAATCCCAATCACACCACCTCTTTTCCGTGCCCCGATTAATGGGCTTCGTGTGAGGAAAGTCTACTGGATGATGCCATCTCTTCCTTTTTCTAGGTAAATTGGATTTGTTAAAGACCTATATTTATACTAATTATGTGATCACTATTCATCGGCTATATTAGCAATAGTCACAATTCATAATTGTATTTTAAAATCTAGATACATAAAACCAATGAAGTTCGCATTTTATATAAACATAATAATACATTTAATTAGATCAATAATAATTTTCATTAATGAATGTTTGGGTAATTACATATTTGACATTCTTAGAGAAGACGGAACACCACCATCATAATGGTTTTAAAAAAATAAATTGAATTTTTTTTGGCATCCAACATCATTTACCAAATTTCTGAATCCCAATGGGTCAACTACATACAAGTGGTTCCAATGAAAATATGATTTATAATTTTTTAAAATAAGAATAATGAATTAATCCCCATGATAGTCCAAAATAGTTGGAGGGTTTGCATTGATTATAAAAGGTTGAACCAAGTATCCTGAAAAGATCATCTTACAATCCCATTCATTGATAAAATGATATAAAGGATTTTAGGTAGGAGACATTACTATTTTTATGGATTTTCTAGTTATTTCCAGGTACCAATTGCTCTCAAAGACCAATAGAAGAAAACCTTTACCTATCTGTTCAGGAAAATTTCATTCAAGAGGATTCCTTTCGTATTGTGAAATACCCCAAATACATTTCATTGATTTATGATACGAATATTATCTGATAACATTGAGGAAATCCTAGATGTATTTCTTGATGAATTTATTATTTTTGGAATTTCCAATGATCATTGCTTTGGGAATTAGGAGAATGTTTTGAAATCATGCAATGAGAAAAACATGTTTTTGAAATTTGAGAAATATTTGTTCAGGGTTAAAAATGTAATAGTGCTAGGGAATATAATTTTAAAAAAAGGCATCGAGGTGGATAAATCTAAAATTGAATTGATTAATTATTTGGAATAACCCACCTATGTTAGACATGTCATATCATTTTTTTTGGAATGTGGGATTTTATAGAAGATTTATCAAGGATTTCAGAAAGATCCCTGTACCACATTCAGGATTTCTCCTAAAAGAGGATGAATTTGTTTTTATTGAAAATTATTTGGAGGCATTTTATGATTTGAAGAATAATTTGATTATCCCACCAATAATAAAGCCATAAAATTGGGAGAATCCATTTGAATTTCTTTTTGATGTATCAAACCAAGCTATAGGATCAGTCATTTCCCATGTAATTGATGAAAAATAAAAAGTCATAACCTATGATTCATATACATTTTATGAAACTCAGATAAATTACAAAACCAATGAAATGGAGTTTCTTGATGTTTTATTTGCATTAGATAAATTCTGGTTATATTTAATTGGAAGTAAAGTAGTTGTTTATTCTAATCATGAATCACTTAGGTACTTGATAAAGAAGGATAATTCCAAAACAATACAAGTCATAAGGATACTACAATTTAAGTAGTTTAATATAGTGATTAAATAGAAAAATGTAGCTGATAAACAAATGGAATATCACCTTAGTAGGCTACCCAACACTACCAAACTAGAAATTCCAAAGCTAGTCCAACTCAATGATCACATACTAAAACACCAACTCTACATTATATAAGGTTAAGTACCATTGTATGATGACATAGTAAATTATTTAACCACATATTAGGTGACTTCATACCTTAAATATCATATGAAGCAAAAAATCAATGATGAATCTGTATTTTATATATGGGAAGATCCCTTTCCCTGGAAAAATTTCATTGACCCAATCATAAAAAGATTTTTTTTGGAAGGTGAAATATAATTTATTTATCAGTTGTTTTCATACAAATTATTGTGGAGGAGACTTTGTATGATAAATAATAGCTGATGAAGTATTGTATTCTAGAATCTATTGGTGTAGCATGTTTAAAGATGCTCATGATTATTGTAAAAAATGTTAAGGTGTCAATTTTTGAAAAAATTTCAAAGAGATAAGAGATTCCTCAAAACCTATAATTTTTTTTTGTGAAATCATTGATGTTTGGGGCGTTTATTTTATGGGAAAATTTCCCATGTATTTTTTGAGATATTATATTTTCCTTACTGCTGATTATGTTCTAAATGGGTGGAAGCCAAATCCACCAAGAGTGATGATACAAAAGTTTTGTTTGATTTTGTCAGGGCCAACATTTTTTATTGACTTGGAATGCCAACAACCATTATTAGTGAAAAATGGATATATTTCTTCAAAATCATAATGTAGTATTTTTTGAAAAATTATACAGTTCTCTAAAAAACATCTACTCCTTACCATCCCAAATAAATGTCCAAGCTAAAGTGTCCAACCGGGAAATTAAAGGTATTTTGGAGAAAATAGTCAAACCAAATAAAAAATATTGGAGCCAAAGGATTGAAGAATAATTATGGGAATACAAGATAACATACAAGTCAACCACATGTATGATACCATACTAGTTTACTTATTGAAAACATCTATCATATCCCAATGGAATTGGATCACCATGCATATTGGGATCTTATAAAGGAGAATTTGGATAAGGAGAGTGTTGAAATAGAGAGAAAAATTCAGTTACAAGAGTTGGAAGAAATAAAAAGAGAATATTTTGAAAATTCAAGAATTATGAAAGAAATAACTAGGGCGACACAGGACATACAGATTCAACCAAAGACCTTTCAACCTAGAGAACAAGATGTACCCTAAAATTCCAGACCCAAGTTAATACTAGTTAAGATTGATTAGAGGTGGTAAGGAACTGTTATTATTACTTATGTATATCCTTTTTTCCATTAATACTAATATAGAAGAGGGAGGTAACCCATTCATAATAAATGGGAAAAGGTTGAAAAAGTTCCATGGAAGTTTACCTCAAGAACTAGTGTATGAGATCAAGCTTCTCTAACCAATCTAATGAATTCTTCTCATGATGTGAGGTTGAGCCAAAAAAATTTACCAAATACACTTTTAGGAGTCAAATCACATTTTACTATTTTATTAGGATTTAGGATTCATTTACCTCTTACATCACTCCTTATAAATTTAATTGAATGATTCTTACACTAGTATGAGTTTTTTTCAAATACCTTCCTATAAGAAACCACAAGGTAGACCCAAGAAGTGCTGGAAGAAAGGTAATTGGAGTTTCATGGGAAAGAGAGGTCACTTTTTAGTTTTATATTTTATATTTCATGATTTTTTTTCCAACAAATTGTTTTGAGCATCAAAGATGGAATTGCTTTCCCACACATGAATTCATGTTTTAGTTGACTAATGTATGGGACATGAGTTTCATAGGAATACTATGCTTCAATGTTTAATATTTTAATGTTTATGAAATTGAATGATTAAAATGTAGAATTAAATTATTAATGTGAAGAATGGATATTAAAATTAGGATTCATGATTTAGGGGAATTAATTGATTCAGGTAAATGGAATTTCGAAACCAAGCTTCATGATTTTAATTTATGAAATTTATGTTAATTGATTTTTTATTATTTATCATGGATTGAGTGATTTTACAAAATAATATGTCTATTGCAGAGAGGATTTATAGATTAGTACTTCCTATTTATTTTTCAGCATATTTTATAAGTGATAAAGGTACATGTCACTTACAAGAACTTGAATTTGAACTTATCCGAGATATGACTATGAAAAAATACATTTAAACTAATTAAGTAATTTTTGATAAACCACTTATCCTTAAAATACCACATTTACATCACTCTTACTCTAGTATATATAGAAAAAGAATGAAATTTAGAGGAACGATTCATGTTTCAACCCATTTTTTATCCATTCCTACCATACTATTATTAATTTCATTATATTTTAATAATGATGTGCTAGGGTGAAGGGGTCCATGGTGAATGGGATGAAATAAATTGTTGGGGAAAAGTACAGGGGGTTCAATTTATAGTTGATGAGAATGGTTTTTTATTCATTAATTATACATTATTGTTTTTCCCTCATGAAAAAATGATAAAAAGAACCAAAAATGAGAATAATGGTTTATGATTTCTGAAAACCAAAAATAACCATTACTAGACCAATGATTTTTATAATATTTTGTTAGATGGTGGTTGTGAGGTTTATTCTGAAGAATATCTTTTGAAAAAGAAAAAAATGGAAAGGTTATTTTAAATAGGAAAAGTGGTGAATAAAATTTTTCAAAATTTCAAGATAAATAAAAAATCATTCATTATGTTTAATTTAATCCTGAAAATAAATTTGATATTTAGGATGTTGTTAGAATTTAAAAAGGGATAAATTCATGACACTTTTCTTTTTAATATCATGATTTATGTTTTAAGAGATTAAACATATCCTTGAGCATTGATTTAAAACATCAATTCCTAGAAATCATAATCATCAAACACATTTGATCCTGAATTACCAATCCCTAATGATTTTATATTTCTTTTGTCTTTAAAAGTGGATAAAGTAGATCAATTACAATATTATGGAAAAGTATATTGTTCTCTTGACATGAGCATTAATACACATGAATTTTATGATTAGAGATGAGCTAAAAGATTCAAAAGTGAGATAAATCATGATTCCCATGTTTAATAATTATGAATTAAGAAACATGAATAAATGAAATGAGAAGTCACATAATTTTCAAATGGGGAGTAGTAAATTTATTGAATTTATTATTTATTTGAAAATTGAGAAATTGAATAGATAATTTATGTTAACTTTGAATGTTTAACTTAAAACTAATAATCATTTTATTTAGTTTCATTGATATTTGAATATTGATAGCATAGGTGCCATAATAAATTCTTATTTTAGATTTTATGCTCAAGTATAATAATGGTTTACTTGTGGGGGTATTTAATAGGCAAATAATTAGTGCATATTTTTAATAAAATATGATTGTTATCATGTCTCTTTTAGTATTAAAACTCATAGTTTTCAATTTTTTTAAAAATATTGTGCAATTTGGAATTTGGAATTTAAATAGTGTTAAATTATTAAAATACTGGTGGATTATTTACTTCAATTATTTTATGGATAATTTTCTTTTTGGAATTATTTGAATATTATAAATTTATTTTATAACCTTTTAAATAATTTCTCTAAAAAACTATCCACATGTGCTAGCCTCCAACTCAGGAACCCCACGCCACTTAGGTGACCCATATAAGGGGTCCTAACCATGAGGGACCTTAGGAAGGCTAGCCCAAGCACTATGTTTCATGAGTCATTATGTCTATGCATAGGACTACGGTTGGGTAAATTCCATGTGTTCATAGGTTAGTCAAAGCATGAGCACACGAGAAAGAAAAGGTCAAGCCCAAACGACCATGGGAGGAGCGTTTGACAGTGGAAGGTGCAGACCTCATGATGTGATTGGAGTTCTAGAGCTCCGGTCTGAATTCATTGTTAGGATGAAGTCATGTGGAGGATTTTATACACACACCACCTATTTCCCCCATTTTGATGTGGGACACAAGCACCACCATGTTTTTTCATGGCCGCCACAACCATTTCAGCACAACGCTTGAAACCTTAGCTTCAGTGCCACTATACATCATCAAACACTCTAACAGAGACTGAGAAATTCCATTTCCAAACTAAAAAATCTTAGGATCCCAGCACATCGACTCGAATCCTCAATGGGATATATCGGGATCCTTTGTTGACTTCCCCAACACCATATTAAAGAATCATCTATCCTTAGAAGTGGATGGATAAAGGAGGCTGCCACTTCTCACCAAATTCCCCATTATGATGCCAACATAAGCTCAAATCGGGATCTATTGACCATTAATGATACCCCAATAACCCATGATCGGCCATGAAATGATCCTCTAGTCATTAGGATGTCTTGAGGAGGAGAAGAGTGATCTTGATCCACTGTGACTCCACCCAGCACACCATTTCTCATTAGAAGATGAAATGGTTGCCTCTTACTCCACAAAAGGCTCCTCTTAAAGCATTCTAGAGCTCCCTTCCACCCATCATACCGTCGGTGGCTCACCAAAACCACCATGACATCATCACTCCACTCCACCACTTAGATCCACCACAAAACACAACTTCTACTACTCCCTTTGTTCATCACCTCCATAGCCTATCACCATGAGCCCCATCACTCATCGTCCTACTATTTCCGCACCTCCTACACCTTGATTGACCACCGTGAATCTCATTTAATCCTCGTCCAACAACTGTGAAGTCCAAAGGAAGAGGTGATAAATCGAGTCATCCACTAAACACCCCGTGAATGGGCCTCACACAAAGCACCCCCGCTACCCCATGCTCTACTGGCCATCCCCTACCCCCACCACATGCTGAAATCCCCTAGACCTGGAGGAGTCATACAACAACTAATAATTTACATACATATATGTTACAAAATATTTTTTGAATATTTATTAAAAAAATCAATGAAATTATAATATAGGTATAGTATCATTAGAAACTGGGAAACATAAACAATTGTTTCATAAGAAATATTCATTAGCTCCCACTTATTTCATCATTACAAGACCCCTTTTTGAAATATCTTACTTAATAACATTCTTCGTGAATTGAGGAAAAGAACTATATGAAAGGCTGAGCTCAAATTCTTAGTAAGGGTAAACAAGGGAGATATCAATCATTTCATAATCATAATACTTAAAAAAACATTTGAAAATATTATCCTTCATAAAAAAAGATCACGATATCATGTCATAAGATAAATAATAAAAGGTCAATAAAGAATAAATGAAAATAGTAATAAAATAATACAATTAATTTTTTGCTTACAGATAGAATATAAAATCATTTCATATTAGTCAAGGGTCATTGACATGATCATCATAGTAGACAAAGTCTATTACTGAACTAAGTTCACTCTTTATTCCAACCCTATATTATTGATCAAAGATCAATTCCAGTTCCATCATTGTCTATCTCATGAGATATAAATCATTATCTAATTATTTGGGGGAGATATAGGTCCCAACCATCTCATAATTGAATAATTCTTACACGTTCCACAAAAAAAATAATTCATTCATCATAGCATAACCTATGGAATAAAATGGGTTTATCAAATATCATTCCATCATTATCCACATAAATCAAATGGATTTCATAAATAAAATTACATCATAAAAAACCATACTAATTATAGGGATGGAAACATAAAAAGATTTAAATAATTTAATCTTAGATTTAAAATAATTTTGATAAAACACTCGATGTTTATTATTGATGAAAATATCCTTTCTCCATCAAAAAAGTTATCTTTTCACAAAATTACACCTAGTTTCGAAAGAAAATAATTTATCGAAAAATAAACTTGAAATATTTTAAATTAATATTCATGGAAATAATTCATTATGAAAGTATAAAATTCCAATCATTCTGTTTAAGTAAAAAAGAAAACATTCTTCTTGTACTTTTTTAATAAAGAGAAAAAGTACTTTTTATTTAAAGAGAATAAAGATTAGCTTCATACAATTTTGTAAAAATAAAAAAATAGGTAAAATTAAATTTAAAAAATATTATAAGTATATGTATAATATTATAAAATATATATGTATAAAACATGTACATGGATGATAAATATACCCTAGTAAATAATCCCGTAAAAACAATGTCGAAAAATAATATGATTGCAAAATTATCCCATACCTGAGGTCTGATTTCATTTTTATGGATCTGATCCTCCTGTATAATGATTAAAATAATTTCATTGAATTATTCTAGTTTCATAGTTATATTTATGATATCATACATGATCATATTATCATTCAGTTTTAATAACATTTCATTATTAATCGTTATTTGTGTATTAATTGATTCATTTTCACTACTGGAAATGGGGTTTATCCCAATGCACCTATCCCCACGGTTCTTTAAACCATGGGGATAGTATGATTTTATTTAACTATACCCACGTTTTTATTAAAACAGTGGGTATTAAATTTTTTACCGAACCCAATTATCAGGCTCCTCCTCAAACTTTCCCGATTACCCTACCTCCCCAAGCCCGACGCCCAGCCGTGTCCTTCCCTCCTCGACCACTGACTCTCGGCCCTATCCTCCCCTCTCCGACTCCCCTCCCCGGCCTCCGACTCCCCTCCCATGCCTCCGACTCCCCTCCCCGGTCCCTGACTCCCGGCTCCGACTCCCGGCTCCAACTCCCGGCTCCGCCTCCCGGCTCCCGACGCCCAGCTCCGCCTCCCGGCACCCGACCTGGACCTCCCGGCCTTCGCATTAGTGATTTCTTTTTATGTTGGAGTCCCGGATTTCTTGGTAATTTCTTATTCTTGGTTGCTTTCCCATAATTTCATCATATTACCTCTTGAGGGTTCATAGATCTAATCTATATGGGATATAGCTATATTTTTTTATTCCAATATTGTTGTGGTATGTTTTTTGGTTGATATTATACAATGTCTACACTGGGTTTTTGGGGTTTCAATCGGGTTTGGCTGAAATTTTTTCATTATTCATCATTTTGACATATGTTTGATAGGTAGGTTTCATTACTTTTGAATCTAATAATTAGAATATGGATGGTTGATTTAAAATTAACTGAATTACATGTTTTTAATGGTGAATTTTTTTCAACCTTGGTAAAAACACTCTTTATTTATTATTTGAGAAATGGTGGAAATTAGTTGTTGTGAAATTTGATTTGATTAATTATTATAAAATGATGATTTTAAAATTGGTATTTATTTTGATTAATGGAAATGGTTTGATAGAAATGTTTGTTATAGTTTAATTTTTTTATTGAAATTGATTTAATTTTTTTGGCAATTTATTTGGAATAAACTAGGGGTGTGTATTCATTTCCATTTATGTGAAAATGTTGAATGGGATATCAATTTAATGTCTTCGGAGTCATTGAGAATTTTAATCTGTGTCTACCTATTAATACTATTGTATTGGTACTAGTGTCTCCATTGTACTTTTGTATGGTTTGCTATTGGTTTAGTAACATTGTGTTGTATAACATCATTATTATGCATCATATAGTGTTTCTTTAGTTATTTTAGACATTGTTTGATTGTTTTATTTTTAAAGTTATAATCATCTCCAACTATTGATGATGACCATGGCATTAGTTTCCATCCACCGTTATCATGGGGAAGTCAACTAATGTCAACAATCACCTACGCTTCTTCCCATGCCAACATGGGAGGGGTGGGATGTTACCCGATCCTTTTTAATAGTCTCAGTTTAGTCTACTAGAACCCTAGGTTATTTTAAAACATTTCATCATTGGTTGGAACCCAATCAGTATTCATTGTGAGACTAGAAGTGATATATATTCCAACTATATCCAAGTGCACATAAGGGATTATCTATTATACTACTTTATTGATATGTTTGTTTGTAAAATATCATAGGAATGAATCAATCATATACATACATATGAGAGGTGGACACCCTTCTATGTTGATTGTAAAAGCATTGGTCATTCTCTCTTTCATTATCAGAAAGTTTCATAGGATTACAAATTCTTTAGGGCATTAAACTTTTCCATTAGTGTTACCATTTTGATAATGTAAGTCTATTAATGGTTTTTGATTTGATGTGATTCCACACTAATTTTCACTAAATGCGATTATGATAATGGGGTAAATTCAATAATTACTAGTAAAAACCAAATAGAGGAACTTATAATGGGGATACCCCCATCCTTGAGAACACCAACCAACCCTCTCCCTGAAATGCACCCCAGACCTAGCCCCCCACCCACCCAGACTACCCTCTCCACATCCCCCCTACACCAGCCCCTACCCCATGGACTAGTATCCCCCCCCACTATCCCCCTACCCTCTACACCATCCCCCCTGCCCCCCTGCACCACCCCCTCCCCCTGCACTGCACCCCCACCAGCCCCTCCCACCTACTGCACCAGCCCCACCACCAGCCCCTCCCCCTATCCCCCCTGCTGCACCAACCCCACCACCAGTCCCCTCCTTGCACTGCACCCCCACCAGCCCCCTCCCCCCCTACACCCCTTCTCTGCTGCACCAGCCCCTGCCCTACACAACCTTTCCCCCTCCCCCTACTGCACCAGTCCCTCCCCCTCTCCCTCCCCCTTCCCTTGCACCAGCCCCTCCCTTAACCCCCTGCTGCAAAAGCCCCTCCCCCTACACCAGCCCCTCCCCCTCCCCCCTCCTGCACCAGCCCCTCCCCCTACCATACACCAGACATCCCCCCCACCAGCCCCTACCCCCCTACTGCACCAGCCCCACCACCATCCCCTACCCACCTATTGCACCATCCTCTCCCCCCTATTGCACCAGCCCCTCCCCCTCCCCCTCCCCCTCCCCCTGCACTACACCGGCACCTCCCCTTACCCCCTCCCCTACACTACACCAGCTAGCCCCTCCCCCTCCCCCCTTCCCTTACATAAGCCCCTCCCCCCCACACTGCACCCCCACCAGCCCCTTACCCCATGCTTCCCCAGCACCACCACCAGCCCCTCCCCCTCCCACTTTCCCTGCTGCACTAGCCCCTCCCCCTTTCCCTGCTACACCAACCAACCCTCTCCCTCCACCCTGCACTACATTTCATGTGGAGTGTCTTTTTTAACTTTTTTCTTTATTTTACATCTCAAGGTAGACCTTTTTCCCTTTTTTCCTACTTATTCAATCATGGACTCCTCTTGTCATTAAATATGTCAGTTATTTCGGTAATTTTCACATGCCATATATTTTTTTATGGTTTGGTGTGTTTATTATTATCTCACCATCCAATCTTGGCCTTAGTAGTGGAGGGGAGGCCTGGGCCTTGGGGGCTGCAGTGGAGGGCTGGGGGTGCTGGGAGGGGAAGGTTGGGAGGGGGGACGGGGGGCGTCACTGGAGGGCTGGGAGGGGGGGCTGCAGTAGAGGGCTAGAGGGCTGGGAGGGGGGGATGGGAGGGGGGCTGGGGGGCTTCAGTGGAGGGCTGGGAGGGGGGGATGCAGTGGAGGGCTGGGGGGGAGGGGGGCTGTAGTGGAGGGCTTGGAGGGGGGGGGGGGGGGTCTGGGAGGGGGGGCTAGGAGGGGGTGTTGGGTGGGGGGGGCTGCAGTGGAGGGATGGGAGGGGTGCCGACATGTATGCTAAGCAAAACAAATGAAAAAAAATTCTTCTGTGCCACCTGTGTTATCTTGCAAATATAAAATGTAAATGCGCAAATTTTGTGATCTGCCATGTCATTTTTTTTCATTTTATAGAAAATTTTAGATCAACAGAATGTCCAGACATCCACTTCAAACAATCAGTAGGTTGATCTTGATGAGTTGTTGGATGTAAGTTGTGCGACGGTAATGTTCGAACTTTATCGTGCCCACATTCCTTTATTTGTTTAAGTGCCTGGTTTTTATCAGGATCCGAAATTGGAAAAATTGCAGTCAGACCATTTTTTATTTGTACCAAACATATCCTTAGATGCGGGAAAGAATTTTAGTTTGAGGGGGAACTAACAAATCAAATGAAATGCAGATTATCTGTAAGTGTTTGCAGATTACTCATACAGAACTATTTTCAGATTTCTTATACAAAATTGTTTCCCAACTTCTCAAACAAATGTGTTTTTTCACATTTCTTATGCTAAACTATTTCCAGATTTCTTATTATGACTACACTAGGATGATGTTGATAGTTTCATCTTTGGATTCAGTATGTATTGAATGTATCCATGTATGATATGATGGTTGACAACTTAATATAGAGAAGGTAATCTTCAAAAACCCTGAGTCTGAATATGGCAGGAGATGAGGTTCTATTATGTTTCAAATTTTATGTTGTCATCGTGTATCATATGTAGAGTTTGTAATTTATCATTTGTCTAGGAAAAAATTTATATTTCAGTAGTTGTAGATCTTCTGCGCATTCTAGTGATGTCACGCTCATAAACTGTTTGTAGATTTCTTATAAATAAGTGCTTCTAGACTGTTTATATGTAAATATTTCTAGATTACTCGTACATAGCTATTTCCATAATTCTTATACAGAACTGTTACCCAAATTCTCATACAAATGTGATTTTATACGTTTCTTATACAAAACGATTTTCCAACTTCTCATAAAAATGTGTTTTTACACATTTCTTATACAAAATGTTTTCCCAAATTATCATACAAATGTGTTTTTATGCATTTCTTATGCAAAACTGTTTCCCTACTTCTCATACAAATGTGTTTTTACACATTTCTTATGATAAACTGATTCCAGATTTATTTGGACAACTATTTCCAAATTTCATTAGATAACATTTTCCAGATTTCTTATTATGACGACAATAGGTTGATATGGATAGTTTCATATTTTTATTTAGTATTTATTGAATGAATATAAGCAGGATATGAGGTTTTTTTACTTAATATGGAATATGTAATCATAAAAAAACCCTGAGTCTCAACATGGCCGGAGATGAGGTTCTATTATGTTCCTAATTTTATGTTGTCATTGTGCATCATGTGTAGTGTTTGTAATTTATTTTACATCATTATTTTTTCTCCAGGTTCATGTTTTAGGTTGTCAATGGGTGTGAGCTGCCTATAGCGGTGTTGGGTAGGAAAGGATAGTATGAAGCCGAGATGCAAGGAGGTCTTCGACATGAGGCATTATTTTAGGTATAATGCAAAAGTTCCTACAAACCCTATATGACCCTGATTGATAGGATCATTTGGAATAATGTATGAATCCTGAATCCCTACCATAAAAGGTGAAATATTGATGGATTTACATCTTTTGATAAAGATTATTTTGTATTAATTGTTAGTGTAAATGTATTTTTCATTTATGGAAGTTAGTTTTCCAAATCATGAGGATGTATTTTGATGCAATATGAGAAATTGGTTTTGTAACAAGGTTTTTTGGATTATTTTTCCACATTATTTATATGTATTTAATATGAAATTCCCTATTTCCCTATTAAAAACAAGTTACTAGAATTTTTTTAGAAGCTAAACGGTGTATGACAATGCATATGAAGTTCTTAGTCAATTTATTAAGGATTTAGAACCCCACTACAAACTTTGGTGTCTTTAATTCATATTCTAACCCGTACTGTAATTTATTTTTCTGGGTTTTCAATTATTGCATTCCACTTTATCTTTGGTTAGTAAGTGTATTCATTTCTAAATCTTATCCTCCATTGGGGTTTTGTTCACAGTTATTCCTATTTTAATTTTATTTTTGTTGAAATGTTTTCAGATGTAAACTTGAAATATCCAATGTAATTGCATTAATGATGTTATGTAATTGTGAAGTGATATAAACTGGAATAGATATATGGTGGTAATGATCACATGATGATTCAAATCCAAGGTAACATCCCAATCACTTCATTTTTATTATTTTATTCAAAACATAATATTTTTTTTGTATCTGCAGAATGTACCTGCAGTGGAGGGCTGGGAGGGGGGGGGGGCTGGGAGGGGGGGGTGCTGGAAGGGGAGGCCTGGGCCTGGGGGGCTACAGTGGAGGGCTAAGGGAGGGGGGGTTGGGAGGGGAAGGTTGGGAGGGGGGGACTGGGGGGGGCGGCAGTGGAGAGCTGGGAGGGGGGGCTGCAGTGCAGGGCTGGGGGGTGGGGAGGGGGGCTGGGAGGGGGGGCTGGGTGGGGGGGGGGGGCTAGGTGGGGGCTGGGGAGGAAGAGGAAGGTGATGGGGATCATGATAATAGGCGCCGGATGGTGATATCTTCTCGGGCTTCAAATTCCTACTCTGACTGAAGCCAATGGCGATGAAAAAGGCATGTTTATTTAATTAGGTGTCATTATTGTAGGTTTCCTTTCATTCATGGGTTGTGATGTTTTGCTGGCTCATGTTATTGAAAGTGAAACGGTTTTGGTTTCTTTAGTCATACTTTTAGTTTTTCATTTTAGGCATTTCTTGGTTAATAGAAAATAAATTGATAGAATTGAAGAAAAAAGACAAAATTAACAGTGGAAAGAACATATTTACATATAACAGAACATGTGTTCTGAACCCCCCACCCACATGCAAGTCACTGTCTTACTATCAATACATTGACATCCTCTTGTATGACATTATTTTAGTATGTCAAATTTAATCAATTCTATGAAAAATTCATTGTTAATATGTAAAATAGGAACTACATTTAAGAAGAAACGCTAATGTGTTTATTTTCTTGAGTTTTGATTTGATCATGTGCAATTATATTATAGGATATATTTGTGTTTTGAAATAATATTTTTTAGTTTCTCATCATTAAAGTGCATGTGAAGGGGGTGCATACCCGGATGTGGTGGTTCCTACTCTAAAGACCACACCCACTACTAGACTGGGGTTGACCTACAAGAATTGTTCAGATTTTGACAAGTTAGCTACAACACATGTTTGGGGTTATAAACCCAAAAATTCTTATCCATTTCATTTAATTTTATTTCCTTTAGTTAATTTTATACTTAATAACAATTTTTTCCTCTTTTATGGGCCAGACAAAATCTGGACATCACCTCAAAGTTCTGTTAAAGATCGATTTATACTATTGTTAGAAGCTGAAACAAACATCCAGGTTCTTATTACACTTGTAATTTATAATAACTACTTCCATACCATTTTGTCTGAATTTTTAATTGATGTACTGTATTTTAACTATTTTTTAAAATGGTTTTATTCTAGATAAGGTTCCCAATAATATTGGAGATGGGTCATGGTGTCTGCATGGTTTGCAGTGGGCGGTCGCAAGCATCGACCACCAACTGGAATCAATGTCTGATACTTTTGTCACTGACAAATGCCGCAACTACGAAAAAACTTCAATAAAATCTGTGTCATCCTCAGCCAAAACAGTTCCCCTGCCAAATGCTTATAGGTCTTTAAGAACCCATTATGTCCTCCTGTGGGTGTGGCATGATAATAATGAAGTAGGTTTGGAATCAACTGGGATTCCTTGGACACAACTAGTCGTCCCTTAAAGTAAAGCATCCCATGGTGAAGAGCATAGTCGTTCTTTGTGTCATGGTAATTATCCAAAGCTACTACAATAGGCTGCAAGTATTTATCATCAAGAACTTCCTGCTGCACAAGTGGCATTTCAACCCAATAGGGCTCCAAAATATGGTGGAATTTCTCGAGTAGCCTCTATATAACTCTGCTCATCTCCCGATTTGAATCGGTCCCTATAACCACGTCTGCTATACCGGACTCACACAAAAGGTCTTGTGTCAACAGTTTTATGCCGTCTCTAAGGCTGAAGGGCACCTTCTGCTGCGACAGCATACCCTGCAATGTTATTTGTCACCCCTAATAATCAAAACTCATTGTTAACTTCTTCATATGAAAAGTAACAAATCCAAGTGTTTCCAGCCACTTTCATCCCCATAATAGGGTCTAGCCCAGACGTGTCAAACATGTTCGCGTCCACATCAAATTTTAAGTCTCCCAACTGTACTGAGAGTTTCTTACACATGCCACTATAAAAAACTCGATGAGCATCTCCCAAGAGAACCCCAAAGGACTTAGTCTGAGTAATAAGCAAATCTAGAAACTTTAAAAGGGCTTTTGACATGAAATTGTGGCTAGCCCCACTGTTTATAATCACCAAAATTGGAACTCCTGCAGAGTTTCCCTCTAACATCATGGACCTGGTTCCTTGAGTACCATGGCCCTCTAAAGTTCCAAGAAAAAATGCCTAATAAGCCATTTCCATCATCCCTTCTTCCCTGTCACATTCTCTTCCTCCCTCTTCAGTTTCTGTCAGTTCTTTTTCATGGGGCTTCACACAGTCCCAAACCATTATGTGAATGCCATTCTAGGAACACCTCGATGCTGGTCCAAACTTTGATCCACAAGAATAACAAAGTCTCTTTGCTCGTCGTTCCTCGTACTCAGATCTGGAAAGATTCCGAACTCACCTCTGCCTAGGGGCAATCTTCCTTTTCTCGGTAGTCCAATCGAATCTACTCCTTTATGGAACAGCTGAAGTGGAGAGGGAGGGATGGGTAGTGGGGGGGGGGGAGGGCTGGGCAGGGGTTCTGGGTTACATGAGAGGTCTCCACATCCAATTCAAGAAAACGGTTACTAGTGGGAACCGTGATAAGCATTGCTTCAGCAACATCTGCCTGCCCTTGTATCTGTTCAGAACAAGAGCCCCCTGCCTCCAATTCATAGACAGTTGAGCCCACATACTGTGCAGTTCGCACTTTCATCTGAAAATCCCCATGTACTGTGTTTACAGGGCTGGTGTCTACAGCCCGGACCATAGCATGCTGAGGTTTCTCATCATCCATGTATAATCTTATATTTTGTTTTTAGGTGCAGAATGTTAAGGTGCAGAATTGTACAGCCAGGCCTGCTTTGCTGCAGGGTATCTGCCAATACCCACAGTTCAAATGAACTGTAGGAAATGTTTGGCGCTGGAAACATGTATACCCACGGTTTTATAACCATGGGAATACGTCTATACCCACGGTTCAAATGAACCGTGGGATATTTCTGGAGCTACAAATAGTATACCCACGGTTATAAAACCGTGGGTATACATCTATATCCGGAGATGCAAAACAGTATACCCACAGTTATAAAACTGCGGGTATACATCTATACCCGGAGCTGAAAAACAGTATACCTACGGTTATAAAACCGTGGGTATACATCTATACCCACGGTTCAATGAACCGTCGGTAATATAAAATTTTCCGGATCTATACCTACGGTTCTCTGAAAACCGTGGGTATAGGCCTATTGCGACGACACTCCAGCCCACGGTTACTGAAACCCTGGGTATACCCTATACCCACAGTTTCAAGGGCTATACCCATGGTTTTAAACCGTGGGTATAGGTGCGATTTCCAGTAGTGTTTCTTAGAAAATATTTGTCGGATAAATTATTGTGACTATTATTAGGATATAGTTATGTCATTTAAAGAATTATATTTGTATAATATATATCATATTTATTCATTCAATTCATTTATATAATTATTCTTTAATGAAGATCTTATAGAATGAATCGCATCACATCGTGGAGATGGTTGGTCATACCTACGCACTAGCGATGATATAATTCCCATAATTGTTGAATGGTATTGAAGGGGATGGTGTATAATATTTTAGAATAAATATCGTATTATAATATTCATATATAGTTATTATTTTCATCATTATAACCATCCATGTAATGTGGTGTTGAAAAAAATATTACACCACAATGTGGAGACAATAAGCCATACATACACATGTGTGATGATTTCATTTTTCGTAGGATAGATAGAAGGTGGAATATGGTCATTTCATGACCATAATAAAAACTTACTGTATAATTGATATTTTATTTCTTAATTAATAATGAAACATCTCATGAACAGAATATAGAAGAAGAATGATTCCTGAATGCATCAGTAGAAGAAATTACCTCTCATTCAACATGCTTCCTCTAAATCTCCTCCTAAAGCACTAGAGTTTGTATTTGAAAATGACGATAACTTCTGTAATTTTAATAGGGATGTTGATAAGGTAAATGTAAATGGGTTGGATGTTCTTGAAGGATCAATGTGAAGTGAAGTGGTGAGGGAGGTGGTACCCTTGTATAATTGAGGTGAGATGCATTTTTGAAAACTCCAAAATTCATAATTTATAATAATCTCAAAAACCATCCAAAAAATTCCAAAATGTACCAATTTTGAATATTAGATGACATAAGGTTTTATCATCATAAATCAATAAATATTATACACGTTTAATGTCAATTTAAAACTTTTCATTTTAATTAACACTATGTTATTCTATTTAATTTTCAACTAGGGTAACAAATATTTAAATATTTAATGGGTCAAATATTTACACATTTGAGGTAAATTAGAACATAAATAAATTAATTAGAAAATTAGTAAATATCATAATTATTATATAATTTTAGGAATTTTTCATTATGTTTAAAAAATTTAATAAAACATTAATTTGATGAAGAAACAATTGTGTCGATTTTGACACTATTCTATTTATCTATATTAAAAAATATAAAGATAAGAAGCAAACTTCGAAAAAAATATTATATTATACTCCTAAGAAGTAATTTTAATCTATAAAATTAATTTTACAAATTAATTATCCCAAAATATATTTATTTTTATAAATTTAATAACATTTATTTGTTATCTCCATTAATAAAATAGTTACAACACCAGTTTTGTGTAATTATTTAAGATAATTATCTGTTGAATAAAATTTTAAAAAATATTATAATGAAGAATAACATACTATATTTCATAATAATTATTTTAGTTTAATATATATTCTTGAAATTCCATTGTTAAAAATTTTATACTTATTATAACACGAATGTGGCAACTTTAACATCACTTTTAAAAAATAATATATGTTTAATAACTCTTCTATAAGGCTCCACATGGTCAATAACTCTACCCTTGGATGCATTTTTTCAATATATACTCGACCGATAATACTTGGTCAACTTTTTTTGTTTTTAATCGTTATTATCATTTTAATTAAAATTATTTTATTTATTTTTCATCAATTAAATAATTTCTCCATAATCAATGTATAATCATATAAAGTATTAATTTATTTCCTCAAAATCACAAATAAATTATCATGATAAAGAAAAAAAATTTATCTTTTGAATGAGTATTTATAATCTAATTTATCTTATGTATAACCTTTTATTAATAATTATATAATTATTAAAATTAGAGTGAGACGTCTTTAAATTAAATAAATTAAATGTCCCAATCCCATTCAATTTGCTTCCAAAGGAGACCATTTCTATAAAAGGATGATTTAGGTTGAACAAAATATATATAATGATATTAAGAATAGTGTTAGGGTAATTTCATAATATTATTTTTACCCTTCATTACCCGGTTTACCTTTTTATTTTATTAATAAGAATTACCAAAGTTACTATTCATAATTTCCAAAAGTAAAATTAATCTTTTTACATAATTTTTACCTATTGATAACAAATATTTAATAAATTTCTAAAAATTCATACATTTTAAGATTAGGTAATTAATTTAAAATCAATCCCCTTGTTGGAAAGAGTGAACGCGGTTTAAAATTTAAAAATTATTACAGATTGACAAAAATGGAATTCTTTGTAAAATTAATGATAATGAAATATGTTATATTGGATGATAAAAAATATTCAATTAATTATATAAAAAAATTCAATAATATAATTTATCCATATAAATTATTTTGATGAAAACGGGGTTTTTCAATTCAAATTTAGTGGATTTTTACAATTCATCAAAACATGAATGTTATTCGAAAAATATAAAAAATTCATCCAAAGTAAATTTTTTTATCCATATTTCAAAAAAAAAATTATTTTGTCATATATATTGTATTAATATGTCAAAGTATTAATTTTAAAATGGTTCACCATTAAAATGAGGGAAATTACCTATTGAAATTATAGGATTTTATATGTCAAATAGGGTTTATTCATATGCTATGAAAAAATTATCCATTGGAGGAATAAAAAAATTATTAATTATATAAAATACATATATCATTAATCTCGTTTACTGATTATAATTCAATCAATTTGTTCATACCAAAATAAGAATATATAACTTATTTATATTTTTCATAAATAATTGGTTGCCAAAGAATACATTTTCATAAATTAGTCATATTCATTCTCGGTAACCTAACAACTAGGTTTTAATGAAAATCTTGTACTAAGAGAGTCTCATGGTTCGTTTAAAGTCATGATTTTGTACAATTCATGCCATTGAGGAATTAAAATTATTTAAAGATAATATTTCATAAAAAAATCTCGAAGTTACATTCCACCACCCTTAAACTGAATTTCGCCCAAAAACATTATCACTTGGATACAAACAAACATGGATACCTCTACCTCATCACATCCTCATGATCTGATGTATCTTCCTCAAATTGGTGGTCCCTTCATAAGACTTTAAACAAATGAGTTGTCTTGTTTCATAGATATTCTTTACTACAATCCATAATCTCTATCGGTTATTATTCATAAGAAAGATCTTTATCCAGCGGTATGACTTTTGAGTTCAGTGCATGTGAAGGATAAGATATGTACTTTATCACGAGAGATACATGGAAAACATCATGAACATGAGAGATATTCGGTGGAAGCACCAATCGGTAAGCTAACTTCCCAACATGATAAAGAATTTCAAACGGACTGATATACCTAGGGCTCAAAATTCCCTTCTTTCCAAATCTCACTAATTTTTCTTGGGAGATATATTTAGAAACACCTTGTCACCCACTTCAAACTCTAGGTATTTTCATTGGTTGTAATTTTTTTTTCAACTTTGAGACACACTTATGTGTAATTGAATATATCTAACAATTTATGTCATTTCATCAACAAGATCAAGTCTTAATAGAACTATTCCCCCAACTTCATCCCAGTAAATTGAAATTCTATACTTATTTCTATAGAGGTCTTCATAAGAATCCATCTAAATACTTGAGTGAAATCTATTGTTGTACGAAAATTACACCAAATATAGGCATTGATCCCAACCACCTTTTAACTCCATAGAGAAAGCTCTCCACTAGTATTATAGAGATATAATTGTTTTCTTAGACTAAAAATATGTCTGAGGGTGATGGGTAGTGCTGAAACTTAACTATGTATCCAGAGCTTGCTGAAGACTTCACCAGAATTTTGAGATAAACCTTTGGTCCCATTGAGATATAATAGAAAGCGGTACTCCATGAAATCTTACCACGTGCACTATAAATATTATGGAAAGTAGATAAATAGTGAAATAATCTCTCATATAAAGGAATCATGAGTAATTCATAGGGTGATCAACTATAACCCATATAACATTATGGACTTTAGATGTTTTGCGAAGTCTAATGACAATGTATATAGTGATTTTCATCCATTTCCATTCTGGTATGGATAATGGTTGTCACATCCCCTTAGACTACTATCTTTCACCCTTAACTTGTTTAAAAACCAAGCCTCAAGTTTTATATTTGGAAACATCTCTTTTTATTCCATACCACTATAAATAATCTTTCCGGTTCCTGTACATATTTGTGCATATTGGATGAATAGATAATGAAGAACTATGAGCCTCATCCAATACCTCCTTCTTTAATTATGGTATCTGAGGAATACAAACCATATTCCTAAACCTTATTATTCTATCAAAATCATGGTTTAATTCAAGAACCTTTATCACATTATTTTCTAGATCTACAACTTTCTTCTACACCTCGTAATCATCACATTTATAGATGGTTGGACATTCATTTGAGAAAGATAAAAATTCTCTCCTTCATTTAAAATATAAAGACCCATCCATTTAAAATCCATAAATATAGGATCTTTTTTAGCCTCATCATGGATAGTCTAGAATGGTCTTTTTAACTCAAAGAATCAACCACCTTGTTTGATTTTCCATTGTGGTATTGTATTGAGCAGTCTTAATCTTTAATCAAATCCAGCTATCTTCTTTGGTTCATATTCAATTTATTTTGTGTGAAAATATATTTTAATTTTTTAATCATTATAAATATCACTCCTTTCATAATAAAGATAATTCATCTGTATCTTTAATGCAAATATTACCACATCTAACTACAAATAATTATTTTGGTAAAACATCTCATAAATTTTTAATTGTCGTGAGGAATAATCTATCACCATATCATTTTTCATGAGGACACATCCTATCCACTTCTTGGATACATCACTATAGATCAAAAACCTTTCTCCACTACAAGGTAATGCGAGCCCATGTGGACTGGATAACATTATTCTTAGATCCTTATTTTTTTCATAGTCGTCAATCCACATGAACTTAACTTCATTCTGAGAAAAATTGGTGAGTGAATTAGGTAATTGTGAAAAATATTTCACAAAACATAGATAATATCCAACCACAATAATAAAACTTCATATATCAGTTTCCATTGTTGATCTTGAACAGAATTTAATAAATTTTAATTTTTCTAGATCCATATATATCCCCTCCCATGAGATTATGTGACTGAAAAATAGTACTTTATGATTCCAAAATTCATACTTGGTAAATTTTCCATAAGGCTTCTCCTTTATCAATGTCTTCAATAAAATTTTCAAGTGATATTCATGTTCTTCCATTCTCTTCAAATAGACAAGAATATTGTCTATAAAGACCACAAAAAACTGATTAAGATAGTCTTTAAAGACTCAATTCATTAGATCCATGGATATAGTTGGGTCATTTGTAAGACCAAAAGGCATCACTATAATTTTACAGTGTTCATACCATGTACGGAATGTCGTCTTTGCTATATCCTCTTTCTTTACCCTTAATTGATTGTATCCTAAATGAAGATCAATCGTGGAAATGTATTGATCTCCATATAGTTGGTCAAATAAGTCATCAATAAGGGAATATGATATTTGTTCTTGATAGTTATCAAGTTAAGTTATCGATAATCAATACAGAGTCTCATTGATTGATATTTATTTTTCACAAATAAAATAGGTGCACCCCAATGTGATGAAATAGGGAATATGAATCCCTTGTCAAGCTTCTCTTGGAGATGGTTCTGGAATTTCTTCAGCTCAATTAGGGCCATTCTAAAAGGTGTATTTGAAATAAGCATAATAGTAGATATGAGTTCTATTGAAAAATATCCCTCATGATTCAGTGGAAGACCTAGAACTTCTTCAAAATATACATCCTCAAACTCATGTACAACAAGTGTATTTTTAATGGTGAGTTTCTCCCCTACCATTTAATATAGATAATCTTCCTTTATAGGAATAAGGACCGATAAGATAGAATAAATTTCACCAGGAAGTTCATATTCATCATTGTGTCGATAAATGATTATATATTGATCCAGAATATGAAATGTGACTTCCCTTCCCTTAAAAATTTATATGACCTCAATATAGAGAAATCCATTACATTCCTAGAATCACATCAAATTCCAAAAAAGGAAGGATCATATGATATGAAGGAAGCACATTCCCACAGACCTCATCCAGAGAATAATTATAAACATTTTATGTAACCGTTGTGCCATTAAGAGTTATCAAAAATATCTTCACATCTATTTATTGAGGTAATATGATGATACCCAGAAAAAAGTATTCATAAATAAAAGAGTCGGTGGATCCAAAATCAAATAAAATATTTTCTACTTTAGAGTGGATGGTAAGTGTACCTTTCACCACTTCATTATCATACTTCACAAATCCAATAGTGATTTAATTTTAAATTCCTTTTTCCTTGGCCTTAAGAGTTTATTGACGTTGATCATCATCAATATCTCTTGGATTAGAGAATTTATTAGTATAATTCCCCATTTACTTGTACTTGTAACATTGATGTTTATGAGGTATATTCTATGTACCCTTTTCTCTATTTGCATCATTAGAAATATTTTCCCATCACTTTGGAATTCAACTACCTGATGACCTCCTCTCCCACACATAAATAATTTTCTACTCACATTAATAAAATTTCTTTCATATTTCATTCCAAACATTGATCATAAGAGAAAACAAAAATTCTTTTTAGTGTGGTGATTAGATTTCCCAATGAATTGCATTTTTATCATCTTATCAAACACATAGGGCTGATGGGGTAATCTAATATACATCTCAACCATGAGATCATAGGAAATCATTTCCTCTTAGCTATTGATGTCCCTTTTGGAAAATGACATTCATAGACATAGTTTTAAGCCACTAAAGAATAGATCAATTTTACTATCAGGTTGGATAATAATTCCAAAAACATACCATTCAATTCTTGTAAAATTATCTTTGTAGGTAATAATGGATTCATCATCGTTTTTATTAAGCTCAAAGAACTCATTCTCCATCTTTGTTCTATGAATATTAGGAAATTACATATTGAAAATTAAGTTAATGAACTCGTCCCGTTACATGGATTCAATTTCATCTCTTTGCCTCAAGTTATTTATAATATTCCACTATTTATCATCTTCACCTTCCAAAAAATTTGATTCATGGGATACTTTATCATGTTATGAACATTGGTGAAGTGTAAATATCTTTTCAATGGTACTAATCCATTGTATCTATCGATAGTGGATCATCAGACCCACTAAAAGAAGGTGGACACTATCTCGTGAAGTAGCCAACGGAATGGTGTTCCCTTATTGGTCATTTGAAATTCATATATGATTCATAGCTTGAGAAATTTGTGTAATCATATCTACAAGATTTGTCATTACAGCTCCCATAACAGTTGTTTTCTTAGGAGGACAATCATTTCATTTTCCACCGCATTTAGTAGAATTGCGATACCACTGGGTTCCATCCATTGACTAAAACCATAAAGCATAGTTTGACAGAACTAATAATAGTGGGAAAACCAATCAATCAAGAATAAAAATTAAATTTAGGAAATGTTAATTTTTATCCTAGGTTATTCATGATCATTTATAAAACACTGGGATTGTAACCTACACTTCGTCATATCCTTAGGGTTCTTCTTATTGTTTTCCCATCCTAGTTTTAAATGTTTAACTATACATTTCCTCTAATACATCTATAACGAACCATAAATTACACATATATTTATTAATTAAAAATAGAAGAATATTCATTACAAAATATAAAAAATCCATGACATGACTGTATATTTATAGTGTCTTTAGAAACAAGGATATATAATCAACTGGTTTATAAGACATATTTATTGTCTCCCACTTATTTCGTCATAACTAGACCCCTTCTTGACATATCATACTTAATAAATTTCATCATGACATGGGGAAAGGAAACATATGAAAGGGTGAGATAAAGTTTTCAATTAGGGTAAAAAAGGGAGAAATAAATAATATTATAATCATAATACATAAGAACATAACATTTAAAAATCTCATCCTATATATAAATGATCATGATATCCTATTATAGGATATATCATAAAAGTTCATAAATAATAAATGAAAATAGTTCTAATATAAAACATGGAATTTTTGGCATATACATAGAATGTAAAACAATTTCAAATTAGTAAAGGAACATTTCCAAGACCATAATAGTGGGAAAAATCCATTACTGAATCAAGTTCACTCCTTGTTCCAGCCCTGTATTATTAAACTGAGATCATTTTCCATCCCATCCATGTCTCTCTCATGAGGTATAAATCTTTACCCAATTCATTGAGGGAGATATAGGTTCCACCCATCTCATAATGAAATCAGTATTAAATGTTCCATAAAAACATAAATCATTTATCATATCATAACCCAAGGAATAATATATTTTTCTTAACCATTATTCCATCATAATCCATATAAAAAATGGGCTTTATAAATATAATTACATAAACAAAATAAAACCATTGGAATAATAGGTATAAAAACATGACCCTATTTAAATAATTTCATCTTAGATGGAAAATAATTTTGATAAAACACATGAAATTAATTGTTAAAGAAAATATCCTTTCATATTAAAAACATTTTCTTGTCATAAAATTCCACACAATTTTAAAATAAAATAATTTCATCGAAAATAAACGCGAAATGTTTTAGAGGAAGATTCATGGAAAGAAGACATTATGAAAACGTAAAAATCTATTCATACCATATAAGTTAAAAGAAAACATTCTTCTTGTAATTTTTTCAAAAATTAAAAAAGAACCTTGTATGAAATGTGAAAAAATATTCCTTTCATACAATTTTGTAAAAATTTACCAATGGGTAAAATTGACATTAAACAATATTATTAGTATATAAAGAGTATTTTATAATATATATGTATAAAAAATGGACATGGATGATAAATATACCCCAGTAAATACTTACATATAAAAAATATCAAATAATAATGAGATTACAAAATTATCCCTTACCCGAGGTATGGTTTCTTTTGTATGTATCAAAAGATTATGTATAATGATTTAAATAAACTATTTTAATGATTAAAATTTCATTTTTATTTTTATGATATCATATATTATCATATTATCATACTTTATTAGTAAAATTTCATTCTTACTCGTTATTCAGGTATTATATAATTCATTTTGATACACACGTTTCATCGGATAAGATTTTTTAAGGGTAAAGTCCTGGTCAGAGACCAAGACAAATTTTATCGAATATGTTTCTGTTACTATTCTTATAATATAGTTATATCATTTAAATAATTATATTGGTATAATATATATCATAATTGTTCAGTAAATTGATTTATATAATCATTCTTTTATGAATATCATGTATAATAAATCACATCACATCATACAGATGGTAGGTTGTACTTACGCATGAGAGACGATATCATTCCCATAACTGTTGAATGTTATTGAAGGGGATGGTGTATAATATTTCAAAATAAATAAACTGTTATAACAATCATATATAGTTATTATTTCCATTATTATACCCATCTAATTAAGGTGGTGGCTAAAAACAGATTACACCACGGTGTGGAGATATTAAGCTTTACGTACATGCACATGGTGATTTCATTTTTCGTAGGATGGATAGAAGCTGAAATATGGTTATTTTATAATGATAATAACATATCCATATATAAGTGATTTTTTATTTATTACATTATAATGAAACAACTCAAGAAGATGAGGTAGAAGAAGAATGAAGTTTGAAAGAATCGATTGACGAGATTACCACTTCTTTAATGTACTTCAGATAAATCTCCTCCTAATGTATTATAGTTGGTCTTTGAATAAGACCATAACCACTATAATGTAAATAGGGAAGATGATAAGTTAATTTTTAAGGTATTTCCAATAATAAAGGCTCAAAATTAAGTAGATAGGTTAGGGAGGAGGTTCCCTTTTACAATTTAGGTGAGAGGCACTTTTGGAAACTCCAAAATATTAATTTATAATATAATAAAACCCCATACAAAAACCACCAAAATGTAAAAATTTAAAAATTAGATTACATATAGTTGTTATAACATCAAATAATAAATTTTATACATGTTTTTCTATCAATTTAAACCTTTTTATTTTAATTAACACTTTGTTATTTTACTTATTTTTTTAATAAGGGTAACAAATTTTTAAAAACTAATATGGTAAAATATTAACTTATTTGATATAAAATAGTCTATAATTAAATATCATATAATATTTTAGAATATATAATAATTATTATATACTTGTAAAGATATTTTATGATTTTTAAATAATTTTATAAAACATTCATTTGATAAATAAACAATAGTATCAATTTTGACACTATTTAATTTGATTGATTTTTAAAAATATGAAGAAACATGTTCAATTAGAAAAAAAATATTTTTTTATACTAATAAGACTTCATTTTTATCTATAAAATTATGTTTATTTATTTAATTTCCCAAATTATTTTTATTTTACTATTTTTAATTTCATATATTTTTTATCTCTATTAATAAAATAGTGACAACAAAAGTATTGTGTAATTATTTAATACAATTATTTTTTGAATAAAAATTAAAAATAAAATACCGTTATTAAGATAAATATACAATATTTTATAAGAATAATTTTATTTGAATATATCTTCTAGAAAATAAATTATTAAAAATGTTATACTTATTAAAACATGAATCTGATAAGTTTAACATCACTTTAAATAAAATAATATAAGTGTCATATTCTCTTCTATAAGGCTCCCAAGAGTCAATAACTCGACCCTTGTATGATTATGGTCTAGATATACTTGACCAATAATATTTGGTCATGTGTTAGTGTCTTTTAATGGTTATTACCTTTTTAATACAAATAATTTATTTATTTTTCATCACTTAAATAATTTACGCGTCATCAATGTATAAAACTATAAGATAATTATTTACTTCCTAAATATTACAAATAAATTTACATGAGAAAAAAAAATAGATTTCAAAGGAGTATTTATAATAGATTTTATATTCTTTATAATCTTATATTAAAAATCATACAGTTATTAAAATTTGAGTGAGACATCTTTAACTTTTATTTATATAAAATACATTAAACATCCTAATATCTTCCAATTGGCTTCCAAAGGATACCATTTCAATTGAAGGATTATGTATGTTGAAACTCACTCATACAATAATATTAGGACAAGTGAAAGGATAATTTTATAATATTATCTTTACCCTTAATTACCTGATTTACCATTTTACCGTATTAAAAAAAATTACTGAAGTTACAATTCATACTGACTGAAAATAAAAGGAAGATATCTGAATAATTTGGAACTATTGATTACAAATATGAAATATATTTTTAAAAATTAAAAGCACATAAGGTTCAGTAATTAATTTAAAACAAATCTTTTGTCGAAACGAGCGAAAGTGCTTTAAAAGTTTATACATTGTAAAATATTGAAATGTTTTTACATCTAGATTCAGTGTAAAATAAATTAAAATGTCATAAATTATATTGGAAAATATATATAACATTTATACTTTAAAACCATTGAATAATATAATTTAACCATATAAATTATTTTGATGAATAAAATGTTTTGAATTAAAATTTAGTGTTTTTTTACTTTTCATCAAAACATGAAGGCTATCAGAAAAATATAAAAATTCATCCAAAGTAATTTTTTATATTCCTCTTACAAAGAACATGTTTATGTTGTCATAAAAATCATTAATGTTTATGAGCCCCAATTTAAATTTTTTTTTCCACTGACAGTCCATAAATTAAATTTTAAAAAATAAATGTTTTTATACCTTAAATAGGGGTTACTCATACCCTTTGTCAAAAATATCCATTGGATGAATAAAAAATATTTTATTAAGTACATATACTATATATTGCATAAATTTAATTTACTAATTGTAATTAAATAAATTTATTCATACAAAAATAAAAATATATAATTGATTAATTGTTTCATAAATAATTGGTTCCCAATGAATAAATTTTATACATTAGTTATATTTATTCCCTTAAACCGAACAGATAGGCTATAATGGCAATTTTATACTAAAAGTGTCTCACAATTCTTTTAAAATCATGATTACATGCAATGAAAACTATTGAATGACTAAAATCATTTGAAGAAAATATTTTATAAAAACATTTGGTTGTTACAAGTTCTCTTGCACATATGATTCCTCTACTGAGGCATTTCCATATAGCTCACGACGCATGCACACCAGAGGGCCTCCCCCAACTGGATTTGGTCCATGAACATCCTAAACACCCACATTCATTGGTGTTTCTCTCCTTCACCTGTGGGTCTTAGGGGTTTTAAATATTTAAAACCTCACGTGTCTTGATGCCATGAAGGTAGAGGGAGGTCTAGGCTCTCCCTCCACTCCTATTTAAAGAGGCCATACATCCAATAAAATGGACTGATCAAGAACCCTATACTGTAGTATCGAACACCCACATGGATAACACCCATGACTGAGAAGAGGAAGACACACCGATGAAGAATAGGCTCTTCCAACTACAACTCTTTTATTTTACTTCATTATTTATTTTCAGTCATTTATTTTATTTTCATCATGTCTCATTCTTAGATTATTTCAATGAACCCCATTGAAACGAGGGGTATAAACATTTATGATTGGGTGATTGAGAAAGGACCCCTACTTGTGATGTTTGAGTTTTGAGTTTCACATTTTCAATAAAATTATTTACTTTTTAATTAATAGTTTTCAATTTATGTAATTATTGAATTAAAATTAAATACGATTGTGTTTTATTTTTTTTAAAATATTAAATTTGTTTGATTTAAATATTTAGTCTTCCTTTTATTGATTTTTTTTCCGGTGCCAATTGATTTATCATTTCAAAAATCAAGTAAAGGGGTGTTTTAGTTAATTATAAACACATGAAGAAAGAACAATAAAATAATTTTAATATTTTGGGGAAATCAATACTAGATTGGGTATTGCCTTAATAATTCATCGATTGAATGTTGTAATTTATAAATTTTGATAAATCTAAATCAATGTTGAAGAAATGAAACAATTTTTATTTCTTTCACTTACTTATTATTAATCAAAAAAAAGTATTGTTTTCTTAAAAAACACTACATAGTCTAAAAAGGGTATAACCAAACCTAAATCAAATAATCTCTTCCTGATCTAAATTTCACCAACTTATAAGTTATATTTCTTTATATTATTTACAACCATATTCTTTGTTTTATTTTTTCATTAGTTGAAAATGGATTAAAACACTACACTCTAGAGAAAACTTTTTCATTTCAATATACTATATGCTTAGAGGAATTAAATTTCTTTTTCCACACCCCATGATAGGTGCGTGTCAAATTGATTAAAGTGAGTTTCTTATAAAATGGGTTTGGGGAAATTTATTAATATAGATTCACCTTATATATCCTTGATTATTGAAATGACTGACATGATGTCAGTTTATGACCAAATGATATAAGAAATGTGTAATTTAAAGATAATTGGTAATTTTCCTAATTTACAATTGAGTCTTGTGATGCGATATTGTTTTATCCTTACCGATATGCCCAATGATTCAAGTTGTAATGATTATATATCTGGATATTCCAAGTGGTTCACATTGTAATTATTATACATCAGGCAATTCCTAGTGACACGTGATGAAATGCTTATATACTAGGCTTGTCCCTAACACATACTGAAATGATTATATACTGATCTTGACCCAGATACATGATGAAATGGTTATATAATAGGGTTGGACATGATAAATTTTATACATCTAATATATGATCTTATCTTGTTATTATTTGTAAAATGTTCATATAGAAGGCTTGAACCTGATTTTTATTATTTATAAAATCGATGTATAGTTATGGTTGTCATGGTAGTGAGACATTATTAGAAACTATAACACCCATAGTTCTTAAGGAATTTTTTTTTGAATAAATTAAATTTTAATTTATATTTTTCAATTAATTTTGTAAAACATGATTTTGCAAGGAATGTATTCAGTTAACATTACCTAGAAAATCTTCTTGGTGTACATTACATGGAACATCCACTTAGCCTATGTTACATGTAACACTGATATTTCTATGAAAAATTATTTTGTTATTATAATTTTTATAATGGGAAAATTTTAACCTAACTTCTAAACATATTAATGGTAGTAGTAATAAATACATTTCAAATATAGTTTAAAATGGTTTTATATAAATAAATTATATTGATAGTGAATCATATATTTTTTTTGGGAAATTCCTTATATGTTTAAAAATACTATTTTTGCAAATGAACTGCTTTTTAATTTCCTTTTGTGAAAAATAATAAATTTATTTTTATAAATATTTATAAATTTAATATTATAAAATAAAATTAATTTTTGGACTTATAATTTCGAAATTATCTAATGGTAAATTTTTGGTATTTTTCTGAGAAACTTAATTTTTGGATGAATAGTGAAAAAATAATGAATTTTAATTCAAAGCTTATATTTCATATTATTTATTTAAAAGGATAAAATATTTTATAAATTGATTTAAAATCATAATTAGATCGTATTTTTATTAATTAATTTAATTTATGTCATTTTAATGAATTTCACTTTGAAATTGGGTATAAAAACACAACAATCTTTAAGACATTTTTACATTATAAACCCGGAGTGTCGTCTTGTCGACGGGATAATTTTTTTTAATATATACCAATAATGTGAGTATAAATTGAAAAAATGGATTCCATATTTTCAATCATAATAACTTATAATTTATAATTAGATTAAATTAATTTCTTAGCAAAATTATTAGTGAAAGTGACTAAAATTAATTACAATGATTAAGAGAAAAATTAGGTTAACAAAATATTAAACCTTAAATTTAAGAACCAAAATAGACTAGAAAATTTTCAAAATCCCATTTTATGGAAATTATCAGACATTAGACTTCCATTTTTAGTGTGGTTGGTTTCTTTGGACTTTTTAGGCAATAACATGGGTAAACCAAGCTGATTTTCCAAAATGCCATGTGTGTCCTTCTCCTTTTATATAAAAATCCATCACCTCTCAATCTTCTACACACATCTCAAACCGCTTATGTTAGGAAAATATATACCCAATCCCCTTAAAAAATTCCCACCCTTCTTACTAGAATCCATCCTTTGGAATAAGTCAATCTAATGAATCCTTTTGGCACAAACTAAAAGGAGTTACCTGATTAAGATGTTACAAGTTCTCTCAAGCTCCTTTGTTTTATTTTATTTCTCCCCTGCCAAAAAACACTTTATTCAATGGATGAATAAAAAAATAATTATATTAAATAAACTAGGATTTTTTAAGCTCATTATTCAACATAAACTTACTCACACCTTAATCTAATGGGTAACAAAATTACTATTTATGTGTATGGCGAACTACCGCCTCACTAAACGACGATTTTCTATTTTTCCTTACTACCTAAAATGGTGTAAATTATGATAGAAACTATATTTATATACGATATTTATGATATTTATTATTTTCTTGAGATTCTGTAATCCTTTTACAATACATATTTTTATACTCCCCATTTTGTGTAAATACAATAATTTCTTTTGACGAAGTGTGGACTACCGCCCTCTCAAAGCATTGTGATTTGTTCACACACTACATAGATTGTATTAAGGAAGTGTTTATTGAAATTATATTATATTTATTATATAATAATTATATTGTAAAAATCATATATATATAGACACGCACACACACACACACATATAAAATTATGTAATTTACCTTATTTCTTTCAATACGACAATAAAAACTGAAATAATGTTCATGTGTACATACAACATACAATCTCCACGAAATGTGTATTAATTTTCATAATTTTATATTGGATATATTATTATAAAAAACAAATACTGAATATAAATGATATTTATATCATTACGTACATTCTATAAATCATGATATAAGTATAAAGACAAAAGATTTATTAAATTAAGACACGTGTGACGAACCAAGAGAATATTAATTGAAGTGAATACTTAACATAGGATTTTTAATTTTATATTTATTATAAAATAGGTTATAATGAGTACTACAAGATTCAAGACACGAGATAGGGTGATTTCATCTCAATATTTATAATCGTGAGAAACATGATTCATTCACCGCCCATTCCATTTGTGTGGTTTATATAATATCCATGGATCTATTCAATGATTTTTATAATTAAATTTATGGGTATTTAAATATATATTATGTTGACTTTTTTCATGGGTATAATGTTTCAAATGATACCAAATCAATAATAAATTTTCCTTAAATTTTCCTTTATTGATACACATGTTTTATTTGGAACCTATATTTTTTTAGGTGTATATAAAAAAATTATAATTGTTATATCATGAATATAAATCATTTAATTATATTTTAATCTTCTTTTAATTTAATTTTATTACATAGAGATTATGATCCCAAGTTACCATGTGGTAATAATTTATTGAAACAATCTCATAATTTATCAAGATTGTTTATTATTACCCTTTATTGAGATATTGTGATCATTCTCTAAAGGAAACGCACCAGTTTCATTATCAACAGTTTATTCAAGGAATATCCATGTATTAGTACCATTTTACAACTCTTTGGTACATAAAAAATGTTTTTAATAAAAATATGACCTTATTTATCTCTTTACTCAAAAATATGTTTTATTAAAAAACCATGTTTTATAAAATATTTTAAAAAACATTATCAAATGATCCTTGAAGATAATTTTCCAGGAAAAATGATTTTAAAAATTATTTAAGGTTTTATAATATTAATTTTTATGTTTTCAAATCTATTTTCAAAGAAAAATACTTATAATAAATTTGTATGGTTTAAAAATAGTTTTTTCAAGGGAGAAAATATATTTTACTCAATAAATGTTTTTAAAAGAACATTAAAAATTATTTCCCACCTAATATAACATCCATTGGTGTTACACATGCCTTTATGTGGAAATTATTCAATGTTTAAATTCATATTCTTTCTCTAAATGGATTATATTTTCATGGCATGATTTTTATAGAAGTCTTTTATATTCTATGGGTTATATGCTCTTGAAATATGCTTCCTTTATTGGGTCATGCTTTGATGAAATGATTTGAAACCTCTATTTTTTCATAGGTTAAGATATTATTACATGTTTGTGACACCCATTTCATGTCATTGTTGGTGATATGATTATTTTGGATCTTTACGAATATGTATTAATGATTTCATTAAGAGATGGGTGGGACCTATATCTCCCTCCATTTAATTGGGTAATGATTTATATCTCATGAGATAGACTAAGATGGTGTTGGTAATGAAAGTTGACTTCAATGATGGATGTTATATTTAACCATGACAACCAAGATGGTATGAGGAGTGAACTCATGGTACTAATATGGCCATGGGAGTGAACCATGACTAAAAAGTTGGTATGGGGAGAGAACCCATACTACCAATATGGTCTTTGGAGTGATTCATTGGCTATAATATAAATCATACTATATATGCTTATGTGGTATCTATAATTCCTTCTTTTATTCCTATGTTATTATTTCATGGATTATGTTCATTATTTCCCTATGATTAATGTATTATAAACTACCAATAATTATTCCATGTTTCATTCATATGATCTTTGATATGCAGGGTGCATTCTTCTATTTTTATGATCATGTTCTCATAAACTTACTCTCTTGATTATTCTTACATATCTCCCTTGTTTAACCTTACTAATAATACGAGTCAACCCCTTTTTATGTTACCTTCCCCAGGTTATGAAGATATGTATTATGTTTGATGTGTCTAAGAAGGGTGATAGTCAAGATGAACCTAGTGGGAGATAATGTTTCTCATTTATTTACTAATGATTATGTTTTACAGTTTCCAAAGGCCCTTTACTAAAATTGTCTTTGGGTATATATTCGTATAATTTATTAAGTATTCCACATAATTTATTTTATTTTAATGTATGCAAATAAAGGGGCATTGGCATTGGGGAAAAGGTTTAGTTAACCTTTAAAACCTTGGATGATAAGACCTTAGTTCTAACCCTAAGGTCATGTTTAGGGATAAGTATACAGATATGGAAAAATAGAGGAAAATTTACAAGAATTTTGGTAAATTATAGAGTGTTTGGTTTCCAAGAAATACATCCTTTCCTGGATACTATAATATGATGTGGCTCAGTAAAATATGTAAATAGGGGTAACAACTCCCAAAAGATGTTCTGGGCCTAACATAGGTTAATCTAGTACATGAAAACTGGCCAGGCGACACACATGATTTGGAAATTTTGGGGGATATGATTTAGAATTTCAGAAAAACTTTATGAACCATCATGAAGGGTTTAAATAGAAGTTGGTTACAGATAACCTTAGATAAACCTAAGGCATCATAGATTAAGGAACGTTCCACAATTTACACAATATATAAGCGTCTTTTCGAGATATTGTGGTTCCTCAATATGATAGAAATTTCATACTATGTTATTTAGCTTTTAGTCAATGGATGGAACCCGAAGAAACCACGTTAATGATGAGTATGATGGAAAATTAAATTGTTTTCATCCTAATAAACTGAATGCAATGGTATCTAGAATTAAAAACCTCATTTCTATACCCACATATATTTCCCAAGCTGTGAATTACGGTGGAGCTCTAATTAAGAAAATTAAGGAACAATATTCTATTGAGTATTTCAAGAGGCAACACCCCCTTACTTCATAGATTATTTTGATCCACATGTTTCTAAATATTGGACCGGTACTACTAAAAATATATTCTTTGTTATCCAGTGGTTGGATTAGTATAAATTCATTCAAGATGCTTATTGTTTAGAAGTTGAAACAGACAAGTGGTGGACTCTAATTAAGAAAACAAGGTACCAAGATCAGATTGAACCCATGGATTGGGATGAGTTAAATAACTTATTATTAAATAATTACTTTCCAAAGATTCCAATTACCAATATATCAAAATAATTCCATGATTTTATGAAAAGGGATTATGGGTATATTAGTTCCAAAGAGGCTAATTTCATGAGACATATGAGGTACACTTCAGGAATTATCATCCAAAATGAAATTAAAGTTGATAGTTTCATTAGGGGATTAAACTAAGGTCTCAAAAAGGTTCTATCTATAAGAGAATTTAGTATCCATATAGAGATTGTGAATTTTGAAATCAAGGTTGAAATAGAAGCTGGTGTCACATATCAATCCCATGGTTTTGACAATAAAAGAAAGATGGAGTGTAAAGGAAAATCTAAAAACCACAATGAGAAGAAGATGAGATTTACTTTATGCTCTAAGTATGGGAATAAGTATGGATGACATTTTCTTAAGGGGTAAAATAAATGTTTTATGTGTGTAAGGGAATTCCATGAGGCATTTTATTGATAACATATAATGAAAAAGTCAGAATACTATGTGAATAGAGAACAAAACACAGAATGCACCTCCCACGACTTAGTGCAAAAACTATAAGGAGAATGAGAATTTTTATAATAACTTCACAAACCCAAGGGATAGTGATGATAATCAACATCATAATCCTCTTATGTTGAGGTAAAGGGGAAATATCATTCAATCTATATTTTTATGAGGTTTCTAATAATGACATGATGAATAGTGCACTTACCATCCACTCTTGAACAACTAATGTCATATTTGATATTGGATCTACCCACTCTTTCATATCTAATGAATTTAATAAGGGTGTTGTGATTCTACCAAAACTATTAGATATGGATGTAGTAGTTAAATCCCCTAATGGTATGATTATTTCATCCAAAGTATATAATTCCTCTCCAACTGAAGTTTGTGGGAATTTAATTCCTTTAAATATTTTCATTCTTTATTTGATTGAATTTGATGTTATCATAGTCATGGATTGGATTTCTATGCATAAATCCCACATAAATTGTCAGGATAGATAAGTTATGTTTGATATTTCAGACTCTCCTATGATCATCCATCCTTGTGATGAAAATTATAAACTTCATATAGAGATTATATCCAGTGTGTGGGACTTAATTTATATTCAAAAGGGTTGTTTTTATCAAATGGTTGGGGATCAAATCGACATCGATGATATTCCTATTGTTTGAGAATTTTTTTTGTATTTCCTAAAGATTTTCATAGACTTCCACAAAAGCATGGAGTTCAATAATCAATATAACTCATACCTCTTTCCTCAACAATTTCAAATACTCCTTATAGAATGGCCTAGATTGAGTTGTAGGTATTGAAGAAGAAAATCCAAGAAAACCTTAATAAGGGAATCATTTAGCCAAGTGTGTAACCTTGGGGTGCATTTATTTTTTTTCAAAATAAATATGGATACATGTGACTCTGCATTGAGTATTAGGTGTTTTACAAGATCAAAATCATGAAAAGTAGTATGTTCCCTGTATTGATGACTTGTTTGATCAACTGTGTAGATCTCAATACACTTACCTAATTGACCATCATTTTAGATATAAACACTTGAGGTTAAATAAGGTAGATATAACAAATATGAATTTCTATATAAGTAATGGAAACATTGAATATATAATGATGACTTTTCACCTTACTAATAGCCTTATTATCTTCATGGATTTGACGAATAGATTCATAGATATTACCTCGAACAATTTGTGGTACTCTTTATAAATTATATTCTTATCTATTCAAGAAGTAAGTAATAACATAAAGATAAATTGATAATTGTACTAAATACCCTAATAAAATGGGAACTATATGAAATCTTCACAAAGTGTAAATTTTGTATACAAAAGGTCCCATTTTTGGGTCATGTAATATCAAGAGATAGCATCGTTGTATATCAATCAATTGTTGAAGTTATTAAATGCTTGCCTAGACCAACCATGATGACTGAGATCCATTGATTCTTTTGTTCATCTAGATATTATTTAAGTCTTGTAGATAATATCTCATGGGTATCTAATCCTCTAACCATGTTACCTCATAAGGGTTTCAGGTTACTTTGGACAGATGAATGTGAGGAAACTTTCTAGGAACTTATGAGAAGGTTAGTTAGTGAACCTATGCTTACATTACACTATAGTGGATAAGGGTTTGTAATCTATTGCAATGATTCCAAGAATGAATTAGGATACATTATTATTCATAATAACATGTTTATCGCTTATGCCTTGATGCCCTTTAATATTCAAGAGTAAAATTATCCAACTCATGATTTGAAGTTAGAAAAGGTAATTTTTTCATTAAAGATACAGATGAATCGTATTTACGGAGAAAATTTTGATATATATACCGATCATAAAACTATGAAATATATATTCATATATAAGGAGTTTAAAAATATCTAGAGAATATTGTTAGTGTTTTTAAAGAATTATGAATGCTTAATAAATTACCACCATGGGAAAGTGAACAAGGTGGCTGATGCTTTGAGTTGAAAGGATCATTCTAGATTATCCATGATGAGGACCACAAAATATCTAATATTTCTGGATTAAAAAAAGGATGGATCTAGAAATCTTGAAGGAAGGGTAAAAATCATATCTTTCTGAAATGATTTTTCAATCCTCTATCTAGGTGTATATTAAGGTGGTATATAAGGAAGATTTAGTGTTTTAAAAGAAAGTCAAATATGTTTCTGATTTTATCCTTGAAAAGGATGAAATGATAAGGTTCCAGAGATGTGCATGTGTTCCTTCCATACCAAATATGAAGAAGGAACTATTAGAGGAAGATCGTAGTTCTTAATTTTATATTCATCATGGAAGTACAAATATGTATATGGACATGAAAGAATACTTCTAGTGGGATAGAATGAAGAGGGATATCAGATAGTTTGAACCTCAGTGCTTGGTATGCCACAAGTTAAGGTTGAAAAACAAAATTCAAAGGTGTTGTATCATTAATTACATATACTATAATGGGAATAGGATAACATCACTATGGATTTTTTCATTATACTACCCATTTACTCTAAATGGTTTAATTCTATATGGGTGGTAGTTGAACACCTTACTAAGTTAGAACACTCCATATCTATTAGAGAGGACTTATCTCTAGATAATCTATTCCAGATATACATTAAATTTTTTTATGTCAACATTGAGTACTATGTTTTATTGAATAAAATCAATATCTAAGGTTCACCTTAATGTTATGGTGAAACCTTCAACAAGAACTTGATTAAAAATTGTGTCTCATCACTAATTTTAATCCTCATGCAGATGTTAAATCTGAAATAACAAATAAAACCCTAGAGGATTTTTACAGATATTGTTCTCTAGATTGAAAATGTGTTTATGATAAAAATCTTCCAGTAGTTTAATTTTCATTCAATAATTGATTTCACTAAGGATCTAGATGAAACCTTATGAATCCCTTTATGGGAAAAATTTATAGGTCCAACATGATGGGATGAAGTTAGATAAAGAAAGCTATTAGAGCCTGAGATCATAGAAGAAATGGTTGATAAAGTTAGAACCATTCAACAACATATCAATGAAGCTCAATGTTGAAAAATATACTAATAACCAAAAAATTATTTAGAAATTGATGTTGTTGAAAAGGGGTTTATGTGAATCTCGCCCTGGAATAATGTTATGTGCTTTCAAAATAAATGGAAACTAATCCATAGGTATATCGATCTCCTTGAGATTTTTGATTGTATCGAGATGGTAATTTATTTTATAGAACTTATTCAACATATCACTCATGTCCATGATGTGTTCCATGTATCTATACCTAGGGAGTAAATACATGTCCCTTGACATGTACTAAACTCATAGGTTATACCACTATAGAAGGATGTTTCTTAGGAATAACAAGTAGTTGAAATTTTAGACCAACAAAGAGAATGGTCTACAAAACATGAACACTCAACTGGTCAATGTTGTTTTGGGAAATCACCAGTTAGAGTGATATATTTGGTAACTTGAAGATATGATGAAGCATAATTATCCTTAGTTTTATTACTTGAGTGGTGACTTTTTAGGGAGAATTTCATTTTTAGAGGGGTAGAATGTATCACCCCAAGTTTTTGTGGACATTTTTTCAAATAAATTAAGCATTCATTTTTGTATTGAAATTCTCTATGTCAAAAATTCCTTTCACATTTCTGTGTCATATGTTACACAGAACATCAAATTTCTATATATACCACGCAACATCGATGTTTCTACGAAATATCAATTAATTGTTAAAATTATTTTAATTAGATTATTAAAACCATTCCATTAAACATAGTAATATGAATATTAATAACTACTTTGGAAATATATTTTATACTAGTTTTTTATAAATAAAACATATTGATAAGGAAGGATATAATTTTTGATAAATTCCTTCCATGTTTAAAAATCTTAATTTTACAAAATGAACCTATTTTAATTTACTTCAATGAAAAATAATAAAATGAATTATCAACACATTTATAAATTTAATTTCGTAAAATAAACATCAATTTTTAACTTATAATTTATAAATTATCCTTGCAAGATTTTTTGTATTTTCTACGAAACTACATTTTTGGAGAAGAGTGAAAAATAATGAATTTCAATTCAAAATTAATGTTTCTTATAATTTATTTATAAGAATAAATTAAATTTAAAATTGTTTTAAAATATTAATTAGATCTTATTCTTATCAATTAATCCAATTTTTGTCATTTTAATCAATTTCACTTCGAAATTGGGGATAAAAACATAGCAAACATTATGATATTTTTACACTAAAAACTTATAGTTGCATCCCAATAGCAGGATTTTTTTAAATTAATTTCTTAAAATTTTCTTATTATAATTAGTAAAAATGGATACCATTATTTTTATCATCATAATTTATAATATATCATTTGGTCAAATTAGTTTTTTTAATCAAAAATATTTTAGAAAGTGATTAAAAATAATTACAATTATTAAGAGAAAAATTAGGTTAACAAAGTACTAAACATTCAATTTATGACCCCGAATGACCAATAAAAATTTCCTAAACCTATTTTATGGACATTATTTATACATTAAAATTACATTATTGAGTTTATTTTTTTTTAAATGACTTTATTTTTTTGGTAAAAACGTGGTTTCAACTAACTTGTTTTCAAAATTTCCAAGTGTGTCCTTTCGCATCCCTATAAAAGGGAACCACCCATAACTCTTCTTAGCATATCTAAAACCAAATTGGTTCTACTAGGATATAGTCAACAAAATTACCAATATCCCTCATTTCTTATTAGAATCCCTCTTGGCATAAATCAATCCATGGAAGTCGTTTGACCCAAATCAAAAGGCATTACCTGATTAAGAGGTATACATTTCTCAATAACATCTTTCTTTTATGTTTCTTCTCCACCCCATCCACTCTATTTTTTCTCTGATTGTAAAAACCCAATATCTTAAATAAACTTGGTCGTTTTTAAGAAAATGGATTGACCTAAAATTACACACATCTACATCTAAGGGATAATGAACATACTGTTTAGGTGTATGACAAACAACCACCTCACAAAATGAAGATTGTTCATTTTTCCTTACCGCTTATCATTATGAAAATTATGATGTAAAATATATTTATAAATGTTTTATATAATATTAATTATGTATTTAATATCATTTTTTTACAACACATATCTTTATAATTTTTATTTTTTGTAAATATGAAAATTTCATTGGAGGAATTGTAGACTACCGCCCCCTCAAAGTGATTTGATTCATTCAAAAACTACATGGAATGTATTAAGGATGAGTTTATCAAACATATATGATATATATGATAAAATAATTATTCTATAATGATGATATATTTATATACATATATATAAAAATATTTTATTTAACTTCTTTCTTTCAATATTCCAATAAAAATAGAAACACCATTCATCCATACGTATGACTTATCGTCTCTAGAAATAGTGTTTTTTATTTAATACTTATATAATATATTGATTATTATAAAACAAATATAATGAATATAAGTGACATTTATATCATTATTTACATTATTTAAATCATGATATAAGTTCAAGGACCAAAGATAGAATAAATTAATACACATGTGAAGAACAAAGAAGATATTTCCCGAAGTGAAAACATTACATAGGATTGTTAATAAGAGGATAATATAAGGTCATAATAAAACCATATATGTTTTTAGATATAATAATATGGTTCATTAAAATATTTATAATAAACTTATATTTATTATATTGTATTTTATAATGAGTACAAACTGAGTAAAGCCATAAGGTAATGGGATTTAAGCTCACTTTTTATTTCTATGAAATACAAGCTTCATTCACCACCCATTACTTTTTTTTTGTGGTGTGTATAATACACATGTATGTATTAATTTATTCTTATAATTGAATTTATGGGTATTTACCTACCCATTATATGATCTTTATTTCATGAGGATAATTTCTCAAAAGATACAAAATCAGTATGAATTTTTTTTCTCAATTTTCCTTCATTGAGACACATGTTTTATTATTCACCCAAAATATTTTTATGGGTTTATATACTACAATTTTACATTTTATATATTGAATCTAATTAATTTAATGATACATTAATTTTAATATAATTTCATTTTCTTCCATATAGATTATGATCCCATGTTACCATGTGGTAAGAGTTTATTGAAACAATATGATCATTTATCGAGATTGTTTATGCTTTTTTATTCCTTTAATAAAATATAATGATCCATAAATCAAAAAAAAACTAATTAGTTTCATTATCCTATATTTATTCAAGGTATCTCCATGAATTAGTTCCATTTCCCACTCTTTGGTACTTAATAAAATGTTTTTAATAAAAATATAACTGTATTTTCCTATTCGGTTGGAAATCTATTTTATTCAAATCATGTTTTCCAAAGTGTTTTCAAATGAACCTTGATGTTCATTTTCAAGGAATTTTTTTTAAAATGATTTATTGTTTTCAAGGATTCCTTTATATGATTTCAATTTTTTTTGAAATAAAAATGTTTTCAAAAATGTTTTATGTTTTAAAGAGGAGTTTTCAAAGTAAAAAGTATATTTTCCTCATTAAATTTTTTAAAATATCATTCAAAATTATTTATCATTTTAGATAACATTCATGGGTGTTACTCATAACTTCATATAGAAATTATTCAATGTTTTCATTCATATGATTTCATAGAATGAATAATGTTTTGAAGGAATTATTTTTTTGAAACCTGTTCCTCATCTACATGTTATATACATTTGAATCCCCCTTCCTTTCATGGGTTATGATTTTATGAAATGATTAGGAAACCTATATTATTAAAATGGAAAAGATATGATTACAAGTTTATGAAACCCATTACATTTAATGGGTTATGATAAGATTATTTATGATTTGCAGAACATTTATGTACAATTTAATTATGATATAGATGGGACCAAGATATTCCTACAATTCATTGAAAAAATATTTATATATCATGATTTAGACTAATATGGTCTTGGGAAAGAACATTGACTACTACGATGGCCATTTGAGTGATCCATGACTACCAAAATGATATGAGGTGTGAACTCATGCTACTAAGATGCTTATGGGAGTGAACCATAACTACCAAGATGGTATGGGGAGTTAACCTATACTACAAATATGGTCTTGTAAATGGTGATGTAGATACTATAGAAATAATATTATATTCTTATATGTTCACCCCAATTCCTTATTTAATTTCAATTTTATGCTTTCATGGATTAAGTTCATTATTTCCTTATGATTCATGTATTATGAACATCCATGCTTAATGATATGTTTCATGTATATGATATTTGATATTCAGTGTATGATCTCCTATTTTCATGGTCATGTTATCATATGCTTATGAAAATGATTATTCTTACATATCTCCCTTATTTACCCTTACAGAGCTTCTGATCTCCCCCTTTTATTTCTACTTCCTAGGTTATGTAGATATGTATTATATTTGATGTGTCTAAGAATGGTGATAGGAAAGAAGAACCTAGTGGTAGATAATGTTTCTCATTTATGTATCATTGTTAATGTTTCCATGTTGACCAGGGCACTAGACTACTATGGTATTTGGGTGTCTATTTGAATAATGTTTTAAATATTTCTCAAAAGTTATGTAATGATAATGTATGAAAATAGAGGGTCTTTATAGAGACATCAAAGAATGGTACTAAAGTTGGTTATGTAAAATCATGGTTATATGGTTAGGGTTGGAATGGTCATGAGAAAATCTCATACGTATTCTAGCATAGTGAAAAATTGTGTTGATGTGGTTTTTATATAATTGATTAATTATTTAACACTCATATGTATTGCATTATTTCATAATCTTATTAATAAACTCTTTATTGTTTGATATTGTGGTGTTGAACAACTTAGTTTTGCAGACATCCTATTCAGGTGATTATTTGGTACTCAAGAAGATTACATGGATGTAGTATTTGATAAAAGAAAAGGACCTTGTTGTAGACTGTTTCTTGGAAGATGGGATGGGGTTTAGAGATGAGATCGATAAGGGGCTTGGAACCGGGGACTTTTTGAGTCATTATTTTAAAATTGATATTATTTTATATATAGTACTGGTATTATGAAATTTATTTACATTTGAGCCTATCATTCCATTAATTTTTTATTATTAATTAGATTATTCAGTTGGATTTTATTATTAAGTTATTCCTCTATATTGTATTATTTCCATTATTTCCTCTACTCTCATATTTTTTGTTATATAAATATTATTCCATGTGGTAACTATGTACCCACAGTGTATAGACTACCTTCTATACTTTTCACACCACTGCTAGTCGTTTAAATCCTTTGGAATTCGAGGAGGTGGACGTGATATCCCATAGCAACCTGTTTTGTCCACGTGAGACAATGTTTGATCGAGGGATATTACAAAATGGTATCAAAGTAGAAGGATATCAATTTCTATTTCTTTACAATTTGGAAATGTTATAATTGAGACTACGATGTGTCGGGATATGTTATTGAGATTGTTCACGGGAGTAGCTGACATAGTTTTCGGGGAAAATCCATGGTCCTTAGGATTGTATTTCTATTTATATTGTTTGCTTGTTACAGTTGAGGTTATTTTACCTTGGGTGATTAACATGTTGTTTGGGGTTATTATTTTATGATGTTATTAGTTTTTGTGATTTATTCTCATGGACTGCTAAAACACTATATGATTATGAATACATTATGATAGGAACATATGGATATGTATTGACATGAATTATTAATTATTGGTACATATTTATTACATGTATGATATTTGATAAGATATACCTTTTATATCTGATAAATGAAACAAATGAACTAATGTGTCTTGTTAAAAAACCCTCAATCCATGTTTAAAGAGACCAAGAGTAATTGGTCCTTTATTTTTATAACCAATTGAGGTTAACCTTTTTGTTATAGTATGTGTTCTAAAGAGTATGTTTGTCTTGTATAGAAAATTCCTCATTATCTTTGAGTTGAGAATCAAGAGAGTGGAAACCAATACACACCTAACCCATATGAACCTGATATATCTATTGATCCTTAGGATAATATGGATGTCTAGCTCTATGTCATCTTCCTGAGGGTTATGAGATCCTTAAAAGATAATGTCTTCAAACTGTTCCTTTAATGTCTGAGCTAATTATAGAGTACCAGCTACAACATCCATATAATTTTAATAGAGAGGGAGGCCACCATGTAGCCGAGTTTTGGATCAATTCAAAACAAACAATATTTAAAATTATTGAGACATCCATAGACAAGAGGTTAAAGTTTTCTGAAAATATACTTCATGGACTAGCCATGTTTTAATGAGAAATTTTATAGAAATAAGAGAAGAACGAGTAGTTATCCTAGAATTAATTTAATATGATGATACTGAGAAATTTATATCCTGATATGTCATGGGATGAGAAGTCTCATGAGTACATGTACCACAAATAGGAGGGCATGTGAGTGGTTGAATTCAACTTCCACATCACCGACCATAGGGGATTTGTTACATCTTTATTATATGATGAGATCTATATGGATATACATTTTTGGAACGGTCTCTCCTAGGAGATGAGGTTACATGTGAATGTTTTCTATTTGAGCAATTTTGCAGAAGTGATGAATCAAGAACTCATCAAGGAATGAAACTAGAGAGAGGCCTCGAGCAGTGGCTAGGCTATTTCAGTAAGGGAAACCAAGCAATCTTTTTTCTAATGGAATGAAGCATCGCTATGATAGTTTTTTCAACTAAATAGTGCGAAGAGAAGTTAGGTTAGTGGGATTCCATCTCAGAATCATATTTTTTGTAGTGCTATTAATGAGGAAAGATGTGCCACAAGAGGAATCAGTTTCCATATCTCACATTTTAGTGTCATGATTGCAGTAGGATGGGACACCTCTATATTTTTTAGGGGCATATCATAGAAAAGAATTATTAGGGGATTAGGATAGGTAACCGATTATAAGAAAGACTCAACTTCTTCTCATCATATAGATAGATGGAGTTACGAAGGATTATCTGGTCAAGGTAGGGGGAATGGTAACCAAGTGATGAAATATTAGAAATAAACATAGAAAACATCAAATGGGATTCCGAATGAATCCTAGGTAAGAGGTTATAGTCAACTACAGGTTATCTAGAATACCATGACCCGTCTGGATTTAAGATCGTAAATGATTTGAGGTGTGATTCTTATATCATCTTCCCTCACTTTCATTTTTTTGATACAGGGGCATCACATTCCTTTTTATCTTATCATTTTGTAAATAGAATAGACTTGTATGTAGAATGATTGGATAGTGGTTTTGTAATTAATACACCATAGGGAGTATGGTTAGAGAATATAAAATATTTCAAGGTGCTTTAACTAGAGATTTTTGGTCACTGTTTATTTAAGGTACCATTTTTGCATGAAATAGAGAGCATCAATTTGATTCATACTCTGGATTGAGTAGTTCTATACCTGGATCATATCAACACATATTTTCGCAAAATTACATTTCTATCTCATGAAGGAGGAATTTATTATCACCTGAGTGAGTAGGATCTTAAGGTTGTCCATAAAAGAAAAATTCAGTCCATATTGGTTTGTCTCTCAATTCAGATAGATGGTTTTTCTCAAGACAATATTAGAATTTATCATGATTCATTTCCTATATAGATCGACCATTTTTAGGTTTTATTTCTTGAAAATATCAACACATACCATCTGAGTGAGAGATAATTTTCACAATCCAGTTGGTTCTAGGAGAATATCTAATTTCTATCTTTTTTTTAGAATGGCACTGGTAGAGAAGTTGGAGATGAATGTTTGGTTGGAATATCTGGAAACAAAGGGTTTAATTGCGCCTAGTACATCTCCTAGGATTCTATAATTTTTTTATCCAAGATGGATGATGGGTCTTTATGCTTATGTGAGGATTGTTGGAGATAGAACCAGATTAAGGTCAAGAATTGGTATCCCCATACATGTATTGATGATCTCTTCGATTAGTTGAGAGGTTCTAAGATCTTCTCCAAGATCAAAATGAAATTATGATACATCAATTTTATTGTGAGACTCTAGAACATAGATAATACTTTTTTAAGAGTAATAATGGCTTATATAAGTTCTTGTGGATGTCGTTTAGGTTGACTAATGCACGGGTGGTATTCATGGTTATGATGAATCAGATATTTTATTATTTTATGGATGGGTCTGTGGTAGTTTTTTAAAAAAATATCATAGTGTGATCCCATTCAGTATAAGATTATTCAAAACATATTTAAATCATCTTGTGTATACTGATAGATCATTGTATTTATTCCGAGATAAAAAATGCATTTTTGGATTAATAATCAGTGGTTGTTGGGCCATGTCAACTTAGTGGATGTAGTGTTAGTGGAACCTGGGAAATTTTCAGCCATGGTATCATATTTGAATAAAAAAAATGTATTTATGACTCATATATTTCTAGGATTATAAGATTATTATCAATGATTAATTCAATACTTATCTCATTTGGTAGCACCGATTTCCGGGTCAACCAAAAAAGGAGTGATGTTTGTTTGGTTGGAATCATTAGAGAGAGTTTTTAAGAGCTGATTGGTTGGCTTACCTCCACATTAACCTTATATTTTCCTCTATTTATTAAATAATATACCATGTACTATTATATATCTTGAGTGGTAATCAGTGCATTTCTGATGCTGGAGGTTCGAGTGGTTACTTATGGGTCTAGATAGCTATGACCACATTAAAGGAATAACCCTTCTCACGATTTGGAGTTAGAATCAATGGTAAATTCTTTGGGATACTGGAGTCATTATATCATGTGTAAGTTATTTTTGATATACAAAGACTATATGTTCTTGAGGTGTTTATTTTCTTAGTGGGACTTGAAGCATTAGAAGAGGAGTTGGGTCTAGTATCTATAGTCTTAAAACATTGAGTTGGATTATACATCCATTTGGGGAAACATCATTACGGATTCATTGATCCAAATAATGTATACAAAGGAAGTATGAGAATCTTGTGATGAGTAGTGTGTGATGGAACTCTTTATATACATGAATCTAGATGTTAATGAGTATTATGGACAAGTATCTCTTAATTCAGAATCTATTATATGAATTCATTTGGAATTTGTCAAGACGAAAAATTTATTTTATCCAATGGTATTAGTTCTAAGAGATAAATTGTTTAGTGGGAGCCACGGTTAGGATTGTCCCTTGGAATCTAGAATTGTATTATATACCAGTGATGAAAATGGGTTCTTATAGGCTTGTGTGAGGATATTATGATAGAGTTTCATGATTCTAGATGGGTAGTATATTTTTTTTTTACAATGATGTATTATGATCTTCATAGATAGTACTGGTGTTCAAGAAATAAGTATTGTTTAGTGGGATTTATGGGTAGATGTTTAACTTGTCCTTAGGATAAAGTTTAGCATTATATGAAATATGGGATTTTTTGGAATTTTCCAATTCCGGAGTGGAAATGGGATGATGTCACTATGGATTTTGTTAAAGGATTACCCAAGACAACCTATTAGAATGATGCTTTATGGGTGATTGTGGATTTACTGGTGATGGTATCCCACTTATTTCCTAATAGGGAGACCTTCACTATTGATGATCTAGGTAGTCTAAAAATTCATGAGGTAGTTTAGCTGTATGGTGTTATGAGGAGTATCATTTCAGACAGAGATCATAATTTCACATCATGATCCTGGAAGGTCCATCATTATGATTTGAGATCATTGCTTCTTTTGAGTACGACCTATAATCGTCAGACTAGTAGGAAGTCTGAGTGGCTTATTCTAGCTTTAGAGGATATGTTATGAGACTCTGTTTGGTATTTTTGTGGTTTGTTGGGGAATCTATTATAATTCATGGAGTTTGTGATAATAAAATATTTTATGCATCAATACAGATGGAAACTTTGGATTATTTTTAAATAAATTCATTCTGTTCACCTATTTATTGGTTAGAGGTAGGTGATTCAGTTATTTTTGGTCCTAGACTCATGATGGATACATCTATGAATGTTCAGTTGATCAGGAGGTAGTTGGTGACTATGTAGAATATGAAGAAATATTACAATGACCATTGGAATTGAGCTGTGTAGTATGTGTATGGTCATCATGTTTTTATTTATATGTTTTCTAGGTTAGATAAAGTCATATCAAGAAACAGGTAATTCTAATGCCCCGGTTTGTTGTACCATTTTTGTTTGTGGATAGGGTCGTTCTAGTGGCGTGCTAATTAGGCCTTCCACACTGCTATTGTTCCACGCATGACATGTTTCACATGTTGTAGCTCTAAAGATATTATCTAGAACCTTATCATCTATTTGACTTCAAGAATGTTAATATTAGTGATGATTCATCCTTTGAGGAGAATCAAATACAAATAGTAGATTGTAATCACAAGTATCTCTAAAGAAGAACTATAAATTCTTTTCGAGTGTAGTGTAAAAAGTGAGTCTAGGAGAATATATGGGAGGGGGTGTCTGATATGGGAGCAAAGTGGAATGTTTTTTTCATCATGACTCCACAATGATGCTTGAAGAATATTAAGAATTATATGTTATGTGGTGGGTATGTTTTAAGATCCTATCTTTTTCTAGGTGTGTCCCTCAATATGTTTTTTTTGTTTTAGAATTTGTGGCTAACTCTTTTTCAAATATGGAGACCCCTTGTTGGAAAATGTTGCCTATTGTTCAAGGGTAAATGTTTTTTTTGTATTAATGGAGTCTGTGAATAAACTTCTTAAATGTATTTACAAGGTTTTTCCATGATTTGTAAGGTGTTATATGTAGTATGGATCCTTGTGTTAGAAATTTGATTAAAAGCAGTATCTAGGGGATTTAAAAACCATGTAATTTTGTTAAAAAATGTGTAAAATTCTCCATACACATATTTTAAAACCACTAAAGGGATTGAAATGGTTTCACTACATGTAAATGTGAAGAGGTATAAATATTAACTTGAGGCAACAACTTTTTCATTATATCCCAATAAAAAGAAATATAGGATGTTTATAAGAGTTACCCAATGTGTAATATCACAAACAATAGTTTTAGGCTATGTTATGTATTATTTTTCTCTCATTATTATGGTAAATATTTTTCCTCTAGGCCTAGGATGGTTTTACAAGATATTTCGATGCACCATTTCATTTCTATATGTTCTTTTTATGTGATCGATCCCTCTTTGGTATTTGTATTTTCATTTCCATTACTCTTCCATTGTTCTCCATTAGGGTGGTAGAACCTTTGGATGGAAATTGGGTTTGATGTTAATCTTGATCTGACTTGATCTAGGATTCATCTTGTGATTTTATTTTGCTTCTTCATCAATGGTGTCACCCTTTTAAAGTGTTCTATTAATTCCCTGTTAAAGGTAGGGGGTCTAAACATTAACACTATTGTCTATTTAATTGTAATGTATGTCTGATATTGCAACTATGATAACATAATGTGAACCTAAAGTAATAAAATGAACAATTTACTATTCCTTGGAAACCATTTGGATTCAATTCTATAAGAACTAGATTACGGAAACCATTTAGGTGAGTCAAATGTTGATTATAAATGAATTGAATAATTTCATAAATTGTGTTTAGCATGACATGATGAAACGCACAGCCGATTGTTGCCTATCGACCGGTCAAGGTTCCGGTGATCTGCTAATGTGTATAGCAGCACTCGGGTCGTGCGTTTCAAATTGGCACTGTTTCCAGGGAGGCAAGTAATTTATTCAACCATTTGGAGTTATATCTTTTATTTTTCATTTTATTATTTTCTTCACCTATCTCTTTCATCTTTCGCCTTTCTCAAGTTTTCATTTTTTTTCATCCTCTTCTTTTCTTTTTTTGGACCATCAACTCAAACTTCTCATTAATATTTTACAATGGTACACTTTCTTTATTTTCATTTTTATTTGATTTATGACACAAACTAATCTCAAAGATATCTTAGATCTTGACCCTGAGATTGAACGTAGCCTTAGGGCTCGAATCAGACATTCTCAGTCTACGGGAAGTTTCAATATTCAACCAGTTGGTGAATTCCTCTTTTCTGGAAACATTGAAATTGGAAGCAATTCAAATTCAAATATAAAAGAGGAACCAATGGCTGTAAATAATGGAAATGAGATAAATAGAACCATTATAGAATTGGATGCACCTGATATTAACTATCAACAAAATTGTATTGGATACCCAAATCTCGAATCAGACTTTGAACTAAAATCTGGGTTAATTCACTTACTTCTAAAGTTTCATGGATTATCTGGTGAGGATCCCAATAAACATTTGAAAGAATTTAATGTGGTTTGCTCAACCCGAAAACCTAGAAATGTTTCTGAAGATCAAATAAATTTAATAGCATTCCCATTTTCACTTGATGGAGCTGCAAAGGATTGGATGTACTATTTACAACCTAAAGATGAAACATATTGGAATGATTTAAAACGTCTTTTCTTGCAGAGATTTTTTCCAGCATCGAGGACCACTTCTATTCGTAAGGAGATCTCGGGGATCAAGAAGGCACAAGGGGAGTTAATGTATGGGTATTGGGAGCGATTCAAGAAGTTGTGTGCAAGATGCCCACTACACCAAATCAGTGAGCAATTACTCATTCAGTAATTTTGTGAAGGACTCACACATATGGAGAGAAGCATGGTGGATGCTGAAGCTGGAGGAGAATTGGTGGACAAGACACTAGTAGTTGCACGAGCATTGATCAAAAAAATGGCCCAAAAATCCCAACAATTTGGAAATAGAGGTACACCACATGTCAGGGGAGTACATCAGGTAAGTCCTTCTTCTCTTGAAAGTCATTTGATTGATACAATGTAGGAAGAATTGACCACTATGGGGAGGGAGATTTCTTTGGCTCAAAATACATCCCAACCCACTCCATCAAGGCCTTGTGGAATTTGCACTGAGACAAGCCATCCAACTGACTGTTTCCCACAACTACAAGTGACAGAGGATGGTGGAGTAGTATTCCCTGGGAGACCATTTCAGCAGCAACAACAACCATATCCCCAATATAAGTTTGATTCATTTTCTCCAACATACAACCAAGGGTGGAAGGATCAGTTAGACATGAGGTATGTCTATGGAAAACAACAAAGGCCCCCTTTTCAACAAAACTTCCAGTAGCCTCCACCTTACCAACAGGGTTTCCAACAACCCCAAAGAAAATTTGAAGCTCAAACATCAACAAGTAAGCAACAAGGGAATCTCCAACACAAGGTAGACTCTAACACTGATGATATTTTGAAACAAATTGTTCTTAATCGACAGAATGAGTTGAAGAGTCAAGGTTCAGAGTTGAGGGAGGTGAAGACTCAAATGAGCCAGATTGCCACCACCCTCCATGAACTTGTGAGTAAGAATTATGGAAATCTACGTTCCCAAACCACTCCAAATCCAAAGGGGAATGTCAGTGCCATCACATTGAGATGTGGGAAGCAAATGAACGATACATCTGTACCTACCATTCCACCGGGATTCACCTCAACTCCGAAGCAGCCGCATTCCAAACCAACTGATGAGAAATCCAAGGGGAAAGATAAAGGTAAGGAAAAGATTGATGATGTTCCTCTTAAACCCCTTCCTTTTCCCAATAGGGTTGCTCAAACCAAGAAGATGGCTGAAGAAGCAATGAAAAAGGAGGTTTTGGACACATTCAATCGTTTGGAGATCAACATTCCTCTACTTGAAGCCATTAAGAAAATCCCAAGGTATGAAAAATTCTTAAAAGAACATTGTACCAATCGAAGAGGGCTCTAGGGAAATGAGAGGATCATCCTTTGAAGGAATGTATCATCACTCATTACACCAACTCTAGAAATTCCAACAAAGTGCAAGGATCCCGAGACATTCACCATCCCATGTACCATAGGGGAGTTGCACTTCTCTGATGCTCTTTATGATTTAGGATCTTCAATAAATGTGATGCCTCACTCTATATTCTCTTCTTTACAGGTTGGTGAGTTGATGCCGATGAGAGTAGTGGTGCTGTTGGTGAATAGAACTACGACATATCCAGCGGGAGTTCTTGAGGATATACTTGTACGGGTAAGAGACGTGATCTTTCAAGAGGATTTATATGTTCCTAACATAGAGGATGATCAGTTAAGTTCTCATGCCCCCATTATCTTAGGCAGTCCCTTCCTCAAAACTGCAAAAACAATCATAAATTTCAATGAGGGTACACTTTCCATGGAATTTGGTGATGAAGTTGTGATATTTAATATTATGGAATCCATGAAGTACCCCTCATAGGATCATTCTGCATTTGTTATCTCCCATTTTGAACCACCAAGTAAAAACACAATGGAATTATATTGTTTTATACTTAGGGAGATTATGAGTATTGGTTCTAGTTTGATGTCTAAGAGTACTTACACACTCGTTTCTAAGGAACAAGACTCTATAAGATTTGATTTTGAAATGGAATCATATTCTGATTTTGATCATGTGAACTCTGATTATGACATGGCTATAGAGTATGATGATGGATTTGATGCTTTATTCTCTGATTTTGATGATGTATATTCTGATACTGATGCTCTTTGTGCACATATTTCAGTTCCTTCAATGTCTCCATCCATACTACACCCTCCTTCATTAGAACTCAAGCCATCACCACCAAATCTGAAATAATCATACTTGTTGAGTGGTGAGAGATTACCTATCATAATTTCTAACAATCTTCCTTTTGAACATGAAGAATTTTTTTTGAATATTTTGAGGGCGAACATCAAGGCGATTGGGTGGACCTTGGCTAATATATCAGGTATTAGCCCCTCCATTTTCATGCATAATATTCTCTTGGAGGATGGGGATAAACTGGTGATACAACCACACAGGAGACTCAATCCCACCCTCCTAGAAGTTGTTAAAAAAGAAGTTGATAAATTTCTTGAGGCTGGTATAATCTTTACCATTTCAGATTCTCAGTGGGTAAGTCCTATTCAGGTTATGCCTAAGAAGAGTGGTGTTACTGTTGTAAAAAATGAGAAAGATGAGTTAGTTCCAATGAGGATACAAAACTGTTGGCATGTGTGTATTGATTATAGGAAACTAAATCATTCCACTCGCAACGACCATTTCCCCCTCCCATTTATTGATCAGATGCTTGAGAGACTAGCTGGGAAAACACACTATTGTTTCATGGATGGATTTTCTGGATATTTTCAGGTTCCTATAGCTCTGGAGGACCAGGAGAAGATGACATTCACCTGCCCATTCGGTACCATTGCTTACCAAAGGATGCCATTTGGACTTTGCAATGCCCCAGGTACCTTCCAGAGATGTATGGGGAGTATTTTTTCTGATTTTATTGAGACCTTCATGGAGGTATTTATGGATTATTTTACAGTGTATGGGTCTCCATTTGATTAATGTCTAAGTAGTTTAGCAAAGGTGTCGAATCATTGTATTGAGAAGAATCTGGTCCTGATCTTTGAAAAGTGTCATTTTATGGTAGAGCATGGCATTGTCGTAGGGAATGTAGTGTCAAAACATGGGATAGAGGTTGATAGATCTAAGGATGACATTATTTCATCCTTACCCTATCTTTCATGTGTGCGTGATGTTAGATCTTTTCTAGGGAATGCATGATTTTATCGGTGCTTCATCAATGATTTTAGTATGATCGCTCTTCCTATGTCACAATTACTTCAAAAAGATTCTGATTTTGTGTTTGACGATTTATGTAGGACATCCTTTGATGATCTAAAGAAGTGTCTGACCACTCCACCTAGCATACAGTCCCCACGGTGGGAGATTCCATTTCAGATTATGTGTAATGCCTCCAACTTCGTGGTTGGAGCTGTCTTATCTCAGAGGGTGGAGGTACGTTCACATGTGATCTCTTATGCATCGAGGACACTGGATTCAGCCCAATAAAATTACACAACCACAGAAAAGGAGTTTCTTGTAGTAATATTTGCTTTAGATAAATTCTGTTCATATTTATTAGGGTCTAAAGTAGTTTTTTTCTGACCATGCAGCTCTGAGGTACTTCTTGAAGAAGCCAGATGCAAAGCCCAGGCAGATCCGATGGATGCTCCTTCTTCAGGAATTTGATATTGAGATAAAGGATATGAAGGGGTCAGAAAACTTTGTGGCAGACCACATGAGTAGGCTTACTCACACACTAGAGGATGACACCTTGGACCAGGTACCACTTTGGGACACTTTCCCCGATGAAAATATCTATACCGTCTCAGGTACACATCTTTGGTATGCTGATTTAGTTAATTACAATGTTTCCTCTGAAATCCCCAAAAATGGCAACAATTTGAAAGAGTTCTATCGTGGGCGCCCTCAAATGATTAATGTGATTTTGGGGTACTTAGGTGCACTAGAGTGGCTGACCAATGTCGTCTCTCAAAAGAGGAAGTGAATTTAAAAACGTATTAAAGGTATTATAAAAATAAATAAAATATAATAGAATAAAAATACTACATTAAAGGATTGGGTTTGTTATAGTTTAATAATCTAGAAGAAGTTTGTTGGAAGACGATTGTATATTTTTTTGTTTTTAGTTTTGAAATGAATTTCGATTAAAATGACACAACAAGAAGATGATTTTCTAGAAATCTATTTTAAAAGGTGTAATCAATCTAAATCTACCTCTTCATTTACTTATTAATCATTATCATCTAAATCAATATCCACTTAATTATGATCCCCTAATTTTTTATCCCTCAAACCTTATGAGAGTTAACTTAACCACAATGATGAAATTACTTAAACCCTAGGCTAGCTTCGGAACACGCAATCGCAACACCCTGCTTTGATTTTTGTTCTAAGGATAGCTTATGGTCATTGGTTAATTAGAGGACATATCCATTCTAGAAATGAGGATGAATTGTGTTCAGGGATTATATTTTAACTCTACAAATTTATCCCGTGTGGTTTTGTATTACCGATTAAGATCGCGCTCTCACAATTTACACAAAATCTCGACCTCGCGTGTTTTGTATTAATTGTCAAATTGATTGATTAGTTTCTTGTAATTTAAAAACACAATTCATGTATCATATTATGCAAATTACAGTAGATCATTGATTGAAAATAAATTAACGAATAATGATAGAGTTTGATCGATTACTAAAAAGAAGTACTCTTCCATGCGTGGCGTAATCACCGTAGAAGCGTTTTGCATGTGCAATGGTTTATAATGGGTATAACCCAATAACACTTTTACTCAAGAATTCCAGCCCAAATAGGAAGATTAAGAGAAGAAAAATTTTAAACAAAACAGAAGAAAAGAGAGGATATAAACGAAGAACAAAGAATTTTATTACACAAAAAAAATCATTACAACATGAAGGAGAAGAAGAAGGCTTCGTCGAAGGGATCTTTGCATCAAGATATACCCTTATTGAAATGGTTGGATAATTGGAGTGGATACACTTCTCCTCTTCCCTAAACTTCCCCATTCACGTCCCAACCCCTCCAAATGAGAAAAACTCCAATTTATAGAGGGGAGGGGAGGAGAGGTTACAAGTGGTTTCAAGTGTGAATGTTGAAATTCGTCCAAATATTTTATTCCAACTTTCACTACCCATTTGACCACCAAAATGCGTAAATTTTCCAGCCTTCCAGCAGGATAATATGAGTGGATTTGGGTTCTCTATCTCCTATAAAAGTTTGGGCTTAATCCAGGCCCATATGAAGGAGTTATGGCCGAAATACAGAAGCTTCTCCATTCTGGCGAGTCCAGACCAACTTCGACTTCATGGCCCATTTGCAACAACCAAATGCACTCTTTATCTCTAGTGTCCTGAATAAAAGTTGTATATAATTAAGTTAATAACACTGTTACAAAATGTAAAATTCAAATAATAATTATAAAAATAAGTATCTTTGAAATACTACAGTGAACTATAAAGGGTAAAACTGGAATTTTCATCAAATATTCAAATGAATGATCTAATCTCAAATACTTTCTAATTAAAAATATTTAACACAATGTGCAGAAATTATATCATTTATTATCAATAAAATATTAAATAAAATAGTGTTTTATCACATGCATTTTTAGAGATTGATCTATATGGATTCACCTTGGCTTGCTTTGGTTATTGAAATTACTAGAATGTCATTGGTTATTAATAAATTATAAAATTAAATGTGTAATTGAAAGATAAATGGTAATTTTCATAATTATCTATTGGGCCTTATGATGTGATATTTTGATATCCTTGTTGCTATGCTTGATGATTAATTCTATAATTATTATATAATGGGATATTTCCATTGATTCATCTTATAATTCATATATAGAGGGCTATTCCTATTGAAAGATGTTGAAATGATTATCTACTTGTTTGGGACGTGACACATTTTTACATTATTATATAGTGGACTTGACCCTCAAAGATGATGAAATGATTATATACCAGGCTTGGACCTGATACATGTTGTAATGATTATATACAGGGATCAATCCTGATTTATTACTGAAATGCGTATATATAAAGCTTTAACAAGATGTGTGTGATTCATACCATTGATGTGCAGTTATGGTTGGCATGGTTATGAGACATTCCTAGAGACATTCTATCATGGCAACGAAGTAGGTTATGTTTTTTCCATTGTCATATGGTTACAATTGGAAAATTATTGAGACATGCATAGAGATATCCTGATATGGTGTCAAAATAGGTTGATGTGGTATTAATAAAATTGTTATATTAATTAAAAAACGTGTTTGTTAAATTATTTCATGCACTTATTATCAGATATGTTATGTTTGTACATGGTGGAGTCGACCTGCTAAGTTATACACACACCCTATTAGGGTTTTTGTTTGGTACCCGAAAAGATTACATCGATAAAGGATTTTACAATGGGAAAGTACCTTGATATTTATTATTTCCTAATAAATGGGATAGAGTTTTAAGACAGTACTAACATGGATATCGTAATAGGGAATTTTGAGCCTTTATTTTAGTCTGGTCGTCTTTTATTTTTATAAATTCTCTCATGAAATTTAGTTACATTTTATCCAATCATAACATTATTTCATTATTATTTATTATATTATTTAGTTGGATTATTTTTTTTATTCCACTATATTTTATTATTTCCATTATTTCATCTACTCTAATATTTATTTTTCTATTATTATTATTATTTGTTGAAACTTTGCAACCATGGGGTATAATATCCCCACATTACATACCACACCTCTACTACTAGTCAAAAGCCTTAGGCATACATGGAGGTGCACCTTGGATCCCGTAACTATCCCATTTCTACCTAGTGAGAAAGTTTCAGATCATGTGACCTTACAAAAAGAATAATTTGAAAAATCAAAAACATTATTTAAAGAAAAAAATAGTTTTTATTAGATTTTTTTTTAAAACATCCAAATTTTAAACATAGGTTTTCTATATTCAATATTGGATTTTTAAATTTATTTTTTCCTTCATAAATATTTTTTTGTCATGAAAATTGTTTTACAAGTTTTTATGCAATACTTACTTCTTGATATATTCATAATTCCCGTAGTTTTCAAAAAAACTGTTTTCATCACTGTTATCTTTAAAATCTATTATTCCAAAAAAATCCAAAACAATTCTTCCTATTATGATAATTTTATTCTAAAAAAAAATTTATGTTAATTTGGTAAAATTAAAATTTGAAAAATTTAAACATTACCATTTAGATTAAATACAAAAAGATAATGAAATATATTTTTATAGGAAAATAACTGCTAAAAAATGATGATGTTCTAATTTTTATTTATTATTAATTAATAATTATATTGGTGTTAATAGAATATTAATATAAAAAAATATTTTATCTATGATATATCTAATTCCTCAATAAAAAGTGAATAAAAATCCATTTCTTTTAAAAAATACAATTTTAGCATAAAATGGTTTTATTAGTTATTTATATATTTTAATAGAATTTATCAATGCCTTATTATTAAAAAGTATTATTATTTATTTATTTATTTATATATATTTCTTAATGTGGTTACCATTATTTTCCTCACCAATTCAATAGATATATTTTACTTATTATATATAGTTTCATGGTATGTTTTTGTTTGATGTTTATAATGACTGACTCTTTTCATACATAAATATTACATATTTTTTTATGAATATGCAATACATATCACAAATATGTGCCTAAGGACAATAAAGTTTTTGTGTATTTTGAGACTAGAAACTCAATCGTCATATTTCTTGAAATATCTTCAGCATCTCCCATAACGATTTTCCCATATAGTAATATTCTTAGGCAAAACCTACATAAAACGTTTTTTAATATCTTATGAAATGGAAACATAAGAAAGGAAGATATTATATTTTTAGAAAGGGTAAACAAGGGAGGTATCAAAGAAAATATAGGAATAATAATAGTATGTGGGTTTGATAACATGAGAATAACATTTGAAACCCATAAAATATATAACAAAGACTATAACCTTATCTCAAGGAATAAATGTTGGCAGTTCATAAGATATGAATCATAAAAGAATCAATGAACATAATCCCTGAGAGAATAAAATAAGAATTAAATTGTGGGATAACATAATATTATATCATTTTGAACATGTTTAAAAAGAAATAAGTTCACTCATTATGTTAAGGAGATGAATTCATTTCCACACATAAACTTATAGACATACAATCAAAGGTAATGCGAAATTTATAGACATGAAACATGGTCCACATGTAACCTTATTTACATGAAAGTTGGTCAACACATAACCTTATGTACATGAAACTAGGTACAAAAAATACCTTATGGACATAAAAACAGGTCCACACGTAACCTTATAGGCATGAATCTCAATCTATATATAACCTTATAGGCATAAATCCATGTCTATTCATAACATTATTAATGTGAAACTCAGTTAACTATTAGAATAATTAAATCATGAGTATTAATTTTTAATTGTTTCATTTGAGGGAGATATTGGTCCTACCCATCACATAATATATAAATTTTGGTTCCATAATATCATAAAACATTCATCATGTCACAACCCATGGAAAAGGAAATTAGAATCATAAAATTTTCATAATAGAATATCACATGAAAAAGGAAATGGGTATCATAATCGTTTCATCATTGAAAACCCCATGGAAAAAATAGATTTCATAAACATCATTTCATTATAATCATAAACCATCCTTATAATGGATATGGATTGAATAATTGGATCATATCCTCAGTAAGGAAAAATAAACCTCCATGTTTATTATCATTGATAAATAAAAATTACATAAAAATATTGTTAAAACATCCATGAAGAAAATATCATTTCAATTTTAAAAGCACCTCTTTAAAATAAAAACGTTTTCCCAATATTAAAGAAAAATATTTATTTTAAAATAAAATTGGATACTTATAATCTATGATTTGAATCATCGAGTGATCAAGGTGGTCAGAAATACGATTCATTCCGTACATATAAACACAATGTTTCATCTCACATGTTGGGTAAAAATTTAAAATTACCTTGTTCACAAAATTATAAATAGATTATTTTATAATTTTATTTATAAAAAATAATAGCAGTGTAAAATTAAATTTCAATTATCATTTGAGAGTGGTAAATACATTTATAAAAATATTTTTATATTGAAGAGAAAAAATATTCTACTAAATAGAGAAATAAATTAATTTATTTTTGAAAACATTATTTTAGACTCTTCAATTTCAAAATAGAGTAAAATGAAATGAAAAAATATTATATAGATATAAATAGAAGCTAATAAGAGACATCGGTTTCTCGATAGATAGATCATAATATTTCATCATAAAAAACATAATAATAAACAATGTTGATAAATAAAGGGATTATAAAATAAAACCCTTACCCCTTTTCTAACTTTTAAATCATATACTCCATGAAATAAAGAACCTTAGATGGATATGTAAATCACTATAATTTATTTATGAATGATAATACGATAAATTCATGTGTATTACATTCACCACATTAAAGAAACAAGTGGTGAATATGTCCTTAATCTCGAAGAAATAAAAGTGTGATGAAAACCCATTACCATTTGAGAACTTTTTAATCATAAGACCCATTAAAGAATATATTAAAAAACAAACATTAAATATCATTAAAAAAAGGAGATTCATGATATAAATTGTAAAAGATTTAGTGTATACCCCACAAAAAATAAATGAGTTGTGAATATTGCGTATGTCTTCCACAAATACAAGAGATGATTGAAATACATTACCTTATGATTAGACTTCCTACATTCACATTCGAACCTAAAATATTATAAATATAGTTTTATTATACATATATTTTAGAACCATACATATATATATAGTACCATATTTGATTTACTTATGAACTTTTAATTTTGGTTTATTTATAATTCTTTGTTAAAATAACATACTAAGTAACAATTACATCATTTTTCAAGTATGTTTTTGTTTTGTATTTTTGGTACTTTTATATTGTTCATGGATCCATCATATTGAGAATGTTAAATATGAAATAAATATAATATATATTATTTTTTAATGTATTTATAGTAATCATAAAAATTTATAGATATAAAATGAATTAAATCATTCATGAAGATGGTAGGTCATACGTTAGTATGAATGATGTTTCCATTTTCAATTGATCAAACAAAGGAAATTTAAATAATATATGACCCTCAAAAAATAATTTTCATGACTACTTACTAAATATATCCTTATTACCATACATTGAAAAATAAATTGAAAGAATATAATATCTCTTCATGGAGGAGGTAATCCACACGTACACACGGGCTTCATTAAGATTTTAGAATAGTTTGGAAGGAAATAAGTTAAATGCGATATTATAAATCTAGAAGTAAACTTATGTAACAAATAGTAACTCACCAAGATTTTAAATGAGAAAAATTATACCTGATATCATAAAGTACATGCAACATTGAGTTTATCCTGTGTTACATGCTTCACACAATTTAGATTGTGTTACATGAAACCTTGATATTTTAATGTTTGATAGTGTATTCAACATGAAACAAAAAACATAAAAACCCAAGATATATATTACTATTATAACCTAGACACTAAATTGGTAGGTAAAAGATTATTAATTATTTTATTATATATATATATTTATTTATTTAAATGTCTATATCAATTATTTATAAATTTTTATTATACAATTAATCAATATTTTGCAAAGTGGTTTTTTCATAAACAATATGTTTTCTTCAACAATTATTTTTATTCATTTTCCTAAGAAAATATTATGATAAAAATTTGAACTTTTATAAAATATTATTGATAAAATTAAATTAATTTTTATAATATAAATATTATTATTTACTTTGGGAGAATTTTTGGTACTTTTAAGAAAATTTTGATTTTGTAATGAATAGTATAAAATAAAATTTTTTAAAACATTTTTATTTTAAATAAATAAATTTATTTAATAGAATCAATATGTTTTGGATATATTTTTAATTACCCAATGTATTATGTAGTTATATTCAATCCACTTAATTACATTGAATCATATTTATATATGTTTTTATTATAAGTTTGTTTTTGGGTGTAAAAAGGGAATTTTTTTTTAAAAAAATGTTTTAAATTGAATAATGTTTTTACTTTGTAAGTAAATTAAAAATACATAATTAGGAATGACGAAAATAAAATTTATAGATTATACATTAGTAAAAATTAATTTATATTAATAAATGTATAATTATTATTCATAAATTTAATGTAGAATCATATTTTTGTTAGAAAATACTCTTCCTGAAAACCCATTATCTTACTGCATTTAGAGCATTAATATTAATTTAAAAAATTCCACTAATATTAACTGAAATGTGAAAAATGGATTTAATTTTTTTAAATCATTATAATTTATTATTTATAAAATTTATAACATAATTTTTAACAACAATCATTAGTAAAAACAACTAAAATTTATCAAAGCGATTAAGGTAAAAACAAGTTTACTGAGTGAGTAAACATTAAATTTAATTTGTAAAATTACCTAAAAAAATATCCAAAAACCATTTGATAGTATTAATTTGGAATTAAAAAAAAAATTTCGATAATTGACCATTATTGGGGCCTGGTGATATGAAAAAAACATGGATGGAATTCACTTTTTTAGAAAACATATAATTGTGCCACTCACCTCACTCACAAAGGCCACCAACTCTCCTCCCCTATCAACACTTTCAAATCTATTTTTTCAGAAAATAACATCATGAATAACTTCCAAAATTCAATCATCTTACACTATATGAATTATTTGGGATATAAATCTAACCAATTAAAACCATTGGTGCTAACAAAAAAAAGTTACACGATGAAGAGGAAATGTTCTCCAACGAGCATTTTTATTTTATTTCTTCCTCCACCCCATTAAAATATTCTCATAACATGATGAGAAAATAAAATAAGTTTTTTAAATTTAATTATTTATTTTACTCTATGGTTTAACCCTAAAACTACACACACTTCCAACAAATGAGTTATAAAATAATCACTCATGTATATAGTGAACTACCCCCTTGCGAAATGATGTCATTTATTTTTCCATTACCACCTCTCAGATATTGATTTGATTATGGATATATAGTTTATATATTATATTTATAAAATAATTATATCTCTTTATTAATTATATATTATATACATTTTTACATTCCATACCATAGCGGATACGAAAATGCCTTTCGTGTGTACGAATGGCTACCGCCTTGCGAAGCGATGTGATTCATTTTTCTGTAACGAGTTACGAAAATGTAATAATGATACATATAATAAATATAGGTGATATAAATGAAATATTTATGATATTAATGACATATTTATCATTCTTAAAATATAATATATCATTTTTTTATATTTTCACTCACTGAATAAAATAAAAACATTATCCATAGACGTGAGGACTACCTCCTCCTCATAACGATGTGATTCATTTTTTCATCACCACATAAAAATAATGAAATGTATAGTTATATATAAATAACTATTATGTTTTTAATATATTATTAAAATTATTTAATTTTAAATTTTAATTCTCTTCCTTCCATAATGGACAATGAAAAAATGAAACTTTACTCATTCGCACGTATGACCTTCCATCTCCATGATCGTAACATTAGTTCATATTTAATAACCATGCATCATGATTAGATTTAAAAGTATATTTTATGAATAAATATTATATTTATTTATTGATTATTATTCTAGGGATTTTTATACAATGACTTATTTGACCATAGAAAACCTACCAAAGTCAATTTTTAATACATGAGCCATATATTATCAAAACATCCATCACAAAATTAATTGATTAGGTAAATTAATATAACATGAGAATAAGTTAAATAAAATGAATATTAATGTTTATAACTGTTACTATGTATGTAAATAATTAGCATATGTTTTTTATTCAGGAAGATAAAGAACCAGAATGTGTGGTAAGGGTTTTCTCGTCCCACTTTTATATTTTTGTGATATATGTAATATTCACCAATTATTTTTTCTATGGTGTATATAATTACAATGAATTTATTTTATGTTTCACACACTTAAATATATTTTTATTTACATATAGAACTTTGGATATCACTTTTATAGGGTTTACGATTTCAAAGTTACAATAGTGGTAAGAGATTTTTTGCTCAATTTTCATTATTTGAGATGTTTGTTATGTTATGCACCTATGTTATTTTATGAGGTGTATATACAACCCCTTTTACATATTATATAACAGATATACTTAATTTCAGTATATTGTATGTTTCATTTTATTTTATTCTTCATGGGGAATAAAATTTTAATAAATGCGGTAAGATTCTTTTGTTACAGTCTTATCATTCATCCGGATTATTTATGATTATGTTTCCAAGGATGATATCTCATGATCCATATCTCAATAAAATCATGAGTTTTATTCTTATATGGTTATTACCGATATTAAAAGGTGGTATTAAAATTTCCCACACTTTATTACATAAAATTGATGATAAAATGTTCTAATAAAATCATAATTTATTATTCTCTTTAGTCAAAAATCGATTTTCTTCTAAAAACATGTTTTTATAAAAATGTTTTCAAAAATGTTTTCACAAGAGTCACAAAAAATTTATAAAATTTTACCAATTTTTATTAAAAAAAGTTATTTTTAATGGAATATTCTCGTTACTTTTTGGAAAGGAAACTTTAATAACCTTTTGACCATTAAAAAAATGTTCTTCACCGTATGTATGGAATTACCCATAGACATGACCATCATTTATTTGAATATCCATTGAATGATTAAAATGTAATTTTTGATGATTTTTTAAATACTTGAGAAATTATTTTCTTTAAAAAATTATATTCAAATAAAATGACTTTCAAAATGTTTTATTCTTTAAAAATTTATTTTAAAAATGTAAACTTATTTTTTCCTCATGTACGTTTGCAATGATATTTAAATGTTATTTTCATTAATCAGTGTCAAATATAATGGTTAATACTTATCCTACACTAGAGATATTTTTTATTGATACCACCCTCATTATTTCTCTAGATGGAACAAGATTGTTTGAAATAGAGTGTTATGAAAAAGATTTCTCTCCCACGAGTTAATCATGGTTCAATGATATTGTTATGGAACACATTTATTTTTAATGGGTTAACCACATATAAAATATATTTTTACATAACCCATTTATTTTCCATGGGGTAATCATGTTTCAAATAGATTGACATGAAACCCATTTCTTATCCATGGGTTAATTAGTTTATAAAATAATATTGCTTGTTTTTATGATTTTTATGATGAAATTAAAGCTATTTATACATTACCCATGTTATAGATATTGGAAATTACATATAATATTGGGAGGACCATATAGAGCTTGGTGCTCCCATTACATCTTATTCGATGGGGGAAACCCAAATAGTGTCGGGTGAGCACATTACAGCTTATATTATGGGGTATCCTAGATAGAATTGGGTGATCCCTTCAAAATTTATATGATGGGGTGGCCCAAATAGACATTGGTGATGTGTAATAACTTAAATGATGAGTTAAAACAGATGGAAATCTTGTTAATTTGGTAATGATTATGATTTCTATAGAATTATATTGGTATCCCTTCATATAGTTACTCCAATTTTAATGGTTTTGTAGGGGTGACTTAAGGGTTTTATGATATGATGTTCCAAGATTACAATATTTTTATCTATGATCTCTATGGGTTCATGATGTTTCATTTTGTCAAGATTGATATCACATGGATCATGATTACTTATTCTTATGTATATTCCCTTTTTTAAATACTTTAGACATTTTTTAATGTATGATAATCCATGTATTGATGAATAACTGTATTCTATGTTATACTCATGATCTTTAATTATGTCATCATACTGTTATGCTCTTCTTAAGCTCAAATATGACATTCATTTTTGAATTCTTATGCTTTCCATTACTGAGCAATTGGGTTTACCTTTATTCTGTTTCTTCTTTACTAGGTTATAAATTATAATAATGAAAGATATATGGATATAAGAAATTTCATAGGGATTATGAAGGTTTGATAATATAAAAAATAAATGTTGGGTTAATTGGGAGAAACTATCATTTAAAGTCATGTGAAGTGTTTTTGTAGGAGTTTCTCGAAATTATCTAAAAAATAAACCTAATTTTTCCTTGAGGATGTAAGTATGCAAATTTTTATTTTCATGTTATAAGGTTTGGAGGAGAAAAAATTGGTCACAATTATTGGAATCAATGTAGGAAATGAAAATATTATGATTTCAACATTGAATTTGAGTGTGTGTATTATGGGATATTATAGTTTTTATCAAACGAAATTATTAGATAACTTTCAGGATTCTGATGTTTTCTTATAATGTTATCCAATTAATTATGGATACTAACAGAAGTCTTTAAAAATAAGGTTTATTGTAATTTCTATATCTTATACAACACATTTGAGGGTATTATGTAGTAATAATTATAGGGATAATGACTTCATTGGATATGTCTTATTGGGTTGAGGAATTTACAACCCATAGGATCAATATAAAGTGATATTCTTGGAGGAATTATTTTTCATGTTTTAAGAGAAATGGAAAACTCGTATGTGGGATGGAAATCCATCGCATCTGAGAAGGTAGTGGGGTTTGAACCCATGAATTAAATAAGATATGGGGTTTCCACCTACCACTAGCACATATAATGTCTTGGTTAGTATGAAATTTATATAGGTAAAGATTAATCTTTTTTAAGAAACAAATCATATTTTATTTGAGGAATTATAGTTGGTTTATCTTGGAAGAATATATGATTAAACTCATCTAATAATTGGTGTTTTAACTTAGTTAAGAAGTATTTAAATAATTTTAAGGATAGTTATTTATGAAATGACTTAATTTTTAATTTTGGTATTACCATTTAATTTTATATTTTAATATAACATATAAAGGTTTATCCATTTTGGTAATTATCATACCATGTGATAACATATTGGTTTTGGTTAATGTCTAAATATAGGGGGAATATCTTGATTATTGATTTTATGGAAATTTTTTATTTATATGTTCATTTTAGTGCTTTAGTAATGAAAAATTAATCTTTACAACTCATCATTTAGAAAAAATGATGAGATTATGGTGAAAATTGTATAAATGATGACATTCTATATGAAAAGTAAATATATTTCACTATCTGTTTAGTATAGATGGTGAAATTATTCCTCAAATATAAGAAAAGGATCTTGAAAAGTATTATTATTCTAGTACCTTCATTTCCAATGAACCGATTCTATTTTCTATTATAACATGTTTATGTTTTTTAGACCCTTAACATTCCATTTATCATTCACTTTCCTTTGATCAATAACCTAAATCATGTTATATAATTAATTACACATTTTCTCTATTCACACCCATGCTCTATTATTTAGAAACTAAGTTATGTGTTATTCTATATGTTTTTTTACTGCCCATTCTATATTGTTAATTGGATGTTTTATTAACCCTTTTTACAATGTGGGTTTACAAAAAAGTAATTTCAAATTTTTAATCACTGATTAAAGAGATAAAGTATAAATTGTAAGGATATAGTTTATTAAAGGGGTGATGATGTTATACCACAATATTATAAAATAATAAAATTATATTAGATAGAGTAAAGGACATGAAACATTTATCTTAAATTTAATTATAGAAAACAATTATTTTATCACATTTTATTAGAAACCCTAATATTTTTATGTCCAATAACGTATTAAACCTGCAACACTGAACATAAACGACCCATGATATATATTACCGTTATCAACTAGCCATTAAATTTCAGGCTAGGAATATTATTAACTACTTAATTTAATATATATATATATATATAAATGTCACAACCCCCTCCCCACAAAGTGTACCCCTCCTGGGGAGGAAATGTGAGAAGGGAGAAAATGTCTCTTGATTCCTGCCTCCAGTAGGCCCCGAGTTGGAGACAAACACCAAGGGTATTGTAAACACACAAATGGGAGGCATTACCCTCTAAGAGAACACATGCAGAAGAGAGAGATAAGATAGACACCTATCAACTCTAACTCAGACAGCAATATAATCAAAAACCCAAGTACACATATGAAATGCCATGAAAAAGTACTACAACTGAAAGGAAAAAACTACAAGTACCCAAAAGAAAGTAAAAACAACAGCAACCACAAACCTGAAAAGCTCCTGCAACCCCAAGCTCGTAGAAACCAGCTTGATCTCCAACCTGCTCAAAGTGACCTGAAAAGAAGTTTATATATACAGAGGGTGAGTATAAAAATATACACAGTATTATCCTCCCTAAATCCTCTTGTGGAAAAGTAAATAAATCATGATAAATCATAGTGAACAACAAGTAAAACTAACTCGTCACCTAAACAGTTATACTATATTCCCATCCTCACCATGGAAACTCTCACCAAGTAACACATATAAGAATATATCAAATAATAAAGAATATAAAGGGTACCCCACTAATAATTCCCCACTGGTTTTCTACTTTTCCCCAACGTCGCACGTCCAGAGCATCTCTCTCCAAAAAGGCTTGCCCACAGACACCTGGGCGAAGCAGCACAATGTCCACTTCGTGCAACACAAAGGCTTGCCCGCAGACATCTGGGTGAAACACTACACCATCCTTACAACCAAAAGTAACCAGGGTGTTTCTGGGATCCACCACATCTCACATAACATGTATCATACGTCAGGTATTATACCTCAAGCCATTAAAGCCCATTTATCGAGTAAGGATCCTCAATCCCTCACAACTTGTACATGTTACACCTATAATAGTCCATAGGATACTATATCCAGAACATTTGTGTGTGAATAACCCCAAGCCATTACAGACCTCTACATACATATGTGGGGGAAAATAACTATCTACCTACAAGCACAAGTATCTACCAAGAGAAGAGAGTGGGGCCAAAGGGGGTAGTCATCCATTCACCCTCCAATAGGAATGTTGGGGAAAACACCCCCCATGGCTCAGAATCCCTGGGGTGTCAGTTGGACTTACTAACATGGTGGAGTAGCGTATAGAAACACAAAAAGTACAAAATATACTATAACTCAAAACCAAGCTATGGGCATAACCTAGTCTTAGACAACACTACAGATAACATCTCTCAGACACTGGGATGCTACTTCAATGACTAGGTATCCTATAAGCACACAACCATTTAAATAACTTTATTGGATTACTCCATTCCCTTTTTTTATTAGTTATAATTTACATTAATTAAGTCTTTAAACATTAATTAACCATGAAAAATTCAACATTAAATTTCATTAGCATCACACCCAAAATCCATTGTTCCTTCAAAATATTTCAACCAAATCATTATGTTCTGACAACACCAACCCCATGAGTTAAAATCATTTAATAAAAAGTTCATTACAGAAACACTTTCCCATAATCCCAGGAATTCTAGAAAATAATTCTATGCTACTAACACAAAGGGGATCAAAACGATGAGTAGATGTACAACCCGTCGAGTCTTCTCCGCCTATAGCAAGAGTGTAGACCCATTCTCCCTTGAGAAGCTAAACACAGAAAGCATGTGGCATACCCTGCGTGTCTTCACCACTTTTGGAAGAAGGGTAAGCAAGACCAACTGCGTTGAGTAGTGGGGAAAGGTAATGTAGATAATCAACCAATATGAATCAGCAAGCATCCAACAATCACATCCATCCCATTCCATCATCCCTAGTGTCCTCCCCAACACCCACATGAATAAACAGATGCATCTCACCACTCTAGGCGTCATCCGCTTCCACAACAAAAAGGCCACTATGCCCCCACAAATCACAACACCCCTCCAGGGTCATGTCTCAACACAAGCAGCATGAAAAAAAACCATCACATAAATTAAGATATGGCCCATTTAACAATCAAGAGGGTAACTCAGAACCCTTAAAGGAATTATCAAACAAGCAAATTCTTTAATCCATCTTGAATTAACAGATTTATAATCCATTTTCAACATCGGGAAACCTAACTAGTAAGATATCAGAAATGATTAAAAATTCTTACTATGCCAATTTGATTAAAATCAAATTACAACAAGAACTATATTCGTTTTCATGCCTCTTTATCTTTATCCAAACAATTATCAATTAATCCCCGTTTACATTCTTTACCAATTTGCATCAGGAAAAAGCATAGATATCACACTATCTATCAAAACAAGAGGCAACATCATACGATTGATATCAATTTATTTATCCAGTTCAAATATTTATTATGAAAATTCCATTTTAATTTAGTGGGATAAATCATGCTAACATTATAGTTTCACGTAAAATAAAGAGAAGTAATGAATCCCCTACCTCAAAGGTTGTTGATGAAAAACCCAACAAACGAAGAACTCACAAGAATACCAGGTAGATTCTCCAAGAATCCTACTTAGATCTCTTCTCCAAACACAACAAAGACCAATATTCATCATATTAAGTGTCAACACACTTATATCTACCCATTTCAGATGTAGTTATAAGAAACCAAGAGAAGAAGAGAAGTAGATCCATGTGGATCTAAGAAACCGATCAAGAACGAAGAAGAACAAAGAAGAACAATCACATAACTCAAGAAACCGGCTTCTATTCACTAAGAGGAGCCTTAAGATTGCCTCCAAAACGTTTGGGAGAGATTCTCCCCCCTTCAAGGGAGGGTAATACCGAGTTATGTCCACTTATGAGCTTAAACAAGCAAGTTAGAGGAAAAATGGTTGAGATCCACAATTTTACGATCTAGTTTAAGTGCCCGCATGGTTTGCTTGCATGGTTAGACAAACCATGCACTAATTGTGCAGTCAATACTGCCTCGTTAACCACTCCTCACATGGTTAGGCCGCACGAATAGACAAACCATGCACTAACCGTGCATTAGCCACTGCCTCCAAACCCAACTATGCACGGTTTGGCCTCACAGTTTAAACAAACCGTGCGCCACCCGTGCGAAAGCTATTTACCATTAGTTTTCACTAAATATTCACCCAAACACACTCCCCAAGTCACTACGCCAAAACAAGTGTAGTTATAAACCTCAAATGTACCTAAAGACGTAATGTGATGTTACAGTTCACAAATATCTACCATTGAAATGGTTCATCAAAATGGAAGATTTTGGAAAAGCATTGGGGATAAGTTACCTTGACCTCCCGGAATTACTCTAACACCGCATTTTCACAATTTAGTGGACCAGAGAGGTCCATGCCATTACATCAGATACCTCTTAAAGAATTCTCGCCCTCAAGAATCCAAAACCCACATAAAGAGAAAACAAAACAGGGTATGAACAACCAGCCATCGAGATACCTCTCAAAAGAGAGCAATCCAACAAAACAACAAAGTGATCCATCTCATAAATATGAAATTTTCATAACCACAAAAGCTACATCAATTCAAGAAAAGAGTTAATAATCAAACAAATCTGGGTAATGAGCATGTATTTGTGACTCATGTTCCCAGGTACTCTCCTCCAAGCCACCGTGTCAGCACAAGACACGAACTAAAGGAATAAAATTCCCACACAACACCTTATCCTTGTGGTATTGGATCTCCATAGGTCGCTCCTCAAAGGTTGCATCATCATCAACATCGATCTCTCCCCAATCGATGATGTGAGATTTGTCATGAAGATAACAACAGAGATGTGATACATGGAAAACATCATGTATCCCACTCATCTGTGGGGAAAGAGTTACTCGATACACCACAACTCCAACACGAGATAACACCTTGAAAGGCCCAAAAAACCAGGGAGAAATCTTACTTACACGACCAAACCTTCACTTCCCACAACAGGGAGTCACCTTCAGAAACACATGATCCCCAACATTAAACTCTAAGGGTCCCCTTCTTTGATCAACATATGCTTTCTGACGATCGTGTACTGTCTTCATCCTCTCTTGAATCACCTGAACCATCTCTATTGTATTCTGCACTAGTTCCGGTCCGAGAATTGCTGACTCTCTGACCCTAGTGCAACACAATGGAAAACAGAAAGGTCGGACATGCAAGGCTTCAAACGGTACCATACCGATGGACAAGTGAAAACTACTATTATAAGTGAACTCCACCAAGGGTAATTGCCTCATCCATGAACCTCCAAAATCAAGAACACAATAGCGTAACATGTCTTCAAGAGTCTAGATGGTTCGCTCTGTCTGACCATCTGTTTGAGGATGAAAAGTAGGGATAAGGCATAATTGAGAACCGAAAGCATGTTTGAGAGCTCTCCACACTCAAGAGGTAAAATGAGAAACTCGATCAGAAATGATCATCCTAGGGACTCCATGAAGTCTCACCACCTCCTCTAGATAATCCCTCGAAAAATATTCCATTGATCTTGACTCCTTGATTGCTAAAAAGTGGGACGATTTCATTAAACGATACACTACCACACAAATAGCATCATGTCCTCCTAGAGCTCGAGGTAGACTAGTAACAAGGTCCATTTGGATGTCCTCCCACTTCCCCTGAGGAATCTATAATGGCTGGAGAAGACCACCAGGAACACAGTGTTCGACCTTCACCTTTTGGAAAACTAAACCTCAAGACACAAACTCTACAACTGCACACCTCAACCCTGGCCACTAAAACTGACTCCTCAAGGCTCGGTACATCTTTGTCATGCGAGGATGTACCGGTAAAGGTGAATTATGGATCTCTCTGTGGACCGTATCATGCATCATAAAAGGAACAAAAATCCTTCCATGATAAAACACTTTGTCTTGTTCATCCTCAGACCAACCATTAGGGGCCTCACCACAAACAACTCGGTCTCTCCAGACTTCCACCTCTAGATCTCCCAACTAGGACTCTTCCACATTCTACATTAGGGATGATTGTACCATCATCTGAAAAAGAGATCCTCTACCCCCAACTTCTCCTATACCAAGTTTTAATGCTTACAGTTCTTACATTACTCTCCAGGAATCACAAGATTCACACACAACATCGCTATGTGATTTTTGGCTCAGCGCATCAGCTACGACATTCCTTTTTACAGATGTATACGATATTTATTAGTTGTATTCCTGTAAGAACTCCATCCACCATCACTTTCATAAGTTCAGGTCACGCTAGGGGAAAACATACCTCAAAATCTTATGATTGGTGAAAACCACAAAGCGCTCACCCATGAGGAAATGTCTCCAAAACATTAGATAAAACACCACGGCTGCCAAATCAAGATCATGGGTGTCATAGTTGAGCTCATGGAGACTTAACTTCTGACACCCATAAGAAACAACAGACCTCTGCTACAAGAGAACACAACCTAACCCCAGATGTGAAGCATCGTAGAAAACATCAAACTGAACTCTTTCAGCTGGAAGACAAATGACTTGAGCACTTACTAACTTCTCGTTTTGATACTCAAAAGCTTACTAGAACTGATCCGTCCATATGAATGCCTGACTGTTACTGGTTAAAGATGATAGAGGGGTCTCAAATCGTATGAAATTTTCTACGAACCTCCTGTAGTAGCCTGCGAGACCAAGGAAACTTCTCACATATGACACTGTCTTGGAGGCTTCCCAAGACCCAACTGCTTCAATCTTCGATGGATCCATAGCTACTACCTATTGGGACACAACCTGACCCTATAAATGGACTTATTGAGCCCAAAACTCAAACTTAGACAATATACCAAACAACCGATGTTGAAAAAGCACTCCCAAAATGGCTTGTATATGCTCTGCATGCTCCTCTTCAGACGTGGAGTACACAAGGATGTCATCGATGAAAACTACCATGAACTTGTCCAGGAACTCTCAGAACACAGCATCCATCAATCCCATGAATGCAGCTGGAGAATTCGTAACACCAAATGGCATTAAAACGAACTCATAATGTCAATGACAACAACAGAAAGCAATCTTTGGGATATCCTCATCATTCATATGCATCTGATGATATCCTGATCGCAAGTAGATCTTTGAGATCCAACTTGCACCCTTTAGTTGATCGAATAAGTCATCAATCCACGAAAGAGGATAATGATTCCTTATTGTCACTTTGTTTTAGCGATGATAATCGACACACAACCTCAAACTGTCATCGGCCTTATTCACGAAAAAAACTGGTGCACCCCACAGTGACACACTTGGCTAAAAAAACCACAATTTAACAGAACGTCAAGCTGTATACATAGCTCTCGTAACTCATAAGGGGCCATCCTATATGGATACATAATGATAGGAGACGGTCCTTGATGTAGCTCGATCCCAAACTCGATCTCTCATCGAGGGGGTAATGCGACAACCTCTTCTGGAAAGACATCATGGTACTCTTCTACGACCCTAAGAAACTCCAACTGCTAAACCTCGGAAGAACTCAGCATCATCTCAGCCACTATGAACGATAATGATGGAACACGCCTATGATCCATCCGAGGATATCTATCACCAACAAAAACCACGGGATCTTCATCTGTACCAAAGAAAATGACCTTATTCATGAGGCAATCCACGATAGTCTGCACCGAATACAACCAATCCATGCCGAGGATGAAATAATATGGTTGTATTCGTAAACATAGGAAATATACCGAATAGGGGTGTTTCCCCAACACTAGCTCACAGTCTCTACATACTTCAAACAAGTCATCTTGACCTCCAACTGGCGTAGTCAACGACAAGGGCACTGGAAGCCTCTCTACCTCAAGTACCAAAGCATGGAAAAGGGTAGGTGATATGAATAAGTGTGTCACTCCGGAATCAAACAAGGAATAAACCAAGGTAGAAACAATAAAAGGGTACCTCAAACGACATCTCGCTAGCCTGGAGCTTGAAACGCTAGAGCATGAAGCTGACCACGACCTCCTCCACGGCCTCTCTAACCCTGATGACGACCACCACCACGACCGCACTCTGCTATCTGAGGACGGGGGAATCATGGGGCTATCCTCTACCTGCCCCATGTACCCTCTGGTGATCTAAAGCTGGTGAAACCTACTGCTTTTGTTGCCTCGTCTGGAACTGCCTCAAACGAGGAGCCTGAAGCATAAAACCTGGTGCACGATGACCACTCTGAAAGGTCGGGCACTCTCACTACTGATGATCCTGACCACCACAAGAAAAACAAGCGCCTCATCCCTTGTCATAGGCCTAAGGGTTGCTGCCTCTAGAGAAACGAGATGTGATGGGTTGGGGCCTACCCCTGGCTGAATGGAAACTCTTGTGACCTGAAAATTGAGAACCCCAGACCATAGCTTTCCTTCGTGAGGGATCATGACAATCCCCCTCTCATGGTGATCCAGTCCTGGACAATGTACTTTTGATAACCTCTTCCCTCTCTAGCCCCTCAAGATATGTCTTCAGCATAAATGGGGTGGCCTGGAGTTGGATCTCTGGATGCAACGCCTCCTCGAAATTCCTTGCCCTAGCTTCCTCATCTGGTAACAGGTCCAAAGAATATCGTAAAGGTTTCCTGAAACAGATTCCAAACTCTCGAATAATAGAGCACCCATGTTGAAGGGTAAGATGCTCCTTGAAACTGGACACCATAACAGCCGAAGAAAGGAACTCGACTCTAAACTTGTCCTAGAACTCCTCCCAGGAGATCGCTTACTCCTCAAGATCCCCTAAGAACAAGAACCACCACAGCCTTACTGCTCCATGAAACATATTCAAGCTAAGGACACCCAGTTATCGTATTGAGAATGGATCGAACTGAATCCTATCTCAACCTCCTCCAACTATTCTTCCGTGTCTACATCTGAAATGGAGCCCTCGTACTTCTGCAGACTCTTGCGCTAAAACACTCAGAGTGTCTTCCTCCATGTGTCGTCGTCAACCTCTACCCTGTGGCGACCTTCTAGAATAGCCTCCTAGACATTTTATGCGCAAAACTGATGAGGACGTTGACCTAGAGCCATACGTATAAAATAACAAACCATTGGAGCTCCTAATTCTAGAATATGGAAGACGCAACATTAATTAATTAACTGTTTTCATTCATTGATTTTACATTATCCTATTCAATGGTCTACCCATTCAAACACATGCACAAAGAATAATGATGGATGATCCTTTTCTAGGCCTCTACCCTACAACTGGTATCACCTTGTTTAGTAGCCATTGTAGACCAAAAGGTCCGTACATCAGATCACAGGGGGACCTAAACGCCTATGTCTCATTCGGTATCCAGTGTTTACCTCACTTTCTAAACATGAATGACACTGTTTCCCTACCATCCCATGCAACCTCACATGTGCCTAACTCCAAAATCCATCCTATCCCTCAACCTCCCTATAATACCACTCTATCATGACCCCTCCCCACAAAGTGTACCCCTCTTAGGCCGACAATGTGGTAAGGTAGATAATGACCCCCGAGTCCCGCCTCCAATAGGCCCCAGTAGGCGACTAGCACCGAGGGTATAGTAAAGACACAAATGCGAGGCATTACCCTCTAAAAGAACACATGCAGAATAGAGAGATAAGATAGACACCAATCAACTCCAACTCAGACTGCATTATAAAAGAAAACCCAAGTACACATATGAAATTCCATGAAAAAGTACTAGAACTGAAAGCAAAAAACTGCAAGTACCCAAAAGAAAATAAAAAACTACAGCAACCACAAGCCCGACCAGCTCCTACAAACTCATGATCGTAAAAACCATCTTGATCTCCAACCTTCTCTAAGTGACCTGAAAAACAGATTATATATACATAGGGTGAGTATAATAGTATACTCAGTAGGATCCTCCCCGAACCATCTCATGCAAAAGTAAAGAAAGAATGCTAAATCACAATGAACAACAAATGAAACTAACTCGTCACCTAAACAGGTATACTATGTTCCCAACCTCACCATGGAAACTCTTTCCAAGTAACGCATACAAGAATATATCATATACTAAATAATATCAAGGGTACCGCACTACTAATTCCCCAATGGGTTGCCGCTTTTCCCCAACGTCGCACGTCCTGAGCATCTCTCTCCAAAAAGGCTTCCCCGCAGACACCTGGGTGAAGCACCACAATGTGCACCTCATGCAACACAAAGGCTTGCCCACAGACACCTGGGCGAAGCACTACACCATCCCCACAACCAAAAGTAACCAGGTAGTTTCCGGGAGCCACTACACTCACATAACGTGTATCATGCGTCGGGTATTATACCTCAAGCCCTTACAGCCCATACACCGAGTAAGGATCCTCAAGCCATAACAGCCTATACATGTTACACCTATAGTAGTCCATAGGATACTATATCCAGAATATATGTTTTTGAATAACCACAAGCCATTACAGCCCTCTACACACATATATTGGGAAAACTAACTGTTTTTCCTACCAACACAAGTATCTACGAAGAGAAGAGAGTGGGGCCAAAGGGGGTAGACATCCATTCACCCTCTCATCGGAATATTGGGGAAAACACCACCCCCCCAGGGCTCAGAATCACCGGGGTGTCATTTTACCTTACTAACAGGGTGGAGTAGCATATAGAGACACAAAAAGTACATAATATACTATATCTCACAACCACACTATGGGCATAACCTAGTCTTAGACACCACTACACCTAACGTCTCTCAGACTCTGAGCTGGCACTTCAAAGACTAGGTATCCAATAAGCACACAACAATTTAAAGAACTTTATTGGATTACTCCATTACCTTTTTTTTATTAGTTCCACTTTACGTTAATTAAGTATTTAAACATTAATTAACTATGAACAATTCCGAATTAAATTACATCAGAATCAAACCAAAAATCCACTATTCCTTAAAAAAATTTCAACCTCATCATTATGTTCCAGTAACTCTAAGTCCATGAGTTAACAACATTTAATCAAAAGTTCATTATAGAAATAGTTTCCCATAATCCTAGGCATTCTAAAAAAGCATTATATGCTACTAACACAAAGGGTCTCAACACGGTGAGTAGATGTACTACCCTTCGATTCTTTTCTACCTAGAGTAAGAGCGTAGAACCATTCTCCCTTGAGAAGCTAAACACAGAAATCAAATGGCATACCCCGCGTGTCATTTTCTCTTTCGGAAGAAGTGTATGCAAGACCAACTACCTTGAGCAGTGGGGAAAAGTAAAGAAGATAATCAACCAATAAGAATCATCAAGAATCCGACAATCACATTCATCTGATTTCATCATCCCTAGTGTCCTCCCCAACACCCACATGAATAAACCGATGCTTCTCACCACTCTAGGCATCATCCGCTACCACAACCAAAAGGCCTATATGCCCCCACATATAACAACACCCCTTGAGGGGAACATCTCAACACAAGAAGTAGGAAAAACAACCATCACATCAATTAGGCTATGCCCCCTTTAACAATCAAGAGGATAACTCAGAACCCTTCAAGAAATTATCCTAAATTCAAATTCTTTAATCCATCTTAAATTAATATATTTATAATCTGTTGGTTTCAACATTGGGAAACCTAACTAGTAAGATATCACAAATGATTAAATATTCTTACAACACCAATTTTATTAACATCAAATTACAACAAGAACTAGATTCGTTTTCATGCCTCTTTATCTTTAGCCAAAAAATTATCAATTAATTTCAATTTACATTCTTTACAGATTTTCATCTGGAACAGGCATAGATATCACACTATCTATCAAAACAAGAGGCAAAAAACACACGATTGATATCAATTTATTTATCTGGTTCAAATATTTATTATGTCAATTCCATTGTCATCCAGTGGGATAAAACATGCTAACAATACAGTTTCACGTAAAAGAAAGAGAATCAATGAATCCCCAACCTCAGAGGTTTTTGAAAAAACCCCCAAAAAACAATGAATGCACAAGAAAGCCGGGTTGATTCTTGAGTAATCCTCCTTAGATCTCTTCTCCTAACACAACAAATACCAAAACTCATCATATTTGGTGTCGACACACTTAGATCTACCCATAGCAGACGTAGGTCTATGAAACCGAGAGAATAAGAGAAGTAGATCCAAGTGGATATAATAAACCGATCAATAACGAAGAATAATGAAGAAGAATGATAACATACCTCAAGAAACCGGCTTTGATTTGCCAAGAGAAGTCATCAGATCACCTCTAAAATGCTTGGGAGAGGTTCTCCTAGCTTCAAGGGAGGGTAATCCCAAGTTATGGCTACTTAGGAGCTTAAACAAGAAAGTTAGAGGCAAAACAGTTGAGATCCACAGTTTTAGGATCAAGTTTAAGTGCTTGCATGGTTTTCATGCACAGTTAGACAAACCGTGCACTAACTGTGCGGTCACTACTGCCTCATCAACCACTCCTCGCACGGTTAGGCCGCACAACTAGAAAAAAATAAAAAGTACTTGAAGATGTAATGTGATGTTACAGTTGACAACTGTTTACTGTTGAAACTATTCATCGAAATGGAAGATTTTGGAAAAGATGTTGGGATACATTACCTTGACATCCCAGAACGCCTCTAACAATGCATTTTCATAAAGTAGTGGACCGAAGAGCTCCAAGCAATTACAATATATGTATATAATTTATTACTCAACATAAATTATTTATATGTTTTTAGTAAATAATCAATCTATTTTTATTAATGTGATTTTATTCTTCCAAAATATGTTTTCCTCAAAAATGGTTTTTTGTGAATTTCTTGAAAAAATCAAGATAACAGTTTTTTTAAATAAAAAAAATTTGATAAAATTAAATTAATTTTTTTAATGCAGATATCAAAATTTACTTTGGGAGAAATTTTCGAACTTTTCAGAAAATTTTGATTTCTCAGTGGATAGAGAAAATACTGATTTTTGTAAAAACACTTTTCAATTCAATAAATTATGTTATATAAAAGTCATAATATTTTTTTAAATATTTTTTCTATTAAAAAATTTATTATTATTTTATATCTAATCTAATTAATTAATTTTAATAAAATATATATTGGTTTTTAGTATATGTTTGTTTTTGTTTTAAAAAACAGATTTTTGTAGAAACTCGTTTAAAATCAATAATGTCTCACTTTTTAATTAATTAAAATAATACATAATGGGAAAAAAATTAATGAAATTTATAGATTAATATTCATTAAATATTAATTTAGTTTCACAAAATCATTATTTTTATCCATAGCGTTAATATAGAAAAACCTTTTTCTAAAAAATACACTTTGTCGAAACCAGTTGTCTTGCCTCGTCTATGGTATTAAAATTAAATTAAATGTTTCATATTAGGGAAACTGATTTTTTAAAAATGGATTAAAATTTTCAAATAAGAATAATTTCTAATTTCTAATATGTACAAATTAATTTTCTACCATAATTCTTAGTTAAAATTGATAGAATTTATCATAAAGACTACGGTATGAACGAGTTTACATGGGGATTAAACTTGATGAATAAAGATGAAAATGACATATTTACTTGTAAAAAACCCATTGGATATACATATGTAGAAACAATATCTTATATGATTGATAATGGATCATTATTGGGGTATGGTTACATGTAAAAAAACATGGGTGGAATTCACAATTTGAAATACATTATAAGTGTGCCACTCACCTCACTTATAAAATGCCACCTAATATGCAACCCAATTAACAATTTAAAACATATTTGGTTTGTAAAATACCTAAAAAATCACTCAAAAAATCCATTATATCACACTAAAAAACTTATTTTGGGAAGAAATCCAGCTATGAAATGCCTATACTGTAATCCAAAAGAAGTTACAGGAAGAAGAGGCAATATTGTCCAAAGAACATTCTTATTTTATTTCATTCTACACCACGTAAATTATTTATTTAAAATTATGATATAATAACATAATTTTAATCCATATAATAATATATCTTTATGTTAAGGTTACTTTCTATAACCAAACACACTTCCATGAAATGGGGTATAAAATCATCATTCATGTGTATTGTGGACTACCACCTAATGAAATGATGTCCTTCATTTTTCCATTACCACCTCACATGGTTGTGAATGATGATGTATATAAAGTTTATATTTGATATTTATGAAATAATTATACCTATGGAGTCATTATATCATACATAAAATTTGAAATTCCATACCATAGGTGATACGAAAATGTCGCTTTTGTGTATGGAAAACATCTGCCTTATTAAATGATGTGATTCATTTTCCAATAACATATTATACAAGAAGGTAATAAGGGTAATGATAATAAATATGTGTGTTATATGTGACATATGTATAATATTAATTAAATAATTATCATTATTTAAATATAATATATCAGTTTATTTTTATCTTTTCACTCACTAATAAAAATGGTAACATCGTTCATTGATGTGTTGACTACCACGTCCTCGAAGATATGTGACTCACATTATCATTACCAAATTAAATTAATGATATATATAAGTATAAATAATTAAATAATATTTTAGTTCTAATATTAATATCATTATGGATAGATAAATTTTACTTACATTATTTCCATAATGACTATTGAATAATGGAAACTTTACTCATGCATACGTACAAAATACCATCCCCAAGATCGTAAAATTAGTTCATTTTTATATAACCATATTTCATTATTATTTTTAAAAGTATAATTTTAATTTAAATGTGTTAATTATTTCATTATTATTATTCTATAACTGTTTTTATAATGACACCATTGACCATAGTCAACCCACCAAAGTCAATTCGGACACATAAGAAAATATCGTCAAAACATCCAATATAAAGAGAATTTATTAAGTACTTGAATATAATATTTTAATAAGATAAATTAAAGGAAAATTATTCTTAAAAAATTTTATTAATAAATTAAATAATTAACATAAGTTCATTATTCTAGATGATAATGAACAAGCGTGATAAATCTAACTCGAGGTAAGGGTTTTCACATCTCAGTATTATTTCTATGATATATATTCCATATTCACCACTTATTTTTATTATGTTGGGGGTATATAATTCTATTTCATTTATTTTAATATTCCTATAATTACATTTAAAAGGATTTAAGTATGCATTTTAGGATCTCCCTTTAATGGGTTTTACAGTTTCAATGCTAATAAAGTGGTAAGTGGTTTTGTATCAATTTTCCTTCTTTGAGACATTTGTTATGTTATACACCTATATTATTTTAGGAGGTGTATATACTACCGCTTTTACAAGTTATACTATGAATATACTTATTTTCATGATATTGTAAGTTAAATTTAATTTTATTCTTCCATGGTTATTATGATTCAAAGTTACAAAATTGGTAAGAGTCTTTTGTTACAATCTCATCGTTCATTAGGATTGTTTATGATTATGCTTTCGATGATGATATTATATAATAAATTTACATATAAACTCATGATATCTATTTTACCTTGGTTATTAATGAAATTTACATGTGATAGTTTATTTTTTCCCGTTATTGGTTCATAAGTTTTATGATAAATCGATTTTAATAAAATATAATAATATTTCTCTCTTCTGTGTGAAATCTTTTTTCATCCCAAAACACATTTTATAAAAAAAATTCAAAAATATTTTTATCCTTTTAACTATGAGTTATTAAAAAAAATACGCATTTTTCATTATGCAAATTTATTTCACATGAATATTCTTGTGTCGTTTTAAACAAGGAACATTTCTATGCTTTTTACCAAGAAAAATTAATGTTCTTGATGACATGTATAAAATTAATTACTGATATGACCATAATTTATTTGAAAATTAATATCAAATTCCAAATGGTTATTAATAAAGAAAGTTTTTTCTTAATATTATATAATTTTTTTTCAAATTTTTTTTCAATGAAAATGTTTCTCTAAATTTTTTGTGTTTTAAAATGTGATTTCAAAAATAAAAATGATATTTTCTTCAATAATTCTTTTAGAGATATTTTAATGGTATATAAATTCATAATCATTCAAAATCCTTGTTGATACTTATCATAAATTAGGGGTATTCATAATTTATACCATCCTTATTCATTCTTTGGATGGAATCAGATTGTTTTAAAATATATTTTTATAAAATAAATTTCTCTTCCACATGTTAATCTTTTTTTAATGTGTATATCATGAAACCAATTTCTTTTTCATGGGTTAACCATGGTTCAATGATATTTTTATTAAACCCATTTATTTTACATGTTTTAATAATGTTTAAAATTCATTAACATGAAACCCTTTTATTTTCTATGGGTCAATCATGTTATGAAAGAATAATGATTTTTATGAGTTTTCTGATGACATTAATGTTATTTGTAGTTTAGTCATGATGCGGTTATTAGAAATTATCTGTATGATGGGTTTCCTAGATATCACTAGGTTATCTTATAATAGCTTAAACGGTGGGGTGGCCCAAATATTCTCAGGTGCGTCTATTATAGTATATATTATGGGGTGACCTAGGTATCATTGGGTGAGCCCATTACAATATAAATGATGGGCTGGACCAAATAGTACTAGAAGTTCATATTATTGATTAAATTATGGGAGTGGACAGATTAAAATATAAATCATTGCATAATGATTATGTTCTCCAGAGAATTATATTACTATTTGGCTATATGGTTATTCCAATTGTTAGGGTTCTATGAGATGATGTTCCATGATGCCAATATGTTTTATCTATGATTTATATGTGTTTATGATGTTTCATTTTATCGTGATCGATTCCACATAGATCATTATGTTATATTATTATGATAATTTAATTTTTTAAATATAATTCTATGTTTTGGGGATTGATGATCCAAGTATTGATGGGTATGAATATTCGTATGTTATACTCAGGAATATTGATTACATCACCATATTATTATGATATTCTTATCCTTATTGATGGAATTAATATTTTAATTATTTTGTTTTTACATATTTATCATTTGATCTCACCCTTATTTAGGTTCCTTCTTACCAGGTTATAAAGAATGAGGATGAATGAGTTATATCTAGAAGGGATTTTATATGGACGATGTTGATGTATTTATAAGTAAAAGAAAAGATGGGTTAAGTGAGAGAAACTCACATTTAAATCCATGGGAATTGTTTATGAAGTATTTCAGGTTAATTACCTAAAAACATAAACCTAAATGGTTCTAAAGTATTTAAGTGATCGTATTTTTTCTTTTATTGTTGTTAGGTTTGGATGGAAAAAATTAGGTAAGAATTATCAATATTAATGCTGGAAATTTATTTTTTACAATTTCTGTACAGAATCCTTGAGTTAGAGTTCAAGGATATTATATGAATATCATATGAATAAGTAAAACCCACTATTATATCCATACATGAGAGGCTGTGTTGGTAAATGAATTTAATTTGTTCGTGAGGAGGTATTCCTCTGTATACACGGTCAACAACTTAATTTCCCATTTGTAAAAGATGATGTGGATTTTGGGTATGCCTCCAATTTAATGAAATATAAATATATGGAAGATAATAATGTAATTATATCATAATAGTTTAACAATATTTAAAACTATGTGTAATACGAAATAATTTAAAAACACATTGTTAAGAATGAAACCTCTTCTTCAGAAAAACTCTTTTGGTTAGAACAAAAATCCTTCTTAGGAGGGTTTTTATAACAAATAGAAGTTCACTATGATGTGGTTATGGAAGTAAAGAAATTATTTGGAAATTTATTGGATGATCTAAAATTATATTGTAGTCTGGATAGGATAGGAGAGAAGATGTCCGTTTATAAGTGGGGAAAGGATCCCACTTAGAAACTACTTGGAAATTTCCGCCAACAATCCAAAATGGTAAATTAATTCCTAAGAAAATTGATACCATATGACCATATATTATATTTTTTATAGTATAAGGTTGAAATATATATATATATAATAGTATTTATTCTTGAATTATTATAAAACATACCATTTCCTTTTGTTTTAATCACCTGACAAACTTGCTTTAATAGTTACCGTAGCAAATAATTTTTATAATTTTAACAATTAATTTTGAGAACAATGTAATTTTATAATATTTCCCAATATTAAATATTATGATTCCAAATATGAAATCATGATTTCATAAATCAATTCACATAATAGGAAAAATTTAATTTATGACTAAACCGGAAGAGATGATAAAAAAAAGGTTTTCTAAAGAAAATGTTTCATTAATTATAATTTTTTTTATTTCAAAAATCAAAATTAAATTGGTTAAATTTACCTAAATTGGATTATTAATAATATAATTGAACTATATTTACTTTTGAAACCATTTTATAATGTAATTTAACTTTTTAAATACTTTAAATAAAGAATAATTTTTTAATAAGAATCAGTATTTTTCACTATTTAATGAAAGATTATTCATTTCAGAAAATCATAAAATATTCACTCTCAGATAATTTTGAAATTATTATTTAAAAAAATTCATTTTCTCAAATAAATATGGTAAAATTGTAAAAAATTAGACTTAAAATAAGTGTTCATAACAGGATGAATCATCTTTTCAGAAAAAAATACATTTATGAACATAAAACTGAATTAATTATCATCCCATGATTAGAAGAAAATAATGGATAAATGATAAATTTTTAATATATAATATTTAAATTTAATTTAAATAATTTAAAAATAGTTATAAATTTAACTTGTTTAGAAAAAAAACTTTTTTCATTAGAAGAACTGTTTTTCAGGAAAAACGTTTCTTTTACTTTCAAAAAATATTTTATTTTCATGTTCAATCAATTGATAAAAAATGAATAATTTTTTTAAACCATATAATTTTTATATTTTATTTATAACTATTCATAAATGATAAATAATGGATAGTTTATAATGGTTAGTATTAAATAATAATATATATAGTATATTGCTGTTTGTTACAACATGGCATTGTATATAACACAAGCTATTAAAAAATTAATTTTTTTTGAATTTTTTTAATAAAATATTTTGTGTTAGGTTCCCCCCTCTAATAAATTACTTCCTCAATTTTTTTTTATTATTCTTGGTGGGTTTGAAATTTGAAAATCCCAATGGTGGAAAACCCACTTCGTTAAAAGGGTCAATAAAAATTTCTCATGAAAAAGGGAAACTAAAGTAAAAAAGTATTCTCGAATACCACATAAATAGGTTTCTAAATAAGATAAAATTAGATGGAATTGAAAATATGGACACGTAAGAGAAAAATAATGAGTAAATTTTAGTAGTGTTTTATAGATAACACGACAAGGATAAATTTACCAAAAATAAAGTAATAAATAAGAGATTATTGAAAAGAAAATCCATTCATCCAAAATAAAGGTGAATACATCATATTTTAATTTAAATATCTTTTTCCTAATGATTGGTAATTTTTATAATAAGATATAATTACCTTATTTCTTTCTTTTTCATATGTGTGATCTCATACTTTGGTGGTTCTTTGATCAATTTCCTCTACATCTATTACTTCAAGAAATGAATATTCAAGATTATTTTTATTCATGAATGAAGAATTAAATGTAACTTTTAAAGCACCCTGACATACATAAATAGATGGAAATTTATTAATCCTATATCTTAATATTAAATAAAACAAAAATGGTTAATAATATTTTTCAAATATAGACATGTAAAATTAATTAGGTTCTAAAATAATAAAAATAACACAAAAAGTTCAACATAACCCATTACACTAATAGTTATCTTTAAGGAACCTCTAAAATATTTCCGACCGAAATTGAATCCCAAAGATTAGAAGGTGTTTATCTCATATCCTTCGATGACCAACATAAGAAATATCTTGAAATAATATTAATCACTCATAATTTCTCCTACCAAAATGTAAATACCCTTGTCATTTTCCAAAAATAATTCCAGATATGATTCTCAAAGATAATTATCCTATTATTCTTTAATGAATATATTTTATTAGACAAAAAATATTTCCATTGAAGATTCATAGAAATAATATGTTGATTCAAAATAACAAATATGATTTCCTTATTCCAAGAATTTATATTGAATCAATACAGGGAGATATTATCAATGCTCAAAATTACATCAAATTTAACTAAAGGATAATATTTATATATAACTTATTCATTTAAAAACTCTTAGGAAATCCCCAATTCTAGAGTATATGATAAGAATATCATACTTATCAAGATTCACATCAACTATTGTGATAGCTTAAGAAATCCGTTTTTTCCTTTGAATTCAATGGTTATTGTGGATTATTATCCTCATTAACCATTGGATAATGGAATTTATTCACATAATTCCCAAAATTCAGGAATTTATAGAATTTCTGTATGATTTTTTTTTTCATTTTGAGCTTTATATGCATTAATTTCATTTTAACTTCCTGTGATTTTGAACCGGGTTATAATATGAATCTTTTTGAACTTTTTTCTCTATTGAATGGGTCTATCTTAAAAAAATTTGTGTAAGTGTTTTTAGAGTTTGGAATATTTAAAAGTGTTGATAATGGGATTGGGTAAAGGCTCAAGGGGTTTTTCGGGTGGCTCAATGGGTTTCGGGAGCATTAGACCTGGTAGTGGCGTTTGTACGGGCTGCACACGGTTGGTTAAACTGTGCATGTCAAACCATGCTTCTTGCTACAGGTGAGGCAGAGGCGTTCCCAGGGCCTATTCAAGGTTATTCAAACCATGACGGTAAACCTTGCCGGATACTCTAGGCATCCAGTAGCATACACAAGATTTACTCATGGTATGTTATACCATGCGAGTCAAACTATGTGGACTACCCAGTTATATGTTTCGGGTCAAATTATTTAATTAAATTCCAAATTAAAAATGGATTTAATTAAATGATGTGAAATGGGGGGTTTATTTAATTAAATTGAGTTAAATTAAATTTTATTAAATGATGTTGAAAGGGGGAATTAATTTAATAAAATTAATAGTGATAGAATTTAATTAAATTATGATGAGTTAGATAATTTGTTTAATTATGTTCAGTCAAGAAGAATCTAATTAAATGAGGTTTAAATGGGGAGTTTGTGGTTTATCAAATAAGAATTTTAATTCAATGGTAATTATAATAATTTGGGTATTATTATTATTAGTAATTTATTTATTATTATTATTATTATTATTAGGTTTTAAGCTATTTTTGAGAGAGAACCAAAGAGGGAGATACACATATCCTACATAAGGCGTGACCCCACCCCTCGGTTCTCCCATGGGTGGCGCACCACCCTCATCTACCATTTCACTCTTCGTACACCCATTTCCTTTTGGTACCCTCACGATGGTTTTTCGTCTTGGCGAGGTGAGTCCTTCTCCATGCGTTTTTTGTTTGCATTGGTTGTTTCGAATTCTCCTTCACCGAGATTCTATTCCAACGAACCCTAATTGAGGATTTTATTTGGTTTCTTATTTTTCGGTTTTAGGATGTTTGAATCCTGTATCAACACCCCTTGTTCCATATTCTGATGACCTCCATCGAAACCGACGCAGTTAGGATTGAGTTGGTTCACCACTATCATTTTTTGGTAAGGATTAATACCCGATAATTGGTTTCTCACCCCTTGAATTAGTTTATTTTGTTTTAATTGCGTTATGGTTGACTAATTTGGTGTGGGATGGTCCCATCAACAATAATATTTAGTTCTGGTTGTTGTTGTCAAGTTGTGGTGATAAATTAAGAGTTCTCACGTGCTTTTGTTGAGGAGCATGTAGATGAGGAAATGACGGTTTAAGTTAGAAAGCCTCAGCTCAGCCAATTCCTTGAGGTAGGGTCCTCAAATTTTCTCAATTAAAAAAAGGTATTAATTGGTTAATTACTCTTTATGATGAATTTTATTGTAATTTATAAATGATTTGTTTATTGGTATAAAATTATTTTTTTGTATACATAATCATATTTTTGTAATAAAAACCCTTAATCGTGGAGTGTTGCATTCAAGCTAAAAATATAGTGATTAAATAGATATGTATGTTTAGCTTTTTTCTATGTGGTTTTATTTTTCTTCCCTTATATGTTGACACACTTGGGATAAGTTTTAATTATGAGTATTGGCCGGGATATGTTGAGAAAATTAATCAGGGAATAGATTTTGGGATATTAATAAGACAAGTTCAGATACTTAATTTGTAAATTAATTATGTTCTTTGAGATTGAAATAGAGATAATTAATTAGGTTATTAATTATGAGTTTTGATCATGATAAGTTGAGATAATTAATTTTTTAATCAGTTATATGATTTGAGATTGGAATATAGACAATTAATCTGGGGATTAATTATAAGATATCGAATTGGATAATCGAGAGAATTAATCAGTGGATAAATTTTGATATGTTTTTTTGACTAAATTAAGATAAATAATGGTTGATTAATTATGTACTTTTTCAGTTATGATTTGGATAATTTATTGTGGAAATTAATTATGTAAATAAGAGATTTATAATGAGATAATTAATTTTGGATTATTTATGTTCTTAGGTTTGTAGTATAGATAAATAATTGGGGAATTAATTATGAGATGTGTAATTTGATATATTGAGATAATTAATTGTGGATTAATTATTTTCCTTGATGTTGATTAAGATAATTAATTTTGAGATTAATTATGATGAGTTTATATTTTCATTTTATAATTAATTATGGAGAATTAATTATGGAATGAGATTGTTGTTGATAGATTAACTAATTTAATAACTAATTAATTGAATTATGGACTTAGTTAATTGTGTGGACAACTAATGGATTTCAGTGAATTTCACTAATAGTTTGAATAGTAATGGAATTGGAGTGGATAATTCAGGATAAATTAATTATTGGGATTGCATTATTTAATTTATATATTAATTAATGGATATAATGGATTGGGTGAAGGACACGGTGTTCTAGACTGGTGATGATATTCATAGATGGTTAAATGAGGGATAAATATGATGTTCTATTCCAGTGATAGATCTATTAGGGTTTTTCAGTATTCTACATAGCATTATACACCAATGAGGCGTGTAAATGAATGATAATTATGGTTCTAAACTGGGCGTTCTACGCTCGATGTATGTATACTCGTAGAGAATAGGTGTGTTAAAGAACGAAATTTACATCAGATAGATGAAATTAATGGGTCGAGAGTTGAATATGATTAATTTATGATTAAATTACGAACTCTAAGTGATGTACTCACATGGTAACAATTCGAACTCCGATATAAGTTAAATATGGTACTAAGATACCATATTCCTTGATTACCTCATGTTTTGACATGAGTCGAATATGGTACTATGTTATGGTATTACTTAGGGAATGCTTCAGGCTCCAGCATGAGTCGAAGTTTGTATTTAGGTGCAGGTATCCACATGAACCCTGGAGATAATAAATGATTAAAAAGAAAATAAATGGTAAAGTGATGTGAAATATTTATTCTCTATAAATATTTTTGTATGGTTTTTATGCAGACACTTATTCCAGATATGGGACGAAGCAGGTATCAAGGTCAGATGTCGTTTATTGAACTTGAATGGGTTGTTTGTTGTTTATTCAGTCATGTTATTGCTTTGATATATCTACACACTATTTAATTAAAATTCATTGACTAGATTAATCTAAAAACTGGTGGTGTCGACCTACTTAGATTTATATCTCACACCCCATTCAGGATTCTAGTACACTAGTGTACCTGGGTAGACATTACTTGTTTTTAGGACTGTGGACTTTTCTTGTGGATATTTAATTTTACTTTATTTAGGAGAAAAGAACCGAGTGAGAGGTCAGTATGCTCCTGGTGATATCACATAGGGATTCTGAGTATTTTCTATATTTTTGTACTAACATGTAAATCAATCTATTTTTTTACTTCATTCAAATATGTATCAACATTACATGCATGCATTTTATAAAATGGCATTGGCCATTTTATTTATATAGTTGATTATTTTTTTATATCTTCTTCCTCTATTGTATGAGTTTATTATCTATTCTGATGTGCACTCTAAATATGTGGGTATAGCCTTCCCACTGACTATCGATAGACCCTCGCTACTAGTCTGTATCCCATGGAGTTTTAAGAGAGGTGCATGAGGTCATGTAGCAATTAGAGCAGCTACTAGTTCAAGGGTAATCCCGTTCAATAAATTACAATGTGGTATCACAGCCTCAAATTTTCTTTCCTTTTTTGTATATCTATTTTGGGTTGGTATACAAGAGATTAGGGAAGTGTCAGTTCTTGGTTAGTAGTATTTTTTGGGACTAATGAACCCATGTACGAGAAATGAAAAAGTGTCTAGGGATGAGAATTGATGTTTATACTAATATTGTTTACAGCTGATATGATTTCACCATGAGTAACAGGTGTCATTTCCACTACTTGTAGATTTTGAGAATTTTACATATTTTCCACGGCCTGATATGGAAAGGAAGTTGCATTACATGCATCACCGTAGAAACATAGAAGTTCACATTCAATGCATATGAAATTCCATGTAGTTTCATTAGTAGGATGCCTGCTAATTTTTATTGTGTTCCCTGGATAGAATGCCATGTTTTGGTCTTATTTAGCATTCCTTCTTGTTAACATGTTAAAATAAGAATATTCCATTATTACTCTATTATTAGTATGTTTCTCTATTATTCCATGCTTCTGTGTTACATCATACTATTGTGTGACTGCTTATGATAACATGCTAGAGATGTTTTGATGTGTAAATGGATGCATGAGTAGAAAAAATTGATTTATTACAGTTACAACATCATCCAAATTTAGTAGTAAGGTGTATGGGTGCCTTATAACTACAAAAGTGAAACCCACGTATTCGAACAATTTAAAAAGTGGATTCTAAATAAAAAATTTTAAATGGAAATTTTATGTGGTATATGGGATCCATATGCCAGTGGTAAGGTGTATGGGTGCCTTATAGATTGGTAGTTGGACACCCATTTAACTGAGCCTAGTTGAACCATAGTGTTTTGGAAATGGTTATAAATATAATACTTTTGAGTTTTTTTAAATGACCTGTTTTGAGGATTCTTTCTGAAGAACCTGGATTTGAATAAATAGGACCCTGAGAGGTCCCCTTTTTTTAAAAATAATTTAGATACCAAAAAGCCTGTTTCAAATAAATTGACATTGAATGTTAAATGATAAAGAGGAATTTTATTATAGATTTCCTGTCTTTCCCGTGGGGCGTCGTTTGAAAACAAAATTCCTTATTATGGAATAGTAATTTTGAGTTTTCTAAAATTGTTTCAAATGGTTAAAGGATGAAATGATTTAATGAAAACACAAAAATGAAAAAGGGATTTTAAGACCAGTGAGTTCTGTTTTGCATGACCAAGGGTTAGGGTCAACATGTATGATTCGTAAGGGACTATCCTGTAGTAGGTAGTACCCTTATAACCTGACATGGCTTGTTTTATCTATGAACTTTTTGACATTGGTACCATTTGAGTTTCATTGTCACTAGTAGGATTTTGGGGTTTTAATGAATGGAACCCTTTTTTTGAGGTGTAGTCATTATATATTGACTCTTGGTTTAGGAATAAGCATTGGGGAATGATTGTTTCAACAGGTTATACATTCCTCGGGCACGGTCAACCATTAAATACATCCTTAAGTTAACTCTAAATAGATTTTTTGGATCTTATTTATGTTCATCCCACTACTCCAGATGACTTTTTGAGACTCGGTTGTTTTGAAACACTGATAATTATTAACCTTTTGAATTTCACGTGAGATGTTGAAGTGGTGATTTTGGTTTGTGGAATGTCACACATGCATTTAATATGTTTCTGAACTAGTGCTCTTGTGAGTGACTGGTGTTTTCTGTCAATAATATGGACACTCTTAATGTTGGTAGTGTCACATCAGTTTTTGAGTACATGTTGGTGATTTTGAGGCAACATAACCTTGATGAGTTTGTCAGTGTGAAAAAACCATTGGAAAAATCGTTATTTTTTAATGAATTTCATTGGTAATCCTGTTGAAAGAACATTAATGCCTTGGGTTAGGTAGGCATCGAGGTTTTATTGATGACACATCAACAGGTGAAGCTGAGAATTTTCTAAAGAGTCAACTTTTAGTAGTTTGAATGATCTTTTGGTGACTTGGGTTTACTATTAGTGTGCTAATTTGAATGAGATGAGCATGTCCCCTATCTTGACCTCATCCTAGAGGAACTGAGATAACATTAGTCTTACACTATGATAAAATTTTAAAAGTTATGTTCTTGATGAGTAGTTGTTATTTTGGTTGTATGTGGGATGTGTCGTACTTTGTGTAACACCTTTGTTCCTATAGGGGAACAATAGTTTTAAAATAGGAAAGTGATGAATTGAATCATGAATTTCACTAGAGGGTGAGTAAGCAATTTGGTGTACAAGTAGTTGGTTATAGATTCATTTTAAAGGAAAGTTTCTTGTTTAAGGGAAAGTGTGGATTTTTTGTGTCGGTGATGTATTTCAAGGAAAGAGTCATGGTTAGGGTGTTTTAACATTAAGTCATACAACCATTGGGGAAAATAACCAATTAAAATATGGTTGGGGAGATGAAGATGGGATCATGTCTCTTGTTGTGTGGGTTTTTTATGTGTCGTTGCGATGTTTGGGCAGGTTTTTGGAGCATGGGATCGGGTTTTAAAGAGTTAATCATTTGGGGTTGTGAAATGGTTAAAGGTGTGTTTGGTGTTTTGGAACACAATGTGACTATTCAGACAAGACATCATGTCCGTGGTGGGTTTTTTAATTTTTTAGTATTTCTTGATCACTTCTCGGCGATGAGAATTTATTGAGGTGGGTAGATGTAAAGTCTCGTGTTTTTGAATCAGGTAAAAATACAAATGTTTTTGAAATTTTTAGTTTTTTGGATGAGTTAGTCTTAAAACCAAGATTTAGGTTTATGTTTTGTGAATCTTTACCATTTAAAAGCATTGATAATGGGATTGGGTAAGGTCTTTAAAAGTTTTCTGGGTGTCTCTATGGGTTTCAGAAGCACCAGACTTGGCATTGGAGTTTGCACGGGCTGCGCACAATTGGTCAAGGTCTTTGGGTCAAACTATGTGGCTTACTACAGGTAAGCCAGAGGCATTCACACGAGCTGTACATGGTTCATAAAACTAATTGGGTTAGCCATGCGTGATACTCTAGGTATCTATAAGCAAACGAATGATCTGTGCAGGGTTTGTTAGACCGTGCAAGTCAAACCATGTGGCCTACCCAATTTTATATTTCAGGTAAAAATATTCAATTAAATTCATGATTAAAAATGAATTTTAATTAATGTTGATAAATTGGGGGTTTATTTAAATATATTATGTTTTATGGGAATTTAATTTAATGGCATTGAAAGGGGGAATTAAATTAATTAAATTGAGGTTGGGAGAATTTAATTAAATGATGATGAGTTAGAGAATTTATTTAATTAAATTTTGTTAAGAAGAATTTAAATAATAGTAGTGTAAATGGGGATTTTATGGTTTATCAAAGAAGAGTATTAATTAAATAATAATACTAATAATAATATGATTGTTATTATTATTATTAGAATTAATTATTATAATTAATTTTAGGGTTTTAATTAAATTTTGTGAGAGAACAAAAGAATGAGAGGCGCATAGCCTAGGTGAGGCGCAACCCCCAGCTCTCCCATGGGTAGCAAACCACCCTCATATCCTGACTACCTCTTTGAGAACCCACTTCATTCTATTTCCTTCAGTAATGTTATAAATCTCATCAATTTCAGTTATCCATGCGTTTTGTTATTTGCATCATCAATTTTGACTTATCCTTTTCGAAGATTCTATTTTTCTGAACCCTAATTGTAGGATTGATTCAGTTTCCTCTTTTATTATGGTTTTAGTTTGTTAGAATGATATCTTGAGACCTATTGGTCCATATTCCTATGACCTCCGCTGAAGGCAAGGCTGTACGGATTGAGTTGGTTCACCACCGTTATATTTGGGAAAGGATTTATTCCAGATAACTGGTTTCCTACCCCATGAATTTAGTGATTATGGTGTAATTGAGTTTCAGTTGATTAATTTGGTGTGTGTTGGTCTCCGCCACAATAATATTAGGTTCTTAATTTTCTTTATGGTGTGGAAATAAATTCTGATTGCGTGCATGCTATTTTTAAGGTGCGTGCAGGTGATCAAATTCTTGTTTATGTTATTAAACATTGGCTTGTCCAATTCATTGAGGTAGGTCATCAATATTGCTCCATTAGTAAAATAGAATAGTTGATTAATCACTATTTATGATGAATTTGAATATTATTTCTGAATGATTTGTTTATTGGCATAAAATTATTTTTTAGACTACAATTTTTTTTGTAATAAAATCCCACAATCGATGTGCACTTCCTTCAATATGAAAACATAGTGATTAAATTGATATGTGCGTTTAGATTGCTAATATGTTTTTTTCTGTTTCCTACCATAAATGTTGGCATAGTTGGGTTAAGTGGAAATTATGTGCATTATGTTTAATAAAATGAGACAATTAATCAGGGAATATATTATGGGATAATAATTGAATTAGTTAAGATAATTAATTTATGAATTAATTTTGTTCCTCGAGATTGAAATAGATTTAATTAATCAGGGGATTAATTTTGAGTATTGAGAAGGATAAGTTGTGATAAATAATTTTTAAATTAATTATGTGCTTTGAAATAAGAATATTCCTAATTAATCATGGATAAATTATAGGATATTGAAATGGATAATTGAGACAATTAATAGGTGGATTAATTTTTATATGTTTTTTTAGATAACTTTAGACAATTAATGGTGGATTAATTATTTACTTTTGTAGTAATTATTTGGATAGTTAATTGTGAAAAAATAATTATAGATAGATGATTTTTGGAATGAGATAATTAATTGTGGATTAATTATGGACTTGAGTTTTTAGTATAGATAATTAAATAGGGAATTAATTATGAGATGTGGAATTATGTATATTGAGATAATTAATGGGGGATTAATTATTTGCCTTGATGATGATTAAGATAATTAATTGTGAGATTAATTATGTAGAGTTGAGATGTGGATTGGTTATTTAATTGTAGAGAATTAATTATAGATTGATTTTTTTGATAGATTAATTAATTGATGAATAAGTTAATAGAATTGTGGACTTAGTTAATTTTGGAGTTAACTAATGGATTTTAGTTTATTTCAAAAATATTTGGATTATTAAGGGAATGTGTATGGATAATTCATGATGAATTAATTATTGGGATTGGATTAATTAATTTATGTATTAATTAATGAATATAATGGATTGGGTGCTAGACACGACACTCTAGACCGGTGACTAGATACATACATGGTTAAATGAGGGATATACATGACGTTTTATGCCAGGGATAAATCTATTGGGGTGTTGGGTGTGATACATGGAATTATACACCAATGAGACGTGTGCATGAATGAGAATTTGGGTGTTTGGAATAGATTTTTACACTCGATGTATGTATACATGTTGAGAATTGGGGTGTTAGACAAGGAGTTATACACCAGATATATGAATTTAAGGACTTTGATGTTGAATATTATTAATTGACTAATAAATGATGAACATCGAGTGATGGAATCACATGAGAATAATTAAAACTCTGGAATGAGTGGAATCGGGTATCGAGATACCATATGCCTAGAATACTTCGAGTTCTAGTATGATTCAAAGAAGGTAATAAGTTATGGTATTACCTAGGGAATGATATAGACACCGGAATGAGCCAAAGTTATTCTTGTGGTACATGTATCAACTGGAACCCTAGAGATAACTAATGATTAAAAAAAGAATAAATGGTAATTTTATGAAAAATATTTATCCTTGATGAATATACTTTTATGGTTTTTATGCAGACATTTATTCCAGATACAGGTCAAAGAAGGTGTCTCTGTCAGGTGTCCTTTTTGGAACCTAGAGAGGTTGTTGGTTGTTTATTTACTTTTTTTATCGCTTTGATCTATCTGGAATCTATTTAATGATATTTCATTTCCTAGATTGAACTAGAGAACTGGTGGTCCTGACCTAGGGAAATTTATATCTCATACCCTATTCGGGACGCCATTGTGCTGGGGTACCTTAGTAGACTTTACTTTTTTGTAGGACTATGTACTTTTATTATGGATGTTTACTTGAATATGGGATGTAAGAGCGTAGGACCGAGTGAGAACTCGGGATGATCTTGGAGATAGCCCTTGGGGATTTTGATTAGTTTCTATATTTTTACACTGAGATGTTAATCATGTTGTTTTGTTTACTACTTTATGATATGCATCACCATGAAATGCATGCATTGTATAAAATGGTGGTGTCCATTTTCTTTATACAGTTTATTATTGTGATCTATTTACTTTATCTAAGGTCTGAGTTTATTATATATTTCTATGAGAACTCTAAATTTGAGGGTATAGCCTCCCCACTGAAAATCCATAGATCCTCGCTATAGTTGGTAGCCTATGGCTTATGAGAAGATGGGCTTGAGGTCATGTGGAGATCAGTCTGGCTACTGATTCGAGGGTAAGCCGGGTCGGGATGTTACATTCATTGACTATCCTTTTTGCAACACATTGAGATTATTTAACATTATGGAATGGTATCTCACACATTAAATATTTTATTCTTCATTTATGGAATTTATCTAAGTTCTCATTACCACACTTTTGGAGAGAAAAATATTGAATCTTTTTCTTCCAACTATATGAGAAACTACTGGATATTCCATGAAACCCCATATTTTATTTCTTATCACAAAAACCTCAAGGGTATGCACCTTAAATATCCACTTTTAGTGAACATAAAATGATTTATTCATAGACTCTAAAGTACGTTATTGATAATGGATTTCAAATACATGCTTTCAGACCACTAAATAATAATTTCATTTTACATTTATGGTTGTTGATAGAACCCAAATATAACTATTCAATTCTTATATAATTTTCCTCATAGATACCAATGGATTTATCAATCATATGCTTATGCTCAACAAATTTATTCTCTGTTTATATATGTAGAATTTATTTAAAGTACATATAAAAAAATATTCTATTAAACTCATCCCATTATATGGATTTGGTTTCATCATCTTGCCTCTAATTCTTAGTAAGATTCCTCTATTGATCTTTTATTCCTTCAAAATGGTAAATGGTTAGGAAAAACATTTACTACTCCAATCACTGAATAAAAAATAATATATTTTCCATGACATTGATCAATTTCTTAATAACCAGTGGATTATAAATCGTATTGAAGGAGGGTAGATTTTGTCACATAAAAGAATCAATGGAATGTGTTTCCTTGGGAAATTTATAAGTTCAACACGACCCATGTTACCACCAAAAACATGAGAGTATTGAGTGAGAATAATCATAAAATATTACATCACGAATTCAAATAATATCGATTTCTCATGAGGATGGTCATTTCAATGAACATTATATTCATTTCATATGATTCCTTTGGGTTCTAGAAATATACTAAAATGAAATTGTATGGTGTGAGAAATTATATTCATATTGGTTAACCATATAATCATGAAAAATAATTTATAGGATATATAAATCATAAAAATTTCAATTTAATATATTAAACCTTTAGGATTAACCTATGCAATTCATGGTTATAATCTAATGAAATACTTCATTTCAGTTCATAAAGAGTATGTGAATTTCCAAAACCTATCCACATGGAGTGTAAAACCAGGCATGTAGTAAGGATCATTTTCATGCACCAGGTAAAGATCTAGTCAAAAAACAATGTGACCTTTTTACAGTAACGAAAACAAGGTATAAATATTCTAGATCCAAATCCACTTGTAGTATCCAGATTGAGACTTAATTATATAGAATCAACTCCCTTTATAATTCTCTATAATTACATGATATTTTTCTATACATATTCTTATCCCTAGGGTTCTCATAATATTTTTATCATCCTAGTCCAAATGTTTAACTACATATGTCCTCTGATACCAACTATAAAGACGCACAATTTTCATACATACTTATTGCATCTTTTTAGAGGAATATTCAATACATCTCAAAAATACATGTCTAGGGACATTAATGGTTTTGTGACATTGGAGACTAGATACTCAATGTTATTCTTTATTTAATGTTATTAAACATCTCCCATAAAAATAATCCCACGTAGTACTCTGTTTATACATACAAAAAATCATTCTTCATAACCTAGGGAATTGAAATATAAGAAAGGGTGTGATCAGATACTCTTTAAGGGGAAAATTAAGATATCAATGATCCAGAAGGAATAACATGAGCATAATGGTATGGGAATATTATCTTACCAATTGAGAACCATACCCTATATAACAATATCACAATGGTGAGTCATTTCACAATGATTTTCAGTTCATAAGACATCAATCATGAAGGAATTGAAGAACATAAGACATGAAACCATAACATAAACATATGAATATATAAAACACGAGATTATAAAATTATTTACAAATATAAAAAGAAAAGGTTCACTCATTAAGTTAAGGACGTGATATCAAGACCTTATATAAATTTATGGACATGAATTCTTGGTCCACACATAATATTGTGGACATGAAACTAGGTATACACATGACCTTATGGACATCAAACCTGGTCCACACATAACTATATGTATATGAAACCAAGTATACAAATAACCTCATAAAGATGAAACTATGTCAACACATAACCTTTTTGACTTGAAACTAGGTCTAGAAATAACCTTATAGTGATGAAACCCGGACCACTCATAACATCGTGCACGTGAATTCATGTTCATGGATAACATAATTATCTCATGGGATATCCATATTTTACCAATGAATTTAATGTAGATATAGGTATCACATATCATACAATCCATACATTTTTTACCTTAATATAATAAAACATTAGATATTTCATAAGCCACAAAAAAGGAAATAGGGTCTATAAACAATTCAGCATAGCATAGCTCGTGGGAAAGAAATGAGTTTCTTAAATATCTTGTAATTATAATCATAAAACATCTATAGAAAAGATAAAACTGGTATCATTGGATCATAACATTATTAAGTCATATGAAACCTCACATGTTCTGGTTTTGAATAAATATAAATTCTATAAAAATATGATTAATTAATTCTTGATTAAAATATCATTTACATTTTAAAGTCAATTATTTAAATTATAAACATTTATAAAATATTAAATAATAATTTTTTCCTAAAAATTACCTTTTGAAATTATATAGGTAGGTTTAAATCATTTATTATGATTTTGAGAAATACTGTTAACGTCATACACATTAAAACAATGATTCCATTCACCTTTTCTATAAAAATACAAAAATAACATATTTAGAAAATGAAAAATAGATTCCTTTTAAAAATTTCTTAAATTGTTAAAAAATTGTAAAAATGAATCAAATAAATCATTTAAGAGTCGTCAAAATAGTATTGAAAATATTATTGGAAATCATAGACAGAGAAGATAACATTTATTCAACCAAAGATAGAAATAAATTCGATTCTTATTAAAAATATTATTTGGGTCAATTTAGTTCTTAAAAAGTGTAAAATTAATGACAACATGTATTGCAAAAAATTTACCATAGGAGATGAAAATTCATGATTTTATTTATTGGTATATCATAATACTTCATCATTGGAAATGTAATCATAAACATCCATGATAAAAAAATGAGATTATAACATAAAGACCTTACCATTGTGTTACCTTTTGAATAATAATCCCAATTATAAAAATAACCATATTTGGATATGTGAATACCCATAAATTTTTTAATAATAATAAATGGAAATCATCATCATTATATACATCACATAAAAGAAACAATTCTTGAATATGTCACGTGTCTCATAGAAATAAAATTGAGATGAAAATCCCTTATCACTTTGGAAATGTTCTTAATTGTAATAAAAATTAATTAATAACATCAAATGATACTTTAAATAAAATTTAAAAATTATATAAATTATATAAAATTTCAAATGGAAATTATCATCACCTCAGAAAATAAACAGTAGTGAATACAACATTTGCTTCCTAAAAATAAAAGAGAGATCAGAAATCCATTTACATAAGGAACGACTTCAATTGTACAGATTCAAACATCATGTATAATAAATATAGGTGTTTTATAAATATATTATAGAACAATAATTTTATATTTAAATCTACAAATTATTTTCTTATGATATTTTATAATGAGTTTATTAAAAATTACTTGTTAAAATCACATTTTGGGTAATAACTTCTTCGTTTTTCATATTTTTCTGTATTTATTATTTACACTACATTTAATTTAATCATGGTTACATAATATCCGTATTTTTAACCATGAGAAAAATATAATATATATTCATTATATATTTATTTTTAGGAATCCATAAAAGTAAGATATATAAAATTAATTAAATCTTTCATGGAGACAATGTGCCTTATTCACACAGGAGAATTATTATCATTTTCTTCCCAAGTTGAAGAAAATAAAATTAAATAAAACATAACCTATAGAGAATCATTTTTATGTCATATTTTTCCAAGATATATTCAAAATATATCTTTATGAACATCCATGTAAATATAAATTGAAAAACTTATTACATTACTTCATGGAGGTGATAGTCCACACATGTGTACAAAGACATTATCATTTCCCAACAGATTAGATAGAAAGAAGGTATATATGATATTATAATTCCATAAGTTTAAATATATAACTAATATCATATAAAAATGTTAAATCCATCAATATATCTATCAATGAGAGTAAGTGATGGAAAACTAATTACATTGGTTCCTGGGGCGGTAGTCCACCGCCCACACGATCGAAAATTTCATGTCCCATTTGATTGAAGAGGATATGAATGTATGTTATTTCACTGATATAATACAATATCAGTATATGAGAGATATTTTAATTTATATTTCATCAGATATTCATAATAATTTAAGGAGTTCTAAGAATATATACATTAAAAATTCTCAGTTAAGAAAGATACTTCTTCTTCGGACAACCTCCTTAGGTTTGCACCAAAAACCTTATTAAGATATATTCTGAAAGAAAATAATGCCAATTAAAAATGTGGATACATTTAGGTAATTTATTTTTTTATTAATATTATGAACCAAAATGATCTTCTAGTTTATAGAGTTGGGGAGAGGAGATGTCCTTTTATAAGATTGGAAAAGAACCCCACTGAAACTACTTGAAAATTTGATAAATGAATCCAAACCCATAAAGTAATTCCCACAAAAAATGCATAAAAATTAACTTATATTAGAATTTTAAATATTTTAAGGTTTTAATATTTCCATCCAATAATATTTAAACAAGTATTTTTGGAAAACATACCCCTGAATTTTGGTTTAAACACCCGAAAAACCCATTTTAAACATTACCATGGTAATTATTTTTTGTTATTTTAATTATGAAATATGAAACAAAACTAAGTTTAAATCATTAAATAATATTATTTATGAATACTAAAAATTTGTTAATAAATTTTTACAAAATAAATTCACATAACTAGAATAATTTAATTTAAAAGTAAACCGATAAATGCGATAGAAAAGTAGTTTTCCAAAGAAAATGTTTCTTTAATTATAAAAGTATTTCTATAATAAATCAACATAAAATTTATTAAAATAACATAAATTGGAATAATAAATGTATATTTGAAAAAAATTATCATTTCAAACCATTTTATAACATAATTTAATTTTGTAAATATTTTTAATGAAAAGATAGTTTTCAATATAAATTTGTATTTTCCACTATTCAATAAAAAATTACTCTCTTCAAAAAAATTTAGAAAATTAAATCTATGATATTTTTTAAGTGATTTTTTTTTTAAAATGGAATTATTTTTATAAAATAAACATTATAAATGTGATAAAACTAGTTATAAAATAAGTGTGAAAACAAGACGAAACCACTTTTTAGAAAAAAAAATACATTATTTAAACATAAACCATGATTTATTATTAAACCATGATTAGTAAAAAAACATACAATGAATGATAAGAAGTTTAATAGAATTTAAAATATATAAATTTAATTAAAATCATTCAAAAATAGTTAATAATTTAATTAATTCAGATAAGAACACATTTTGGACATAAATACAGGTATTAAGAACTAAATTCATTTCCATTCAAATGGTTATTTATTTTCATTTAAAATAAATTGATTACAAATGAATTTTTATTTTTAATGTGTACATTATATAGTATTTATATATTATTTATACATATTAATAGCTAAAAATATAATATCTAGGTTGTAATGGTTAAATTTAAAGAATAATTCCCCCCCCCAATAAATTATCATTTTCTCAATTTCAATAGATCTAATCCATTCCTAATGTCACATCAGATTTTACCAAAGGAAGTGTAATATGATTTGTAAGAAGAAAATTCCAAGAAATATCTATTATATAAAAGTTATATAATTGGGATATAATAATATTTACACTAGAAGTTTATATTTATAATTAATCATTAATTCATTGGGATACTTATTTTATATTATTATCAATCATCATAGGTATTAGTAGGTATATAGAATAATATTATAATATTGAATTTCATGAGTGGATGATCAGAGTTTCTCCCTCCACTTCATTTTCAAAACACTATTTAGTATTTTCTATTGGATAAGATCTCCCTTGTTCTATTGTATTTGGAGGTTAGTTATTCCAATAATCTATTTTATCCATTTGCTTAGTGGATAAAATTAAGAAACATCCAAATTTTATACTTTGAGGACATTGTACTATTAGTGGTATCTCAAGAATAACTTTATTTTCTTTGACATTGTTCACCAAAATATTAATTCCTCCTTGGAAATTTTTTTCTATATACCATACTCTTCCACACCTAAAACATCTACCTACTCCTTTTAGTTATTTCCATGGAGATTCTTCCAATATTTGAACACGTATAAAATTAAATAATCTATCATTCATCTTCTTTGTCACCCAAACATCCATCAGACACCATATGTCTATTCTTTGGTGTGTTTGGGAACTCAACTATATTAACAATTTTAACCACAATTCACAATATCTGGTTATGAATAATCATAATATTATCTCTCTAGTTATTATCCAGTTAGGTTTTTCATTAGAAAAATATCTGAATTTCTCATAGCACTAATCATTAACGTTATTTATTTGATCTCCATTCATTACTAAAACAAAAAGGATTTAACATGAGTGATGTAAAATTAACACCATAAGAATACAATTTTAAGATAGTTTCATGAAATATTGTCCCTAAAAAATATCTTACTCTTTTTCATCATCATATTATTCTATAATTCTATTATTTATAAATTACTCTGGGTTTAATCTAGATATCTTTTTATTGCGTTCTCTTATAATTATTATCCTAATATGTTAACATAATATATCCATTATATTGGTATATAAAGATTATGTTATATCTCGAGGTATATTATATATAGGCATATAGACTTATCCACCCAAAATGCATGAAGTGAAGATCGAGTTAATAATGAACTATACATTTAATGGTGATTACCCGTAGGTTAATTTGAACCATAAATGCATCCACTTGATAGTATCTTGAAAGGGATGTTATTTATAAGAAAACCACATACTCAAAACATCACCTAAATAGCATGATTTTATCATACACATTGAATAATACATAGTGTTTTCACTAAAATTCTCCCATCATAATCCAAAAAACAACTACACTAATAATTAAAAAAACAAACCATGACTTGAAACCCATTGAGGTATCCCTGACCCACACTCCCAAGTATGATGCTAGAAACACTATATTTTAATATTTTCTTTGATACAGAATGATATGAACTGAGAAAAACATACATATATTTTAGGTTGTTTCCCTAATATAATTATTAAATCATATAATATTCTCACAACCCGAAGAATAAATGGTTCAGTTTATTTGAATATTAGATACAAAAGCTAATTATTTTCTATACTAGGGATATTAATATATAATTGAGAACTACTAGAATCCCATATAGATTTTAAAAATAATTACTAATATTCATAACTTGTGGAATGAATATTTAATTAATTGGTTAGTTCAAATATTGAGTAAGGGAAAACCTCATCAACGTGTCATCAAGGGATCGATCCTAAGAATATGAGAAAACTTAAGATGGTTTTAAATATCTTATTTAAGTGAATATTGAACAATAAGAGCTATATATAAATCATTAAATATGTATATTTAATATCAAATTAACAAACATGTACCATGGAATAAGTGGTTGATATTTTATATATGATACATACAGAATAATCATAATCATTTGACATTAATACGTGTCCTTTAAAGAATAAAAACATAACATGGAACTATGGAATAAAAATAAGAATTGGGAACATAACCTTCATGACTCACAGACATTCACCCATGGTTGTGAGGAAACAAATTTGTATACTTGTTTACATAAACATCCTGAGTCACCCACTATCACCCATACTTGTAAGATGACTTAATTTTTTTCATGTATACATATATCAAGATATTTAATCTTTTAACCAAAATATTGGAGTGGGATATATGACCCTAACCATCAATCATCAATAATTATGTGTTACACATGAAATCAATAATTAATAATATCATAGAGAACACATGCAAAAATGGGTTTAATTACATTTTTAAAATCGTGTCACATTAAATTTAATCAAGAAATAGTCTAGTTGATACTAATAAATTTTCCTCAACTAAGAGAGCATTTCACGAGACATTTATAAGGTGATTCATGAAAAATGTATTTTTAAAAAGATAAGTCCATTTTAGGTGAAGGGGAAAATAGAACAGAAACCACAGAAGTGTTTTTTAAAAAAAAATTCAATATTATAGTAAAAGATAATGTTACGGGTTACATTAGAAAGTAATTTTCAATAAAGTTGAGGTAAAAACATTGGAAAATGCTATATTTATTAAATAACCTAAAATAATGGATTCATTAAATAACATATGGTGTATATAAAGTAAATTTGGATTCGATGATAATAATGTGAACTTAAAAAATGAAATACCTTTTAATATAAAAAAATACCCTTATTGAAACTCACATCATTCAATGGTATAATAAAACTTCCTACTAGAAAGATAAAAAACCGAAATATTTATATTATAATATTTATCACATAATTTAGTTTCCAATTTTAAATTATACGATTAATGAAAATAGAAATCATGGATATGGAGGATAATTAACTTAAAGGATGTTAAGAATTATTAATAACAACATTATACTTTTATTAAAAATAAATTCATTGGAAGAAGATTTTAATTTGAAATTAATTTTTACCCAATATAGAAAATAATATAAAATTTAATATAATTTTATGTTGTTTGAACCGAAGAATATAATAAAATATTTCATAAGTTTACTTCATAACTCAATGTTGAAATTTTATGTTATCGATATCCTTTATGGATTTGTTATCACCTAAATTGAAAAATATTGAAAAGGGAACTTTCAATTGATTTTAAAATCCCATTACTTTTATAAATATTATTATAATATTTATATATAGGGTAGTGATACACCATATAAGAAGAAAAAACTGATGGATATAAATATTTATCAAACAAAGAATGTGAGAAGAGAAAATTCCTTATAGACATTATTGTTCTTGAAGTAGGTAAAATTTGAAAATGATTTTATGTGATAAAAATATAAATAAATAGAAATGAAATATGTAATTATTCAAAATACATTCATATGGAATAAAATATCAGACGTATAATAATAATGTTTAAAAAGAACAATCATTTCTCAATAAACAATAATTCAGTTAATGAAACCTTTATGTCATTGTTATATTTAAAATTAAAATGCCAAGAAAGGTAGAACATGATATGGATTATTAAATCCCACATAGTTTATGTAAAAAATTATTATAGAATAAAAAAATCTACAATATATGCACTACAATAAGGTTACAAGTGGTGAAAACACATCATATCTTAGTAAAGAAAAATCATGATGTAAAAAACATTACCTTGTATTTTTGTTTAGTGGAAATGCGCTCTAATAAACCATATAAAAACTAAATTTATTAATATTATATTTAATAAAGTTATTCATATATATAAACATTTAGAAAATTTGTTTTTTATCCTTCACCACAAATATTTTAATTAGTTATATTTTTTTATCATCATATGTTTTATGTTTTTATTATTTTATTAATAGTAGTTTCAGAATGGATATATCAATAATTATTTAATGATTCAAATTTAATCATTTTAATATATTTAAAGGTACTATAATAGATTTTTTATAATAATTAATAATGTTATTGTTTCAAAATGTGAGTATTTTAGTTTCGATTTGTGATTATGTAGTTGGTGATGATCTTTGTTTTGGTAATTTTACAGAATTAGTAGTATCATATATATATATAAGGTGCTTGTGGGTATAATTACATTAAACATACACACTACTAACACAAAGACCTGAAAAAAGGTCATATCCCCCTAGTAGATAACCCACCCGACCAGATATTTCTATTACATAATATATTTTTTGCCCGAAGGCCCAATGGGCTTGAAACTCATTACATAGACAATTAAAACAATTATTTTGTCAAAAGGATCATTCTTTGAAAAGTTATCAAGATGCTATAGTACCACCACTACTATAGTACTCACTTCTGTAACAGTTCCTCCCACGACTGCTATAGTGTTGCCCGTCAATAGTTCCACCACTACTAAAAATACGTTACATTACTGCTATAGTACCTTCACCCAATGGGTTTTGAAACCACATTTTTTGATGAGGTATTATGGGATTCGTACCAATAATCCAAGCCCTAACTTCCTTGAATGAGGAGTAAAATCATAATAAAATGTTACATATTACCACTAACATTCCATAAAAATAAAATCAATATTCTATTAGTTTTTTCCAATATCAATTTTCATTAGGTTTACATAGTTACCTTATGAGAGAAATTTATATCATTGCTCATACATGTATTAAAATCTACCCAAATAAGAACAAGCTATAATATAAGAGTATGGTTATAAAAGTTATTACTTTATCAAAATATAATTATTACAGAAGAATAATTATGTTATTTATAATTTTTATAGTGGTAAATAATTTTATATGTTATTTGGATAAAAAATAAAATACTAATGTGAAAAACCGAAAACATCACTATCAAGTTAGCGGTGGTTCACAAGTATACATGGGTGATGCGCTCGTTTTAAAAAGATGAGCAGGATGATAAGGAATGGTTTATAATTTTATAATATTTATAATTTAATAAATATTTTATTAATCCTTAAAATATTTATTTATAACTATACATGTTAGGTGGTGACAAAAAATCTCACACATTGTTGATGGGCGTGGTAGTGTACACATACGCACGACAGTGTCATAATTTTTATAATGGTTTTTGAGGAAGTTATGAAATAGATATTTCATTAGTATAATATAATTTATGATTATGTTTATTATATATTTTATCATAATTTCATGGATATAATTGGTTTTATGGGGTATAATAAAAAATTAATTAAGAGATCTTTCTCGAGAACATTACCTCTCCCTTTGGATGTTCGTTTTTGGGTAACTCATTAAAGAACCTTAGCTCAATATTTTGAATAGAATAAGGCTGGTATAACATGAGGAGATATTTGGGGAGATACTACAAAATTTATTCGTGATAATTATTTTTAATAGGTGAAAAAAATGTTGTGGAGGTGAGCACCTTTTATAGGTGTAGGGAATGATATTTTGGTAAATATAAATTCTTAAAGTAAAGAGAAAACATGGTTCACTTTGATAGTGGATCCAAAGTGGTAAATAATGGAGTGGTGGGTGGTAATTATGGTCTATGATCCCTAAATTAAATCATTCAACCCATTTTAAACATTTTTAAGTGTTTTACTCTTAAACGTTTCACTTTTACCATTTTTTGTTTTTACTGTGGTAATTCATTTTTACCAAAGTAATTTACTTTAAATTACTCCAAATTAAATAAGCCTTATTAAATAATTTATAACTAATTATTAAAAATATTAAATTAATTTTTTAAAATAAAATTTATATGCTTAAGAAAAATTTACATTAACGTTAGCGCATGTAATGTTTAAAGACACGTTTTTAAAAATAGTCTATTATTAACCATAAATGTTATGATAGTAAAAAATTATGAATGTTATTAATTTAATTTAAATTTATTAGTTTATTTTTAACAAATTTATTTTTATTTTACTTTAAAATATATCTAAATCCTAATTTCTTTTAAATAAAAGAGTTAATTAAAATAATAAAAATGGGTTTTATTAAGAAAATATCGCTTAATTTTAAAAATGAAATACATAGATTTTCTAAATTAAACTTATTATTTTTAAAAGATTAATTTCACTTAATAAATAATTTTATATAATGAAAATAATTATATATATATATATTATACCTATTAATATTGATAAAAACATTATGGTTTTAATAAAAACTACATATTTTACAATTCTAGTAAAATTAAATTATTTTAAAAAAATAACAAAAAACAACCTACTATAATATGATTATTCTAAATCAAAAAAAAACTAATTTTCTCAAAATAAAATTCTAAAATTTGATAATTTATCTTTTAATTTAAAAAAATATAAAATGAAAACTATTTTAGTAGGAAGATAAATTTTTAAAATTTATACTATTCTTATTCCATATTAATTAGTAATTAAATTTGTGTTACTATATTTTTCATTTCAACAAATTAATTTATCTATAATATTTATTGTTCTTTAAACTAAATGACAAAAAAAATCAACTTTTAGAAAAACAAATTTTTAGCATAAAAAGGTGTTATTAGATATTAAGATATTTTAATTGAATTTAACAAGGAATTAGTATTAAAAATGAAACTTATTTTATTTATATATATATATTTAATAATTTAGTTACATCATTTTTATACTCCAATCCAATGAATACATTTTAATAACAATATATAGTTTCATGCTTTGTTTTGATTTGGTGTTTCCTATGCGGAAAAGAATTAATCATAGTATTTATTTTAAAGGAAAGTAATTAACAAAAAAAGTCATGGTGTTATGTTCCCACTTTAAATAACAATTTACACACAATTTTATTTAATGATTGAAATTTTTTTTGAGGGTGTCTATGACTCAAGATTTTATTTTCAACATGTTTTCATCCTCATTGTCTTTGGTACGACTAGAAAAATCATATTTTCCCTCATAATATGAATATAAATAAGTTTATTTTTCTCTTGAACCGTTTATGATTAATACCAAAATAAAAGGGGAGTAATTCTTAATAGGATATTTTTTGTATGACGTTTAATATCAGATGGTCACTGGATAATTTAGGATTTTAGATGTGATTTTCCTATCATTGAAATTATAATGGACTCTATGTTGAGAGGGTCAATCCATTTCTAATATTATATGAAATTTGACTAAATGAAGGATAAAATTATTTATAGGAAGACTATTACATTAAATATCTATTAGAGAAGAGTTATATACATTGAATATTATTATTATACCACTATAATTTTTTATTAATAATTTAAAATCTATTCACCAGGATTGTGATTTGATGTTATTAGAAATCATAAAATGTATAATGGAATAAGTATAACAAGAATAAAATAAAAAACATTTATTTTAGGAGTGGGTGATTAGTTTTCCTCACTCCACATCATTTTAAAAATTCACTTCAATAGTTTTAATTTCATAGGTTTTTAATTTTTCAATTGGTATTAGAAGTTATTGATTCCAATAATCCTTATTAACCCTTGGATAAGGGAAATTATTTGATATATTCTCATGTTTTCCACATTTAAGTCATTGCACTATTAGTGTAATCTTAGAAAAAATCCATTTCCTTTCACTACATCCACTATACTCATTATTTTTCCTTAGAAAATAATTAATCTATGTCTTTTCCCCACATAAATAATCTCACAGTTCATTTGAGACATTTTCCTCAGTGATTCTTCCCATATTTTGACATGTAAGAAAGTAAGTATTATTTCCTTCACCATCTTTACCTCCTGAGATTCCATTTGACTTCAACCTTATTTTCTTTGGTGATTTTAGGAATTCCACAATGATCACAATACTAATCCTTATTTTTTATAGACAGTTTTTCTTAATCATAAGATGAAAAACAAAATTTCTTATCCTATTAGGTTTATCATTGGGAATGTCATCGCATTGCCTATGGATCCAATCATTAACTTAACTCCCATGGGATATAGAGAAAACAGAAACAAAAAGGAGTTCACATGAGTGACGAATAGTTAACACAATAATAGTACTATTTTATGACAATTATATGAAAAAATTCAACCTCAACATATCATACTATTTTCATCATTATATTAATGTATAGTTATTTTAGTCCAAAATAAAACATGGTTCAATATAAGTTTTCTTAGGTTGAGTTCCAAAATCTTTATATCCAAATTTCATAGCATAATATATCCTTCACATTTTCTTATAAATATTATGTGATTAACCAAAGAATATCCCTAAGAGTGTCTAGCCAGGTATGTATTAATTGGACCACACATCATGCTCCAAGTAATGATTGAGTAAATACTCAACCAACCTTTTTTTCCACGTTATTACCCCTAGGGGTATATATTTCATTGAAAAATACACTTACTAGTGTCCATATAGGTATGTAATTTCAAATAAAATGAAATACTAGAAAATTCATCAAAATTTCAAGATGTTATAATGAACTTAGACTCCTCCATAGTGTTTAAAAAAATTTATCTCATCCAAATCACTAAATTAACTAAACTAATCTCCAAAATAACTAAAACATTCTATAATAACAACTTAGGTTCCCAGGAACTTCACTCCTGTTCCCATTAATAAAAAAAATTTCATTAAATACTAGCTTAGACAAAAAGTGAGATGACCCAAGATAAATGTAATTATATTTAAAAAAATTCATATCTTAAACATTATATCTCAAAATAATCTGGCATCCTCAAGAATTAAATGTTTAGTTTCTTTGAGGATCAGCTTCATAAGAAACTTATATTACGATACTTCTAAAAATTACGAAATAATTGATCCACACTCGTATCCCATATAAAATGATCATAATTATTACTCATCCGCATAAATGAGGTAATGAAAATATAATAAAGGGGAGAGATGAAATGATCAGTAAGGAAAAAAATCATTAAAATGCCATTAAGGGTTAGATCATATGAATGTGTGAAAAATTATTATGATATTAATATATTATTTATAAGATTATATAACAATAAGTTTTATACATTAATAATTATACAAGGAAATGTAATATAAAATGACGAAAATATGTACCATGTTATAATAGTGTCATATATTATACATGAGTCATGGAGCATAATCACAAGTATATAACATTAACTTGTTTCCTATCTCGCAAAATAGCATAATAAAGATTTAATACCAAAAAATAAACAAAATAAATATCAATTTCACGAGTCACACACTTTTAACCACATTTTCTTGACAATTAAATTATTCTCGTGTATACATCAACATTATGAGTGATACCCATACACCCATCCTTTAGAGATAAATTTATTTTGCTCAAATATACTTAACTCATGTGATTTATACATTTAACCAATTCATTACAGATAAATAAAGGAAATACCATTCATTAATAAATATGAATATATATGTGTGTGTCTATGCCACTTGAAATCAATCATTATTCATATCCTAGATAAAACATGGATAGATAATGGGTTTCAGGAATTTTCTAAAATAGTATTACTTAAAAATTTCTTAATGTATTTGATTGATTGATATTAGAAGCTTCAAATCACCAAAAAGTATGATTCCATAACCCATTTGGAGGTTGATTCATAAAAACTAAATTTACACGGAGATAAGTCATTTTGATATGAAGATGATAATTGATGATAAAACACAAATTTTTTTAGAGAATAATTTTAGACTTTTATTAAAAGATAAAATTATAGATAACATTGAAAATTTATTTCCAAAAAATATGAAGTTATTTTTTTAAAAACAATAACTTTATAAAAGATAAATTAATAATGGATTCGATGAAATTCATAAGAGTTTTATAAATTAAATGATCACTGAACGATAAAAATATAAACTTAAAATCGGAAATATTCTTCAATATTTTTAAAAATAAATTAATGGAAAATGACATTATAAAATGGTATGATAATAATTATTTTTTGAAATGGGAAATTTTAAAGATAAAGATCATAAGTGGTATCACATAATTGGGATTCCAAAAATAATGTAGAGCATAGGGAGGAATATAAATATGGATATATGATATGAATATTTTACTAAAGATGGTTTAAAATTATACATTACAACTTTAACACTTTTTGAGAAATAAATTAATTAAATAATGAGATATGAATAAAAAATTAATTTTAACCATAAAGGAAGAAGAAAATATAATATTATATAATTTAATATTGTAAAACACAATCATGGAAGTAATAAGTTCAGTAAGATACATTATAACTCAAATGTAGATGTTTTGAGTTATCAATATCTTTTATGACTTTGGTATCAATTGAATCACAATTTTTTGAAAATAAAATTTATGATGGTTTTTAAAATCCATTTAATTTTATTAAAATTACTATAAGATTAATACATATGGAAAAAAATACACCACACAAGTAGCAACAGGTGGTGAATATGACATATGACTAAAAGAAATAACTGAGATGAGTAAATTCTATATGAAAATCATAATTTTTGAGTTATTCAACCATTGAAATGTGGTTTATTTAATATAAATGTTAATCCAAATAAAACATAGAAGAAATTAATCATAATAAAATAATAGGAGTGAACATTACAAATTTATAATAATATAATTCCAAAATAATAATTATAACATAATTAATAAAAAACAGAGCTAACAAAACCCTTACATTGTCATTATCTTTCAAATATAAAACCCAAGAAAGGAAGAACACGAGAGTAATTTTTAAATTCCTTTAGTTTTCATTAAAATATCATAATAAATATAATAATGAAAAATATTTACACTAAAAAACAAATAATGATGTAAATATGCATCATAGCTCAACAAAGATAAATTGAGATGAAAAAACCAATAGTTTATATTACCGCATAGTCAAAACACACTAAAAAGTCCTATATAAAAAATATAACCATCCAAATGACGTATTTAATGAACTTATTAATTTATATAAACTATTATAATATATATTTATAATAATTTATTTTAAATATATTAGTCATTTATATAATATTTTTATCACCACATGTTATTAGTTTAGATTGTTTTGTTTAGTACTAGATAGATAATTGTGGTGTTTATTGTTATTAAAGACTAAAATTTCTTCATTTTTAGAATATTAATGATACTGTAATATTTTTTTTTGTTATTTATAACTTTCCTATTTAATTTCATACTTATTTTATTTACGATTGATGAAGAAAAATCCATCAACAAGCATTGGTCCGATTATTTTCATGAATGAGGGTCGGTAACTTAATAGATGATTAGATATTAATATTACCCTTACCATTAGAAAATATACCATTATTTTCACGACACATCCTCGGACCCGTTCCGTGACTACCCCAAGCCCGACTTCCATAGGCCACGGGCTGGAAAATAGCACCAAAGGCGTAAATCCTGAAAAAAAGGAAGGCATTACCTTTATAAAGTAAACAAACACCAAAGAGTAAGCAAGCTGAAGTAAACACTAAGTAAAATGGGTACAACCGTAAGTGCTGGAAAGTAAGTGGGCCAGAATAGAAACCCAACTGAAAGTAAAGTATAACTAAAAATAAAGTACAGCAACTGAAAAGTAAAGCACCAACGCCGAGCCATCCACTGGAAATCCCACCTGAATGGTGGGTACAGATAGTCTCCTCAGCTCCTAGCGTCCAGCGGTCCACTCCGTGTACGTCCCTCACAGTGGTCCACCTCCAGGTACCGACTTGCCCAACAAGCCACGACCACAATCAGCAATGTCCTTCATCTGCATCCAACGCAATGAAGTGCGGGCATATCCCGGGCAGGAGTTAGTATATGCTACTCCGTAGGGACCCCGAGACCCCCGAAGGTCTCCCAGATTCCACGAAGGATAAACCACAAAGGAAAGGTACAATCATGAAGTAACAAAGAATTCTAAATAGGTATATTCCCATACATATACCTAAGTCATCAAATCCAGTTCGGCTCCATCATCTGAGCCCATGTTCTATCTAGTCCACATAGGATATCACAATCCGATCCACACAGAAAAGCACAACCAAATCCACAAAGGATTTAAAAACAATCATATCAAAGATAATGATTGAAAGTCAAGACTCAGTTCACATAGGTATACTTCTTCGTAAGACGATTGAGATGATCAGATATACCCACTGATTCATCTAAGCCGTCGGACCCATGTAGGATACAAGACCAGCTAAGTTGTCGGACCCACAAAGGATACAAGACCAAAAAATCTTTCAGACCTATGTAGGATACAAGAACAATAGTCACGTACTACCGGACCCACATTGGATACAAGAACAGTAGTCATCGCCGTCGAACCCACAAACGATTTCAGTACGGTCGTCGTCACTGCCGAAGCCACGGAGGATCCCAGTGCAGTCGTCATCATCGTCACAGTCGCAACCAGCTCTAGGGTTCCCACACATAGCATTCTCGATTCCGGGAGGGTCCACTCCATGAGCCAAGGGGGGGTTGATACATCAACTGACACGAAGTCCAGAGTTGATGTATCCCAAAGTTCCGTCTAGTCAATAGGAACTCAACGCGACAAACGGTGCGTCAATCGGACGCTCGGTCTGAGAGTTATTGGCCTTTTCGTCCCAGGGGCCCGGTCTGTTTTTAACTCAAAACCAAACCGACCATACTCCAACTGCATCCATGCATTGAAAAAGAGTAATACAAAAGAACCGTCTCACTAAGAGGAATCCAACAAAGTCGACGGCACGTCAATCGGACGTCAGGAGCTCATGTTAAAAGCATTTCCGCTCCGAGGGCCCGGTTGGTTTTGTTTTCGAACCAACCAGACTGTACCAAAAGTTCTCCAAAACTTTGAGTGAAATATACCAAAATTACCTTCTCGATCCAAGGATCTTATCACAACTGGCGGTGCGTCAATCGGAGATCCGTTTCCCAAGTTATGGGCCTTTGAACGAAACAGTCCGATTTTAGGGGGGTTTGGGCTCGGACCGACCCGGCCCAAGACCCCATGGGTAGGCCAGAACCGGGTGGACCCGACCCGGTTCCAGGTCCAGCCCACTAGGGCGAGGCCTGGCCTGGTGCAGGGGTCCGGCCCAGTGCGGGTGGCCCAGCCTGGCGCGGTCAGGGGGCCTCACGCGGGCGCGGCCCACGTGGCTAGCCGCTCGGCCGTTTGGCCGAGCAGGATGCGGAGGGAGGCGCCGCCCCCCACTTGATTGAAGAAACGACCCCCAAATGGGGGGCCCTCCTTTTTGCCAGTTGGGGGTTACGACCCCTGGAATATCCGAAACCGGCCGGCCGGTGTGCCACTGTGGGACCCCTGCGTGCCCCGCCTTCCATGCGCTGGCGGCCGGCAGTTCCGGCCGCCCCTCCTTGTACCGTCGTGGCCTTGTCCGATTGGTGTGGCGCGACAGCGTCACGCCTCCCCTCTGTGGCCCGCCCCGGACGCATCCTTCCATGGTTCTCTTGCACGGCACGACGGCGGCGCACCCCTCCACCGCGGCCCCGATCCGGTCGCGGCCTCTTTCGGCCTAAACAGTGCGGCGCGACGATGTCGTGATCCTTCGTCGTGTTGATATTCCTCGTTCCCGCGCGGTGCCATAGCACCGCGCTACCTTCGTCCCAAGCTGCAATGATGAACATTAACAAAGGGGGAGGAGGATCGGCCATGTTCGTGTCGTCCGACCTCGTCCCGTTAATTTGATAACAGGTGGCCAAAATAAAACAACTTCGACAAAGAAAGCACAAATTTAATCCATAAAATTTGAACTTAAAACCCCTACCTCGAAGATGTCGTCGAAAGAAGATTTCCACGGGAAACGGCGTCGCGAGGGTGGTTCGATGACAGCATTCATGAGCGTCCAAGAAGAGGATGTCGTCTCACACCAGCTGCAGAGAAGGGAGAGATCAGCACGTCATCTCTCCATGGTGCTCCTGAGTTCTTCACGTTCTTCAACGAGGAAGAAGATGTTCTTCACGACCGCAAGAGTTCTCTCCTCTATTCAACACAACGAATCCACCAACAATAAAATAAGACCTTGTCTTATTTTATTCACACACACACATTCCAACATTATTTTGAAATTCAAAAGATCTCATTTATTTAATTAACTTAATTGAAGAGAATTTAAAAAACAAATTAAATGCGAGAGTTGACATGTCATAAAGAGGGTAAGTGGGTGTGCTACACAAATAAATTGCGAGAGGGAGGTTTAATGGAACTAAAGGGGTGGGGATTGTGTGGGACCCACTTCACTAATATCCTTCCAAGTGGAGTTAGGATGTAGTGGGTCCCACTCCAACTTCCATGCACATTTTATAACTACTTAGAATAGAAATAAAAATTGTAGCACAAATTTTTATTTAACTCTTCAGTTAACCCATTTATTTATCAACCCCACCCGAGTAAAAAAAACTCCAGAAAAGGTCTTCCTAAGCAATTACCGGCACTACAGTTTCATCGGTGCCCTCAGATTTCGATTCCGAGCACCGGTTCAAATGTTACGAAAACCTGCTCATTCGTTCACTGAATGTACCCAATCCAAACTTTGGAAATTGATTCCTGGCACACCGGTACTCGGAATCAGGTGCCGTCAGAAACTTCACACAAATAAAATCCCAAAGCAAATAATGAAAAAAAATTCCTTGAAATTTATGGGTCTTTACATTACTCCCACCTCAGGGCTTTACACCCCCGTAAAGATACATAAAAAATTAGGGGAACAAATGAGGCTACTGTGCACGCATCTGAGCCTCCCGCTCCCAAGTTCTCTCCTGGAGGTTCCTGTGCTTCCTTCTGATGCGCACTAGAGGAATCGAACGCCCATGTAGGACGCGCTCCTATCCATCGTCGATCTCCACCGGGACCTCCGCAAAAGTCACCCTGTCATCAATGTCCAGCTCCCCATGGTCGATGATATGCGTCGGGTCGTGCACGTATCTCCTCAGCTGAGATACGTGGAAGACGTCCTGCACCCGGTGCAACTGAGGTGGTAAAGCCAGGCAATAAGCCACCTCACCTATCTTGCTGAGAACCTGGAATGGTCCGATGAAGCACGGAGATAACTTACCGCCCCGACCAAATCTCCGTAATCCACGTCGAGGTGAGACCCACAAGAAAACGTGGTCGCCATCCTCAAACTCCAGTGGTCTCCGTCTCCTATCAGCATAAGACTTCTGTCGGCTCTGATCTGTCCTCATCCGCTCCTGGATGACCTGGACATTCTCTGTCATGACCTGGACCATCTCTGGTCCCACCAGTGCTGACTCCCCAGGGTCTATCCAGCGCAGAGGTGATATGCAAGGTCGGTCGTACAATGCCTCGTATGGTTCCATCTCGATGGTGGAGTGGTAGTTGTTGTTGTACGCAAACTCCACCACGGGTAGGCGATCCTCCCAGCTGCGACCAAAGTCAAGGACACATGCACGGAGCATGTCCTCGAGAGTCTGAATGGTCATATCCATCTAACCATCCTTCTGAGGGTGAAAGGCGGTGCTCAGACATAGCTGCGTCCCGAATGCCTCCTCCAACCCCTTCCACAACCGGGAAGTAAAGCGAGTTTCTTGATCAGAGACGATAGATGATGGCACACCATGAAGCCATATGATCTTCTGAATGTAGAGGTATCCCAAGCTCTCCACTGAGCCTTGCTCTCTGATGGGTATGAAGTGGGCTGAATTGGTGAGTCGGTCAACAATCACCCAAATGGAGTTGTGACCTCTGGAAGTACGTGGAAGTCCAGTCACAAAATCCATAGATATCCCGTCCCACTTCCACTCCAGGACCTACAAGGGTTGTACCAAGCGTGCTTGTACCTGGTGCTCCACCTCCACCTGCTGGCAAGTGAGGCATCAAGAAACGAACTCTGCTACAACCTTCTTCATACACGGCCACCAGTGCTATCGTCTGAGATCCTGGTACATCTTTGCTACACATGGATGTACCTATAAAGGGGAAGTGTGAAACTCCCTTAGCTCTTCCTGCTGTAAAGTAGCTAGTACCATGGTACCTCCCTTGAAAAGGATGTCGTGCTATCCTCCTACAAGGAATCCACCAGCTGCATGTCCTAAGGATATTTGTGCACGTCACGTCTCACAGTCAACGTCGCCATGCTGTTCCTCCCTGACCCACTGTAGAAGTGGATGAGTGACTGTGAGTGAATGAAGAAATGCTACTCCATATCTATCCACGAAGTATATCTACAAAGCGGCTAGCTGCTCTATCGCCTCCCCATGTAGCTGAATGCCCATCCTCCTAATGAGATCATCAACTACTACATTCCCCTTTCTAGGAGTGTATACTATCTCAATGTCATAGTCCTAGAGAAACTCAAGCCATCGTATCTGTATTAGGTTTAGGTCCTTCTACGAGAAGATGTACCTGAGACTCTGGTGGTCAGAATAGATTATAAAGCGCTCGCCCATCCGATAGTGCCGCCACATCTTCAAGGAAAAGACCACATCTGCAAATTCCAGGTCATGGGTAGTGTAGTTATTCTCGTACTACCACAACTGTCGTGATCCATAGGTGATCACTGCTAGCTCCTGTATTAGGACACACCCGAGTCTGGTTCATGATGCATCGCAGTGGACTACGTACTCTACTCCCTCCTCCGGTAGTCTCAAGATAGGTGAACTGGTCAATCTCTATATCAGCTCCTCGAAGCTCTGCTGACATCTATCTGACCATTAGAAGGGTTTCCACTTCTTCATCAAATCCGAAAGTGGTTCCTCAACTCTAGAGAAGCCCAGCACAAATCTCCGATAGTACCTAGCTGGACCCAAGAAACTCCGCACCACTGTCACGCTCCTGGGTGGCTCCTAAGCTAGAACTGCCTCGATCTTCGCAGGATCCACCGCAACTCCTTCCTCAGAGATGACGTTTCCCAATAAGTGGACCTCACATATCCATAACTAATACTTTGAGAGCTTTCCATAAAGCTGGTGCTCTCGGAGTGTGTCCAATATAACCCCCAAGTGGTAGGCATGCTCCTCCTCAGTGGTCGAGTATATCAATTTGTCGTCGATGAAGACCAAGACAAATCGATCCATGTAAGGATGAAAGTTCCTATTCATGAGGCTCATGAACACTGCTAGAGCATTGGTTACACCGAAAGGCATAACCTAGAACTCATAGTGGCCATACCGATATCTGACGGCCATCTTCTGCACGTCCTCGTCCCAAACTCTGAGCTGATGATAGCCTGACCTGAGGTCTATCTTTGAGAACCACCATGCTCCCTTGAGCTGATCGAAGAGGCCATCAATACTAGGTAGCAGATACGTGTTCCTCACGGTCACCTGGTTCAGTCGACGATAGTTGACACACAGTCACAAGCTCCCATCCGCCTTCTTGGCGAACAAAATCGGGGAGGCCCAGGGTGAAACACTAGGTCAGATGAATCCCTTTCCCTGCAAGTCCTCCAGCTGTACCCGTAGCTCTCGAAGCTCAGCAGGGGCCATCTGATATGCTACAGTGGATATTGGGGTAGTCTCAAGGTACAATTCAATATAAAATTCTACCTCTCTGGGAGGAGGTAGTCTTGGAACGTCATCAGGAAAAACGTCTGCATACTGATCCACCACTACAGGAAAACTCAGACTTCGCACGTCAACTGCTCCTAGGATGAGGCTAGCCAACTGATGAGGGATCTGCTGTCCTCTCCTCTGCGTGAGTCCATCCTGTGCTACAAAGGTTCCCTTCTCACCGGTGAAGGTGAACCTGCTCCCATCGGTGCGGACACACCGCACCTTGCGCCTAATATAGTCGATCTGAGCATGGAATGTACATAACTAATCCATGAACAAGATGATGTCGTAAAGCCTCGACGCCTCTACAAGAAGATCCCAACCAAATCTCTCTCCTCATAGTGTAAGATCCCACTACTGGCATCAGTGTGTAATCATCGAGTCTTCTTCTGTAGGAGTCTCTAGCCATAAGGATCGAGCCAATGGCTCCGTCAGAATCCTTGAGCTCTGAACAAGGGAAGCGACAATGAAAGAATGACCCACTCATATGTCTATAAGAACTGTAGCAAGGGTGGAGTAGACACAGATAGTACCTCGAATCATCTCTGGTGCGCCGTGGTCAAACGCCTCCACAACCTGAAGCTGAACTTGCCTCTGCCCACCAGTTATCTCTGGTCGGGGTGGACCTCGTGGTGGTGGTGGTGGTAAAGCCTCAAAGCGTCGCCCACCACCTGATGCTCGGCCAGCACCTCTACCTCGTCCGCCTGCTCCCTACGGACTGGCACGGTTGACCCTCTACCTCTGCCTGGGTGGTCCATCAACTGTCTGCTGCTCCTCTGCATGGCGGGTCGGGCAGTCACGATCCATGTGGCCCTGCCCGCCGCATGCGTAGCACTGTCTACTCCTCGTAAGACTTGCTATGCGCCGTATGCCCCGAACCTCGAAGCTAGTGTCCTGAGGTCGTCCGCCTGATGTTCTGGTCTGCCTGGACCCCTGTGACATCCGTCGACTGCCAGCTGCAGAAGAATCTCCTAGGTACCGCCTTGTGGTAGGTCTCGCTGCTGGTGTAGGCTCAGCAAGAAAGCTCCCTATGAGAAGGGCTTTCTCCAGTACTCTTGCCTACGTCAAAATGATGAGGGAGATCATCGATGCCCTGATCTCATGCCTTAGTCCCTGTTCAAAGGTCCGGGCCTAGAAGAATGGGTCTCGTACCATGTCTGTCGAATAGCGCGAGAGATCGGTAAATCTCACCGAGTACTGGGCTACCGTCATACTGCCCTACCACAACTGTAGTAACTCCTAAATGTGCACTGCACGTAGGGTGGCTGGGAGGAACTCTGAGTGGAAGAGGCTCTCAAAGTCCGTCCAAAGGAGAGATTACTCGTCGTGCACCTGGAGCATCAGGCTCTACCATCTGCCTGCTGCCACGTGTTGGAGAATCAGTGCAAGGATCACCATGAGGTCAGCTAGTGTCCCACTAACCTGAAAACTTATACAACAGCATCCGACCAATCCTCAGCTACCTGAGGGTCCGTCTCCCCACATAACCTGGGCGGTCTTTGATGCTGGAACTCGTGTAGTGCACTAAGGTGATGTTCACTCTCAGCGGCAGGGGCTGGTGGCATCGGTGGATCGGCGAGTAGAGGTACCGCCAGTGCCTCTGCTATAATAGGGCCCTACATCGAGGCCTCATCGCTCGGTGGGATGTCTTCTTGCACAAAGCTCTGAACCCTAGCTAGATTCCATTGTGGGACCATCCTGGAAAGAAACTGGTGTGCCACAGTCAATACAGTATACCTGGTGAGCTGACACAAAGTAATCACAAAGACAACTCTTGAAACAGACACGCAATCAATTTTTTCGTGCACTGAGTTGGAAATCAGAAGTCAGGGTCCTGGTGTATGGATACGTTGGTCGTCGCACCAACACTGGTCTTCCTGTACTGATAACCACACTCAATACCCTTAACACTTATTCTTCACATAGAAGAAAGATTAGTGTCCTGAGTTCAACGGTAGAACCGAACTCCTCTGATACCAATTTGTCACGACCTATCCTCGGACCTATGTCACGACTACCCCAAGCCCACCATCCGTAGGCCAGGGGTTGGTGACTATCACCAAAGGCGTAAATCCTGAAAAAAGGGAAGGCATTTCCTTTATAAAGTAAACAAACACCACAGAGTAAGCAAGCTGAAGTAAACACTATGTAAAATGGGTACAACTGTAAGTGCTGGAAAGTAAGTGGGCCAGAATACAAACCCAACTAAAAGTAAAGTACAAATGAAAAAAAAGTACAGCAACTGAAAAGTAAAGTAGCAATGTCGAGCTGTCCATTGGAAATATCACATAAAGGGTGGGTACAGATAGTCTCCTAAGCTCCTCGGGTCAAGCCGTCCGCTCTGCGTATGTCCCGCCCTGTGGTCCACCTCCAGGTACCGTCTTGCTCCACAAGCCTCGACCACGATCAGTGATTTCCGTCGTCTTCATCCAACACACATAGTGCGGGAATAGCATGTGCAGGGGTGAGTATACGCTAATCATTAGGGACCCCAAGACCCCTGAAGGTCTCCCAGATTCCACGAAGGATAAACCACAAAGGAAAGGTACAATCACGAAGTAAAAACCAACTCTACTTAGGTATATGACCATACATATACCTAAGTCATCAATTCCAGTTCGACTCCATAATTCAAGCCCATGTTCAATCTTGTCCACACAGGATAGCACAATCCAATCCACATAGGAAAACACAACCCAATCATCACAAGATAACAAAACAATCATATCAAAGATAATGATTGAAAGTCAAGACATATCTCACATAGGTATAATTCTTCATAAGATGATAGAGATGATCAGATATAGCCACTGATTCATGTAAGCTATCGGACCCACGTAAGATACAAGACCAGCTAAGCTGTCAGAACCACAAAGGATACAAGACCAGCTACTCGGTCGGACCGACGTAGGACACAAGTACAGAGTCAAACACTACCAGACCCACGTAGGATACAAGAACAATAGTCACGTACTACCAGACCCACATAGGATACAAGAATAGTAGTCATCACTGTCAAACCCACAGATGATTTCAGTATGGTCGTCATCGCTACCGAACCCACGGAGGATCCCAGTGCAGTCGTCATCATCGTCGCAGTCGCAGCCAGCTCTAGGGTTCCCGCACGCAGCATGCTCGATTCTGGGAGGGTACACTCCACGAGCCAAGGGGGGGTCGATACATCAACTAGCACGAAGTCCAGAGTTGATTTAACCCAAAGTTTGGACTCGTCAATAGGAACTCAACGCGACAGATGGTGCGTCAATCGGACGCCAGGTTTGAGAGTTATTGGGTTTTTCGTCCTAGGGGCCTTGTTGTTTTTTAAGTCAAAACCAATATGAACATACTCCAACTACATCGAAACCTTGAGATGAGTAATCCAAAAGAACTGTATCACTAGGAGGAATCCAACATAGTTGACGACACGTCAATCGGACGTCCGAAGCTCATGTTATAAATGTTTCCGCTCCGAGGGCCCGGTTGGTTTCGTGTTGGAACCAACCCGGCCATACACAAAGTTCTCCAAAACATTGTGTGTAATATACTAAAACGACCTTCTCAATCCAAGGATCACATCAAAACTGATGGTGCATCAATCAGATGTCTGTAGCCCATGTTATGGGCCTTTGAACAAAGCTGTCTGATTTTAGGGGGGGTTTGGGCCAGGACCGACCCGACCCAAGGCCCCCTGGGTCGGCCCGAAACGGGTCGACTCGACCGGGGTCCAGGTCCGACCCACTAGGGCATCGCCCGGCCTGGCTTGCGTGCCCCGACACAGCTGGCGTGGCCCGGCACGACCGGTTGGCCTTACGCGGGTGCAGCCCGCCTGGCCAGCGGATCGACCATTTGGCCGAGCAGGATGCAGAGGGGGACGCTGCCCACCCCCCCTTGATTGAAGAAATGACCCCCGCATGGGGGGCTCGCCGCTTTTCCAGCCAGGGGTTACAACTCCCAGATTTTCCAAAACTGGCCTGTCGAATTGGCCGGACGGTGTGCCACTGCAGGACCCCCGTGGGTCCCGCCTTCCATGCACCGGCGGCCGGCAGTTCCGGCCGCCCCTCCCTGCACCGCCGCGTCCTTGTTCGACCGGGGTGACATGACAGCCCCCCCCCCCCCCCCCCCCGCCGCGACCCTCCGACGTGGCCCCGCTCCGACCGCAGCCTCTTTCGGCCTCAACGACGCAGTGCGACGGTGGCACGCTCCTTCACCGCGGTGATATTCCTCATTCCCGCATGGTGTCGTTGCAACGCGCCGTGTTCGTCCCAAACCGCAATGGTGAACATCAACAAATGGAGAGGAGGATTGGCCATGTTCATGTGGTCCGACCTCCTCCTGTTAATTTGACAATAGGTTTCCAAAATTAAACAACTTCGACAAAGAAATCACAAATTTAATCCATTAAATTTGAACTTAAAACCCCTACCTCGAAGAAGTCGTTGAAAGAATATTGTCACGGGAAATGGCGTCATGAGGGTGGTTTGATGACAGCATTGGAGAGCATCCTAGAAGAGGATGTCATCTCACACCGGCTGTAGATAAGGGAGAGATCGGCACATCATCTCTCCTTGGTGCTCCGGCGTTCTTCACGTTCTTCAACGAGGAAGAAGAAGTTCTTCACGACAGCAAGAGTTCTCTCCTTTATTCCACACAACGAATCCACTAACAATAAAATAAGACCTTGTCTTATTTTATTCACACACACACATGCCATCATTATTTTTAAATTCAAAAGATCTCATTCAATTAATTAACTTAATTGAAGAGCATTTAACAAACAAATTAAATGTGAGAGTTGACATGTCATAAAGAGGGGAAGTGGGTGTGTTACACAAATAAATTGCGAGAGGGTGGTTTAATGGAATTGAAGGGGTGGGGCTCGTGTGGGACTCACTTCACTAATATCCTATTAAGTGGAGATAGGATGAAGTGGGTCCCACTCCAACTTCCATTCATAGGTTATAACTTCTTAGAATAGAAATAAAAATTGTATCACAAAATTTTATTTCACTCTTCAGTTAACCCATTTATTTATCAACCTCACCCGAGCAAACGCAACTCTAGAAATGGTCTTCCTAAGAAATTACCGGCACTGCGGTTTCATCAGTGCCCTCAGATTTAGATTCCGAGCACCGGTTCAAAAGTTAGGAAATCCTGCTCCTTCGTTCACTAAACGTACCCGAGCTAAACTTCTGAAATTGATTCCGGCACACCGGGCCTCAGAATCAGGTGTCGTCAAAAACTGCACACTCGTAAAATCCCAAAGTAAATAAGAAAAAATATTCCTTGAAATTTATGGTTCTTTACAATTATTTACTTATTAGTTTTATATATCACTATTAAATGTTTTTTTGTAGACACACATGATTACAATTTACAGTATTGTTAATGCAGGATGTTAAATTGATGCAAACACGAACCATCTATAATCTATGATTCATTTGGACAATTATCATCATTAATAAAGAATAATTATTTTATTTATGTTTTTAAGGTGTTATTTTATGTTATAATGTATTTTGTGAAATAATGAAACAAATTATTGAAAAACAATATACGTCACATTCAGGGATGTGGTAGTCCACATGCACACACAAGCAATTTGTTTCTTTTCCCTTGATTGGAAGGAATACTGGGAATGATTTATAAGGTAATATTGTTAATAATTTTATAATTATCATTTTAATCCATTAATTATTATTTTTATAACCATCCATGTATAGTGGTTATAAAAAATCAATCACGTCGTTCATGGAGGCAGTTGTCCACACATACTTATGATGAAATCTTCAGTTTTTGAATGGTTTGGGAGGAAGTTAGAAAATGGATATTCCAATTATATAAAAAATTGTAATATTATTAGTAATACATATTTTATCATACCTTCGTGGATATAATAGTTTTTTTTGGGAAGAGGAAGAAAATAATTCAGAGATCTCGATTGAAAACATTACCTCTCCCTTTGGATGTTCTCCCTTGGGAAACACATTAAACATCATTAGATTGGAGTTTTTGAAATAACTATTACACAAGGATGTGTATATAGTGCTCTGGATATATGAGGGTAGTGTTTTGGCCATTATAATTCTATATAATTACTGGAGAAATGGGATGGTCGTGAGCTCCTTTTATTAGAAAAGGGAAATAATTTTTTTAATACAACCCCTAAATATAAAGACAACACAAGTTTCACATTAAAATTGGTCCCAATGTGTTCAAAAAATGGGATGGGGAGTATTTAAAGTCAATAACACATCAAACATAATTTTGTAAACATATTTTATCCATTTTAATGTATTTTACCAATTGTTTTTTTATCTATTTCCATTTTTGGTATATATTGTGGTAATTAATTTTTACCTAATTAATTTACTTTTAATGAATAAAAATAAAATGGTATATATATATATTTTTGACCTATATTTTCCAAAAATAATATAAAATTTAAAAAATAAAATTTTTATGTGTGAGAAAAATTAATTTTAACATAACCACATGTAATGTGTAATAACAATTTTTTATAAAAAGAGTATTTTTAATCATTAATGACACATTTTGGAAACAATTATCAATATTTTTTATTTCAATTATGTTAATTGGTTTATTACAAAGAAAATTAGAGTAAAGTGAATTTAAAATAAATCCAAAACAAAATTTCACCATGATAAAACATAATTAAAATACTAAAAATAGTTTTTATTAAAATTATATTTATTAATTTTCAGAATGTTAAAAATAGGTTTTATAATCCCAAAAAAAGTATTTCTAAATAAAAAATTTAAATTAATAAATGAAAATTTTATCATGAAAAATGTTTATTAGGTTTTTAAAATTATACATACTTCTAGATATAGTCATAAATGCAGTGATTTCAGAAAAATCTAAATTTTACACTATTAATAAAAAATGTTTTATTTTAAAGTAATTCTAGAAAATAATCCAAGGTTAATATTCTAATTATAAATACAAAAATTATGTTAATTTTTTTAAATTAAGATTCTCAAATATGATAATTTAACCTTAAAATATAATAAAAATATAATGAAAATAAGTTTCATAGGAAAATCTATTTTTAAAATTTTAATTTTTCTTATATTTATTTTCTATCGATTAATAATTATATTGGTGATAATATATTATTCTTATAATAATTATATGTTATATATAAAATATCTAATTATTTAAAATAATGTGAATAAATCTCTAGTTTTAGAAAAATTCTTCTCAACCGAAAATGGAATTATTATATATTTAGACATATCCATAAATTAATCAATGAATTAGTATTAATAATTAACTATAATTTATTTATTTATATCATTCATAATTTTATTAAATAAATTTTCCCTCCTATTTAGAAAAAAACAATTAAATAGTTTTAAAATGTCCTAAGTTTTTTTGGTTAGGTGTTTCTTATGAAAAAATTTATTAATCATATTATTTATCTTAAATTAAAATAATAAATAATTAAAAATTATCCTATTATTGTGTAGGTTGGTATTATGTGTAGATAAATTTTTGGTATATGTTGAAGTGTTACTATAAAATAAGAAATCCTTAGTTTAATGGGAAAATGTCTTTTTTATAGAAATATATGAAGTGTGTTACTCATTGGTTTTCCCCTAATTATCTAAAACACTAAACCTGAAAAATTATTTAGAATATAAGTGAATCAATTATATATATATATATTGAAATAATTTTTGTTCAATTTGGGGGTTTATAGTTGGTGTTACAAGTAGTATATAATGAATATGTTTTTAGTACTAGACCTGGGAGTATAGGTACGGGGAATCTTAGTTGGTATCAAAGAAGGACATGGATAACTTTAGAGGATTGTATGTTATCATATGACAATAATATAATTACTGTGGACACCATTATGGGTTCATAATTATAGGTTTTATTGAAGTCTATAGGTATGTATGCCCTTTTTAGGTCTTATGTTATTGTATTTTAAGGTGATTAATGATATTTTGGGACATGATCATTTGGTATTTGGATGAATACACGATTGAGGTATATATAGACATTGGGATCAATATGTTATCGGATTTAAGGTAATTATGATTAATTGGGGCAATGTTATAATTATTTTTTTGAATATCTGACGAGATAACCTTGGGGGTTGAAAATTAATTTTATGTCATTGAAATTCAGGTTATTTTTTTAAAATATAAATAACTTTTTGGAAGAATATATGATTAAGGTATATTTATTGATATGTGATTTTATATTTTTTTGGGATAAAGGTATATTTATTTCTAGGTGAATAGGATTCCATGATTTTGGGTGTAAAATATAGTAAAATTTTATTGATATTTTTGGTTTAATTATTTTATGTATTGAATGAATTATATATTGATATTATTATTTAACTAAACGTGTGTTGGGTTGAAGAAATTTCTCAAATTTTATGAAAATAATCATTAATATATAATATTAATATATTTATTTATTATCATAACCATTTTGGTTTTAGTACTTAGTTGAGTACATGATCAAGAAAATAATGTTGCAAAATAAATGTCCTTAGAAAATCTTATGTATTATAACGAATTTTATTTGGAAGAAATGGTTATGACAAATGAAAGTCTAAATTTATTTATATTATAATGAAAATACATGTTTTTTAGTCTAATTAAAGATATAGAAGTTTATTTTTCATTTGAAATTATATCATAAGTCATGTCAATATTAAGAACACCCTCGTATGTTTTAATTTGTTGGAGATTTTAATGTTTGTTTTCCTTTAAATAAATACGACATTAATTAGATTATATTTTGGACAATACTAAACTAAAATGAACTGGGTGTATTTTATAACAATTCAAGAGAAAAAATTAATACACCATGAGAATATAATCCATATATACATAATAAATAGAACTCATTTAATTATTAATTGACATAAAATAATATTGATAACATATAATGTTTGAAAATAATTTTTTTAATAAAAAGTGTTTTTCATTAAATTTTCCATTTTAATTGAAAGGTTAAATTACTAAATTTTATAATTATAATTTTATAAAATGATTTTTTGGATTTGTAATTTCACTAAAAGATTTGGAGGATTTTTAGGTTTTTTTTGTAGAAAATTTTTATATTTAGGTGAATGGGTTGAAATATATTTATTCACAAATACCAAAAATTTTATGACATCAACATGATATAATCATGAATTAAAAATAAATGAAAATTTCCATTCATAAAATGATAATTTAAAAATTAATATTAATTATTTATAAGTAACATTTTTAATTTAGAAACCCATGATTGACATTACTGAACATATGTAATATGTTATTATTAAAAAAATCGATTTTTGGTCATTTTATATTTATTACTTATTAACATGATCCCATTCGTTTTTGGATATGTTTGAAATCTGAATAAATATCATTAATTTAATCATAAACCAATAAATATCCTAGGTAATAAATCTATTCACTATATTTTTTTGAAATAATTATTCTTATTCTTATGAACACATTTTTTCCAAAAAATATTTTCATATCTTCATGCTTACATATATTGAAGTTAATTTTTACAGACATTATAATTTTAATCCAATAAAATGAATCTAATATATAAAATAATTGTAAAAATTTTTAGGGAACATGTCCAATTATGTTTTAGGGAATAAAATTATGTCAAGGTAAAAATGAGTCACTATTGTAAAGGTTAAAATGTGGTTATAGTGTTAAATCAAAAGTTATTGTCTTAAATATCAATAAAATATAATATATAAATTGGTTTATGAGGGATTTTATAACCTAAAATTATCCTATACGTAGTAATCATAAAATGTGGATCCACTTAATTTCAATACGAAAACCTTTTTTAGACTATGAAATTAATATTTATAAAAATTTCACCCCTATCACCAATACAAGAACCTTAACAACCCCGCCCCCCTCATACAAAAATCTACTTATCTTAACCAACATATACAAAAATATGATTCCAAAAAGTCTTAGAAAAGTCTTATGGGTTGTAGTCTTATCAAAACAACCCCTTTAAATGGCTTAATCTAATTAGCAGGGGAGTTATCTCAAAGAGTAAGTTAAAAACTCAAAATCACTCTTTTCTATTTATATTTTTCTATGCTTCTTCTACACCCTACAAACATTTTATAACCATTTAATTTAAAGAATTAAATTTAATTTATATACTGAAATATCACTATTTTTATGGGACAATCTTCATCTACCTTCAACCCATCCATTAAAAAATGAAAATGTCCCTCAAATTAGTGTCAGTTCACCACCACTAATATCTACATATTTAATTTTTCATCCCCATAATATTTATGGTTATAAAGATGGATTTATTGAATAAATATTATTTTTATTACATGAATAATATTATTTAAAGTTTAATATTGTGTTATATTAGTTATACTAATAATAAACGATCACTAGGATCTTAACTTCCCCAAAATGAGCATATTGATACATCTTTAACAATTCAAATTTATTTTTGAATATATAATGATATGTGTATATTTTGTGCCAATGTAAATATGAATAATCTTTCAATATCTAATTATTGAGATTATAAACTCGTAATCATTGAATGATAACCAAACATTTTATAGTAAAATATAAAAGGATCATTTAAAACTACTAATACAGATGGTCAATATTATCTAGAAATAAGTAATAACATAAATAAATGAATACAGAATATCAATATAAATGATATGAAATGTGAAAAAGGATATTAAATATATAATTAATTAGTATTGTTTTATTATACATGATGTTATAACACATGCATCTAAATGATCATCCAAGGTAATTATTCTTTATCTAAATTTCAATTCCATGAAACTTGTTTCTTATTATGAAACAAAATTTTCTTATATGGTTTAAAAACTAACAAACTAAAATCATAGGTCTTAAAAAAGGTAATTATGTGGAGTTTCAATTTCATTTAATATCTCTCATTTCCTTTTCCTTCTCTTCATACATTATATAATTTATAAGTGTTTTTGTTAAATTAATTTAACATTATATATTTATAACCTTTATTCTTGAAATCCATCCTTATAATATTGGATTATTTTACCACATTAATGTATTAAATTTTATTTCCACATTATATTATAGAAATTTATATTTATTTCTCATCAGATCCTTTCAAAAAAATTCTTACTTCAAAAATTTATGGCATACTGAAGGGGGCTCAATTATCAAATTTACTTCATTGAGACTTATTGTAAAGAATGGAATTACATTACTTATATAGTGTTTATATATCCTCTTCTAAATATCATATAATTATTATATGATTATATACGGTATTTAAATTTACATTTCATTTTCTCCCTTTTATTGGCCTTTTACCAAAATGTTATAAAATTAGTAAGGGATTCTTTTCCAAAATGACATTTTTTTAGATTGTTTTTGTCAATGTTTCAATATGAGATAATTTTATGTTATTTTGATATAAGAAATTAATTAATTCATTATCTGGCCATTTTTTGGTTTTATGTGAATTATTATCAATATATCTTCGCATAGTTTATAATTCAACCAAAAGGTTACCTGTAAATGAAACAGACCTTGAATTTTCATTACGGTCTAGAAACTTTCACATTTTGTTAATATTAATTAGATTTTTTTCAATAATATTATTCTATGGTTATTTACAGTTATTTTACAATATATTTTACTATATTTAAAAATGGTTTAAATGGAATATGTTTAAGATTTTTCACAACATCCATTTTTTAATTTAATTAATTGTTTTGAATATAATCTCATTAAAACATTTATTGAATGATTTTATTTTACAAATTTTATAACAATAATTTGTAGTGTGAAATATTCTTAAAATTTTTTTGGTTTTACAAATTAATTAATTATACCATTTGTTTGTGAAATTCTTGAGTTAAATATTATGTTTAGTTTTTTCAAAGAAAAAATCTAGATTTCAGTACACTTATGTATATTTTGATCTTATACTCCAAATTGAATATCATAAATTTCAATTAATATTTATGGTTGAATATTTTCAATTAATTTTATCGTGAGGTTTTCAATGTCCTATTTTCAACCCATTCATGTGGATTTTTGAAGTGATGTTTATATTTTTCTATGAATATGTTATAAAATATGTATGTGAGTAATTTTTATAATTTCACTATTATTTTATAAAAAAAATAAATGACCCAAATCTTTTGTGGCTATGTTTCCATTATTACCCTCTAAAATATATAACAAATTTATATTTCATACCTCACTTTCTTCATAATGGTTTTGTTCATTATCACTATTCATATATCTCTTGAATTTTTCTCCTTCATGTCCATTCAATTTAATTTAATCGATTTATTCAATATCACATAAACTATTTCTATATTTTATTATCTAAATATTAATGAAAAAATATGACTTATTATATATAGTGTCATTTTAAGGGTTATTATTAAGAATGTTATTCAATTTATTGGCTGGGAAAATATTAATATTTCCTAATAATGTTATTTCAATAAATAAGTTTACTGATTAATAATTTATGTTGGTTATGTAATTCATTTTTTATCCATTAATTCATATGATAAATTTATTATACATAATTCTTTATGGGTGGGACATAAAAATATATAGCTCGATGCATCAATAAGTCTCATGCGACAAACTAGTTTTAGTATTTGTTATAATACTTTCCCATTTATCTATGATATCATAGAACAAGGATTCAACAATATTTTAATGATTTCATGAATTATTCATTCTATGAATATATAATTAGTTATTGTTTTCTAGGTGATTATTTTCATTTGTAGGTTATCCATGGATATATTACATGATAATGTTGATAGTTATATGAAATTATATGATTATTATTTCTTCCTACCATATTATTTGTTCCTTATTTATTCAAGCATAGTTTTTATTATATTTCTCCCCTTACTGGACATTTTATATAACGCTTTAAATGTGTCCTATACCTTAGGTAATGAAGAAGAGTATTAATTATTATATGTATATATGGGTGTTAACTAGGGAGAATTTTTTTGGGAATATTGATGACTTATTATAAAACAACGAATCATTATATTAGTGAAAAAATGTCCATTACAAGGTAAATATATGACTTTTTTATTTAGTTTTCCCCCTAATTCTACACAACTATACACCTTAAAAGGTATTGGTTATGTAATAAACTCAACATTATTTATTGATATTATATTCATGGATATGAATGTTCTGGTTTATTTATTTGCTATCAAATTCATTATATAAAGAATTTGTTTTAGCACTAGATCTGATAGCACACATATTATAAATATCCTTTTAGTGTATATTTTTTTATCTAGATTATGTTTAAATTTCTATTTAAAACTCACTTATAAATATGATTCATTGATGGAAATAAAAATGAAAATGAGTAACTATGGACACCGCCAAAATCCATGAGTATAACTCACAAGGGAAAAAAAGTTACTCCATGGAAAAAAATCATTGATTAAAAATGTCAAGTAGTGGGATAGATAATAAAAATAACAAAACTCATCATATATTTATGAAAAATGATAAAATGGTTAGAGGGGAAAATGAGATAATTATTATTGTGACATTCTGTTCCAAATTCAACAAAACCGGTTCCACATGACATTTCACTATAGGACCTCAAGAGTGCCTTCTCATATGCTAGAGTCCACCGACAAGAAGTGGGGGGATAAGGTAATACTATTAGTATAATATACCCCCGATTTTAGAGTGGAAAAAAATGTAAAAAAACATCAAACCCATTAAATTACATGGAAATACAAAAATTTAAAAAAAATAATGAAATAAAATGAAACACCATAAAGGCCTAAACGACCATTCCATACATACAACATCGATCTCCCATTGGCCACATCACATAAAAAAATAAAAAACTAAAAAATAAATGTATTTGGATCCACTACCAACTCTGAGCCATGTCTCGTACACGATATCTAGTACCCTGTCAATCTGATTTGGCCCGATCAATAGACTCCACATGAAAAACCCCCCTCAACCATGAATTCATAAGCCTTTCCAATATCCACCAGAAATTGATTATCATCCAGAAATTAAATCATAAGGCCTGCATGGACACTAGAGTTCACATATAATAGGTGATAAATAATCCTTGGTTCGCCACCCCCAAATGGTAACCTATATTCTACTACCATAAGTTCATAATCATGAAATATAATTCACCTAGATGAAACATAACTAAAAGAAAAACCAATAAAACCATCATCGATTCTTAGGTCCGTGACTTCGTTTGACCATACCTACATTGGCATGTATTGGGTGGCTTAAAGAAAATCTCGAAGACCATGCATCAGAAATAAAATATGGGAACCACAACCATCCCTTCCATAAGGAAAACTCATATCCTTATTCACTATCTAATACTTAGTACCTAGACATATAATTCCTTCACACTCATACCACACCAATGTACTACAAATACCCATAACATTATTATAGAATCTAACCCAAATTTTAAATTCAATTTTGTTTGGAGCATCATTCTAACACCAAAACCATGTATCATAATTCCAAATGAATTAGTATGACACATAAACCTTGGATGAAAAGCATCTTTACAAAATACCATTTCACCAAGTATACCTTAATTTCCTTGAGTATTAGTGAATACTCTAACCACATATGCGAAATTCCATGTCCCCTAATCTCAAACATATCAATCTATATTCAAGTATCCTTGGTATTTCACTCAAACCAAACACAAACTATTGTTGCCGACATTGAGGGACTTGTATATCCTTTTAAACCATGGATGAGTATCACCTAGAACAAAACCCTAAACCATAGTTGAGGAATACCATGATGAACACCATAAGATGTGGTTGAGTACCTCCATGACTAACACCCAAAAAAATTGGTGCATACCTCTATGACCATCACCTTTAACCATGAGTGAGGACCATCATGACCTGAACCCTAATCCATTGGTGAGGGATGCCTTGAAAAAAACCATAAACCCTGAGTGCAGACCATGATAAAAACCATAATAAACCATATTTGAGGATTGAAATGACTTACACCTTATGCCATGGATATGGACTACCATGACCAACACCTTATACCATATGTGGGGACCACCATTACGAACACCTTAAACCATGGGAGATGACAACCATGACCAACACCCTAAACCATATATATTGAATTCCATGTCCACCATCCTCATACACATCTATATAACTCCATTTCCACCAATATAATTCATACCCCCAAAATACTTGCGGTTTTAAAACAAATCTCAACATCCACCAATAAATGAAAACATAATATGGTCAAATAAAACACACACACCCACATAAAGATTCCAAAATTTCAAAAAGTTCACAAAAAGTGGAAGAAACCCTATATGGGGTACCGCTATCGCAACCAAGGTCTTGAACCAATCCCATCATGTGAAACCTCTTCATGTGGCCCTCAGTTTCCTCAAAAAAATACTCCATTAACAATTCACCAACAAATAATTCACAAAGAAACACAATGCCACATGGCCATTCTCCACAACCAACTACAACATCCAATGACCTCAAAACCAAAAACCAGCATACTCAGGGAATCATCAAGAGTCCATAAAACCTTAATCAACAAAATAAACAATGATATATATCCTTCATCATATGATGTCAATCCATCTGTAGGGTTCCAACAAATTGGGTCCTCATACATTGGATCTATAGCTCAACTTCTCTAACCTCGAGCAACTGGTCCTAATATAAAGGTCCAAATAAATGTTTCCTCATAGATACTACTTGATAAAACCTTCCATGATCTATCCATGGAACCTCAATAGATAAATATGGAATGCTCCATCCAAGCCAATTACTGATCTCATTACCCTCACATGGGCCTCATAGCTCATAATGAAATCAACTGGAGGTTTCAGAATCCAAACATCCTAGAAATCCTTCTACTGATATATATTTTCCAAAAAGACCATAAAATAATACATTAAAATTTAAAAGGATTCCACCATCATGATATATATGAAAAAATTATTGGAATTGACTACTCAAAAGTCCAATTTTGAATTTGGGGACAAAACACTGAAAACCCCCTTAATGGAAATGGTACACAATATATAATTTTGAGTACCTGACGTGTACTATAGTATCTATACCTGGAAATGTACTTATGAATGGATAGATAATACATGGGTGATACCTGTGTAGTACTATATGGATAGGTTTTACATTCTGTATTCTTGTATACTACTACATGACCATGTACCCATGACAACCCTGCTTTTTTATTACACAAATAAACATAATTTATTACATAAAATTAACTTGATAAAAGTTAGAAGATCAAGGGGTCTAGTGTATTTGGTGATTATGATCATTACATAACAACTTAAAACATGAAATACAACATCTTTATTGAAAAATTCTTTTACATGACCACTACATTATCTCGTACTTAGCATTGGATGAGATAACCTGAGGACATGCATAAAAAAAGGGGGAGGTATGAAGCCCAGTAAGGGAATAATCATGGAATAAAATGAGGAATAAAATATATGTTAGACAATAGGATTATAAATAGAGCAAAAGATAAGCATAAATATAAAGTCATGATAAATCATGATAAATCATGATAATCATAACATGGAAATGTAGAATCAACACTTAACATGGAATTAGCATGAGCCAAGGCTCATTGCACATGGAGCAAGAGTAAACCCTCATTGCACATGAATCACACGTAAAACCTCTTTGCAGTTGAATTTTCATGAGTAAACACCCATTTCCCATGAAGTATCATGATACTATAATTTACCCAATGCATTGGAGGGCTATCAGGGCGCACCCTTCCTAAACATTTCATTTCATGCATAAGTGTGTCACATGGATCATAAAACATTGAATCATTGAACATAATCATTTATTCCAGTATAAGAGAATGTGGAATACATACATGAAAATCTTTAAACAATAAGTAAATGTGCATAAATGTGAATACCCTTGACAGATAAATGGTCATGGGATTCACTACACAATGACTTTGTCTTGGAAAAGCACGGTATGATTTCGGCAGCATAACAATGTGACATAAGAACTCATAAAAATGATTGATGAGAGAGAAAGGGGTGTCTAATCATATTTAAATGACATGTACAGTAAGGGGGTCATATATATACATGTCCCAACAAATTTAATGGAATTTAGATACATGATACAAAATAATTTCTTGAATGTTAACGAGGAGAGATAAATTCTTTTCGGAATTTCGGCATAGTAATGGGTGTACATGGGATGCATTTATTGAGAGAGAAAGGGGTCTCAAATCATTCAAACATAGAGAGGGAAGTATGGGGGAGGTGAAAAACCATATCCAAACATTTATAAATGAAATTAAAGGGGCATGACAATTCAAAGAATATTGGACAATAATGTGAAAGGAAGAAAACCCCTTATTTGGATGTGTGCTTCCGAAGGCATGAGATAGGCTTGAGAGAGGCTTATTGGGAGCTTGGGGTACCTTGGGAGGATTAAATAGAGAGGAGGGAAGAGGTTGGACGAAATCCAAATGATTTGAGTGAGGAGGAAGTGGGAGGGTGGGTTGGTTTATATAGGAATGGAGAGGGAATTGTTTATTATTTAGTTTTAGGACACCTCACATTAAACTAATCAAAACCACAAAGAAGGACATGATTTTTTCCAATGGTTTTTAAAAAAGGGTAGTGTAAAAAAATATTTTATAAGGTCAAAGTCTGAAATTCTTAAAATAATGGGGTTGCTTATGTGGAGGTGAGTCACACTCCCATGGAAACCAATTTAAAAAGACAAAATGTTTAATAAGTATTGAAGGGTCCACTAAAGCATTGAAAATTAAATAAAAAATCCGAAAATCAAATTATTTTAATGATAAAAGATTTATTTGACAAAAATAAGGTTTAAATTATTTTATTACATCACAATTGGGTCATTATGATGTCCTAAAACACATTATATATTTAAACGGTATTATATTTTTACCCAAAAATTTTACTGTCTTAGAAAATTATGAAAAATTCACCGTCAAGAAAATTTCGATTTCCTAATTCCAGAAATAATATTAATTTTATCTAGTTAATTTTCTAAATATTTTAATTTTCACTTTTAAAATAATAAATGAAATTTATCGAATATTCATTGGTTTTGACAAAAATGGCTTTCAAAATTAAAAAAAAATAGAATTACATTCATAAAATTATACGATCATTTATATTTAATAAAAACTAAATTAATAATAATAATATTTAATTAAAATATTATTTAATTCAAAAATCCATTAATTCATCAAAAATGGATTTCTTAGTTGAATATTAACTAAAAAATTTATTTGTTCTTTAAAAACTATTTACAAAGTAAAAATAATAAAATGAAAGTATATTAATTATTATATACAAAAATAATGTACAGAACCTTAGTACTGGGGTCTTGTTACCTAACCCCTTAAAACACTAGTATAAGACTGAAGGGTGAGGTGTGTGATGGTGACAGACTCTTGGGGTAGCTCAGATAACATCTCTCAGGTTGTAATCTATATCAACTTCCATGTCTCCCATAGGCAGTTCCACTCAAGCTTATCGTTTTAATGCCTAGATTGAGCTTGGTCAAGAGCGAATCCCAATGATGCCACCTCCTTTCTGAGCTCTGAAAAATGGGATTCATATGGAGAAAGTCTAGTGGATGAGGCCATCAATTTCTTTGTATGAGTACAATGGATTTGTTAAATCCCTATATTTATACTAATCATGTGAAAACTGGTCAACAGCTATATTAGCAATAGTAACAATTATTAACAAAAAACCAAAGAAGATGACACTTTATATAAAAAATTTACATAAAGAGACATTTAATTAGATCACGTGGGATTTCCATTAATGAAATTTTGGGTCGTTACAATATTTCCACCTTAAGAAACTTCACCCTCAAAATTTTATTTTCCCACACAAAAATAGATATGGGTAACACTACTTCATGATTTACTCTGATTCCCATGTTGCTTCTTCAGACTTGTGCTTTCTCCACAACACCATGATGATGGGAATTGTCTTTTTTTAGAACTTTTTCTCTACTATCTTCGATATTCACTGGTTTCTCCTCATAAAAAAGTCCATCCTCTAACTATACCACCTCTTAAGAGATTACATGTAAAGAGTCTGTTAGGTACTTCTTTAAGAGGGATACATGAAAGACATCATGTACTTAGGCCATGGTAGGTGGAAGTGCTAGTCGATAGGCCACATCCCCTGCACGATCAAGAAACTCGAAGGGGACGTTGTACCTTGGAAATAACATCCATATCTTTCCAAACCTCATGACCTTCTTCAACGGAGATATGCATTGAAATACCATGTCTAAACCATTAAAATCAAGGTCTCATAGACTTCTATCTTTATAACTCTTTTTTCGACTCTAGTCTACCTGGATATACTGCTGAATGGTTTTCACATTCTCTACCATTTCTTCGACCATTTTTGGTCCACATAGGTTACGCTCACCGACCTCATCCAAATATGCTGGTTTTCTGCACCTTTTCCCATAAAGGGCATTATAAGGTTCCATTTGGATGTTCGAGTGGAAACTGTTATTATAAGAGAACTCAACCAGATGAATATGTTGATCCCATCCTCCTTTAAATTCAATTGACCATTCTATCAATATGTCCTCAAGTGTTTGGATAGTACGCTAGGATTAGACATCAAGTTAAGGATGATAGGCCATACTGAAGTTTAGTTCAGTACTCAATGCATGTTGAAGACTATTCCAAAACATAGAGGTTAATCTTGGATCTCGATCAGACACAATAGATAGTGGTACTCCATGCAGTCTTACCACTTCCCTAATATATATCAGTGCCACTTGATCAAATGAGAAATCCTCCAGAATAGAAATGAAGTGTGCAGTCTTTGTATGATGATGCACAACAACCTAGATTGAATTGTTGCCTTTGCATGTCTTATGAAGTCTAGTGACAAATTCCATGGTGATGTTCTCTGATTTCCATTCTAGTATAGGAAATGGTTTCATTATCCTCTTATACTTCTACCCCTCTTCTTTCACTTGCTGACAGACCAGTCACTTTGATGTATAATCAACGATCTCCTTCTTCATATTATTCCACCAATAATGCCCTCGTAGATCTCAATACATCTTTGTGTTTCCTGGGTGAATAGAGAAATTTGAACAATTTTCATCATCCAGAAGTTCCTTCATCGACTCTGGAATTGATGGAACACATATTCTTTTCCCAAATATAATAATTCCTTCTCCATTAACATTAAACTCTGAGGATTTATCTTTTTCGATAGCTTCCACTTTTTCCTGAATTCCCACATCATCCTTTTAAGCATCATTATACCTTTCAAAAAGTGATGGTTGCAAAATAATTTTTGAAAGGATTGATGATGTTCCATTGTCTATGATTCCCATATAAATCTTCATCAAATCTTAGAATATTGGATCCTTTCAATTCTCATCAATGATAGAATTGTTGGGTCCTTTCTCCTTAGGACATCTACACCTTGTTCGCTTTCCCAGGGTTGTAATGGATTGAGTAGTAATAGACTTTGATCAGCTCTAACCATCTTTGTTGGCACATGTTCATATCTTTCTATTTGAATATATTCTTGAGGCTTTTGTGGTCCGTATATATTTCACACTTCCCCCCAAAGAGATAATTCCACAAAATTTTCAAAGCGAAGATTACTGTAGCCAACTCGCGGTCATGGGTTGGATAGTTCTGTTCCTGAACAATAAATTGCCTTGATACATAGGAAATAACTTTGTCATTTTGCATCAACACACATCCCAGGACCTTCTTCAAAGCATCACTGAATACCACAAAAAGTTCTCCACTTGTGGGAAATGTGAGCACGAGCGCAGTGATAAGCCTCCTTTTTAACTCCTTGACTCTTTCTTCGCATTCATCACTCTATGAAAACTTTTCTCCCTTTAGAGTTATCTTGGTAAGAGGGTTGGAAAATCTTGAGAAATTTCTCACAAATTGTCAATAATATCTAGCTAACCCTAAGAAGAAACAAATATCTGTTACCGATGTTGGCCTCAACCATCACACAATTACATCTGTTCTGGAGGGATCTATAGATATCCCATTTCTTGTGATGACATGGCCCATTAATGGGACATCCTCCAACCAGAACTCACAATTTCTGTACTTTTCATAGTGGTTCATCTTCCTCAAGGTCTCTAGTATAATTATCAGATGCTCCTCATGATCCTCCTTGGTTTTGGAGTATATCAGAATATCATCAATAAATACTACCAAAAATTTGTCGAGGTAATATATAATGACTCTATTCATCAAGTCCATGAATATTGATAGAGAATTAGTGAGTCCTAAAGGCATTAATATGAATTCATAGTGCCATATCTTGTACGAAAAGCAGTCTTGGGTATATCTTCCTACTTCGCCCTTACATAAAAATATCCGGACCAAAAATCCACCATGGAAAAGTATTTTGATCCACACAGCTGATCGAAAAAATCATCAATTTGTGGGATAGTATACTTGTTCTTTATCATGATTTTGTTGAGATCACGATAATCGATGTAAAGGCGCATTGAACCATCCTTCTTCATCACGAAGAGGGCTGGTGCACCCCATGGTGAAGAACATGGACCTATAAACCCGTTATCCAAATTATCCTGTAGTTGTTTCTCCAGATCTTCAAGCTCCACAATATCGATTATATATGGAATCTGGGATATTGGCAATGCCCCAGGTATAAGATCAATTGAGAATTCAACTTCTCTTTTAGGAGGAAGACCAGGAAATTCCTCAGGAAACACTTCAGCGAATTTCCTCATAATAGGCATGTCTTCTAGGATGGTTTCCTCCAATGACTTAATCACATGGGCCAGAAACGTGTGCACATAGAGCAGTAATATCCATACTTGAGATGACGGAGCTAAAGAAGATTCATCTTCCCCATTTCACTTGTAAATAATCGGAGGTCCATTATCCACATAGAGAGTGATATCCCTCTCATGGAAATTTATGTTGGGTCTATATAAGGAAATCCAATCCATTCCTAGAATTCATTCATATTCCACTAGAGGGAGTATGATGAGGTTCTACAAGATGTTCAATCCACAGATTAAGGGGAGGAGTTATATTCATGGGATGCAATTATTTCCCCATTTACCGAAGTCATCGAAATCCTCACTTCCATGATTTACGGTGGTACTGGGATTGTTCTACTAAACATTCAAGATATAAAAGAATATAATGAACTTGAATAAAAAATAACATTCTCTATTATTCAATGAATAACCAGCGTACCCGTCACCACTTCATTTTCAGGGTTCACTTCAGTAATAGTGATGGAAAATGCTCGCCCTTTATGCCTTGTAGGTTGTTGGTTTCCTCCAGTAACCATTGGCTTAGGGAACTGATTTTCAAGATTCCCTGTATTGTTGTAGTTGTAGAAATGGACAACGCATTGAGGTTTGAACAGAGTGTTCCCTCCTCTGTTGCAGCAACATGATTTTTTTTTGTTGGTAGTTAATAGCTAGGTTCCCTTGTTTTCCACACCTAAAGCATTTCCGTGTACCCTTTAGGCAATTTCTATGGTGCTTCTTTCTGCACCTTTGGTAAGTGGGGTGCTGGATCTTTTTAGCACCATTTGATTTATCCATCGGAATGCTAGCATTGAAGTCCACCTTAAACTTCTTATCCCCATGCTACCCCTGAGATTATCCGATCTCAATTTTTACCTTGAGGGCCCATCAGACAATTTCTCCATAGCTGTTCAAGTCACGGATCACCAGCACTTCCCGCAGCCTAGGTTTAATCCCACAAAAGAAGTTGTCAACCATGCATTCGGGGGTAACGGCAAAGCAGGAAGCATATCGTGAAAGCCTTGTGAAGTTTTCCTCATACATTCCAACAGAATCATTATCATTTTTCTTGAGGGAAAGGAAGTCCCTTTCCATCATAAGCCGGAGGGTGCACGGAAAATATTTATGGAAAAATATCTTTCAGAAATCCTTCCATTCCAACACCTCGATCTCCTCCTCAGGCTTTATATTGTTTATAAACTTCCACCATTGATCAGCTTCACCCTCTATATGATAAGCATCCAGGAGAAACTTCTATTGTTTATAAAATTTAAGGACGGAGAAGATCTTTTCAATGGAGTTGATCCATTCTTCGATGATTGAAGGATCCGATGATCCATTAAAAGTATGAGGCCTTTGTCTCATAAAGCTCTCGATAGACACTTGTTATTTCTTGGTGGGGGGGGGGGGGGGTTGAACAATCTTCTTGACCCATGTTTCAATTCAAAGCATGAGTTGGATGAGAGAGAAGGGTGACAAATTTCGCGATTCCCGCTCCCATTGGATTGGGCATCTCAGTAGTATAGTCATCACATTTATATTCACATTGGTTGTTAGGCTGAGTCCTCCTATTACCAGCCATTGGATGAAATAAAAGGAAAGTTATGGGTAACATATAAATGGAAATGCAAGGAAAAACTGATGACTTATAAATAACTCTTATTTCCTTTACATATGAATCTATTGGATTCAGTCTATGTTATCCATGAAATACATTATAACATATATTCTTAGGTCCTTTTTTGTCCCTTAATAATGGTTCATATTAAGCTTGTGAATTTACCAGAGAATATCCCCCGGGAGTGTCGTAACAAGAGTGCAGAAATGCCTGTTTTTGTGCACAAGTTCCCGTTCTAGTCTATCTTAATGCGTTGTTTTCGGGTTTTACCCCTTGGATACATTTGTGCCACAACCACCTCTACCTTCTCATATCCAAACAGGGATGTATTTTCTTGATAAAACACTTAATCAAAACTCACCAAAACATGGGGATGTTTTTATTATACTTAGTCCTATCTCTATGGCTTTACTGGGGTTTTCTAATCCTAATCCCAAAAATAACTAAACCTATCCTCTGATACCAACTATGACCACCCTGATCTTTTATTACACAAATAAACATAATTTATTACATAAACATTACTTGATAAAACATAGAAGATCAAGAGGTATAGTGTCTTTGGGCCTTAGGATCATTACATAACAACCTAAAACATGAAATACAACATCTTTATTGAAAACATATTTCACATGACCACTACATTCCCTCATACTTAGCATTTCATCGGATAACTTGAGGACATGCATAAGAAAAGGGTGAGCTATAAAGCCCAATAAGGGAATAATCATGGAATAACATAAGAAATAAAATACATGTAAGACAATAGGAATATCAATTGAGCACAATATAAGACTAAACATAAAGGCATGATAAATCATGATAATCATAACATGGAAATGTGGCAACAACACTTAACATGGAATTAGCATGAGCCAAGGCTCATTGCACATGGAGCATGAGTAAAACCTCATTGCACATGAAGCATGAGTAAACACTATTTTAAATTAAATTATAATGAGTGAAAACCCATTGCACATGGCGTATCATGATACTATACTTTACCCAATTCATTGGTGTGTTATCCGGGATCACCCTTCTTAAACATTTCATTTCATGCATATGTGTGCCACATAGATCATAAAACATTAAATCATTCAACATGATCATTTATTACAAGATAAAAGAATGTGGAATACATACATGATACTCTTTAAACAATAAGTAAATGTTCATAAAGGTTAATACCCTTGATAGATAAATGGGCTTGGTATTCACTACACAAAGACTTTGGCTTAGAAAAGTGCAGTGCGATTTCGGCAGCATAATGACATTACATAAGAACTCATAAAAATGGTTTATGAGAGAGAAAGGGGTGTATTATCATATTTACATGACATGGAAAATAAGGGGTTCATATAAATACATTTCCCAAAAAATTTAATGGAATTTATATTTATGATACAAAAGAATTTCTTGAATGTAAATGAGGAGATATAAATTCCTTTCGAAATTTTGGCATAGTAACAGGTGTACATGGGAAGCATTTAACTAGAGAGAAAGGAGTCTCCCATCATTAAAAATTAAATAGTGAAGTATGGGGGAGTTTCAAAACCATATCCCAACATTTATAATTAAAACTAAATGGGCATAACAACTTAAAGAATACTGGACAAAAATGAGAAAGGAAGAAAAACCCTTACTTGGATGTGTGCTTCCAAAGGCTTAAGAGAGGGTTGTTGGGAGCTTGGGACACCTTGGAAGTACTATAGATAGAGGAGGGAAGAAGTTGGACGAACTCCAAATGCATTGAGTGAGGATGAAGTGGGAGCTTGGGTGGGTTTATTTTGGAAATGAGAGGGAAGTGTTTATTATTAAGGTTTGGGACACCTCACATTAAACTAATAAAAACCACAAACCAGACCATGGTTTTTTCCCATTGATTTTCCCAAAGGGGAGTGGAAAAAAATATTTTATAAGGTAAAATTCAGAAATTCTTAAAATAATGGGGTTTCTTATGTGGAGGCGAGTCACACTCCCAAGGAAAACAATTTCAAAAGACAAAATGTTTAATAAGTTTTGAAGGGTCCACTAAAGCCTTGTAAAATAAATCACACAAACCAAAAATAACATTATTTTAATGGAAAATCATATATTGGCATAACATAAGGTTTATAGTATTTTATTACGACACTATTGGATCATTATGATGTCATAAAATACATTATATATATAAACTGTATTAAATTTTTACCTAAAAATTTGACTATCTCCAAAAATTATGAAAAATTCACCGTTGGATAATTTCGACATCATAATTCCAGAAATAATATTAATTTTACGTAAATAATTTTCTAAATATGTTAATTTTCACTTTTAAAAAAACCGACATGTATCGAAAATTCAGGGGTTTTGACAAAAATTGCTTTCAAACCATAATAAAAATTACAATTACATTCATAAAATTATACGATCATTAATATTTAATAAAAATTAATTTAATAATAATAATAATATTTTATTAGAATAATATTTAATACAAAAATCCATTAATTCATGAAATTAGATTTCTTAGTTGAATATTAACTAAAAATACTATTTGTGCTTTAAAAAGTATTCACAAAGTAACAATAATAAAATCAAAGTATATTCATTATTATATAAAACAATAATGTACATAACCATAGTACTAGGGTCCTGTTACATAACCCCTTAAAACACCCACATAAGACCGAAGGGCGAGGTGTGTGATGGTGATAGACTATGGGGGTGGCTCAGATAACATCACTTGGGTAGTAATCTCTATCAACTTCCACTTATCACATAGGCTGTTCCATTGAAGCTTAATGTGTTCAAGATCGACTTGAGCTTGGTCAAGAGCGAATCCCAATGGCACCACCTCCTTTCCGAGCTCTGACAAATGGGCTTCGTACGGGGCATGTCTAGAAGAGGAGGCCATCACTTCCTTTGTCTGAGTAAAAATGTTTTTGTTAAGGCCCTATATTTATTCAAATCATGTGATCACTATTCAACGACTTTATTAGCAATGGTAACAATTCATAACATAAAACCAAAGAAGTTTACATTTTATATTAACATTTTACATAAATATACATTTAATTAAATCAAGAGGGATTTTTACTAATGAATGTTTATGTCATTACATTTCCCCTCACAAGGGGTGACTTCCCAAGTACATGGCTACATAACCATGTCCCACTACATGATGTGTACCCATAGTACACAACACATACTTTCCTAAACATCCTCTACCCTTGTAATCTTCTACATGGATAGGTTCATATAAATTTACTACTATGTGATGTTTAATTAATGTAAATTTTGTTTACTTCTAAAAATTCTATGCTCCCCAAACCATAAGACCACATAACACAATTTCTTAAAACTACACATCGTGTAGTTGGGGTTTACAAACGGGAAACACTTGAGAATTACCCAAAAACACAATTTTTTTTAAATTAAGAATAGAAAGATCCCCACTAGAACCTTATAAAGCATAATATGGATTAAAAATAGAAAACAATTTTATTAATGTGTATTGGGGCATAAAACTCAAAAAACTAGTTGACTAAATGATTTAATCACTAAGGCTTTCGGTCTAAAGATGATCAAAGATGCTATTGCACCTCAATACTGTCTAGATATTTTCCAAATAGGTAGAAAAATTATATCTCATACCATAACCATCCTATTATGGTTGTCGCATTTTAGGGAGGCTCCCTCTCCATACATTTGAGCATAGAAATCCCCCAAATGGGGGGGGGAGTCTTAATTTAATTAATTAATAAATCATATATCGTTTTTAATATTCATGCCTAATCCTCAAACCCATAGCAGGTTTATACCTTTCCTAGAAAAGAATCCTCATTTTAGACTCAACCGTGCAGTCAGATTCTCAATATTAAGCTCCATTCAAAATATATCACCACCCAAACCCACTAGAAAAATTTATCATTTAATAAATTAAATAATAAATATTTTACCAAAACCATATCTATTAGGAATTTCACAAAACTTATATCCTAGGGTAAATTACCTATCCTTAGACCAAAAAAGATGTTTGAAAATTTATTCAGGACCATATTCTACTAAAAAATTACCATTTTACCCATCATTATCCTTTAAAAGAAAAAAATCAATTTTTTTCTCTGTTTTAGAATCCTAAAAATCACGAGTCTTTATAACCACACTTCCATAAGCCTTCTCATACTCATGAAGCCTTTGTGGTCTTCCAACTAGACCTACCATCTCACCTTGTTTGTCAACTCATTCTCAACTCATTGCATTCTACCGTAGGATGATAACTCAGTTCCTCTTAATAACTCCAAAGTTGAGACATATAACCCATCAAAGGTCAATCCACTACTTTCCACCATCAACAACCACAAATATTGTTCATAAATGAAACTATCAATCCTGATATGTCATAAAGTCACCTAAAAATAATAATTAGGATCATGGTGCTCCCCACCATAGAACATAACCTAAAATGGATGATTACGACCCATGAAACTCCCCACTATTTATGTTCCCTATTGAAACACATACATATCTGTCCACCGACCTGGAGACATGGTTTTAACTATAACATAAACCCAACCCACCCAAAGGTCATATACCCTCAATTGATCTGATCATCCCCACTATAGGAGTAGCCTTATTATCCCATCAGAATAGAATATCATTTCCCTAGACCATGTCCCAACCATATCCCAACCTCGAAACAGGACATGGATGTCTCTTGCTACCACCAGAGTAACAAAAAAACATATATTATTTCCCATTATTGGCATCTTTTAACAAAACCCATGGAATTCATGGACATATTATCCATCATGAGTTCATTCCCAAAAATGTATAATGGTTTAATACCACTGTATGGATTCACATACACCACTCCATGAGAGCAAACTCTTGAAAGGACTTTTATCCAACCAATAGAAAAATCTGTATAGATTGTCATATATCCATTGATCTCTCATCATAATTAGGTTATTGTGGGGAAATTTATCATGATAGTATATAGACTAAGAGTAAACTATGATTTTTTTTGTAGAATACCACCAAAACTCATCCATTCCTAGAACATAACTATTATATTTTTAGGGCCTCAGCTCAACATTTCCCCAAGACACTCACCACACCCATATTGGATGTTAGCCTAATCCCAATTTCCAACTCATCCTAAGAACATTGGGTTTAAACTCCCGTAATGTTTGATCCACAAACAAAATGATGCGAAAAATCACCAATGTTCTTGTCTCCAAGAATTAATTATCACATAACCATAACATTCACTTGTGTATCCCAACCACCAAACCTGATCTGACTCTAATGATCCATATCACATGGAAACTCAATTCACAAGACCCATTAACTATTAGAACCTACCTAACATGCCATTATCACCTAATAATGAGCACCCTTGGTGAATTCAAAAACCATAGGCAACCAATGGACCTAAAACTCATACTAGGTTGCACCCTTTTTGGACCAGTATCAGAATTCCAAACCATCCATCCATGCCTCATGTGCCAAAAATTAGCCATGACTCAATCATACCATATCACAGGTTAATCATGAAAGTAATATGGAACCAACTCCCCAAAATAGAGTCATGTTAAGAAGTTAATTTGGATCACCCACCTAGCCTCACTAGTCAAGTCCCACATCAAGTCACTAGGTACAATCACCAAGGGTCCTTGTCAATTCACATAAGGCCAGAACTAACGAGGTGTCAAACATAATCTCGCATCATTGTAACACAACATAAAATGTCAAAATGACCATCATCATGGTATTTTATATGAAATACATTACAAATCAAGAAAACCACCCAAAACTATGGAACTTATCATCTCTGGGTATCTATATATCAGAACTCTCCCTGGAGAACTAGGACACACATCTAAACTTGAAAAAAAACCACCCCAACGGGTCTTATAGTAATACACCTATACCATGATGACCCACTATGGTCTCCGCACTTAATATGAATGAGGACCATGTTAACGTCTTCCCCATCATGTGTATCACCATATACCAACATAACCATCCATGAAAAGTAAATTCATTAAATCACAAACTAGATGGCTTATAACATGTTGATTCTATCTGCCTAACATGATGCTTGAGATGCCTATTTCCACATCAGGACAATAGTAAAACAAAACCATAGGCCACAATCCAATAGGCGAAGATCCAAAAATTCATTATAAGACAAATTATATAAACGAAATGTGCATCTCTCTAGGAGAAGATCATATACAACCATAACATCCAATACTAAGAAAATCAATCCCACACCCTGGTGACCAAGAATTATTACTATAATAGGTGTTCAAAAAGGTGCAGTTGATATCTATCACAAGCTCTAGAAAATTCCTATATCTACATTGTAAAAAAACCATAATATTAAGGAAATAGAAAAGTAACTAATCTAATTCCACTTTTTAAAGTCCCATGCTGGATTATACTAAACTGGTTCTCCAAGAAGGTACTCTAGAAGAACAAAAGTGTGCATTCTAATTCCCCTGAGGATACCAACTAGTGGTGAGGGTATATGGTGGAATAATAAGGATACTATAACCCCATATCAGATTGCAAAACCAAAAGAAAATAACCAATAATCATACAACTAAGATTACATATAAAGAACAAATAAACTGAAACTGAAACACAATATAATAAAATGAAATACAATAATGGATTTAATGACCATGGAATACATATAGAAAAAACCTCCAACTAGGAAAATCATATATAAAAAAGATAAAAAAATTAATAAATACATGAATCTCAACTTTAAACTCCAATCCATGTCACATAACTAATATCCAGTACCTTATTGAGATTCTATATCCTAATCAATAGACTCCACCTGAGAAACCCACTAAATCATGATATATTAGGACTTCACCCTATCCATCACATATGATTGGTTAACCTGAAAATCTGACATAAGTTATGAACGCACACTAAGGATCAAATACATGGGGTAATAAAAAAAATTTAGTAGGACACCATTAATGTTGAACCAATAATCTGCTTCAATAAGTTCACGATCATGAAATATTATCATCCTAGCCCAAATATAACTATAAATAAAAAATATACCATCATCAATATTTTAGTCCATGAATCCATTCAAACATACTGACATTATCTAGTTCTGGATATCTATTAGCACATCTCCAAAACCATGAATCTCAAAAAGCAATACGGGTGCGAAAACAATGGGTTCCCTAACCAAGACTCTTGACCTTACTCACTATCTCATAATCAGTACTAAGATACAATATTCTTAGGCTCTCATGCCATGGAAAAGCACAAACAATACCTAAAACATTATTTGGGAATCTAACCAAAGAGTCAATTTAATAGTACATGGAGATTAAATCCAAGATAAATGAACCATATAACATTGTTCTTGTATAATCATTAGTATAACGTCCCGACTAGAGAGCCACTGAAACAATTCCTTATGTTTTTTGGACAAAGGAACTCAATCATGTCATCCCATACACCGGAGGCTGCTAACTAGTATTGAGGGTCTAACAGTGGTATAGAAGGGATGCTATAACCTCTTAATTGGAGTAGCACAGTGGTACCATATAGGTAAACAAATAGTAGATGAAAATCATGTTAGTGAAGGATAAAAGAAATTACAAAACAGAATGGTGGCCAATTCCAAATATATGACCATGAATTCATGTACAAATGATAAAAAACAATATATGTTAGTAAACATAAAACAAAAGATAAAATATATTATTATATGTTTATAATATAAATGAAAAAAATGAATAAATTCCAAAAGGCTGACTCTGTGATAATCCTAAGATATGGCTCAATACTGATCTCCCAATCTCTCATGTACTAGTTAATAACATATGAAAAATACAATGAACTTGGTCCTTCAAACATGATGATGGTTTGGGTAGCCCTCTGTAATGGACTCCCGAATAGTGTGATACAAAATCAGTAGGACACCACTAATAGTGTCTAATGCACAATCCATCCTATGAATACATATTAAAATAGTGTGCATGTATGATAAAAAATAAGTTAATAGATAACTAAAAAAATGATTTTTTTTTGGCTCAGGTACCTAAAGGACACCAGGATGATTATACCTACTTTAAAATATTTTAGAATATCTCTGAATTGTAATCACCTTATTAAAAAGTGGTATATATATATGGATGTATAAATATGAATGTATGTTCCATAGTCATGGTAACATATATAAACAAGAATGAAGAATTTAGTAATATCCCTTATATGAGGTGAAACTATACCATCCATTCAAAATCCAATAAGTGATGGTAAAAATGTTGTCTAAGGATCAATAGTTATAATCCTAGGAGTCTATGCACTAATGTCTCTAAACCCATAGAGAAAATTTGGGTAATCATAAAAATCTTACTATATGACCATTAATTCTTCAAGGACCCAAGGTAAATCCCCAAGACATCCTATGATAATAACTGGCATAAAATATACCACTAGTCATATGTATTAACAATATCAATGATATAACTAGTTTTCCCTGTGAGACCATCTAAGGTGTTTCGTGATGAGTAACCCAAGTATCACATGACTAGTCACATAATTTTTATTATTCAATGAGCCTACCCATTGAGTTACATAATGAGGAAACTCATGTATCGCTAATCACTACCAATTTCCCTATGATCCCATCCATTGTGTTCTGTAAATTGGAAACCCATGTATCACTTAGATCATGTAGAAAGTTACATAGCCTATGGGCTTATCCAGGGGATTCTGTAATGAGGAAACCCAAGTATTACATAAGACATAATATAATGCAAGTAACCGATGATCATGTATATGGAATTCTATAACAAGGAAACCAATGTATCAATAATGGTACATATAATCTCAAACATCTTATGAGAATGTACAAGTAATTACCTAAAAAGAAACTTGAACATCACTTATGGAGTACATAATTCATGTAACTAATGATCCCATCCTTGTAATTCCCTAACATGGAAACACAATCATCAATCAATGTAAATTATTTATTTAATCATTTAAATTAATGTAAGAAATAAGGCCATGTTTATAAACATGAAACATCACTAGTAATGTTGGCTTTAAGAGGACACACCCATTGACCATTTTATTAAAAAATAACAAAATCTATAAAATTAGTCATGCCATATACAATTTTCAATTCCTTTTATTAGCCCACATATTAATTAACAATTATTAATGGGTTGAAAAAAAGGTCTTACCATTCACTTTATATTTAACAGAAATTATAAATTCTTATTATAACCCAAACAAAAAACTGCCTTTGTGCTGGTTTTGCAATAATGGATTAATAAGGTTGAGAAACATATCCATTATATATCTCAAGAAAGAACTTTAAATACTATAATATCATTTTATAATTAATATCACCTCAACAAGTGGTTTTTTATTATTAAAATAGGTTCTTAATTAACCATGTATTTTATGAAAAAATCCTATTGGGGTGGTCCACAATTATGTGAGAAAAATCCAATGATGAAATTCAATGAAAACAATAATTTAGTTCAAATCATTAAATTCATCATCAAAAATTTAAATTTTTTGAGTCATCACATATAAATACCAGCTCATAGAAGAATAAAATAAATTGTAAATCGACAAAACTTTGTGGTTAAAAAAATAAACCACATACCACATAAAAAATACACTATAACCATCCAATACAATTTACGAACAAATCTGAATTTATTGGAAATGGATGATTTTTCAGACTCCTAAAAAATAGGGAGAATTAACTCCCGCCAAGATAACATTGAAAATGGATAAATAAACAGAAAATGGAAGAAAGAGGAGTGAATCACATTCCAAGAGTGATTCATTGTATCTCACAGTGATCAAAATAGCCACCAAAGATATGTGATCTATAAGACACTAGGAGAGGGTATGAGGTACTACTGAGTGAATTTCCTCCCATGTATGATGAAATGTGCGGCCGATCCCTTGTTTACCCTATTTTAAAAAGGATGCATTCATATTACATGGTGTGTAAATTTTACATGTCGTGTAACAATTTAAAGATGTGTAATAGATAGATGTTAAGTATTATTTTGGGGAAAGAATTAATCATGCATGGTGTGAACCCACTATGCCACTCGCCATGAAACCATTACAAAATTTGTCAATCTTTCCACATGTGATTTCAATAGCTCGATTCCATTTTCTTCCTCTGACATTTTTCAAAATTCTCAAGACTTCCCATGAAAGAATTTTTTTTTGAAAACATAATTTCTGGATTTTTAAACCTATAGAACCTAAAAATACTTCCTGAACATCATTATAACCCATCCACCAATGGAAAATGTCATATTTATTTGGAAATTCCATCCAGTCCAATATGAAATATGTTACAACATCTACACCTTAGAACTTATCATCCTCAATAAGACATTGGAAAAATAATGAATCCTCATCAAACCCATTGGGGTCTTTAAAATTTCATTAAATGGATATGTTTTATTTAAAGGTCTAACACACCTAAAAGATGAACCTTTCAACATATGGTACATAAGCCATTAGGAATCATGAAAAAGATCATATTATAAATTAAACAACCCAAAAATGGTTACTCGAGACCATATAACATGTGACATGATCATGTCATCATCAATTTCACCATCTATCCCATGGTTTTCCCACAAGAGGTTCTAGCATTTAAAAGGAAAAAAATCCATGATACTCTCCACTATCATAATTTGATAGTTAAGAGTGTGTGTAGTATTATAAAAACTATCATGACATGATTATTAGATTAATCAAAATATAGACTTATAATTGACCTTAAACATCTCGTTCAAGTCATATTTTTTGGAAAATTTTCATTTGACCCACACTACACTCGTAGTATCCCAATGAAATGATAGAAAAGATTTCATACTGAACTAATTTTACAAGACAAGACTAAAAATTTCAAGCCTCTTTTAGTTGTCTATTCTCAAAAGGATATTATTATAATGTCAATGTGTCTCATCCCAAAACAGGATACATTATCCTAAGAAACCTCACACCTACATTGATCATGTCCATCGAATCCTATAACCATCATCTATTGGCATCACAATACATAATGTCCAATTATGTTATCATTGACAACATGAACATGGGTGTATACTTGAACCCAAAAAAAACTATTTTGTTAATACACCTAAAATTACCATATAATCCATATTAATGTCTGGAGTAACGTTTGATTATTCAACTAGATTTCAAGGAGCTCATCCAATTCTTTTTTCATACAGGTGAGATGTCAATACATAGGCGAAACGTCCACATATATGAACACTGATTGATCCCAATAAAAGTCAACTAAAAAAGAGTTATTTTGTTTATAATTCCATGAAAATAATTCCTACTCAAGAACGCAGGTATCACTCAAGAAGAACCATTCCTATATAAATAACCACACTTCTGGAGAACAACTCCCAAAATTATTATTAATCAAAATATAAGGGAATTTTGAACATTAATAACAATGTATAATTTAAACTCTATTAGGGTATGAAGAACAATGTCAAGATAGGTGGCATAAACATTTCTAAACCATGAGTACACTAAAAGGATATTTTGAATTCCCACAAAGACCCTAGACACTTACATTGATGTAGTACTAAATATGGTTCCCAACTGACCATATCCTCAAGAAGAAGTAATCTATTGAACCACCACTAGTCGACTGCTTTCAAAATCCCTTGGATTCACTTTAGAAGGAATTATCAATACCTGACAAAGACTCTGTCACTATTGTGGCATCCCATGTTCATTCAGGTATAACCACCATAGTCCATCCTTTACCAATAGAGTTTATCAAATGATTCATACACATCCAACTACATCATCATTGTGATTCATTGAAAACACTAACACATTATAGAGATTACCATCCTTATGGTCATTTAAAATAAAATTCAACACTTTTCAAATGGTCCTTTCAGAGTTACACTCACTATATTATGGAGGATATGCTGAAACCAATTTGATATGATGCTTCCTGCCTTATGAGTATCCATGTTTTAATTAAAAAAAGGAACCCTTTTCATGGAACACATTCCATTGAACACTAACTGTGAGTCATGGATGTGGACAACACGCTTTTACTAAGCATAGAAATAGAGAGAAGTGAAAAAATACAATTTAATGTGCACAATATCGGATTCATCTATAGGTATATACATCACAATCTTCCTATGTTATGTCTACGTGCACCATAAAATCTTGTTTATATTCCAAACAAACCACATCACCATGTCAAAACACGTGATCCTTTTTCAAATTATTCTGATAACTGGGACATGTATGATTTTCTTTAATGATCGGGTCAATCTACCTTAGAGATGACCTATGATTAAAGTGTAATAGAACAAGGATTTAATTATTACCACAAAAATCATACGATTTACTATACCATTTTAGCAACTCGAAGGGCACCACATGTATCAATGCATACTACCCTAATATTTCACAAGAAAATCAGCACATCCTTGATACTATCCATAATCTTATCATCCCTATGAACCATAATTCTATATGAATACTGAAAATAAATATACCACAATGTAATAGCCCCTAGTAATGTAAAATATTATGAAAACCTCTTGATTTATCCAACACTAAGGAAGAGGAAGATGGTTGACACAACCCACTAGGCCGCTGACCATGCACTAGGAATCTCTAACCCACTGAAAAGAGAATTTATTGATACCCACACTCGTAACAAGGATCAAATTATCAATCTTCCACCCATTAGACATGTATTTAATCTTATAACTATGATCCATACTCAGAACAAATGAAACCCTCACCGAACCTCGTGATAGAAACTCATCACAAACATTCCCCATGACCTTAGAGATATAAGGGCACTAGCAACATTGGGATAACCCCTTACAGAAAAATAATGAAAAATAATAATAACTAGGTCACACCAAGAATATCACATAGATTTACCACCTATCATTTAGCTATAATATATAAAATAAGAGATCTATGGGTAACAATAAAATTCACATTCTGAGGAAGATATTAAGGAAACATTTAAACTACAATTACATGAGGGTTAATCTATAAACACAATTAATGTTTCATTTATGATATTATAGAAATTCAAATTGATTATTAACATTTGTATTTCTTTGTTTTATAAAAAATCAAGTATTTTCATATGGTAAAATCTGGGTAATTTATTTAACTAATGATATAAGGAAATATAGTTATGTTCTATTAACCATCAATTTAAAAATTATTTATGTAATTGACAATCTATCATTTTTAAACAATATTACAGAAATATTATATTAATGCATTTTATTTATCTAAAAGTTTCTCATAATTTTGGTATTTTAGAAAACTATTAATTTCAATATATAGAGGAATAACACCTTTAAGGTTACAATTGGAATTTTAATTAACTAACTACCCTTATAAGTAAAACATAAAATAAGACAACAAATTTGATATAAATTAAAAGGGAACTGGTCATGTAAGATTCCACCATACGTCAATATGTGAACCAACAAAATCGGTCTCATAAATTCTAAACAACCATCCCTATATAGAACAATCATACCCCAAGTGATTAAGTACTAAGGAATATCAATGTAACAGTTATCTACAAGGGTCCCATAAATTATTCAAAGATTCAATTACACCCTTAGTAGGATTATCTCATAAGCACAAAGCACTATTAACAACCCACTTGGGTCGAGTCAATCCTTAATCATAAGAAACATGAACTTGTATACCTACATAGGTTTGATTATGCATTTTAGAATTTAGTCATATGGGTTTTCATGACCATGTGAGGATTTAAAAACATTCATAAGGAAACCATTTCATTTAATATCAAAATTCAATATACTTTACATTAATATAACAATATTATAGTGTATCTAGATCTTATATGATTGTTTGATTATGTGGGTTACTATTTACCAATTTATAATGTGCCCATACAAATTATAAATTTCAAATTGTATCCCATTTAATCATAACCAATATGATTTAGCCTATGAAACCAATGGTCCATGGATCAAACATAAGATGATATATTAGTTAATATAACACAATAAATCTATGTGGTAAGAAACAATATAAGTAGATTTTGACACTTTAATAACCAATTATATATATATATATTATAACAAGGAATGTTATCAAAAGAACTAAATGCAAGGAAACACCGAAAATAATTACCTAATAATGGTAAGAATATGAACAATATAATTAAAGAAAAATGCATGGAATAAAGTAAACCATACTATATAATCAATAAAACATGGTTTAAAAAATAACCTGTAACACCCCGAGCTTCCACGATACGCTTCTCATTCAATAATGAAATAGCTTGCATTAAACGCAACTTCGAGTTCTAAAACACCGCGACTAATCAAAGTAGCCGTTATGAATAGTAATAACCACTTTTTAAAATTATAGAAATTTTATATTTCAAAATGGACTTCATTTTTGTATTACTAATATTGAAATTAGCCTATGTTGAATTTTTTGTAATTTTCCGAGAACTTCCAAATTTTTATGAATAGTGAAAAATACTTAAAACAACTTTTTTAATAAAAATAATTAATAGTGATAAATTATACTATTTAGTGGTTTTAAAGTATAATTGGAATATATTTTTATCATTTTATCCAATGGTGGTCATTAGAATTAATTTGACATTGAAATTGGACATAAACAATTGCAAATCTTTTGATATAAATTGTTTCTTAAAAACACGCTATTTGTTGTGACAGCGGGAATTAATTATAAAATTAATTAATGCAACTAATATGTTTGGAATTTTGTAAAATAGACATCATTTTTGAATTCGTAATATCAATTATAGCTTAGGGTGAAATTTTGGCCTTATTCTGAAAAACTTCAATTTTTAATGAATAGTGAAACCACTAAGTGGTAGTTAAATAACTGATTTTTCGTTTAAATGAAATATTACCACTTCTGTGATTTGATTTTCAAAAATCCGACATACATGGTTGTCATTAAGAAGTAAAATGTGGTTCAATAAGATTAAAATAATTTTTTTGGTGAATAGTAACTTTTAAGTTCTTAATCGCGATTAGAGGTAATTAGTGTGGTTTAAGGTAAAAACAATGTTTTAATAATATTATATGAGCTTGACACTTGTCCTACTCCTATTGGATGAGTCATGGCCGACCAAGAAAACCCATGGGTCAACTTGGGGACCCCATGGAGCCACTTTAGTTGGAAAATGACATTAATATATATTTATTTAATGTTAAAATTAAATTGACACAAACATGAGTTGTTTTACTAAAACAGTTTTTAAGTGGGGTTACACAAGTCCAAATTTTGATTATAAATATTCATTAGAAAGATAAAAAGATTTCCTACATCATAGTATTTTTTTTATAATTTTTAGACATTAAATAAATTAAATTATTTATGACATCATAATGATGTAGTGATGACCTCATTATTTAACGATTTAAATAAAATGGGAAGATAATGCAAAATCCAAGGCTTACACTTGTCCAAAGCCAATTGGATGAGGATATTTCGAACCCTTATCACCTTATCCTCGAATTATATAAATGTGGGACCTTTAGAATCCGAAAAGCATTGTGAAATAATGTAACATTTCAATATTTCCAAAAGTGCCCCTCCTCTCCACTTATAAAAGGCCCCCACCTCTCCCACCTCATTTACACTTTCAAGCCATTTGGCTCGGCCAACCTCTGCCCAAATACTCTCCCAACATTCCTCCCTTACTCCTAGAAACCTCACTTTGGGCAGAACTCTTCCCAAGGAAGCCTTTAGCTCAAATCAAAAAGAGTTACCCGATTTTGAGGTAATGTCTTTTATAATGTTGTTTTGTTTTATTTTTCTTCTCCAACCCCCTAAACTCTTTTTATTCATTTCTTTTGTAACAACACCAGTATCCTCAATATACTAGGATGTTGTTATAATAAGGATTCGAGCTACACTTACACACACCTACATCTAATGGTTAAAGAACACACGGTTTCTGTGGATGGCGAATTTCTGCATCACGAAACGATGATTGTTCAACACTCATATAACACCTTCAAAGGTGGCCATTAAGATGTCACTATTTTTATATATGATATATAATATGTTTTTGTTTTACTTATGCTTCTGTATTTCTCATTTATGGCATACTTTATGATTTCCATTATGGGTAAAACAAGATAATTTCATTTTAGGAAGTGCGGACTACCGCCCCCTCAAAGTGATTTGAATCGTTAATGCCATATGTGGGATGTATAAAGGATGGAGTAAATGGTATTATACACTATATTATACTGGAATTATATTATACATTTATATCATTATGATTTAGTTCCATTAAATATGAAATTGAAATGAAAGTAGCGTTCATGCGTACGTACGGCTTACCGTCTCCATGAACGGTGCATTTCATTTCTTACCTCTAAATGTTACGTAATATTATAAATGAATGTATATACTGTATATATGATATATATGATATCTACATCATGAATATAATTCCGGATATAATGGATATTTCACCACATGAAAAACTTGTAATTATAAGAAGTTTATTTTTGACTCAAGTACCAAAGATCGACAAAACGACCGTTATTAACTTAAATAATTACATAATGTTCATATCATTGTAATAAGTGATATAATAAGGATAATGAAGTTGAAAATGGTTCTTAATAAGGTATATATTAACTCTAGTTTATTATTCAGGAGGTTAAAGAACGGTTGAGTCAATTCAGACACGAGGTAAGGGAACTTCTTAACCCAACTTCCATTCTTTGGGTTAATATCCTACTTTCAAATTATGTCATGATATTATTATGTCATATCCTGTATTTGTACATTATTTATGTGTACTTGTAGTGAATACACATAATAGATCTATTTTATTTTAAAAAATGCTCTTTGTAAGGGAACTTCTTAACCCAATTTCCATTCTTTGGGTTAATCTCCTACTTTCAAATTATGTCATGATATGATTATGTCTTATCATGTATTTATACTTTATTTATGTGAGATTATAGTGAATACACATGGGCGATCTATTTTGTTTACAAAATGATCTTTGTAAGGGAACTTCTTAACTCAACTTCCATTCTTTGGGTTAATCTCCTACTTTCCAATTATGTCATGATATTATTATGTATTATCTTGTATTTTTACTTTCTTTATGTGTACCTATAGTGAATACACATAATAGATCTATTTTATTTTAAAAATGATCTTTTAAGGACTTCGTCTCAATCCCCTTTCATTGAGGCATATTTGGTTTTATACACAACTTTCTTTTATACGATGTATAAACCGCTTTGACTTTTACGTTTATTCAAAAGGAATCTTTTTTATACGAAGCGTTTTGCTAAACGACAAAAGGGAATGTTTTTCTTTCCGTACTTATGCGGCGACAACGACTTCTCCACCGCCGTGACCATTATTTGAGTTTCGGCTTCCTCTACAAGCCATCATTTTCTTTTTTAATGAAAAATAAATACAAAGTTTTAACATTCTTTTATTTTGGTATTGAAAATGGTTTTGAAAGCGTTTTTATTATATCAATGTGTTGTATTGATATCTTGTGATTGAAATGTGGAAATGTTATGTTTCCTTTATGCATGTTTTATGTGATACGATTATGTTATGGTTTATGATATGTTTAAACCTATTCATATGAGGAATGTATTGGACTTAATAAGTGACGGGTGGAGCCCGCTATAGCTCCTCGATGCATCGGTAGGTCTCATGAGACAACTAGACGTGGAATTGGCCGAGGCCCTTTCCCAATTTGATTTATGATTTTGGCCGAGGCCTTAATCATTTTAGACGTCTTGGCCGAGGCCTTGACAAAGTGTTTCAGAATGTCTGGCATTATACATTCCCTCATTATGAAAGTGGTTATTGATATTGCATGTGATTATTCGACCAGTAGAATATCCATGTGAAGAAGTAAATGGCATTATCTCATTTTACTTTTGCCATATTATGTTGATGTTCAAGTTTAAAAGGCTTTTGTTTTAGTTATACATTGACTTAAATGTTTATGTTTATTTATGAAAGCTTCTGCAATATTGTTATCCTTACTGAGCATCTGAGCTCACCTCTTTCAATGTTTTAATATTTTCCAGGATGTGAAGAAGTATTTATGAATGACCTGCAGGGATAGTCAGAAGAGGAAATGAGTGTGGACTATGAAGACTTTGTTATTAGTTTTTCACTTTATGATGTAATGTAACATTTATGAATGTATCTAGTGTTTCCAAGGCTACTAAACTAATCGGTCTTTCGAGACTTGATCTTTTGTGATCATGCCAATGTTACGAAGTAATGCACCGACTCTGGGTAGCTGGGGTCGGGGCGTTACAGTTGGTATCAGAGGCAGTTTAGTACTAACCTTGGAAGCTAGATTTAGATAAACTCTGATTAGAGCACATAGCCCAAAGATAGACTTTGAGGATTAGTATAGAAGAACTTCCTAGAATTTTGGTATTATAGAGATGTTATGAGTTTTCCGAGCAATGCATCCCTGTCTGGATACGAGCAGGTAGAGGCGGCTCTGGCACAGATGTACCTAGGGGTAAAACCCGAAAACACCGCTTTGAGCTAGACTCGAACGGGAACTGGTGCACGACAACGGGCCTTGCTGCACTCTTGGTTACGACACTCCCGGGGGATATGCTTAGGATAATTCTCATTTTCTTTACAAACCACTATGAAGGGTTATGAGTATATACTTCCTCAAAAAAAACATTTCTTTTTATGATTATGGATTATATCCATAAATAGTTCAATTTATGTAAAGTGTCTTACAAGTATGGAATTATGTATTTTGATTCATAAACTAATCTAGTTTATGCCATTGTTTAGAAATGGCGCCTAGTGGAAGCAATGGAAACCGTATCAATGCACGAACTCCGTGTAGGGATTGCCCTCCTGATCAGGATAATTATTGTGGATCTGGAAATACAACTGGTGCTGATCAACTTATTACCATACTGGGACAACTCACTCAGGTTATGAATAATAACCTTACTCGTATGGAGCACCCTGATCCGCAACGTGGAGGATCAATGTTAGACCGCTTCATGAGGCAACAACCACCAACCTTCAATGGGAGTACAAATCCTATAGTAGCTGAGCAATGGATAAATTCCTTAGAGAAAATATTCCATGCCTTGGGGAGTAGTGAAAGGGAGAAGGTTGTCATGGCAGTTTACCGCCTCACTGGAGATGCCGATCAGTGGTGGTCGCTGATTGAAAACACAAAGGAAGATGATGACGTATCGAATATGGAATGGAGGGAGTTCAAAGATATTTTCTTAGAAAAATACTTTCCTCGTGACCATCGAGCAGATATGGAAAGGCAATTTCTGAGTCTGAGGAAGAAGGAGGATGAGAATGTCGCAAAGTATGAGGCTAACTTTACAAGGTTAGCGAGGCATGCTGCCGATTATATACGTAACCCAAGGAGTAAGATTGATCGTTTCTTTGATGGGTTAAAACCATTTCTCCGTCGAGCTTTGGTATCACAATCCTTCTCATCATACGAAGATATTGTCTCGTGTGCTATCAAGACAGAAAAGGAATTCTCTAAGTCTTATGACAACAAAGTAAAGCAAGAGAAGAAGAGAACGGTGGAACAAGAGACAGATAAAGGGAAAAAGGGAAAGAAGGATTTTCCATTATGTGATAATTGTGGGAAGAATCACCCTGGTACGTGCCTAAAAGGAATGGGAGTTTGTTATAAATGTAGAGAAAAGGGTCAACAGGCTCGTGATTGCAAGGGAAAGAAAGAGGCTGTCAAAGTTGAATGCTACAATTGTAGGGAAACAGGGCATTATGCAAATGAATGTCCTAAGCGTCAAGGAAACTTACCTCAGAAAAGGCCAAGGGATCAAGGCCAATCTTATGCTGTGACTACAATTGAAGCGGAATAATTATTGTATTTGTGTTTTTGGACTCAAGAACTAGATTATGGTTATAAGAATAATGTGATATATAAGGATTGTACTGCAGTACATGTTGTTTTCATTAAGGATTTAATATGATGAAGGTAATCATATTTTTAGTATGTGACAATAAGAGAAACTTTTCTTTGTTCGGGGAATCTGATGTTACAATTGATTTTGGAATTTAGAGACCTTTTAGAGAAAGTCTGGATGAAGGTATTTTGGATAACTATAAAGGTTGGAGTGGATTAAGTTGAACTTTGGATAGTATTGTTTAAGGTTAAAACATTTATGAAGATTATTTTTGGAATAGTATAGTACTATATTTTTAGGAAAAGGACAACCTGCAGGGTGGGGAATAACCCGTCGCGTCGGACAAAGCTGCAGGAATCGAACCCACAACCATAGTGCGACAAGCCTTTATTTCCTACCACTAGCCTACAAGAAGTCCCTGGTTATTACAAAATAGTTTTACTAATCTAAATGGTATGTGTTAACATTTTGAACCTTATACAATTAGGATAAATAGAATATTTTTGAGTTCTGTTACCATTTGGAGTAAAAGTTGGGTTTGTGGTAAAAATTTATTAACGAATGAAAGTATACATAACAAGTATGTATATTCCCTTACGTTCTTAGTAAATCTCATAAATAAATTCCTCAACATTATAAAAGGTAACTTAAAACAAAAATGTTGTCGGTTAACTTTTCCAACTGGGGATTCAATGACCGTTTAACCAATCACAAGTTTGTGATTTTCTTATGGTTAAACATTCTCCTAATCCTGTTTTCTATAACTCTCCATCAGACCTTGATGGTTTGTTTTTCTTCCATATCCATATTTTCATAGAATCCTAGAATGGGCTATATCGGGTGACCTTTGTACTTATCCTGCTTTCTTTTAATGTTATATATTTATTAACCTTATTTCCGATGTGGGTTTTCCACAAAGGTATTTTCTATTTTCAACCTTTTATTATCAAAGAAAAATTTCAAATTGCGAGGACGCAATTTATTGAAGGAGGGGAGAATGTAACACCCCGAGCTTCCACGATACGCTTCTCATTCAATAATGAAATAGCTTGCATTAAACGCAACTTCGAGTTCTAAAACACCGCGACTAATCAAAGTAGCCGTTATGAATAGTAATAACCACTTTTTAAAATTATAGAAATTTTATATTTCAAAATGGACTTCATTTTTGTATTACTAATATTGAAATTAGCCTATGTTGAATTTTTTGTAATTTTCCGAGAACTTCCAAATTTTTATGAATAGTGAAAAATACTTAAAACAACTTTTTTAATAAAAATAATTAATAGTGATAAATTATACTATTTAGTGGTTTTAAAGTATAATTGGAATATATTTTTATCATTTTATCCAATGGTGGTCATTAGAATTAATTTGACATTGAAATTGGACATAAACAATTGCAAATCTTTTGATATAAATTGTTTCTTAAAAACACGCTATTTGTTGTGACAGCGGGAATTAATTATAAAATTAATTAATGCAACTAATATGTTTGGAATTTTGTAAAATAGACATCATTTTTGAATTCGTAATATCAATTATAGCTTAGGGTGAAATTTTGGCCTTATTCTGAAAAACTTCAATTTTTAATGAATAGTGAAACCACTAAGTGGTAGTTAAATAACTGATTTTTCGTTTAAATGAAATATTACCACTTCTGTGATTTGATTTTCAAAAATCCGACATACATGGTTGTCATTAAGAAGTAAAATGTGGTTCAATAAGATTAAAATAATTTTTTTGGTGAATAGTAACTTTTAAGTTCTTAATCGCGATTAGAGGTAATTAGTGTGGTTTAAGGTAAAAACAATGTTTTAATAATATTATATGAGCTTGACACTTGTCCTACTCCTATTGGATGAGTCATGGCCGACCAAGAAAACCCATGGGTCAACTTGGGGACCCCATGGAGCCACTTTAGTTGGAAAATGACATTAATATATATTTATTTAATGTTAAAATTAAATTGACACAAACATGAGTTGTTTTACTAAAACAGTTTTTAAGTGGGGTTACACAAGTCCAAATTTTGATTATAAATATTCATTAGAAATATAAAAAGATTTCCTACATCATAGTATTTTTTTTATAATTTTTAGACATTAAATAAATTAAATTATTTATGACATCATAATGATGTAGTGATGACCTCATTATTTAACGATTTAAATAAAATGGGAAGATAATGCAAAATCCAAGGCTTACACTTGTCCAAAGCCAATTGGATGAGGATATTTCGAACCCTTATCACCTTATCCTCGAATTATATAAATGTGGGACCTTTAGAATCCGAAAAGCATTGTGAAATAATGTAACATTTCAATATTTCCAAAAGTGCCCCTCCTCTCCACTTATAAAAGGCCCCCACCTCTCCCACCTCATTTACACTTTCAAGCCATTTGGCTCGGCCAACCTCTGCCCAAATACTCTCCCAACATTCCTCCCTTACTCCTAGAAACCTCACTTTGGGCAGAACTCTTCCCAAGGAAGCCTTTAACTCAAATCAAAAAGAGTTACCCGATTTTGAGGTAATGTCTTTTATAATGTTGTTTTGTTTTATTTTTCTTCTCCAACCCCCTAAACTCTTTTTATTCATTTCTTTTGTAACAACACCAGTATCCTCAATATACTAGGATGTTGTTATAATAAGGATTCGAGCTACACTTACACACACCTACATCTAATGGTTAAAGAACACACGGTTTCTGTGGATGGCGAATTTCTGCATCACGAAACGATGATTGTTCAACACTCATATAACACCTTCAAAGGTGGCCATTAAGATGTCAATATTTTTATATATGATATATAATATGTTTTTGTTTTACTTATGCTTCTGTATTTCTCATTTATGGCATACTTTATGATTTCCATTATGGGTAAAACGCGATAATTTCATTTTAGGAAGTGCGGACTACCGCCCCCTCAAAGTGATTTGAATCGTTAATGCCATATGTGGGATGTATAAAGGATGGAGTAAATGGTATTATACACTATATTATACTGGAATTATATTATACATTTATATCATTATGATTTAGTTCCATTAAATATGAAATTGAAATGAAAGTAGCGTTCATGCGTACGTACGGCTTACCGTCTCCATGAACGGTGCATTTCATTTCTTACCTCTAAATGTTACGTAATATTATAAATGAATGTATATACTGTATATATGATATATATGATATCTACATCATGAATATAATTCCGGATATAATGGATATTTCACCACATGAAAAACTTGTAATTATAAGAAGTTTATTTTTGACTCAAGTACCAAAGATCGACAAAACGACCGTTATTAACTTAAATAATTACATAATGTTCATATCATTGTAATAAGTGATATAATAAGGATAATGAAGTTGAAAATGGTTCTTAATAAGGTATATATTAACTCTAGTTTATTATTCAGGAGGTTAAAGAACGGTTGAGTCAATTCAGACACGAGGTAAGGGAACTTCTTAACCCAACTTCCATTCTTTGGGTTAATATCCTACTTTCAAATTATGTCATGATATTATTATGTCATATCCTGTATTTGTACATTATTTATGTGTACTTGTAGTGAATACACATAATAGATCTATTTTATTTTAAAAAATGCTCTTTGTAAGGGAACTTCTTAACCCAATTTCCATTCTTTGGGTTAATCTCCTACTTTCAAATTATGTCATGATATGATTATGTCTTATCATGTATTTATACTTTATTTATGTGAGATTATAGTGAATACACATGGGCGATCTATTTTGTTTACAAAATGATCTTTGTAAGGGAACTTCTTAACTCAACTTCCATTCTTTGGGTTAATCTCCTACTTTCCAATTATGTCATGATATTATTATGTATTATCTTGTATTTTTACTTTCTTTATGTGTACCTATAGTGAATACACATAATAGATCTATTTTATTTTAAAAATGATCTTTTAAGGACTTCGTCTCAATCCCCTTTCATTGAGGCATATTTGGTTTTATACACAACTTTCTTTTATACGATGTATAAACCGCTTTGACTTTTACGTTTATTCAAAAGGAATCTTTTTTATACGAAGCGTTTTGCTAAACGACAAAAGGGAATGTTTTTCTTTCCGTACTTATGCGGCGACAACGACTTCTCCGCCGCCGTGACCATTATTTGAGTTTCGGCTTCCTCTACAAGCCATCATTTTCTTTTTTAATGAAAAATAAATACAAAGTTTTAACATTCTTTTATTTTGGTATTGAAAATGGTTTTGAAAGCGTTTTTATTATATCAATGTGTTGTATTGATATCTTGTGATTGAAATGTGGAAATGTTATGTTTCCTTTATGCATGTTTTATGTGATACGATTATGTTATGGTTTATGATATGTTTAAACCTATTCATATGAGGAATGTATTGGACTTAATAAGTGACGGGTGGAGCCCGCTATAGCTCCTCGATGCATCGGTAGGTCTCATGAGACAACTAGACGTGGAATTGGCCGAGGCCCTTTCCCAATTTGATTTATGATTTTGGCCGAGGCCTTAATCATTTTAGACGTCTTGGCCGAGGCCTTGACAAAGTGTTTCAGAATGTCTGGCATTATACATTCCCTCATTATGAAAGTGGTTATTGATATTGCATGTGATTATTCGACCAGTAGAATATCCATGTGAAGAAGTAAATGGCATTATCTCATTTTACTTTTGCCATATTATGTTGATGTTCAAGTTTAAAAGGCTTTTGTTTTAGTTATACATTGACTTAAATGTTTATGTTTATTTATGAAAGCTTCTGCAATATTGTTATCCTTACTGAGCATCTGAGCTCACCTCTTTCAATGTTTTAATATTTTCCAGGATGTGAAGAAGTATTTATGAATGACCTGCAGGGATAGTCAGAAGAGGAAATGAGTGTGGACTATGAAGACTTTGTTATTAGTTTTTCACTTTATGATGTAATGTAACATTTATGAATGTATCTAGTGTTTCCAAGGCTACTAAACTAATCGGTCTTTCGAGACTTGATCTTTTGTGATCATGCCAATGTTACGAAGTAATGCACCGACTCTGGGTAGCTGGGGTCGGGGCGTTACATAACCATACTGCTAAAACATACAAGGAATATCCAACATGTTATCATGGATTTAATCAACACAACCTACATGGAAAGTCATATGCATGGAATTTTAATCACAATGTGAATATAATGATGCATGAAATTATACTTCCTTGTCATACGGATCCAAGGGTAAAATAATATAAATATCATAAATAAATAAGAAATGGAAATTAAACCATTCACCCTAGGTGAAATCATAAAAACTATAATAAAAAACAACATGAACAACAATCCCATTAATGGACACTTGGAATTTTCCTCATGTATGTTGGTATCACTCCTAGATATGATTATTTTCCATGTGATGAAAGTGTTATAATATTCTATCTACAAACCCAAAAATTGTAAGATAATGGGAAAGATAAAAATCTGATACTATATTTCAACGTCCCATATCGAGATCCTCTTAAATGGTGCCTCAAGCTGGTTATTCACATAGCCTCAATCATGTCTCCCCATACGCCAGAGTCAAGTGAGTTCCAGTGAGTTGATAATAGTGGTACATTGGGGAGAATATACCATTATAATTAGATTAGACTATATGTATCATATTAGTAATTCAATAGAAGAGGCATATAAACAATAGTGAAACATAATATAATATAAATAGTTGAGTTGAAATGTTGCCAACATAAAATATCTAACCATGAATTCATGGAAAGATGATGCTACATAATCTAAGCTAGTATACATACATCATGCGATAAAATATAGTATAATACATGTATAATAGAAATGAAAAAAATTAAAAAAATGAATAAATTTCCAAAGTCGAACTCCATGAGAATCTTGAGATCCATCTTAGCAAAGTAATCCCAAGTTACCATGTACAAGTGAACCACCCATGAAAAATCCAAAGAACCTGGTCCTGCAACCATGATGTCAGTTTGGGTACCTCAGTGCAATGGTGGCCTAAAAAGGGTGTGATACGTACTTAGTATCCCACTTCAAATGGTTTCTAAATAATAATCTAGTATGTGAATATAAAATAAAATAATATGTATGTGTGATAAATAAGTAGTGAATAAATAAATAAATAAATGTAAAGATGTTAGTTCAGGTTTCTCTAAGACACAAGGCTAACTATACATTATTCAACCTAAGCTAGAATATTCATAAATAGTAATAACCCCATAGAAAAGAGGCATATATATATATATGTAGGAATATGTATATATTTTTCGTAGACATGGTATATATATAATCATAAAGGGGAATTTAATACTATCCAGGACTTGAAAAAAACACTAACATCCTTTCATAATCAAACGGGTGATGGTAATAATATATTCATAGGATCCATGTATATAATTCCATGCCTCCATGTACAAAACTCTCTAAACCAATAGTGAAATGCTAGGTAATCACAAGAGTATGACCATAGGAATATTAATTGGTTAAGGACTAAAGGTACATTTCCAAGGCATCCAATGATAATACTTGGCTTAATATATACCACTATTTATATGTTATTTTAATAGGCATGATATAAATCATTCATTATATGAGCTCTTACAAGGTTCTCCGTAATGAGGAACCCAAGTTTCACCTTAGGAGTCATGTAATATTGTTTATAAAATAGTCCATTCCTTGTAATTCTTTAATTAAGAAACTGGAGTATTTATTATGAATTCCAATTTCCCTATGAGCTCATCCAGGGTGTTCTATAAATAGGAAACCCAATCATCACTCAGATCATGTAGAATTCCACTTAAATTATGAGCCTATATATGGTATTATACAATAAGTAATAACAAGTATCATTCAAGTATAAATAAAAGGAAATTAACCTATGAGCCTATATGTGGACTTCCATAATGCAGAAACAAAAGTATCAATCATGATAAAAATAATCTAAAATAGCCTATGAGTATATCCAAGGTGTTTATTAAAAAGGAACATATGTATTTCTCAAGGATTACATAATTCAAGTTACCTATGATATGTTACCTGATGTTTTGTTATGAGGAAACCTAAGTATCACCCAAGGTACATTATTTATTTAATCATTTAAATTAATGTAAGAAACTAGGCCATGTTTATAAACATTCTGCATCACTAGTCCTATATAATTTAAGAGTCCATGCCCATTTTCCATTTTGATTAATGAATAACAATGAAAATTTAATTATTCATTCAAAATACAATTATAAGTGTAAATTTCTATCCCAAGACTTAATTCACAACTATAAAAACTCCACATGATAATATTACCATTCCCTTTATATTTAATTGAAATTATACATTTCAATCATAAAAAAAATGAAAACCCCATAGAAAGTGGTTTGGACATAATGGGGAAATAGTGTGGATAATTATATCCATATCATATCTCAATAAATCTATATAATTATTCCATTATAATTTTATAATTTAGCGCACCTTAATAAGTGTTTTTTATTAGAAAAACTATTTCTCTACTAATCATATATTTTATGAACAAACCATAAGGGGGTGGTCTACGTGGATGAAAGAAACCTCCAATTATGAAATTCAATGAAAAAATTAACTTAGATAAAAGTATTAATGTCATCATCATGAATTTACATTTTAGAGGCATATCATATAAATATAGGTGTGTGATACAATGAAAAAGTTGTAAATCAACGAATATTTGAGGGAAGATAAATATAACACATAATTCATAATTAAGATGATATAACCATCCATTATCATTATTGGATTTAATACTAATTAGTAGATAATGAAGAATCTGAAAAACACCCAAAACATTGGGTGACTTTTCTTTCACCAAGATAATTCTAATGATGCAAGATAAAAAAACTAAATTAAGAGGAGTGGAGCACTTACAAAGAGGATTACATTGCATCTGACAACACTCAAAGTGGACCCTGAGTAGATGAGATACATAATACCTAAGGATAGGGGAGGTGGCACTACTGAGTGGGTTCCCTCCCATGCCTAAAGAAACGTGGTGTCTCGGCACTGTTTCCTCTTTTCAAAAAAGGCTTCCCCCATATGACACAGACTGTAATTGTTACACCTCTTGTAAAAGATTCATGATGTGTAAAAGATTCACATAATATATTACTTGGGGGTAAATCCTCCATCTTTATCTTCGTGAACCTATTTGTCTTGTACCGCCATGAAATAAATACATTCCATAAAAATGATTTCATAATGTGTAAAAGCCACAACTAATAACTTTAGAAACCCAACCAAATGTTCCTTCTCCATTGTTTTCACAAGCCCCCAAGGCTTCCACTGAAACATAAACTGCATCCAAAAACATTATTTCTAGAATTTAAATCCCTCATAACCTAAATTTGTGTACCAATCATAAAAATTAACCATACACAAATTTAAAAACTCATATTCCTTTGTAAATTCCTCTTGGTTCAAAATGTGGGGCATTACCAGTACAACACATGAACCATGGATGCAAATCATTTGTCCACCATAAAAATTCAACTGAGATGTCATAATTTCCTAGATAATCATTCAGGTTTATAAACACATATTTAGAACACCATTCCCCCTAATTTCAACCATATCTATCAATATCCCAAGAAACTTAGTCCAAAACTAAAACCATAAACAAACAATCTGTCCATACATAGAGTGTTATGTCCAACTCCTAAAGTGGGGGTGGGGACCACCATGAACAACTACCTAAACCATAGGTGAGGACCACCATGAACAACACCTTAATATATGGGTGATAAAAACGATGAATTACACCCTAATCCATACGTGATAACAAACAGGACCAACAACATAAAAGATGGGTGAGGACCACCATGACTTACACCCTAAATCATCAGTGAAGACCACTTCGACCGACACATTAATGCATGGGATAAGAATTACATGAACAATACCTTAAAAAAAATTTATTACTTTCATTAACAACACCTTAAACCATGTTTTAGGACCTCCATAACCAACACCTTAGACCATAGGTGTCGACCACCACAACTAGCACCTTAAACCATGGGTGTGGACCACCATGAACAACACACTAAACCATATCTGTGGAACTCAATGTACCCCAAACTCATCCTTATATGACGAAATACATTTCCACCAACCTAATTTATAAAAAAATACACCTATGATTAAGGGAAACTCCAACATCCACAACTTTAAGAAAACATAACAAGGGAAAGTCGAACATCCATGCCCGTCGAAGGACCCTAAAATGATCCAATGGCCACTATGATGGAAGAATAACCAAAATGTGGTCCATTTATCTCATAAAAAGACATAGGAAAATTACAACTTGAGTGTAATACCAAACTTGAAAATAGTATCCTCTAATAGATCCTCGATCAACAATTCTCTAGAAAATAAATCCAAAAAAACCTTATGCCACATGGGCATTATCAATAGTATACTATGACATCAAATGATCACCTGATAAGAAACCATCCCACCCAAGGAATACTCAAGTGTGCCTCATACTCAACTCAAAAAAAAATAGCACCATTCCTTAAAGGCCATCCTATTGTTTTAACCCATCCTGATGGATCCAAAAAATCTTATCCTCCAACATAGGATCTAAACCTCATCTTATATAAACATGAGAAACCATCCCGATACATAGGGAAAATCAAGATCTATACATAGTTACTAATCAATAACCCCTTCTAGGATCTATAAAAGGAACCTCCATATATCCCCATGACACATGTAGGCAAGGATGGTCACCATTATCATAACCCTCAGTTGGACCTCAATGTTCAAAACGAAACCCACTAGAGGATTTAGGATCCAAACCTCATGTGAATACTCTTAATATAGTAGAGTTGTACAAAGAACGATCTAGAAATCCTATAAAGGTCTAATAGATTCAAAAATCAAGTTCTATATTGAAGTACACTCAGAATTTTTAACTCACAAATCTAATTTTTGTCTTTAGGGATTAAAACACCCGAAACAACCCTGTAATAAAATGTACATAGTGTGTACAGTACAAAGTCTATACCCTTAAATATGAAATTGGAAATGTACTTCTAAATGGTAGAGCATACATGGGGTTTACCTGTGTAATACTTCATGGATAATACATACATTGGTTCTACTTGTTTAATACTACATGGCAACATAGCCCTCACAGGATGTGTATTCCCATGTACATTGCTATAGGGCCACGTCCCACTATACTGTGTGTACTGATATCATAGGATGTGTAATTTAAAAAACATTATCTACACCTTTAATCTAAAATATGGATAAGTACATAACCAAGTACTATTTTGTGGCTCTTACGTATAAAAAGTCTATCTTCACTGACGTTAATGACCACATGGTGTGTGTTCTTAAAATCAATCCTCCGCTAGTCAGTGTTTATGATGGGAAACTAATATGAACCTCCAAAAACCCAAATTTTCCCCAATAAAGAATATATAGAATCTCATAGGGTACTTAATAATCATAATAGGGATTCAAAACAAAAACAAATACATATATGGGGACATGGGGATAAAATTAAAAAATTGACCTACCTTGTGGCATAAATATGAATATTTATGAATAAATCCACTCTCGAAAGCTACTGTACATCAATCTGTTCAAAATCACTACTACAGAAGAGGTCTGAAAAAATATTCTTATCCCCCCCTCTTGGTCTGGTTATCACTTACAAGGGAGTCTCCCTCTACTTCCTTCTATGAATAGGAAGTCCCCAAATGGTGGGGTGTTAATTAATTAATTAATTAAATTACCTTTTTAATACTATTCATGTGTCCCTGAACATGAAGCATCTTTATATCTCACCTTTGGAAAACCCCTCGTTCCAAAGTCATCTATAGTGTCAAATTCTATATCTAATGATCTATTCAAAAGATATCACCACTCAAACCCACATGAATAATTTAATTTTTAACTAATTAAATACTAATTATTCTCCCAATGCTGAAATGATTCAATATTCCACGAAACTCCTATCCAAGAGTAAAATCACATTACTAGGACAAATAGTTTTGTCATAAAAATTATATGAGATCATCTCCATGGGTAAAATACCATTTTACCCCACATGGGCCCTTGAATGTAAGAATTAAAATTTCTTCTAAATTTTAGAATCCTAATAAACATGGGTCTCCAAAAGTAGAATAATTTTACTGGAAAACGAAGTTATCGATATAACTAGTACTGTATGGAAATTAAAAAAATTAAACGGTGTTTCTACTATATTTCTGATATCAAAATTTGAAAAAATCAGTGTATTATGAAATAAAATCTTAATCTTCCCAAAAATATGTTTAAGATGGATCTTTACTGCAAGACTCCTACAAGTTAATATAATATAAAATATCTTTATTCAAATTACATGTTTTATCTAAAAAAATTATATGATACTACTGATTCTTTTTGTTAGTGTGTTAATGCTCCCAAAGCTTTTCTTTTGAATATTTTTTTATCTTCTAAAAAAACAATACCAAACAATAGATTTTGTATTTAATATTTTAAAACATAAATTAACTTAAATTATAATGACAATAATATAAATAAAGCACTAATATCATTTTCAATTAAATCATGTAATAGATTTACATGATGAAATAAAAAAACTATGAAATGGGAAAGAAAATTTAAATATTTCCAAAATAATTCCACTTTCATAACTATTTCCTCTATGGTTAATATGTACATGTCCATAATATCAAAATTTAAAACATTTGCACTTAATGTTGTCATTATTACAAAGGGTGTTTATTTAAGGAGAGAATTTAATTTTGTTATGAAAATTAATTGAGAAACCATTCAATGAGGATGTCTCATTAAATGAGATTATTTTCATCCCCATCAACATGAAAAATATTTATTATAAATAATATGTTTTAAAAATATGGAAAATTAATTTATATACTCTAAATCAATGTCACCTAGGTTGGGGAGTATTGGATATGATATTTTTGAATTTGATCCCTTGTAAAAAATATTTTTAATTTATTGACTGAAATAACAATATTAATTGATTTAATAAAAATTGATATATATTTAAATTTAACCATATAATTATTGTAGAAATTAATTATTGAATAATTAATTATGAAGTGAAACCAAAATTACTTTGAGGACAATTTCACCTCCTTTATTATTGAATAAAACGTAAAATAAGGTGATATAATTATTTACTATGCTATCATGGTTTTCATCAATATAGAGAAGTTGAAATAAATAATCCATAAAAAAGGAATTATAGTAAGATGAAATTTATTATATGTGTCTTTATAGGGTTTTATTCTTCCTTGATAACCATTTTGACTGTTGGTCTAAAAATCATTATGGATGTAGTTAGTGCCTATTGGAAGAAATGATTCCAAAGTATGGATAAACTACCAACAAACCATTCTTATGAGTGTGTGTTGGAAATATTAAACTTAAAAATAATCCTTCATTTACAAATAATAAATTTAGTGAAATTAATTTTCTTTAAATTCTTGTGTATGATTCTTTTCTAATTTTAATTGATGTGGAATGATTTTCCATAAAATATGGTGTGCAATCATATGCGATTTGACATTTTATTTCCTATTTAATAACCCTCAAATTTTTTGGTATCTAAAATGTGATTTCATTTTTTAGTACAACAAAAATAGATTGTAGTATCATTAAGTATACAGTTGGATAACAATATGGCATGGTCAAATAAAATTCACATGTCCTTTAAATACATGGTCACCTAATTATAATTAAAAATCAAAATCCAATAAATATTATTTAATTATTTTATAACATTATTATATATAATCCTATAGATTTTATTTCTGGTTTTATATTTTTAATTGGTTATTGTTAATTACAAAAATAAAAAAATAATAAATGAACATATATAGACGTTTGATGTTACTGCTCTAATTAAATTTAATTGTATTTGTAAAACTACGAGAGATTACTCAATATTTTATTGATGTGAAATACCCCACAATAATAAAAATTACTATAAAAAATTACTATATCATAACTACTCTCAAAAATGATATTACTAAAAAACATACAAACATCATAATAGTTGAATTATTGTTTTTTATTTAATTTTCCTACTTTTAACATTAACTTTCTAAATATATTTTTACATTTTCACCATATTTATAATTTTCATTTATTCTGATGGATTCATTTCTTGAAATTATGTTAGAGGTTTCAGAAATATCAATCATATCCCTTGATGTATTTTAGGTACTCATTCTATAATATCCCCCATTTTAATGATAATAAAAACACTCTTTAAAAAATGAGTATTTTTATGTGAAAATACATATTTTTAATAAAAATAGCATAATAAATGATTTAAAGCTTTTAGGTAATGTTAAAATACTTTTTAATATCTTTTAATATTATTTGGATTATTTTTAGAGTTTAATACAGAGTTAGTATGGTATTCTAGGTCCTGTATAACCTTAGTTCTGATAGAATAATGATATTTAATATTTTATATCATATGCATGCAATTTTTATATAATAATTGAATACCATGATAATAGTGTATCATATGGGAAATATGATACCACCATTAGGTCATTAATGTTGGGTTTATCATAGTCACCAAAAACCTTTTTTCTGTTGGGAGTTTGGTAACATCACCCAAGATGGTATTCTATTTAGTATTTTTAATACAATTGTTTTTAAAAATTTGAGTATCTCCTAAATGGTATATTATATAAGTAATATGAGACCATCTTTAGGTATGACATCTAAGGTTTTCCCTAATTCTGAGATAACCTTTGTATGCGTCAGGTGTTTGGTAACATCTCATGTAATTGTAATAATAAAAATAATATTATTATTAATATCATTACACGTGTTGAAGAAAAAAAAGAGAAAATGGAAATTACACGCGAGATTAAATCCTCTTAATTTATGGGATATATTTTTTTCTTGGGTAATATTTTTTGGGAGGTTTTGTTACAATGACTACATTTTTACATTATGATAAATAAACAAAAATGTGTGGTTAATTTTAATTTATTAACTATTATGGGTATTTGATGAATGTTCTGTTTGAAATATTAATAGTGGTAATGATGAGAGGTATAGAGTAATAATAATAATTATTACTATTTTATTATTATTATTAAATATAGAAAATATTATTGTTTTGTATATTTATATAATTTGTGTATTTATATAGGATAATTATACATGTATATATATATGGGTGAATAGATACATGAGTGTGTGTGTGTGTATATATATAATATGTATATATGTGGATTATATATATACATGCATGAATATATATATTCACGGGTGAATATATATATATATATATATATATATATGAAGTTTATATATATATATTAATGATACTATATATATATATATATTTCAAATGACCCATTCGTTTAAGAGGATAAAAATTAAATTAATAAAAGTAAATGGATTTAAGTGGAAAACGAAAATAAATGATAAATTGAAGGGGATATGGGGGGATTGAACTGTGAATTAAGATGAAAATTCCATGGGTAATGCATAGAGAAAATTCTAACGAGAAATAATGAATTATAATAATTAATTAATGAAATTGAAAAAAGCAATTAATGGTAAGAAATTAGGGGAGGCACATAAGTGCACACTGCTAGTGGAAATTTCCCCCATCATGAATCTCTCCCTCTCTTTATCTCTTATATATATAATTTTATTTTATTATCATTAAAACTTCTCTCTCCAATAAAATCTCTAATACTGACCATATTAACGCTCTATCATTGATGTTGTGTTAATCATTATGAGCATAATGTTAATCCAATTTTTTTGAAGGCATCAAGGTATTATTAACATCATTTTTACCGTTTTTAAATAATAATTTACAATAAATTAACAAAATATAATTATAAAAAAAATTAAAATAAATTATTAGATGATAAATATAGAAAGATATTTATGCTTGGGAAAAAATTGCTAATGTGAGCATTGGTCTTAAATAATAATTTGGAAATTATCCCTAGGAGAGAAAGAATATACGCATGTAATATTTTTTATTCTATACATAAAATAGCTGGTTTTTGTTATAGGAGTCCTTAGAATGTGATCATATATTGGTTGGTGTGAGAACACCATTCTAATGATGATAGCTTTGAGGGATTATAGTTGATGTTGATAAATTTAAGGTAGGGTTCTTTTTAACATTATGGGTCATGTATATATGATAATTATCAGGATATGATGTTTATGTACTATTAAACTTTGATTGACATGAGTTTCATATGGGTGCGTGATTGGTCATGGGTTTACTTGATTACAACCTTATGATTATGTGGGCCTCCTTACATTGATGTTAGTCTGCCTTATAATTCCATACTATTACATGTATGTTTGGTGTGTTTAATATCCAGTGGAATTGTTCCTTAGAGACCATGATATTTAGGTGTAGCCTTGAGGTTTGGTGTTTTGTGGTTCTAACTTACATAAAGGTGAGCGTGGATTTCCTTGTTGAGGGAAATGATTTATTGTGTGGTTGCTGAATAAGATATTTTCCTAACATCCAAAAATATTAGTGAGTTTATCATTATTGAGGGAAAACATAGTGGACAACTAGAAGATACCAGTCATGTATTATTATAGACTTAGGACTTTGGCGATTAAAATGATATTTAAGTTAGGGATCAACGTAACAAAACTTACGTTATTCTAGTAAAAACCACTGATTGGGTGATATAAGCTGATAACATGGAGGAGCATTAAACATTCGTATGAAAACCACCAACTAGGTGTAGTGAGCTATATTTTCTTTAATAAGGTATATTTCTTCTTTGACATCCTTTGGGTAATTATGCAAAGAATGAGGGGTCGGGGTTCATTCCATCTCGGTCAACTCATACCAACTCATCATATATTATATGTTTATTGAGCATTTAAGAATTTCATGATATACAATATTATATAAATATATATATATATATATATATATATTGTGCACATATTTCATGCAAACATTAGTGGTATTCTATAGATACTTGTACTCAGAACACACTCATGAATTTTGATCGGATTGTATATTTTATGTCCACAGTACCAGGGAAGGTCAATAGACCTACGACGGGTGGTTAAGTAGTGGATCTTGGTTCTAGAGTGGAATGGGATAAAATCTAGAGGACCAAAAATGTTTATTATTTATTATACATTTATTATTTTCTTCTTATACTCTGGAAAGGCTTACCACATTAAGAGATATTTTTATGTATGTCATTTATACAGTTCCCACATTTTTACACTAATTATTTAATATTATTGTTTATTTATTATTACGATCAATGAAATGATATAAAGGGTATTGTCACCCCACTGTTGGTCTTAGACCCTTGCTACTATTTTATATCCTCTTATATATGGGGAGGAACACATGGGGCAATGTAGCACCCAACTCAGACCTAATGGTTTGGTTTGGGATGTAACATACATGCCTTTTATAAAATTACATAAAATTGAAAAGTCAATTCCATGACCAAATCCATTTCATCATAAATTTCTATCAATATAATTACCATCGATATAAATTCTTTATAACATTTCACTAAAACTATTTTTTTTTGAATATATACAACAGTACCACCTTTATCAAATATAAGAATAGTTTGCGTTGTTTTTTCCACATTTTAAATATATTTTCTTTATAAAATGATCTCTTATCAAGATGGTCAAAATATTTTAAAAAATGACTATAAAGATAACAAGATGACATAAATCTTTGACATAAATGTAGGAAATTTTCATTGGAAGCACCATATGAAATACAAAAATTATCGTCACACCCAACCATTCAAATGAAATAACTTTATGAAACTGTACACTTAGTACTTGATATCATAGAAAAATCACTATTCAAATGATATTAATATAGAAATAAATCAAATATATTTGTTGTATACATATCATCTACATTGCACATCAATACCTAGAAATGAAAAATACTTCAAGGTAACTTATTCCTTATCTAAAATTCATCATTTATTTCCCCATAGGAATATTTCATTAACTATCACAAAAATTTCTTGAAGAAATATACAACACAAAACATATGATGAATATAATCTATGACTATACCATTAAAAATTTAACTTAATTAAGTGATATGAATACCTAATATTAAACCGTCTTTCAAAAACAAATGAGTCTGATTATCTCAAAAAACTTATGAATCATTTAACCATGATGATTTGTAGTCATAATATTATACCCTTAATGCATCAAACTCATGATCATAATATTATACATTATGTTATTGTGACGTACATATCTAAAACTAACTCAGAAAACTAGATCCATATTTCATCCAATTACCTAATTATCTGATTTCACTTCCATAAAATTCTATTTACTTAGAGGTTCTCAAATCTCAGTAAGACTTTATAAATAGAATTTTTCATTATTAAAAATTAATAAGTAAATAAATTTTGGTTACCTTAATTTGAAATGTCCTACATATTTTTGTATCCAACAAAAGGAACTCATAGTTTCAAAATAAAAGAAATCAATCCAAAAAACCATAATTTCATGATAATTATTGAATCCCACAAAAATAAATAAGGGGAAATAAACATTAGTTGTGTCAATAGAGGTGTAAAATACAAAAATATCTCTAAAGAGACTCATAATTTATCTTTGTTTACATATTATTCAATAATATATTTATAATTGTTTCTTATATATTATAATGACCCTAGCCAAGAAGCCCAAAGCCAATGACTTACTTTATTACATTGGAATCGATACAAGATTCATATATAAAACGACAAGATAGTTTAGTATTTCTGAAAAAATATATTACATTAATAATAACCATATTACATTGGGAAAATAAAATAAAGAAAAAATAAAGTAAAATCTCGATATCCATGAAACTTATTCCATAAATTTATCTTCATATCCTAGGCAATGAAAACAAAATTAATGTGAGATAAAATTCATAGTAAGGGTTATGTACAATTGATTAATAATTAGTAAATAAAAATAATAAACCTAGAATGTTAAATTATTGTGCAGAAATTCTATATAAATAAATAAGATAAATCATAATCAATATGGAAAGGTAAATAATTGAAAACACATTCTATTTAATCAATATACTGAGAATAAAGTGAATACATTGATTTGATCATAAAGAAAATATCATAGTTAATAATTAAAACTAAAATGAATGAAATTTTAAAATATCATACATCATGTCTCAGGCATATGAAAACCTCTACAATCAATATCTATTCTCAAGATAGTTTAAAACAGGAGGTGGATGCCTTTTAAATTTATCCAACTGATTTATCTACAGAGAAGAAGCAGATGCAGTTAGGGTATATATAAATATCGACCCCACCTATCACCCCATATCCAAATCATTACTCATATATATAATAATCAATTTAATTGATGAACATTGTGCCATATCGAATATCTGTATTGAGTAAAGAATACTAATTTATCAATATTTACATAGATAATCAAATAAGTTTTAATGTAAATACCATATGTAAAAATGATATACTATTTAGTAAATGAATATATCCATGATAATTAAATTTCTATTTAGGAGAAATTTAATGTCTATGAAAAAATGAAAATAATAACGTGATTGTTTCTAGTTAAAGTTAATTATAAAAAAGAATATTAGATTCCCTAATAACTTATATAACATGGTAATTTTCAAATCAAATACCATTGTAGGATATATTTTAAATTGAAACATAAAATAAAGGGATAATATATTATTCATGACATTAAATGTAAAATCTAATGTTTGTATACCACATAAATTTTCATAGGTTCATAATAACATATAAGTCTCCATGGAATGTAAAATGAGATGAAATCCGTTACATCATGCAACGTTTTTGTTGAACAACCCATTAAACCCATTAAAAATGGTTTTTTGAATGTTATTAACTTATAATAAAACAATATTAATATTTATAATATCATATATGTCCCCGTTATAAAATATAATTACCTAGTTATAAATAAACATTTAGTATTTTCATTGTTTAGGGTGTTAATTTCTTTGTTTTTTAGTAAGTTTTGACATTTTATTTTTCATTCATGTTACATAGATTATAATTTCATTATCATAAGTATGTATAGAATTATTTAAATATCAAATATATTTATTATATATGTAGTAATATTCACACACAAAATCTGGTGATAGGAAATTAAAGGCATTGTTCATGGAGGCAGTAGGTCTTACATATGCATGAATGTTGTATCAATTTTCATTTCATAATTAAAAAATTAGTAAATAATATATATTATTTTTATTATTGTTATTATTCTAGTATAATTATTATGTAATTTATTCCACATATGTGTATTTTATCCATCCTTAATAAATTTCAAGTTAAGTGTGAAGGAATCATTTTGCTTTGAGGAGGCGGTAGTCCACACATCCAAAAAAGATGTTATTATGTGACCAAAAGACTATAACCATGAAATTATTTATTATATAATAATTTCATAGGAATAAGGATATTATAAATATAAAATTTTTCATATATAAACTATGAATCCATCATTATTACCAACCTTAAAAGGTTTTAATGGATGAACAAATAATATTGGTTCGTGTGGTGGAAGTCCACCATATACATGATTGATGATTTCATATCCCATTGTATGAAAGTGTGGGAAGTTTTAGGTTATACAATTTCCCTAATTAAATCATTTTACATTGAATATATTTTGGTTATTATACAATCATTATATGAAAATAATTTAAGGAGTGGACAAGGAAATAATTTAATTTTGTTTATGAACGTTACCTCTTCTTCGGGTAACTCCTTTTGGTTTTTTCCAAAACACTTACATGGATAGATTAATTACCCAAGTGAGGAATCAATGAAAATGGGAAGGATTTTGGGAATTTATATTGGAAGGGTTTGGAAAATCCAAAATTCTTTATATGTATTGAATAGTGAGGGGGGGTTGTGAGTTCCCATTTATAGTGGAGGATGAGTGGATTTTTTTGCAAAAAGTAAAAGGTAAACACTATTGAACGGTATCCCTTATATCATGTGCCTCCAACAATGAACCAAAGTAAATGAAAAAACGTATATGGTCAATATATGGATATACAATGGGTTTTTGAAGAGTGTCTTGTTGATTTGGACATTTGAGATTAATGATTAACCACTAACTAAACTCATTTTTACCTTAATCACCGTAATCACTTATAATCAGGTTCACTAATTTTTTGGTAAAAAAATTAATTTTAAATCACTAGAAATTATAAATTAATCTAATTCCTAAAATTTGATCTATTTTTACAAATTCAAAATACATAAGTTTTTGAAATTAATTTAAAATTAATCCCATAGATGGAATGAGAAAACATGTTTCTAAAGAGACAATTTTCAAAATTCTGAAATTTTTTTATATAAAAATTATATATAAGATTTATTGAATTGAAAAATATTATATTAATATATGTATTATTTATTCATTTTGTCTTTAAAACCAACACAAAATATGATATAACCCTATAAATTATTTGGAAAAAAAATCTGTTTTTAATAAAAATTCAGTTTTTTCACTATTCAACAAAAAAATGGAAACCTATCAAAAATATAAATAATAAAATGAATCATGTTTTGAAATTCTGATTTATAACTGGTATAATGCACCTACGAATCCTTTTTATACTCTTACAAAACCTCATAACACCGTTTTATGAATATATTTTGAAGGAAATATGATCTCCCACTTGAAATTACACATCTCTCATCCGCATATCATGATAAATATTTTTCCTTTTTTTGAGATTCTTTTCAGTGAGCCGGAATATCCATTACCTTTATTATACTCTCCTCAATTTTTTATAGACCTAGAAGTATCCTTTTACCAACTTCATTTGAACAAGTTAGAGTGTGACATCTCTTTCAATATAATGCTTCACATGGAGCCATTTGAATAATTGAATGGAAACAATTGTTATCTAAAAAATATACCAAAGGTAAATAATGATCCCACATACCTTAAAATCTTAGTGATAATAACCTCCACATGTATCCTATTTTTTGAATCTTTCTTTAAGACTTTCTATCAGTTTGATGAAGGAAGGCATTACTAAAATGAAGCTTAGTATCAAGATTTTTCTGAAGACTATTATATAATTGCAATGTAAATAGGGGATCTAAATCATGGAAAATTCATATAGGGGCTCCATGATGTCTCAAAACTTCATTAATATAGAGCCTTGTGTGGGTCTCAAGAGGTAAATCATATTTTATAGAGAGGAAATGTATATATTTGGTTAAGCGGTCAATAATAACCTATATTGCATCATTATTTCTCAGAGTCTTTTGTAGTTTGATGAGACGTTACATAGTAATATCATCTCATTTACACAAATTAATAGGAAGAGGATGCATGAAACCTCTAGGATTTTGTCCCACAAATTATAATTGTGAAAAGTTAAACATCAGGAAACATTATTTGTAATTTCAAACTCCATGTTATCCCACCAAAAATGTTTCTTCAAATCCTTATATGTCTTTCTGCTACTAGGTTGTATAGAGAGATTTGATATATGTGTGTCATCCCATGATTTCCTTTTTAGATAAGGTATATATGGAACACATATTCAATTAAAAAATTTCATGACACCATCTTCATAATCGAAATATTCTAATTTCCCATCACTCATGGATTTAATTTTCGTCGAAAGGTTCCCATCATTATATTGAGAATTATTTATCTTCTCTAATAAATATAGTCATGTAATCATTTTGAAAATTAAAGATCCCCCCCCCTTCCTTAATAACTCACATATCCAAAATTACTTGTACAATGAATATAGGATCCCTCTCAATCCAAATTTGGGCCAGACTTCTATGATTATTCATACTCAATGCATATGCCACATAATTTTTTTTCTGGGGTGGTAGTGTATAATGAAGTCATAATGCTTGAGTTTCTCAATACATCTCATCTTTCTCATATTGATCTCGATGTGTGAAAAGATGTATTTTATGATTTTATGATTCTTTTATATCTCACATTTTTACTATAGAGATAATGTATCGATATCTTCAATTCTTGTATCCCAGCTTCCAACATAAGATAATTGGTTAGGAAGTTCTATTAATGTATGTTTAATTTAGTTGATTCATATGAATTAGCATTATCACATTGAATTATGAAAAAACCAAGTCCCATAATTTATGAATCACTTTATATCACAATCCCATCAATTCCAGATTGTAGGGTGAAAATTGGATGATTAAACAATATCCTTTTTAGTTCATAAAACATTCTTCACATTCTTTTATCTAAAAAACATAACCCCTTTATGTGAAATATTGGTTAAAATGAATGAAAATTAAGAAATATAATGAAAAAACCATGTATATATACCTTCTAAACCAATGAATCTACATACCTCATTAATTTTCATTGGTGTATGCCATTCTGTGAATGAATTTGTCTTTGCAGGATAAAATGAGATTAAATTTTTTGAGGCAATATGGCTATGAAAAGAAACATGTTATATCTATAAATCACACTTACTAAATTTACCATATAACTCTTTCCTTATAAGATTCCAAAGATATATATGTATGGGATTCTTATCATATTTTTAGATTTTAGAATATAGATGAATAACATCAATTTGATACCACAAAAAAATTAGTATGATATTCCTTGTAGATAATGTTTATCATATCCATAAAAAGGAGGGTTGATTAGTTTATCCAAATGGAATTGCTGTAAACTCATAAGGTCCATATATCTTATGAAATGATGTCTTCAGAATCTCCTCCTTCTTTACATGCAATTGCTGAACATAGAATAAATAGAAATATTTGAAAAATATTATTTTTAATGAATTTTATCAAATAGGTCATCAATACGAGGCATATGATACTTATTATTTATTATAATAACATTTATTTCCCTAAAATCAATGGAATATATAATGGATCCAAATTTCTTCTCAATGAAGAAAATTAGGGGTTCATATAGAGGTACACTAGGGTGAAAACATCCCTTATTACCCAAATCATCTTGTTGTTTCATTAATTACACTAATTCAACAATGTCAATTCTAGATGGAGTTTTCAAAATTGGTCTTTTGGTAGGGATTAAATCAATATAAAAGTCAATATAACCCTCTGAGGGATGTATATGTAATTTCTAAAGAAATACATCAACGTATTACTATAAAATAGGTACATCCTCTAATTGATTATTACCTTCTTTATCCCAAGATATTTTTTTCTATTATTCCCTAAGAATTTAATTCAGTATAGGTATTGGAGAAGGATAAAGATAAGAATTAGCTGATGATGTTTATTCTCTAATGTTAAGGGATTCAATATCTTCCTCAAAAATTGTAATTTCCTCATTTATGTAATATATATTTTTATAATATATTGAAATCCATACCATAATGAGGATCATATAAAATTTAACAATATGTATGATAATATGTTCATCAAACAAAGAATGTTTGTTTGCCATAATGGAGATTTCTCGAAACATTTTTGTTGAAATGAGACTTCCCTTATGAGTATAAACTAACAAACCCCTTATTAAATAAAAAGGGAAATGTATATTTTGTTTAGGAAATAGGTTAGATATAAAATAGTGTGATGATACAAAATAATGAAAATGTTTTGATAAATTTATATATATAATTAATATACCTTTTATAATTTAATTAAGTATCTCTACTTCCGCTCTATTGATCATATAATCTTATCCATATCCCATTGGCCTCTTCTATGGTAGATTCCTATGATAGTTGGGGAATTAATTTTCATAAGGACCCATCTCCATATAGGAGAAACATTGAACAATAGAGTTTTCTTTCTACCCCATTCATTCTTATTCTTAGTGGCCTTTATCCTCTCACTAATAGAATACTCCCAATCCCTTCAAGCAGTTCCTGGGGTGATTCATTCCATAATTATCAGAAGGAGGATATTTTTTCATTTTTATATTCTTATTCTATGAATTACCTTATTCATGGTTTTTATATGGAATCTTCCTTATGTGTTTTCCCTTGAATATTTCATATTTAGAGGTTTCCTTTTCAATTTTGATAGCGCATAAAAGTATTTCACCATGTGGTGATTTATTTTAGAATCCAATTCCCATCAGATACATATATAGAGACCTTCAAAAAAAATTCAACATTACACTCTGTGTTGTGTATGTAATTTATACCATATAAACACAACCTTCTAAAGGTAGATTCATGGTCAAAAATAAATTCATAATCATTTTTATTTAATCAATGGAACATTTTATTCATCTCAAATTGGAACTCATGAGGGAAATATTTATCAAATAATCTCTCCTCTATATCCTTCCATTCCATGACTTATATTTGTTGTTACTGCCTAGTATTATGTATCAAAACCACCCTTGATCATCATCCCCATTGAGACAACATAACTCAAGTCTAACCTTTTCCTCTTCACTACATCTTATTTTTATAAATATCCTCTATAGAGACTTAATCCATTTGTCAACTAAAATTGGATTATTATTTTCACTAAATGATGAAGAATTATCTTACATAAAGTTATCCAACATATGAGAATATCATTGTGGAAAAAGTTTCTTCATACAGGAAAGGATATTTGTCATAAACTGATTAAGTGTCCCTAATATAGCCCTAATTTTCTCCATTTAAATACCAGCTATATTTGTTCCCTCAAAAGGGAAATCTATAAATTTCCCATGAGTATTGGTACCATACTTTATTCTAGTCATAATTTCTAAAAAATATCATATGATGGATTATTTCATAAATTTTTTAATTTTAAATCATAATTTATTATTCCAAATATGGCATAACACTTAAAATAAATTAAAAATTTATGTATTATTAATCTCAAAATCAAACAATTTTTTTTTCTTTATAGATATATTTACTTTCGAATTATTCATACTTTTTTGTAAAGAAAATATGAATTCTCCTATGTATATCCCTCCAGTGTATCAAACATGGTACTTTTTAAGTCCTATTGTTGTGTACTAAGTTATGATCATGTAATGGCCATCACACCCTTGATGAATTTGTTATGCTTAGGTGAATCTTTTATATACTTACATCTAGTTATTGTATCCATAATGAGAAGTATTTTTAAGAAGATACACATAATCTATAATTTATGAAGACACTAGGATATTATTCTATACCTATCCTTGAATACAACATCAGGTTTATGTTACATTATATATGTTTTCCTACATCTAGTTTCCATGGTTTTTATTATACTCCTCTGATACCAACTGTAACAACCCTAACCATAGCAGTTCAGAGTTAGTGGCTTACTTTATTATATTGGCATAGATACAAGATTGAAATCCCGAAGGAAAAAAATAGTTTTGTAGTTTTTTAATAATATATTACAAACATAATAACCTTATTGCATTTGTAATATGAAATAATGGATAAATAAAGTAAAATATCCTCATTTTTTAAACTCATTCCATGAATTCATCATTATATCATGGGGAAAGGAAAAAAATAAGGGAGATCATAAATGATCAATATGGTTTAAGTTAAATGGATAGAATAATGAATACATAAGAATAATAAAAAAGGAAAGTTAAGAAAATAATAACACATTCCATTTGAATAACTTGATATTTCATAATCAATATAGAAATGTAAACAAATTTAAACACATTCAATTTTACAAATTAATAGAGAATGAGGTGCATCCATAGATTTCATCATAGTGAAAATACTATTGATAATAATGATAACTAAAACAATGGAAATGAATAATTATCATATTCCATTTCTTAGGAATACATAATCATCTACTATCATGATCAATCCTCTAGATAGTTTTAAACTATAGGTATAAACCGGTTTAATTTGGCCAATTAATCTTTTTCCCAAAAACCTATCGATACATCGAGGAGATATATATTCTTTTATCCCTACATATCACCATATGTTCAAATCAGTTCTCATATACTGAATAATCAATTTAATTAATGAAAAAAGTACCTTATTAAATATTCTTATTGAGTATATAATACAGATTTGTTATAATTTCCTCAGATAATCAAATAAATTCAATGTAAACAATGTATGAACAATGGTATACAGTTTAGAAAATGAACATATCCATGATAATGATATGGATATTTAGTAGAAATTAAATTTATGATGAAAACTAATTATACTAAAATAATATTTTCAAGATAAAGATAATAATCACAAAAGAATGTGATATTTCATAATAACCTATTATTGGGGAAAACCGTCATGGTAATATTGTAGTGTTTTATGGTTGATTGTGTTTATCAAAAAAGACGGGGGACATGTTCAGTTGTGGAAATCTTGTATGGTTTTTCACTTGGTTTGAGGAAAAATATATAATATGATGGAATGGATGATCTAGAGGTGTTATAGAAAGATGAATATACAAGGTGGCATCATTTCAAAGTGATTTCCAAATTTTTTGGGTCTAAAATTTTGAGGACTTCTCAATCATCACAAAAGATAAATTTCTATGAAAGCATAAAAAAAATATGGAAAAATAATTGATTTCAAAAAGTTATATATATATATTTAAAAGGAATATGGTATTTCACAGGCATTGTTTCATGAAGGTGTGGATCATCGTGAGTGTGCGATGGAAAGACAGTAAATCCCCTTGACTATGAAAAGCTTCAAGAATAGAGAATTTCGTGGGTAATCCATAAAAATAATGAATTTTTAGAACTAAATTTGAGATATTTGATAAAAGGACAAAGAGACATTGGAAGCATCTAGAATGGGAGGAAATGGATATAGGTAAGACCCTACCCCACATAACAGCATAGAAATCAGTAAAGAAAATACGAAGGCTCATCATTTTCAAAGGTGATTCAAATATGTTGTTTTTATGAACAATTTCACAAAACATGATTTTCATAAATCCAATGTTTCCAAATAAAAAGTTATAAGCATCCCTGATATATTTTCCTTTGGGAATTTTATGTGATCTTTGTGAAAAGAGGGTTCTTCATGAAGGGTATGTGTGCCTAGTGAATGGAATGTGCTTCGTGAAGGGTATGTGATCTTCAAAAAAGGAAGGAGCTTCATAAACTAAAAGTCAGCTTTGTGAAAGAGAATGCTTCATGAAGGCTATGTGATCTTCATGAAAGGTGTGAGCTTCAAGAAATTAGTGAGTGTGATGAAAGTGTTGAAAACAGATTTCTTAGTAAATATGTGGTAAAGTGGTATACATCTAGTGGATAAAAGTAGTACATAATGATGCAAAGAATTAGGTCTAAAACATATTGATTAATGTGATCAAAAGAATATTATTCAAATGGAGATTTGGTAAAAATTTATTTTATATGGAAGTGATTCCTCAAATTAAATATCAATGGAGTGTCCCCTAAGAAGTAGTGAGATGTCCCTAAATCTTGTAAGGTAGTGAGCCTTGTAATAGAAGTGATATAGCCCAAAACCTATATTGGAAGATAGATTTAGTGGATTTGGTAGATTGATAATTTACCGATTTATTGTCCTTTTCCATATCATAGTGAGGACGAACAATGTAAAAATCCATGTCTCTTTATGATTTATTTCATTCATTACTTTATATTAATTATCATTAGTTAATGTCGGAAAGGATAAGATCAACGTAAAAACTAAATGGAAAATGAAGTGACCCTTAAAATAAATAGGTCAAGAGCCTGTGGGGAAGGAATAATTTTGAAATGATTATATGTTCCCTAATCCCCCCCCTCAGGGTATTTAATACCCCTTTTTCCTCACAATTGGTAATAATGTATTAGTTTATTTTATTTGATTTTTTATCTTACATGGTTTATTAAATTGATGGATTTAATATTCAAGCATGCCCTTATCTCATTGTTCGATTTCAAATGGAAGAAATTCAATAAAGAAGAAGAAGCCTGATCAAATTTCTTATTGTTAATGTATATATCGAAATAGTTTTAGTACTCATGGGATCATGCAGGTACATTAAGATATGGGGGGGTTGAATTACTGTTCACATGTTTTTACCACTTTTATTTTCTTCTCCCTTACCCCATTTTAATTCAAACCGTGGATCATTTTGGAGTATATGGATATTACCTGTTAACAAACACAAATTATACCATATTCAAGATAGAATGTAAATGAAACACAACACAAAATATTTTTAGATGTTTTTTCCCCAGTGTGGGTGACTACATCCATACATTGTTTTGGATTCTCTGAGACACAAATTATTCACTATGAATCAATCAACAATTACAAGTGGGTTGGTTAAGTATCACTCTGAAACAATGGTGGGTAAGAATAAACCTTTTCCCAAATTTGATAGGAATCTTACTAGTGTTCTTTATAGATGCATCCCAACCGTGTTCTTTATACCAGAATCCCACCAGTGTTTCATAAACACAACAAAAAAATTAGAAATATCACAATATATTTGGACTACCACTACAGTACAAAACTAATATTCATCTTCCATCAACTAAAATAAACTTATTTTTCACGTAATAAATTCAACTTCAACTATACTAATTCCACAGAATTTAATCAATAATATTTCATGCATGTTGATTCATTATTCTATTTTTAATTTTTAGAAGTTATCACTTCCACTTCAGCTCACTACAATATCAAAATGAACAATTTAAGATTTATCAATACTCTTGAAGTTGTCTTCTTATTTGTTTCTTTGAAAAATATTACATTATCCCAACTTAATTTTTATACACATTAGTATCAGGTGTTTTTTAAGCATGGTATTCTTTTCATTACATGAAAATATTTAATGTGTGTACTTCTCCACACTAATTATGTATCTTAATTGTGTAATAAGAAATGCAAAACACTATTTAATCTTTTAACCTTATTTTTGAAAACACACAATGATACCATGAACATATAGTGTATTTGTAGTTCACCCTTTTAAGTGAGTAGCTGTATTCTACATTTTCAAAAACCAGTAAAGGTGTAGGTGAAACCTTTATTTTGTTCAAATCACAAAATGTCACCACACTCACACACTGACTCAACTACTTCCATATTTTTCCTTGTTTGTGCATGAAAATTAACTTGTGTTTCATGTATGGTTTATAGATAATGGTTGTATCACTCCTCATTTTTGTGTAAAAATTCATGGTCTACTCATGTTTACCATCCACTTCCAAAATCCCTTAGAACAATATTCCTTCAACCATACTATCTCAATCATTCATGTAGAGGCTTGAGCATTCATGTATGAGCAAACACAAGCATACATAATTAAACATAACTATAAGATTTATGTATGCATACTTCCAACAAAATATATCCTTTTGGTTCCTTTAAATTTATTATTCATCTTGAAACTAACTATATCAAAGGTTAGTATGCGACCATCTTAAACAAGTCACATGAACCAAGTATATTTATTAAATCTCTTAACACAACTATGTGATGTGATGTCTTCATTAAAGGATGAGAATGAAAGGGTTCGTTGTTTCATCCATAATACAGTATATAGAAACAATGTGTTTCAACTTTAGGAAACACAATGAGCATTTTCACTATTTTTGGTCACTCAAAATGTTCCCACAAACCAGACGATCATGCGTAATAGTACTGATTGTCAAACTATTTCTCATAACCAAATTCATCAGGAAAATATTTAATGTGTATTTAACATATCAATAAGACCATAGGATTCATAATCTTCACACAAATAAAGTATCGAAGATCCCTTCCTTTCATGAAAAAGATCATGATCTCTTTGTTTCGCTAGAAGTGAAAACCACTCACAGTATCTCAACAACATGCACTTCAACCATGTTATTTTCTTCTATGATTAATTCCATTTTCTTCTTCACCTTTCTTCCACTGGAAATAATATTTTTGAATGTTTTTCAAAGGAACTTGATATGACCATTCCTTCCCCATTAGAAGAATATTTTCATTGGTGTGACAATCATATCATTATTATTCTTGGGTGTAGTGTGATTCAAAGTATTTCTTGCATTATTATTTTATTTACATCTATAGAAGAGTTTTCTGTATTTTTTCATTTCATATACCTTTGATGTGGGATTTTCATCATATTATAATATGATTTTTTCATGGCTGGTACATACCCATAGTTATTATAAATGTGACTAATTCTATTGAAATAATTTCTAAATTCATCAAGAAAATTAAATATATTCTTGATAGATAGATTATTGTTCATCTGTGAATTATGAATAAACTTTATATGATTTTTCTTCAAATCAGATCTTCTCCCCCTTATTTTCGGCCATCTATAATTATCATGAATAGACATATTATGGAAACAGTAAATAACCTGATTCTCAAATTTCCACTAACACCATCAATACCCAAAAAATCTTGATTTCATACCTTACTCCTTCAATTGGATAGAGTTGATTTTTTTTTATAATATGATTATTTAACTCAGATCATTATAGTTAACTATAATACCATCAATTATTCATGTTCATATTTGACGTGATAGTGGATTTTTCATCAATATTCATCATCCATGTTTGATCATAGTTATTTTTGGAACCTGAAATTGTAGATGAAATAATATTAGTACAATAAGAAACTTATTGATCAAGGGTTACCTAATTTAATGAGCTTACAATATATTTTTCTTTAGTTAATATCAGTCTATTCATTCCAATAGAACGAGTCTTGTTAGAAGTATGGATCTTTTTATAATTAAACTTGGTAAATTGTATGATCTTATAATTTTGTGAATATTCATCTTGAATATTCACATGTTTTTTTACCTTGTTCTTCATCTCAAGATATTTCATATTAATATCATTCTTAAAATCATCAACTGATTTCAATATATCTTTACATTATTTATGGTAAGTGTTTAATTGTGTTTACATTATATTTTTCAAATTTACTTGCATTCCATGACACTTCATGTTGATGAAATTTTACTCATCTTCAAGAGATTTTATTTTTTCTTCTGACTGAATCTCCATTTTCTAAACTTGATCATAATGAATTTGACTTACTTTTAGTATAAAATTGTTCAACTCATTAATTATCATTCTCTGAATATATAGTTATCTTAATTTAACATTCATCGAGATTTTTTATAGTTTCCCCAATCCCCAAATCAATTTTGTATAAACTTTTCGAGTAACATCCTTCTCACAAATAATCCTTTATAATTCATCTTCAATAAAAATGAATTCATCATTTCAACAAAATAAAAGCTCTTATTTTAATTCCAAATGAGAGTCCTCAATATTCATTATAGATTATTAATTAGATCATTCACGTGTATGAATCATCTCATTAAGTGTGTTCTCAGTAGATTCTTTCTCACACGAATTCTCTCCAATTGTTGTTCAAGATGGAAGAAATGGTGATTGAGAGTGAAATAGTTTCTTCTTTTGAATAAATAATTTGTGAGAGAATTTTTCAACTTTGAAACATATTTTTTAAATTCTAATTCATATCTTCAGCTTCATTTTCAAGCGATGAATTTTCATTATATAGTCTCTTTATAAATGACAATATCCAAGTGACAAATTCAGTAGGAAAATTCTTTAGATATTTTATTATTTATAAATAAAAAACACTGAGTGATTGAATAAATTCTTCATCATAAATTCTTCAATTGTACTCATTAAAAGCATATTTATCTACTGATTTAATAGAGACTGCTGATAGAATACCATTTTGACTACATCTAGGATGTCATGTATCCTATTTATTAATCAAATTATTTTTTAGTTTTCATCAATATTTATTATGAATGTTTTTTATGTTTTTTGTAGAATCCACCTTGTTGGAACTAATAGAAATTGGAACTGATTTATTCATATGAGACAATAAGGTTACTTTTACAAATTCAAATATTCACATCATATAAGTCTGATACAAACAACTGGGATTGAAAGGTAGACCCAATGAGAGGAGTAACCTCTACTTTTATACCAATTGAATTTCTTAGTGGATCATAATGGCACACTAGGGTTAAATCAAGATATAGAAACTTTTACCAATTTTATTTTCTTTTCTCTTTACCCTTTTTTTACTTCGAACCTCAACACTTTTAAGAGTGAATAAATTTTCCCTATAAAAAAAATTATACCATATGAAAGACATAAACTAAATGAAGAAAACACATAGAATTTTTACAAGGTTTATCCCTGGTGTGGGAGAATATTTGTTTATGGTGTTCAAGATGATCTGAGACAGATATTCTCCACTATGAATTAATCAAAAATTATAATTGGTTTGGCCAGGAATCAACTTGAAACCATGGTAGGTAGGTATGAACCTTTTATTAAATTATAATAGCATCCCACCAGTGTTCATTATTCTGAAATCCCACAAATTTTCATTATAATACCATCCAATTAGTGTTTTATAAATACAACTCAAACAAAATGAGAAAGATCACCAGATAGTCAAGATTCTACTAGTAGAAAAACTTATATTCCTTTTCAGGAAAATAAAATTAACTAATTCTGCATTTACAATCATTAACTAAATTTCAATGACTACCAATGAATTTAATCAATAAAATTTCATGAAAGTATACTTGGTATAATATGATGAATTTTTAAAAGTTATCACTTCCACTTCAACTCACTGTAATATCAGAATGATTAATTGAATATTTCTCAATTCTCTACATGTTTTCATCTTATTTTCTTCACTGAAAAATATTAATTTTTTTTAACAAAATTATTTTACACATAAATATCGTATTTTCTATAAGAATTTAATTATTATAATCTCATGAAAATATTTAATTTGTGTAATTCTACAAACTACTTATTCATCTTCTCTCTATAACAAGAAATGAACAACATTGTGTATTCTTTTAATACTATTTGTGTAAGAAAACAATACTACCATACAGACATAGTGTATATATAGTTCCACATTCTAAGTCAGTATATTTGGGTTTCCTTTGGACAACCTTGTATAGGTATAAGTGCTACCAATATTTTTTGAAAATAAAACAAAGGAATCATGCACACAAAATATCTCAATTGACATCAACCTTTCCCTTGTCTATGAATGCATATGAATATGTGTATAATATTTGGTTTACAAATAATGGTTGTATGACTATTCATACATGACTAAATAATACATGGACTACTCATGTTTAGTTTCAAGCGTTAAAATCTGTAACACCCCAATATTTCATAGTACGTTATTTCTTCAATGTAATACAATAACTTGCACTACACGCAACACTGAGTTCAAGTGCATCCCGACTTATCAAACATGTCGTTCAAAAGTGGTTATGAATAGTATTAAATAAATTTTGAACATTATATAATACTTATAATTTTATAATCTACATTATAAGTTTCTTAGACATAATTTGAGAACAAATTTTTTTATCAGATAAATGAATTATTTTTCAAATAATGCAATTTTACCTCCTTTTAATGGAGAACCCTTTTTAAATCCAATATTTGAAACATTTAAATATTCAATTTGACAAAATAAAATTCTTTTTTAGAATTGGGACATAATAATTTAGTTTCAATATATTTTTGGTGTCTTTCTGATAACATTCATATTTGGGTGAATAATGAAAAATACTATATTTTAACTGAAAACAACTTTTTTAATCAAAATAATTTATAGTGTTGAATTATAAATTTTAATGTTTTTTAAATATAATTAGATTATATTTTTACCCTTTAATCCAATGTTGGTCATTGAAATTATTTTCACACTGAAATTATACATAAACAAGTGTCAATCTTTTGATAATTATTGTTTCTTAAAAACATGCTATTTGTTTTGAAAACGAGAATTAATTTTAAATTAATTAATGAAACTTATATGTTTTTTATTTTCTAAATTAGACATCATTTTTGGATTTGGAATATCAAAATTAGCTTAAGGTGAATTTTTGGTATTTTTATGAAAACATTCAATTTTTGATGAATAGAGAAAAGCACTGAGTTATTGGTTAAAACCGACTTTTTATTTATTTAATTAATTATTTAATTGAAATTTATTTTAGGTCAAAATAGATACATAATACCTATATATGTTCAATTTAATTAATTGGATTCAGGTTATAATCATTTTGGATATATAAAATTTTTATTGAACTTTTCACCGTCTTTTACCCATCTCAAAAGAGAATTTGCAAATTCACATAAAACATAATTTTACCACACCTGTGAGTGGAATTTTGAAAATACTAGAGACAAAGTTAATATCAAGGAGTAAAATTTGGGTCAATAAGATAAAAATAATTTATGCTGAATAGTAACTTTTTAGTTTTATTTACCACAGTTAAAAGTAAATAGGGTAATTAAGGGTAAAAATGATATTAATATTACCCTAAAACATATCCTATTTCTATTGGGAAAGTTTAAATCAACCAGAAAAAACCTTAGGAATAAAATATTATCATTTAGGTCCACTTGGACTAGATTTGGAAAATTATTATTATTTAATTCAAAGAGGAGTTAAAAGAGTTAAAATAATAGTTTAATAACTAAAACATTTTTAATATAGGGTTATTAATAAGATTAACTCAATTATAAATATTCATTAAAAATATAAAAAGATTTCCTACATAATGGTATTTTATTTATAAATTTAGACATTAAATAATGTAATTTATTTATGACACAATGATGATGTAGTAATTAACTTATTAATGAAAGATTATGATATTTGATGTTATAAATGCCCAAATAAATGTAATTTGAGACTTTTTAGGAATCACAATAATTTTCTATGTTAATATGATATATTATTATTGGTAATATGAATTATTTTCAAAGTAATAATGCTGCTATGAATTTATCAAAAACAAAATACCCAATAGTGTCAAAATTGACCTAAAAGTGTTTTTAAAATAAATATTATATTATTAATTGATATTCTATTCCTAAAAATCTAATGTTCTGCCAAAAGACTAATATAATGATATTTTTATAATTAATGGAACACTTGGGGGACGATTGGGAGTTTATAGTATGTTTATTAACCATATACTGTAAAAATAAAAAGAGATATGGTAAATGTCAAACTAATATACTGAGAGTTAAAACTAAAAGATAAGGTCAATAAAGTGACCCAAACATATCTAAAACCTATTGTATGAGTGGATTTAGACCCATATGCACCAGATCCTAGAAATAAATCAATTTTGAGCCATTATAAACCGAATATTAATTTATTATGAAATAATATTTTATGTTTTTCCTAAGGTACCCCTCACCCCTCTTATAAAAGGGAACTCCCCCATCACTCTATTTCACAACTTCTAAGACATTTGGCTCAGACAAACCTTGCCCAAATATCCTCTCAATTTACCTCACTTCATCTTAGATTCCATCTTTTGGTCAGAAAGCCTACTAAAATATCCCTTTTGATCAAATAAAAAGGAAGAACCCGAAGAAGAGGTAATGATTTCACCATCCTCTTTCAAGTTCTCGAATTCTTCCACTTACCCTTAATTTTTTGTTTAAATTATAAAATAATAACTCCAGTATATTCTATAAACTATGATTTTATTATAAATATGGCACAACTATATTCATTTTCCCATCTATATTATGAATGATAATGTCACCATGGGTGCGTACGTACAGCTTACCGTCTCCACGTCGTGGTGTAATTTGTTATTCAACACTATGTTATTTGGATGGATATAATGTTGAGTAATATGTATATAAATAATGAAAATTACATTCTAATGTCTCTGTAAAATTAATATACCATCCAATTCCACACCTTTAAGGAAATGATATTATTGCTCGTGCGTACGTACGGATTACCGTCTCCACGATGCGATGAGATTCATTTCCACGGTCACCATTCATCGACGATTATAAAAATATATATTACTAATAAGTATGTAATATATGAGATAATAATTCTACTGGATATATATATATATATTTAATTACATGTATCTTATTCACTTAGTTCCGTTTAATACGATATGAAAACGGAAACAACGTTTATGCGTACGTACGAACTACCGTCTCCATAAACAGTGTTTTTTATCTCATATATATGTCTATCACACATAGTTAAATTATAAATATATATGATATATAAATCATTTTTTATATTCTGGAAGTACTTAAATCTTGATCTAAGTGATACAATCATGAGTAACAAGTTAAAACACGTATGATAAAGAAAGCGATTATTACACAAAATTTTAATTTAACATGTAAATTATTATTAAATGGGTAGTATAAAGTAATAAATGAATCTTGTATGATATCATAAATATTAATATAGTTCTATTATACAATAATAACATACTACTATCTTCATAATGGAGGTTAAATGTACCCTCGACTAAAGGAAAGTGCAAGGTAAGGGGTTTTCATCTCACTGCTTATTCCTGTGAGATTCGTACCATATTTCCACTATTACCTTTTTGTAGTGTATGTACTTCCCATAATTGTATTATTTGTATACTACACTTTAATTTATGTTTATTTACATATTCATTTTATGATAACTCTTTCATTGGGTTTATGTTTCGTAAGTTACCAAATTGGTAAGGGTTAATTTCACTATCTCTTTATAATCCGAGGTTGTTTTTACGTAATTATCTAATGGGAAATATTTAATATCCATGTCCATGTTTCATAAAATAGTTTTCAAATGGATTCTATTAAGGGAGTTTTTACTAAAACATCATTTTAAATGTTTTAAAGATTTATTCTTCTAAACCATTCTCATTAATGTCCAAGTTTTCAAAATGGTTTTAAGGATTTATTTAAATGGACGTGAATGTTTTAAAAAGTTAATTACTTTCAAAAGTTTTAAAGTGTCATGGGAATGTTTGATTCAAAAATGTATTTAAATTTATTCCTTTCTAAATTGTATGACTTTAAAATGTTTTAATACATAAGGGATATTTCTCTCAAGGAGTTTTGCAAATAATTTTCATCTTTGTCAAAATCCTTTAATGGATTTGAAACTTATTTGATGATGATTTATTATGATAAAAATATTTAATATTATGTTGAAGTTTGTGTGATATGTTTGACTGTGGATGTGTTATTTTTATACCATTCATGGTTTATGGGTAAAGTATTGACATTTTATATTCCAGTTTTAATACGAATGTTTATGTTATGTTTAAACCTTTTCATATGAGGAATGAATTGGACTTAGTAAGTGACAGGTGGAGCCCGCTATAGATCCCCGATACATCATTAGGTCTCATGAGATAAACTAGTGTCTTCGAACAAGGCCTTGAAAAAATCTTATTTTTAGTCTTGGAAGAAGGCCTTGACTATGTGGTTATGATAGTCTGTCATTATGCATTCCGTCATAATGAAAGTGGTTAGTGATATTTAATGTGATTATTCGACTAGTAGAATATCAATGTGAATAAGTAAATGACATTATTTCGTTTTATTTTTTCTATATTATTATGAAGTTCAAGTTTAAATGGTTTTTTAGTTATACATTTCCTTAAATGTTTATGCTTATTTATGAATGTTTCCGCTGTATTACTTACCCTTACTAATTGTTTGAGCTCACCCCTTTCTACGTTTTATTTTTCCCAGGCTTCCAAGAAGTGTATTGTGATTGATATGAAGGTTTAAGACAAGGGAATAATGGAATTCATTAATGATTTTTTAGGTCATTTTGTATGTCTTAATGTGTAATGTAATATTCATGTATGTGATCTACTTTCCAAGACTGCTAAACCGATCGGTCATTCGGGACATGATTCCTTGTAATAATACCAATGCATTAAAATAATGCACCAAATCTGGGTAACTGGGGATGGGGTGTTACTGTTGGTATCAAAGTATGTTTAACAATTACCTTGGAAACTAGATTTAAATAAACTCTAATTAGAGCGCATTAACCTAAGATAGACTTTTAGGATTAGTATAGAATGACTTCCTAGAATTTTGGTAATGTTGAGATTTTGTGAGTTTTCCATGAAAATATAACCCTGTCTGGATACGAGCAGGTAGAGGTGGATTTGGCCTAGATGTACCTAGGGGTAAAACCCCAGAACACCACTTTGAGAGAGACTTGAAAGGCAACTTCTGAACAACAATGGGCCTTCCTGCACTCTTGGTTACGACACTCCCGGGGGATATGCTTAGGTTAATTCTCATTTTCATTACAAATAATTATAAAGGATCTACTTGTATATAACTCCTCAAAGAAAATATTTTTATGGATTATATCCATAAACTATTCAATTTATGTTAGGTAATTTACATATTTGGAATTATTCATTGAAATTAAAAAACTGATCTAGTGTATTCCATTGTATAGAAATGACACCCAGTAGAAGGAATGTGAACTCCAGTAATACGTATGATCCAAAGAGTAAGAAGGGTTATATCATTAATGGTATTAATTAAAAATTTAGAAAGGAAATAGTCTCCCACATATTATCACCATATGATTAAATAGTTTCATAATATCAGTAATTAATTTTATGAATCATATGTCTTTGAATTGAAGAAAGCGAAGAAAAGGATGGTTGAAAGAAAGATGGACAAAGGGAATAAGGGAAAGAAGGATTTTCCAATATTTGATAAATGTGGAATGAATCACATTGGTAAATGTTTGAAGGGAATGGGAGTTGTTATACGTTTGGATAAAAAGGACACCCAATACATGATTACAAGGGTAAGAAAATGTTTTCAAATGTAAAATGCATCATCTGCAAGGTATTGAGACACTACACGAATCAATATCCCATTAATAAGATTATACCGCAAATGATTTTATTGGATAATAATCATTTATGATACTACCTGATATGAAGAAGAAATACTAGTGTTATTATGTTGTTATTATAGAATTATTTCATTTGAGTGTTGTATCAACAACATACTAGTTACATGAAATATGGAGATAAATAAGGATTGTACTGCAGTACTATTTTATTGAGGATTTGATAGTATATGGTTCTAAGAAAAGTGACTTAATAATAAGATACACTTTTTTGGAAAATAAATGGTTGAAGGAAAGGTAATCCTTAATATGGTCTTGATAATGAGGTAGTGTTTTTGGAATAAGATATGGATGATTTTGGTAATTCAGGATGTTGCGATGTTGTAAAAGAATACATGATGACGATTTTCACATGTTATTACATGGACAAAAGGATCCTCATTATTTTTAACTTCCTTATAAATTTTGGACTGGGAGTTTGGATATAAGTGTTTTAGATAATTTTAAAGACTCGAATGGATTATGTTTGAAATTGGATACTATTGTTAAGGATATTTTTGGATTTCCATAAAAAGGACAACCCAGAGGTCGGGCAGTAACCTGTCGCGTCCAGCAAAGCCGCAGGACTAGAACCCACAACCGAAGAGCGACAAAGGTGCATCACCTACGAATGGACTACATGATGTACTGGTTTTTATAATTTAAGATTTAAAAAAAATAGTCTGAACAATGAATTATAAATTCATTTTTTTGGAACCTTATACGATTTAGGTAAATAGTTTTTTTTAAATCATTTGGAGTGAAAGATGAGTTTGTGGTAGGAATTAGTTGAAGGAAACTCTACTTGTGTAGTATATATATATATATATATATATTCTCTTATTCTATGAAGAAATAATTTCTTAAATTTTAGGGAAGGCATCTTAAAACCAAAAATGTGTTATCCTGATACCTTATGATGGTATTTTAAATCATCATAGATTGGTGGCTTTAAGGCCCACAATTCAAAAAAAATTTATGATTGATGACCTCAATCACTTCCTATAAATACTTATGTCTTTCCTCCAATTATGTGTCTCTAATTTCCACAATGGTTCTCCAATCCAAAACCGCAATTTGGTGGTGACTTTTGTATTCCCTTTTTCCCTCTTATTAAGACTAAATTTTATTAACCCAATTTTCGATGTGGTTTTTTCCATAAATGAATTTTCCATTTTCAACCATTTATTTTCGTCGAAAAATTTAAAATTGCGAGGACACAATTTATTGAATGATTGGATAATGTAACACCCCAATACTTCATAGTACGTTATTTCTTCAATGTAATGCAATAACTTGCATGACACGCAACACTGACATCAAGCGCATCACGGCTTACCAAACTAGCCGTTCAAACGCAGTTATGAATAGTATTAACTGAATTTTGAACATTATATAATCCATAGAATTTTAGAATCCATATTATGATTTTCGTAGACATTATGTAAGAACAAATTCATTTCTTTCCGATAAATTAATTATTTTTCTAATAATGCAATTTTATCGCCTTTTAATGGAGAAACCTTTTTAAATAAAATATTTGAAACTTTTATATATTCAATTTCACAAAATAAACACTTTCTTTAGAATAGGTACATAATAACTTAGTTTCATCAAATTTTTGGTGTTTTAATGATAACTTTCCTATTTGGGTGAATAGTGAAAAATACTATATTTTAATAGAGAACAACTTTTTTAATCAAAATAATTTATAGTGTTGAATTATAAATTTTAATGTTTTGGAAGTATAATTAGATAATATTTTTACCCTTTAATCTAATTTTGGTCATTGGAATTAATATCACATTGAAATTATACATAAACTAGTGTCAATCTTTTGATAGTTATTGTTTCTTAAAAATATGCTATTTGTTTTGACAACGAGAATTAATTTTAAATTAATTAATGAAACTTATATGTTTTGAATTTGGTAAAATAGACAAAATTTTTGGATTCAGAATATCAAAAATATCTTAGGATAATTTTTTGGTATTTTTCTGAAAAATTTCAATTTTTGATGAATAGTGAAAAACACTGAGTTTTTTTGTTAAAACTGACTTTTTATTTAATTAATTATTTATTTTATTTAAATATATTTTAGGTAAAATTAGATACATAATACCTATATATGTTCAATTTAATTCATTGGAGTCAGTTTATAATAATTTTAGATATATAAAATTTTTATTAAACTTTTCAACGTCTTTTACCCATCTACTTGGAGAATTTACAAATTCACATAAAACTTAATTTCACCTCTCCTGTGAGTGGAATTTCGAAAATCCAACAGACACAGTTAATATCTAGGAGTTAAATGTGGCTCAATAAGATAAAAATGAATTTTGGTGAATAGTAACTTTTTACTTTTATTTACCACGGTTAAAATAAACAGGGTAATAAAGCGTAAAAATAATATTAATATTACCCTAACACTTGTCCTAATTATATTGGACAAGTGTATCTCGACCAAAAAAACCTTATGAATAAAATATTATCATTTAGGTCCACTTGGATTAGATTAATTTATTTATTATTATTTAATTCAAAGAAGAGTTAAAAGAGGTAAAATCAAATTTTAATAACTAAACATTTTTAATATATGGTTATATATAAGATAAATTCGATTATAAATATTAATCATAAAGATAAAAATATTTCCTATGTAATGGTATTTTATTAATAATTTTTAGACACTATTTATGTTATTTTATGTATGACACAATGATGATGCAGTAATTACCGTATTAATGAATGATTAAGATAATTGATATTATAAATTCCAAAATAAATGTAATTTGAGACTTTTTATGAAATAAAATAATTTTCTAGGTTAATATGACATATTAGTATTGGTTATATGAATATTATTCGAAGTATTAATGCTGTTATGAATTTATCAAAAACAAATTACCCAATAGTGTCAAAATTGACATAAAAGAGTTTTTCAAACAAATATTATATTACAAATTAATATTATAGTCCTCGAAATATATGGTTCATTCATAGGAATTATATAATGATAGGTGTATCATTAATGGACCACTTGAGGGTATATTGGAAGTTTATTGTATGTTTATTAAACATATAATATAAAAATACAAAGAGACATGGTAAATGTTAAACTAATTAACTAAGAGTTAAAACTAAAAGATAAGTTTAATAAAGTGAATCAAACCTGTCTAAAACCTATTGGTTGAGTGGATTTCGATGCATCCCCACCTTATCCTTGAAATAAATAAAATTTTAGCCATTATAAACCAAACATGAATTTATTATAAAATAATATTTTAAGTTTTTCTAATGTACCCCTCACCCTTCTTATAAAAGGGCACTCCCCCTTAACTCTATTTCATAACTTCTAATCCATTTGGCTCGGCCACCCCCTAACCAAATATCCTCTAATCTTCCCTAAATTCATCCTAGAGGACCTCCTTTGTTCATATTGCCTACTTAATGTATCTTTTGATCAAATCAAAAAGAATAACCCGAAGAAGAGGTAATGATTTCACCACCCTCCTTCAAGTTCTCGTATTCTTCCAGCTACTCTTTCATTGTTTTTTAAATTATAAAATAATAACTCTAGTATCTTCTATATAATGTGATATTATTATAAATATGTCACAACTATATTCATTATCCTATACATCTTATGAATGATAATTTCACCATTTGTGCGTACATACGGCTTACTGTCTCCACGCCGTGGTGTAATTTATTATTCAAAACTATGTTATTTTCATGGATATAATGATGAGTAGTATGTATATAAATAATGAAAATAACATACTAATGACTCTATAAAATTAATATACAATCCAATTCCACACCTTTAAGCAAATTATATTGTCGCTCATGCGTACGTACAGATTACAGTCTCCACGACACGATGAGATTCATTTCCACATTCACCACTCATGGACGAATATAAAAATATATATTACTAATAAGTATGAAATATATGACACAATAATGCTACTGGAGATATATATATATATATATATATATGTAATTACATATATCTTATTCACTTAGTTCTGTTCAGTACGATATGAAAACGGAAACAACATTTATGCGTACGTACAGACTACCGTCTCCATAAATGGTGTTATTTAATTCATATATATGTCTATTATACATAGTTATATTCTGCATATATATGATATATAAATGTTTTTTAATATTCTGGATGTACTTAAATCTTGATCTAAGTAATAAAATCACGAGTAAAAAGTCAAAATACGTACGATAAAGAAAGAGATTATTTTTGAAATGTTAATTAAACATGTAAATTATTATTAAATTTGTAGTATAAAGTAATAAATGAATCGTGTAAGATATCATAAATATTAATATAGTTCTGGTATACCTAAATAAAATACTACGATCTTCATACAGAAGGTTAAATGTACCCTTGACTAAAGGAAAGTGCAAGGTAAGGGGTTTTCATCTCACTCCTTATTCCCGTGAGATTCGTACCATATTGCCACTATTACATTTTGTGTAGTGTATGTACTGACCATAAATATTTTTTTTATGTAATAAACTTTAAATTATTGGTTTTTACGTATTCATTGTATGATACCTCTTTCATGGGGTGTATGTTTCTTAAGTTACCAAATTGGTAAGGGTTAATTTCACAATATCTTTATTATACGAGGTTGTTTTTACGTAAGTATCTACGAGGAAATATTTATTATCCATTTCCATGTTTCTTAAAATAGTTTTCAAATGGATTATATAAAGCGAGTTTTTACTAAAACATCATTTTAAATGTTTTAATGATTTATTTTTCTAAACCATTCTCATTAATGTCCATGTTTTCAAAATGGTTTTAAAGATTTATTTAAATAGACATGAATGTTTTAAAATGTTAATTACTTTAAAATGTTTCAAAGTGGTATGGGAAACTTTGATTCAAAATTGTATTTAAATGTCTTCCTTTATAATTTTTTTGAAATTTAATTGTTTTCATGAAAAAGGGATATTTCTGTCAAAGAGTTTTACAAATCATTTTCATCTATGTCAAAATACTTTAATGGATTTGAAACTTATTTGAAGTTGATTTATTATGATACAAATCTACCATATTGTGTTGAAGGTTTTTTGTTATGTTGGACTGTGGATGTGTAATTTTTATACCATTCATGGTTTATGGGTAAAGTATTGACATTTCGTATTCCAGTTTTAATACGAATGTTTATGTTATGTTTAAACCTTTTCATATAAGGAATGAATTGGAATTAGTAAGTGAGTGGTGGAGCCCGCTATAGAACCTCGATGCATCAGTAGGTATCTTGAGACAAACTAGTTTCTTGGAACAAGGCCTTGACAAAATCATATTTTTAGTCTTGGCACAAGGACTTGACTATGTGGTTATGAATGTCTGGCATTATACATTCCATCATTATGAATGTTTTTAGTGATATTGCATGTGATTATTCGACCAGTAGAATATACATGTGAATAAGTAAATGGTATTATTTCATTTTATTTTTTCCATATTATTATTATGTTCAAGTTTAAAAGGCTTTTGTTTTAGTTATATATTTCCTTATATGTTTATAATTAGTTATAAAAGTTTACGTTGTATTGCTTACCCTTACTAAGTGTTTCAGCTCACCCATTTCTATGTTTTATTTTTCCTAGGATTCCATGAAGTGTGTTGTGATTGATATGCAGGGTTAAGCCAAGGGAATACTAGCATTAATAATGTATTATTTATGTTGTTTTGTATGTCTTAAAGTTTAATGTAACATTCATGTATGTAATCTATTTTCTGAGACTGCTAAACCGATCTGTCCTTCGGGACTTGATTCCTTGTAATCATGCTAATGTATTAAAATAATGCACCAACTCAAGGTAATTGTGTATGGGGAATTACAGTTGGTATAAAAGGAAGTTTAACAATGACTTTGGAAACTAGATTTAAATAAACTTTGATTAGAGCACATTACCCTAAGATATATTTTTAGTATTAGTATAAAAGGACTTCCTAGAATTTTGGTAATGTTGAGATTTTGTGAGTTTTTCAAGAAAATACATCCCGGTCTAGATACGAGCAGGTAGAGGCGGCTCTGGAACAGATGTGCCTAGGGGTAAAACCAAAAAACACCACTTTCAGCTAGACTCGAATGGGAATTGGTGCACGACAACGGGCCTTGCAGCACTCTTGGTTACGACACTCCCGGGGGATATGCTTAGGATAATTATAATTTTCTTTACAAATCATTATAAAGGATCTACTACTATATAACTCCTCAAAGAAAATATTTTTATGTATTATATCCATAAACTATTCAATTTCTGTTAGGTAATTTACAAGTTTGGAATTATTCATTACAATTAATAAACTGACCTAGTGAATGCCATTGTAGAGAAATGGAACCCAGTAGAAGGAATGTGAACTCCAGTAATATGTATGATCCAAAGAGTAAGAAGGTTCATATGATTCATGGTATTAAGCCAACATTTAGAAAGGAAATACTCTCCCACGTATTATCATAATATGAATAAATAGTATCATAATATAAGTAAATAATTCTATGAATCATAAAGCTTTGAAGGGAATCAAGAGAAGAGAAGGATGGTATAAAAAAAGATGGATAAAGGGAATAAGAGAAAGTAGGATTTTCCAATATGTGATAAATGTGGAATAAATCACCATGTAAATGCTTAAAGGGAATTGGAGTTGTTATAAGTGTTGAGATAAAGGACACCAAGTACATGATTTCAAGGGTAAGAAAAAGTTTTCAAATGTAAAATGCTTCATCTACAAGGCATTGAGACACTACGCGAATCAATATCCCATTCATAAGAGTATACCGCAAATTATTTTATTAGATAATAATCATGTTATGATACTACCTGAGATGAAGAAGAAAGACTAGTGTTCTTATGTTGTTATTATAGAATTATTTCATTTGAGTGATGTATCAATAGTATACTAGTTACATGAATTATGTAGATAAATAAGGAGTGTACTGTAGTACTATTTTATTGAGGATTTTAGAGTATATGGTTCCATGAAAATTGACTTAATAGTAAGCTACACTTTTTGGAAAATACATGGTTCAAGGAAAGGTAATCCTTAATATGGTCTTGATAATGAGGCAGTGTTTTTGGAATAAGAGATGGCTGATTTTGGTAATTCAGGATGTTGTGATTTTGTAAAAGAATACATGATGAAGTCGTTCACATGTTATTACCTGGAAAAAAGGATCCTCATTATGTTTAACTTCCTTATAAATTTTGTATTGAGAGTTTGAATATAAGTAATTCGAATAATTCTAAAGGCTTGAATGAATTAAGTTTGAAATTTGATACTGTTGTTAAGGTTATTTTTGGATTTCCATAAAAAATACAACCCGGATGTCGGACAGCAACCCGTCGCGTCCCGCAAAGCCGTGATACTAGAACCCACAGTGGAACAGCGACAAAGGTGCATCACCTATGACTGGACTACGTGATGTACTGGTTTGTCTAATTTAGTTTTCTTTTTTAAAAATTTTCTTACAAATGAATTATAAATTCAATTTATTGGAACCTTAAACGATTTAGGAAAATAGATTTTTTTTTTTGAAATCATTTGGAGTAAAAAATGTGTTTGTGGTAGGAATTAGTTTAAATATGAAACTCTACTTGTAAATTATATATATATATATATATATTTCTTCTCTTATTCTATGAAGAAATAATTTCTTAAACTTTAGGTATGGCATCTTAAAAGCAAAAATGTGTTATCTTAATACCTTACGATAGTATTTTAAATCATCATTTATTGGTGGCTTTGAGGACCACAATTATACAATTGTTTATGATTGATGACCTCAATCACTCCCTATAAATATTTACGTTTTCCCTCAAAATATGTGTCTATAATTTCCACCAATGTTCTCATATCTGAAACACTAATTTGGTGGTGACTTTTTTCCCCTTTTTCTTCTAATTAAGACTTCATTTTAATAACCCAATTTTTGATGTGGGTTTTCCCATAAAGGAATTACCTATTTTCAACCTTTTATTTTCTAAGAACAATTTCAAATTGCGAGGACGCAATTTATTGAAGGATGGGAGAATTTAACACCCTAATATTTCATATTACATTATTTCTTCAATGTAATGCAATAACTTGCACTATACACAACAATGAGTTCAAGCGCATCACGACTTACCAAACTAGCCGTTCAAAAGCGGGTATGAATAGTATTAACTAAATTTTGAACATTATATAATCCTTATAATTTTAGAATCCATGTTATGAGTTTCTTAGACATAATGTAAGAACAAAATCATTTTTTTCAGCTAAAAGAATTATTTTTTAAATAATGACATTTTACCTCTTTTTAATGAAAAACCCTTTTTAAATACAATATTTGAAACTTTTATATATTCAATTTGACAAAATATTCTTTTTCGTTAGAATCAAGACATAAGAATTTAGTTTTAATAAATTTTTGGTGTTTTCTAATAACTTTCTTATTTGGGTGAATATTGAAAAATACTATATTTTAACAGAAAACAACTTTTTTAATAAAAATAATTTATAGTGTTGAATTATACATTTTAATGTTTTGGAATTATAATTAGATATTATTTTTACACTTTAATCCAATTTTGTTCATGGAAATTAATTTCACATGGAAATTATACATAAACAAGTGTAAATCTTCAGATAGTTATTATTTCTTAAAAACACCCTATTTGTTTTGACAACAAGAATTAATTTTAAATTAATTAATGCCACTTCAATGTTTTGAATTTGGTAAAATAGACATAATTTTTTGATTCGGAATATCAAAATTAGCTTCGGGTGATGTTTTGGTATTTTTCTGAAAAATTTCAATTTTTGATGAATAGTGAAAAATACTATGTTATTGGATAAAACCGAATTCTTATTTTATTAATGATTTATTTTAATTAAATTTATTATAGGTCAAAATAGATACATAATACCTATATAAGTTCAATGTAATTCATTGGATTCAGTTTATAATAATTTTAGATATATAAAATATTTTTTGAACTTTTCACCGTCTTTTACCCATCTCCTAGGAGAATTTGCAAGTTCACATAAAAATTAATTTTACCGCTCCTATGAGTCAAATTTCAAAAATATGAGAGACACGGTTAATATCAAGGAGTAAAATTTTGTTTAATAAGATAAAAATAATTTTTGGTGAATAGTAACATTTTACTTTTATTTACCACAGTTAAAAGTAAATAGGGTAATTAATGGAAACAATTATATTAATATTACCATAACGCATGTCTTAATTCTATTGGACAAGTGTATCTCGACAAAAATCAACCTTAGGAATAAAATATTTTCATTTAGGTCCAATTGGATTAGATTAGGACATTTATTATTATTTAATTCAAAGAAGAGTTAAAAGAGTTAAAATCAGTGTTTAATAAATAAAAATTTTTAATATAGGGTTATACAAATGATAAATTCTATAATAAATATTCATTATAAATATAAGATTATTTCCTACATAATTGTATTTTATTTATAAATTTTAGACGCTAAATAAGTTAATTTATTTATTACACAATGATGATGCAATAATTACTGTATTAATGAAATATTAAGATAATTGATATTTTAAATATCCAAATAAATGTAGTTTGAGACTTTATATGAATTAAAATAATTTTATAAGTTAATATGACATATTAGTATTGGTTATCTGAATTGTTGTGGATGTAATAATGTTTTTATGAATTTTTCAAAAACAAAATACCCAATAATGTCAAAATTGACATAAAAGAGTTTTTAAAACAAATATTATATTATTAGTTGATATTCTATTCCTAAAAATATAAGGTTCGGCCAAAGGACTTATATAATTATAGTAGTATCATTAATGGACCACTTGGGGTAGATTGGAAGTTTATCATAATTATATTAACAATATAATATAAAAATACAAAGAGACATGGTAAATGTCAAACTAATTAACTAAGAGTTAAAACTAAAAGATAAGGTTAATAAAGTGACCCAAACATGTCTAAAACCTATTGGATAAGTGGATTTCGACCCATACCCACCTTATCCTCGAAATAAATCAATTTTTAGCCATTATAAACCGAATATAAATTTATTATAAAATAATATTTTATGTTTTTCCTAAGGTACCCCTCACCCCTCTTATAAAAAGGTACTCCCCCTTCACTTTATTTCACACCTTCTAAGCCATTTTTCTCTACCAAACCCTACCCAAACATCCTCTAAAATTCTCTCACTTCATCCTAGAGGCCCTACATTGGTCATAAATCCTACTTAAGGATCCCTTTTGATCAAATCAAAAGGAAGAACCTGATGAAGAGGTAATGATTTCACCACCCTCTTTCGAGTTCTCGTATTATTCCATTTATTCATTATTTGTTGTTTTAATTATAAAATAATAAATCCATTATCTTATATAGAGTGTGATTTTATTTTAAATATTTAACAACTATATTCATTATCCTATCCATCTTATGAATGATAATGTCACCATGCATGCGTACATACGACTTATCATCTCCACACTGTGGTGTAATTTTGTATTCAACACTATGTTATTTGGATGTATATAATGATGACTAATATGTATATAAATAATTTAAATAACATGATAATGTCTCTGTAAAATTAATATTCCATCCAATTCCACACCTTTAAGGAAATGATATTGTCGCTCGTGCGTACGTACAGATTATCGTCTCCACGACGCGATGAGATTCATTTCCACATTCGTCATTTATCGATGATTATAAAAATATATATTACTAATAAGTATGTAATATATGAAATAATAATGCTACTGGAGAAAGATATATATATATATATTTGTAATTACATATATCTTATTCACTTAGTTCCGTTCAATACGATATGAAAACAGAAACAGTGTTTATGCGTACGTACGGACTACCGTCTCCATAATCAGTGTTTTTTATTTCATATATTTTTCTATTATACATAGTTATATTCTAAATATATATGATATATAAACCATGTTTTATATTCTGGAATTACTTAAATATTTATCTAAGTGATACAATCAATAGTAACAAGTTAAAACACGTACGATAAAGAAAGCGATTATTACCAGAAATGTTAATTTAACATGTAAATTATTATTAAATGGGTAGTATAAAGTAATAAATGAATCATGTATGATATCATAAATATTAATATAGTTTTGGTATACCTTAATAACATACTTTGATCTTCATATAGGTGGTTAAATGTACCCTCGACTAAAGGAAAGTGCAAGGTAAGGGGTTTTTATCTCACTCCTTATTCCCATGGGATTCATACCATATTGCCACTATTACCTTTCATGTAGTGTATGTACTTCACATAAGTGTATTCTTTGTGTAATACACTTTAATTTATGTGTATTTACATATTCATTGTATGATACCTTTTTCATGGGGTGTATATTTCGTATGTTACCAAATTGGTATGGATTAATGTCACAATCTCTTTATTATCCAATGATGTTTTTACATAAGTATCTACTGGGAAATATTTATTATCCATCTCCATGTTTCATAAAATAGTTTTAAAATGGATTCTATTAACGGAGTTTTTACTAAAACATCATTTTAAATGTTTTACTGATTTATTCTTCAAAACCATTCTCATTAATGTCCATGTTTTCAAAATGGATTTAAGGATTTATTTAAATGGACATGAATGTTTTAAAATGTTAATTACTTTCAAAAGTTTCAAAGTGGTATGGGAAACTTTGATTCAAAAATGTATTTAAATGTATTCCTTTCTAAATTGTGTGACTTTTAAATGTTTTCATGAAAAAGTGATATTTCTCTCAAAGAGTTTTACAAATAATTTTCATCTATGTCAAAATCATTTAATGGATTCCAAACTTATTTGAAGTTGATTTATTATGATACAAATATTTCATATTGTGTTGACCATTTTGTGATATGTTTGACTATGGATGTGTTATTTTTATACCATTCACAGTTTATGGGTAAAGTGTCATCATTTCGTATTCCAGTTTTAATATGAATGTTTCTGTTATGTTTAAACATTTTCATATGGGGAATACATTGGACTTAGTAAGTGACGGGTGGAGCCTGCAATAGCTCCTCGATGAATCGGTAGGTCTCATGAGACAAACTAGTGTCTTCGCAAAAGGCCTTGACAAAATCTTATTTTTAGTCATGGCACAAGGCCTTGACTATGTTGTTATGATAATATGAAATTATTCATTCCATCATTATAGAAGTGGTTAGTGATATTGCATGTGATTATTAAACTAGTAGAATATCCATGTGAATAAGTAAATGGAATTATTTAATTTTATTTTTTCCATATTATGCTGAAGTTCAAGTTTAAAAGGCTTTTGTTTTAGTTATGCATTTCCTTAAATGTTTATGCTTATTTATGAAAGTTTCCGCTGTATTTCTTACCCTTACTGAGTGTTTGATCTCATCCCTTTATATGTTTTATTTTTCCCAGGATTCCAAGAAGTGTATTGTGATTGATATGCAGGGTTAAGCCAAGGGAATAATGGGTTTCATAAATAATTATTTATGTTGATTTGTATGTCTTAAAGTGTAATGTAACATTCATGTATGTAATCTATTTTCCAAGACTGCTGAAACGTTCAGTCCTTCGGGACATGATTCCTTGGAATCATGCCAATGTATTAAAATAATGCACCAACTCTAGGTAACTGGGGACGGGGCGTTATAAAATCCCTTCCCACAAGAGTCCATCAAATAGACAGTTTCAATTATTTATTCACATGCATGAGCATTCATGTATGAGCATACACAATCCTACATACATGTAATTCAAAAAATTATTTTTGTAAGTATACTACATACTCAATATTTATATGCTATTCTGTTACACTTATTATTCATCAGGAAAAACACTATATCAAAGGTTGATATGGGACCATCTTAAACATGTCACTAGAAAAATATATATTTTTAAAATATATTTGTGAAACTATTTGATACACTATGTTCACGAAAGAATGAGAATGCATTGGTTCATTTTTTACATTATAATACATTATGTGGAAACAATGTGTATCAACCTCACAAAACCCAGTAAATGTTTTCTCTATACACTGTTACTCAAAAAGAACATGCAAACCAAATGATCACATGTAATAGTACTACACTTTTCAAAAATTATTTTTTGGAACTATGTTCTTCAAGAACACCTTGAATGTGTGGGTATAATATCAATAGGCCCACATGATTCTTCTTCTATGTGGTAACAAAGTTGCATCGATATAATCCTTTCTCGAATGAGATACCGATCTCTCTGTTTCCCTAGAATTGAGATCCTATCACAATATCTAAACAACACACACTACCATCCTATATACTGGTATTTATAGTTGACACACACAATCCCATAACCGTCTTTGAATCATAGAGACCAATTAAATTTTTTTAGAAGATCATCTTGTGATTTCACCCCATAAATGTCACAAGAAAAAACCACATCTCAATGTCATTCTAGGGTTATAACATTATCTTACATTGAAAATGAATCAACATGAAAATTAATAGATAATAGTATTTTATGAACACTAAAACAAAGCTTGGAATATTAGAATCAGTCAACTGTCAATATTGGCATGGGGGTCCTCTTTGAAAATTGAATTCTCGGGCGCATGACAAGGATAAAGATTACACTGCTGAGATGATAAGATGGTTCAAATTTATTAGTTCGATGGTGCTGATTCTATCTAGGTTTTTAAGCAGTAGAGTTATAATGAAAAAGATGGATTACATAATTTTATCTAGGTTTTCTATCTAGTTTTTCCTTCAATTTAGGCCCTCTAATGTATTTCCCTCAGCCCATCATTATTGAACATGCCTAGGGTTGATCTCTTCTTCACGTAGTGGTTCTACTCCCTTGGCTTAGATGACTTCCTTCCTTTTTATTTAAGGACCAAATTTTTACAATTAAAAACTATATATTATAAAATTGAAAACAAAGTCCATAAAATTTAATACCACACCCATAAAATAATATCCATCCATCCTATAAACCCTTATTAAAAACAAAAAATATTTTTCATTGGTCAACTTACTCGAATTCCAATTATCTTTACACACAATTTGGAATCCAAATTTTAACTGGTCTGATAACTACATACCATATCTAAAATCATGAAATTTAATTTCTTCATATAATAAAACTATTTCAAATAAAGCATATTTTCCAGCGTGTAAATAATTCTCAAGAATAATTCAATGGTTGAACACCAATCAATAATTAATGTCACATTGTATTTTTCTCAAACAATAGTCTTAAAAAAATTTCAACAAAAATATACTTTCAATAAATTTGAGTTCTTCAAGAGTGTTATTCAATTTCAGAAAAGAATAAACTTATCCAATTTTGGTATTATTTCCCTATCTAGGGATTCTATAGGAATGAATGAAGAACCCAACATTCCATGTGATATTGGAAATACTGATAACAAAGAAATTCTAAGAAGGTTAGTTCAAGATACATTCCATAAGAGAATATACTTAGAACCTAAACTAAGATAGAAAAACAAGTCTTTTGGTATTCAAATCCAACTACATGATATTAAAATATACATGAAAAGGAGTTTAAAAACAGGATTATTGAAGTGGCTAGTAATTTGAGAGAGAATAATGCTTCCCAAGTTTAAAAATTGTGACATATTTCCAAAAAGATAGAAAAACTCGAAGATGATGACAAGGGAAAAATCTAAACGTTGAAAAAATTCAGAATCTGGATCCCAGAAATCATGATCTTTATAAACAACCATCTGAACTAGATTAGGAGAAACAATGGCTATAATAGGGGAATGCATGCTGTAATGATTGCGATGGTTATAAAAAGTCCAAAATAAATGAGAAAGTTAACATGATGGGTAGGCTCTCCAAATAATTGGTAGACGTGATAAATAAGAAGATAGAGCATCATTATTACACTTAAATCATGGGTTAAGAAGATTCAACAATTGGGGGAAGATCGGGAATCAGTGGTGAAGGAAGTGGAGAAATCTTAAACCAAAGGTAAATCCAAATTGAAGTATACATTGCCTTTATTATTTGAATATCCTTTGAATGGTAGTTTTTAAATGAAAAGAAAATATATTATTTCAGAAAAGAAATAGGAAGTGGTTGTATCATCCCAATGGCCATACAGTTTGGGAAAATATAGTATTCTGTATGATGTACCATATTCCATGCAAGATATTGAGAGAACCCGGAATAGTTCCAAAAGAGGGAAAATTTTGCAGTTGTAGGAAACATATCAAAATAAATTTTTATAGGATATAATGAAAACATATGAAAATTATTTGGAATTCATGGACATATATCAGATTTTTTTCTAAGTATTTGGAATATATTTCATTGTGTGACAAAAAATATTCCAAAACTTGAGAGTAAGAAAAAAATTCTTGAGATATCATGAAGATAATTTTACCATAAGAAAATATACATAAAAATATACCGTTCTAGAATACTATTACACACCATGAGTATCTATCAATAATCCAAAGTGATATATTTCAGAATATGAATAGTAGATGCCTCAACATTTTAACCCAGAAATGTTGACATGATATATGTTTTTAATCGGAGATGTTTTATTTGTTCTAATCACAGGGATTTCAAATGATATTGCAGTTGAAACAAAGGAGGGAAGGAAATAAAATTTTAAAGGATATCCCCAACTCTGATGGTGTATAATGAGAGAGCTTATACTATATGAACATCTTATATGTGAAAAAATGGGTTTATGTCATCATAGGAAACAAAATGAATTTCTACAGTTGTAATTAAAAATAATGTATTTTTAGTGAAAGACTCACTCCAAGCACATCAGAGTAAGTTTACTTGAATAAATGCTAAAATAAAACTGAAAAAAGAATCTTTCATTAAATGTATGTCTCATACCATAGTGTGAGAAGTTATGTAAGGCGAATTATCCATCCAATGTATGAAGAATTAGGAGTAGACGATGTTGGGAAAAAATCTTTCTCCGAAAACACATCATGAATAATAGCATATAAGTCAACTGAAAAGGGGTTAACATTGTACTAGTAAGATTAAAACCCAAAATTTAGTAAAGGATAATCCCAAATAAATAACATATTAGAAGATTAATGATCATGTGGGTAATTACTTTCTGGTTATATTTCAAGATTAGTTGAAGTTGGATGGGAAATTTGAACAAGAAAAAAATAGTACATTGTTTTGAATGAAAGTATTCAAGGGTTGATCCATTAGGAACAACCATAATTCCACTCTTGAAGATTCCACAGGAACCCATCCAAAAAAATTTTAGTTGGTTTTAATATATTAAAAGGAACAAAATACTAATAGGGAGATATAATCAATGGTGTGTGTGTGTGTGCGGAAAGGGAATGGGTACAAAAAGTTAAATGGAGATTCATGTAACAAGAAGAATCGAAACTCTTGAAAATGACATACGGAATTATATCCACATGTGGAGTTACTAAGAAATTCCTTTTTTAATAATTATCCAGAATATTCATGTTGTTGAAAGTGTAGATTATACAATGAAGTGACTGATATAAAACTAAAGAGTTTCCAAAACTATACTTATCCATCGGGAAACTCCCAATTAGGGGTGAATCAGATCATGGGGAGTTCCCATACCTGATGAAGAATCATAAAGTCATTTAGATAATGAATACAATGAAAATAAATCTTTATTTTTAGAGGTAACAAAGAGTGTAGATGAACTTTATAGGTAGAACATAATTAGGGACTAGATTGTGCCAGTGAAAACAAGGAGGATGCATATTATTTAACAAGAATCCTTATTATCACAAGTAGAGATAATGAATTTTGAAGAATCATCAAGAGATGATATTTGGGTTCAAGTAATGAATGAATAACTTGATCAAATAAAAAATACACAGACATGAGAGATTGTATCGAGAACAACTGATAAAAATATCATTAGTTCCAAATGGAGATTTCTCAACAAGTTGGATGAATATGGTATAGCAATTTGAAACAATGAATGAATAGTGTGAAAAGGGAAATCCATGATTCATGGAATTGATGATGATGAAACATTTTCACTTATTGTGAGGCTAGAGACAATTAGACTACTCTTGTCCATAACATTGCAATGAAAGTTGAAAGTGTTCCATGTGGATGTCATGTCCACATTTCTAAATGGGGTTATAGAAGAAGAAGTTTTTTTCAAGCACCTAGATGTTTTTATCATTCATGAATTAGAGGACAATGTTTTTGGTCTAGGAAATTCACTATGTGGTTTGAATTAAGAATTGATAGAATAATATTAAAGGCTTGATCAATTTTTGTAGAAGCATGGTTTTAAATGTGGTGGAGTTGATTAAAATCAATATATAAACAAAGATTGTAATTATAGGATGGTGGTGTTGGTGTATGTTGACAAAAAAATATTTGGTGATTCAAGGAATGGGACATTAATTTCTATATCTATATATTACAAGGATATTCTGAGAATATTTGGAATGGATAATTCCAAGGAGATGAGGACTTCAGTGGATACCCAGATGAAACTATCATGATATGATGAAGGAAAAGTGGATAATGTCATGGAATATAGCAATGTCATTGGAATTCAGTTTTAATTAATAGTGAGAATACCTAATAGTTAATTTTCCACATGACATGTTGTTAGTTATCAATGCGATCAAAAATAAATCTACATACTTATAGTAAAAATAATACTTTGGTATATTACGTGAATGGTGAACATTGGTTTCATGTACAATGAAACGTCTCAAAAAGAGTTATTGGGATATATAGATACATGTTGGTGCAGATGAATAGAAGATAGAAAATCAATGTTAGGTGGTGCAACATATATTGGACAATTGTGTTTTTTTGGAAAATAATGAATCATGATTTCATTTTGTTGTGAAGTTTAAAAACTGAATATATTGCACCAACACTTGTTTTCACACACTTAATGTGGAGGAAAAAACATCATGAAGATATGGCTATTGAAGTGAAGTCTCTGATCGAAATCCATTATGATAATTCATGTACTATACATATTACCAAAAATTATTCCATCACTCATAGAAAACAAAAATTGAAATCACAAATCATTTTTCCACATAGAAGGTGTTGAAACCATGGTTGTTCTATGCAGGAATTGGAGTTTGGTTTGTGTTTGTTGTCAATACTCAGTGGAAGTTCAGAATGTGTGCCAGCAAAGTGATCATACAGTTCGAACAGACTACAGTATTGAAGGTGGTGCTATTTCCCAGTGTTTTCCAAATTTTTGGGCCTCAAAATCATAAAATGAAGACATGGATTGTCTACAAAATGAGGTGCGCACAAAGAGGATGTGGTGCGCGGAAAATAAGGGTTGTGGGTGAAATACTTGATCTGGGCGCGAAAAACAGCATGGTGCGTGAAATAGCGGAGTGAAGTTTTTCGCGCAAATAGTGTTTCAGATTCAAAACATCGAAAAATGGCAATGGCATGGGCTGCGGGAAATATCTGGAGAGGTGTGTGGAAAATGATACCTACGCTAAACATTACGCGCCAAATGAGAGGTTTTCGCGCCGAAGGGGATTTTGCGCGCGGGGGTCTCAGATGCCAATAAATATGAGGTGACCCCCTTCAAGAAGTCAGTATACTTATTTTGGCATTCATTCGATAACTGATATCACTCTCAGTATGATTTAAACTAAGGAAGATTTCATGCATAAATAAGCCTTCAAAGAATTAAATTTGGAAAGAAAGTGACATGAAAAGAATAATTCTATTCTCAAAGGGATTATTTCTTTACAAGGGTGGGAGAATGTATATGTGTAAAATGTTGATGAGAATATTGATATAACCTATCCTGATATAGTTTTAGAATTTTTTTTCTTAGTTGTTTTTCTATAAGAAGATGGTAAGGATAATTTTTTGTTTTCTATGTATTCCATGAATCATAGGATTTTGTACAAATGAGTTGTAGATTCGGATGGTGTTCCTTTGAAAGGTTATCAATATTTACCATCACATATGTTACCATATAGAATTAACATTTGAAAAGTCTCTAGTTGAAGCTTCTTTTTTCTATGTTATGATAAAGTTAGGAAACTATCAAACATATCACTAAACTCTTGCGTTGTTGTATTATAGATTTAGGGGAATCTAATAATGAGGAATGGTGATAGGGACACCATAAATTTTATAATATTTTTATTTTCTATTTATTGATAAATATTAGGTGATTTAATTTGTTTAAATTATTCTTCACTTCTTTAGAATATATTAAGAATGATTTTATAAAGTAAAAGATCATTATGTCTCCTTCCCTCAAAAACAAGATTATTAGGAAATGTATGACTCTATTAAATATTGAGAATAATCCTTTTCTAATGAGTTAAATGATTTCATTTATCATTAATGATAAAACATCTATAATGAAGTTCTTTTTTAAATTCTATGTCAAATAAGTTATTTTGATAAGGATGATGGTTATGTGTTTAAATTATAAAATTCGAATATGGTAGAGGATGAAAAAAATAAAAATAGGATGATTCTCCCTTACCAAATAAACAATAGAAAGAAAATAAAATGGCAGATGATGAATTCAAAAATTTGATGGAACATATGGCCCAAAAAAACATAGGGACCCTGAGATTGGGCTTCATAAGGATGAGAAATTATCTTTAAATAGTCACAATGATTAGGTGTTTAAGAAGGAATGGATGAAAAGAAAAAAAAGAAGAGTTTTGATGAATAAAAAAATAGTAAATGTTTATTAAAGGATGTAGAGATTTTTTTTAGAAATAAAATTGTACTAGTTTATCATGCCGATCATATCATTCCAGATACCATACATGATATTTTTGAAACCTCGTCTATTCAATATTTTATCCCTTCTTTTTATGATATGGGTAAAATGAAATAAGTAGTTGAAGAGGTTTCATTGAATGTACCAGAAAAGGATCTATAAGTTGGTAAGGGAAAAAAGAATATGTTTCTAAAGTCTATAGAATAGAAGATATAAGAACTGATACATACTTAGTTCTATGGTTTATATAAGAAAACGAGGAAATTAAAGAAGAAGATGATGAATAAAAAAAGAATAATATAAATAAAAATGATAAATAAGGGGAAGGACATGATGGTGAAATAATTGATACTCATAAAGAGTCAAAATAAAAACAAAGGTAGACTCATAAGATTCATGATATCCATTTCTACCTTCGTAAAATAAGGATGATTAATTTGAAGGTCTATATGGAAAAAAATAATTTTCCATAGAGAAATAAATTACATTTTGAAAAGGGGAAGGAAGGCCACCATCTTTATTCTATGAATTAGACCTTAAATCACATAAGAATGTTTCTAAAAATGTTGAAATATAAAAATATGTACACATTTTAATGTTTATGAATATGATAATGTTTTTAATAATTAAAATACATAGTTGAAGAGTATAATAAACAGGATGTCGGAAACCATCAGACAAAAACCAACTAATGTTTCTTCTGGAACATCGATATTAGAAGGAACTATTTCATAGAATGTTTTTTATTTTATTTTACAAAAATTGAGAAGTATATCTGATTCCATTTATTATGTACTGAACATTTAGGTGAGATTCTAATTATTTCAGCGAAATCATAATGATAAATCAGACTCTATGAATGTTCTAATGTAAACAATAGTAAAAATTGAGTTATTTTTGAAAACTTTTCAGGAAAACTTAAAGACTCAAAAGAGATCTTACAATCAAATGGTGAAGTTGCTGAACTAAGTAGAAAATGTTCTCAATTATCACGATGATCTCCTTGTAGAAGTAATGAAACTGTCTCAAGTAATGGTAGATTCTTTTGAATAATTATCTATAGTTTTATCTAATCATGTAAATGTTATTAAAAAAAATCAGGGATATGATAGATAAAAGGATTGAGGAAGTGAATTTTTTGAAACAGAAGGGTCATATTTTATAGTTGGAGAAAAATAATCTCGAAACCTATGAAGATGAATTCATTAGTTTCAAATAGTAAAAGAATAATATCACGGAGGATGTTTATTTACTTAAATTAGAAGATTAAAAGTAGGCTGTTGTGGAAGATAAAATTGTGAAGCTTCATTATTTGTTGTCAGAGGATCATAAGTACCATGAAGAGTTATATAACATGAATTCCATTATTATGTAGTTGATGGATAAATATTGAACTTTTCATTTTAAACTCTGGATGTAATAATTTTGAAACTTCTTAAATAGTTGTTTCATGTGAATAACATTCATCCAAATACATAATGTGTGAATATTTTCCAATTAATATTTGATTCATTTTCATTAATTTCATTCTTGTATGACTAGTTATTTCACATAATATTTTTTATAATATTATAATGAAGTAACATTTTTGGTTATATACATTCCCCCTTCTTTTTCTAAATCACAAAGTGGTTTATTTTTTATGTTTCTCAAAGAAGTGTTGGGGGAGAAGATATGATTGTGGGGGAGACATAATAAAATAAAGATATGTAATTGAAATGTCATAATGGTGATATGTATTAATAATTTCCATATGTTGATAACATATTTACAAACTCTTGGGTAGTTAAGATTTTAGAAATATATTTAATGGTCTCAGAAGTAAAAAGTGTTGTATGTTTTTCAAGTTATTATTTTAAATTTTAAGTATTGTGTTTTTGTCATTTCCAAAATGGGGGATATTGTTGAGTCACAATTATTACTTATTAATTTCGCATTCCTTTAGTTTTGGAAATAATAAGAACCGTATTAAAACTATGTTTACTTGGTTTTATATTCCCAATTTATTTGGATTGTTTTTGTAGAAAAAATTATTTTACATGTTATGGAATGGAATATTACATTATTATTATTCAAACTGATCTATAAGAAAAAAATTTCATATGATACATCATACCGAAATGTTTTTTGATTAGTGTCTTGACTTATGTATCTGATATGGAATCATATATTTTTATTACATGAACATTTCAATACATGGGATAAAATATAGGATCTTATTACGGTTTATTTCTTGAAAATTAGAAATATAATACAATAAAATATAAAATATTGTTCTTATCTAGTTGTAATGCATCTTCATTGGTTCCAACTATGTACATTTACTATATATAACACACTTGGTACACAAATCAAAATGAATGGTTTAAGATAAGGCCCATTAAGAGAAACAACTTATATATATTCATGAGGAATTTCAATAAGATCATGAAGTATATCATAATGGAATGAGAAATTCAAAAAAGGAATATCATAATAAAAATACCATGAGTAATAAAATGGAAATTTATCTTAAATTTTTATTTTATAAATTCATAATAGGATCACCATGTTTTAATTACCAAGGTGCTGTAAATTAAAAATTATCATGGTTATTCCCCAAGGTATCATAAAATAAGTCATATCTAAATATTAAATTCTTTACCCCATGAATTTGAGATCTATCAGGGAGAAACCATTATATAACGTATTTAATGTGTGATACATAAATCATAATCAATCATTTTATGAATAACCCATGCAGTAGAAAATGGGGTTCATATCAAAATCATGGTGTTTTAAAATTGCGTAAAAACATGATCATTATGTTATTTTCAGCCAAAAAAATGTATGAAGGTTTCATGTATGTTAATCATAGAATAAAATAGATCAATTTTACTTCTTGGTGAATAACGTTATTAAAGAAAGATACTTGGGTATTCATAAAAAAAATGAAATAGAACTTATTGAATAGTAGAGTCAAATTTTGAGAAGTAAATTTGGTCGCATAATGGGTATAAAACATGGTTTTAAAAACGTTAAAATTGAGAGGGGAACTATAAGGACCCGACCATAGTAAAACACATATTCTTGAATTAAATGAATAATTCACATTTTTGATCTTTTCAGGTTTTGAGTTTTAGAGAATTAGGGCATAACTATTACATCTCAAAGATTACAAGGTAGACACATCTACTCAGTTTCCATTTTTTTCACAAAATATAAACTCTTGAACAAAAGATTCATGTCTAGTTCAATGTTTTAGACATCATGACATTTCCAAGATCCCATCCTTGACTGTATTCCCCTTTAAGTCCTGTGGAAAACATTTAAAAAATATGGGATGAGCATAAAAAGCTCAGTAATGGTTATAACAATACGGAAAGAAAACATTATTCCATATAGTCATAAGAATCAATGAAATCATACTTTACTCATAAAACATAAGCAATTTAACATACCTCAATAAATGATAAGATTTAGGAATAACTCATAGAAATCATAATACGTAAAGGTAACTTGAGGCATTCATAACATTCTTACGTAGTTAGTAACCCTCGTGGTTACGTTTGGAATACCCATCAAAGTATATTCCCCAAATCTCTTTGAGAAACCTTGGCATTTAACTCCTTCACATCACCCAATGATTTGGAGAGCTATCTCGGGCTCAATCTCCCATAGTTTATCACGAAACCACCCGATTTCATAAACATTTCCCAAGAACCATAACATAATCATAACACTTAAAACATGCATAAAATAAACATAAAATTTCCACATTTCAATCACAAGAGATCACATCATGATATTATCGTAAGTAAAAACAACTAGTACAACCATTAAAAATCTATGAGAGGAACATCCCTTTATACATTGATAATATTAAAAAAAGAAATCTAAAAGAGATTTTAGAATCAATGTGTCCCATACCACTTTAAAACTTTTGAAAGGGTTTTGAAACATTCATGTGAATATAAATAAATCCTTAAAACCATTTTCTAAAACATGGACATGGATGATATATGTTTAAAAGAATAAATATTTTAAATCAATTAAAATAATGTTTTAATAAAAGAGTCCTTTTCTATTTTGAACATTTAAATTATAAGCCACATGAATGTAGACCATTTTCAAAACATTTAAATTAATTTAGTATAGACATAATATGGATATGTAAAGTAAAAGGGGCTCTATATAAACTTTATAAAATAATAAAAGTTCATATCATTAAGAAATTTCTCAATGAGAAGAAATTGAGATGTAATCCCAATCAAGGATCATGCCATTAGAGCAAGGATACAGAAATGACATAATTATGTGTGAAAAATATAAATACCCTAAATATAAGTGGATACTTAATGTAAAAAAATCATATTTCATCCACACATATTCATAGCACGACATGATCAAGAAGTATAGGTTTAACCCAAATAATTGGAATTGGGTTGAGAAGTTCCCTTGCAAAAATTCGATAGCCTAACAGCGTCACATCAAATTTTAGAAAAAGAGTTCATGAGGGAGATAAAGGGTATCTCATCACTTGGATATAAAATTTATAGAAATAATGATATATAAGAACATATATCAACATAAGAATATGTAATTTAAAAGACAGAACAAAAAGAATCCTTTTAAAAATAAGAGGGTTAAAGGTTCCCTTACCGACTTGGGTAACTTTCAAAACGTACACCCCATGAAAGAAGTACTATAAAACATTGATTTAAATACCCATAAATGAAAGAATATTACAAAAATAGTTGAATAATGGGACGTACATACACCACTCAAAGGAAATGGTGGAAAACGTAGCATAAATCTCTTGAGAATAAAAGTGAGATGAAAAATCCCCTACGAAAACTCGGCAGCCTAACGACGCAACATAAAACTTATAAAAATGGATTTATGAGATAAGATAGGGTATCTCATAATATGAACAAAAAAATTAAATAATTATGAATGTAAAAGAACATCCCCAAACATAAGAAATATGAGCTCAAAATAAATGACATAAAGGATAGTACTTAAAAATAAAGAGAGAGGGAGGATCCGTTACCTCAAGTCCGACTTGTCTTGTTAATTTCTTTATATTCCTGAATAATAAACTTTGGTAAATTTATAGTTTCTTAAGGAAATAATTTAAAGTATATTATTCAATTAATATCATATATTATCATGTTATAATAATTATTTAATTATGTGAGTTCATATCATACATTTTGTCGATGTTCGGTACATGAGTCAAAAATGATCTTGTTCGAAAAGAATTTTCAATGTAGTTGTAAGTACATCATATCCATAATAGTATTAATGATGTAAATATCATATATATCCTGTATATATTCATTTTATACTTATTCCATAATATTTAGAGTTAAATATAAATGAAATTCACCATTCATGGAGACAATAGGCCGTACGTACACATGAATGCTACTTTCATTGTTGTGGTACATTAATGGAATTAAAACTAGATGATATATATATATATATATATTATAATTACAGTATAATATATATGTTATATGGGTCATATAAGTTCATTAATTACATTCTTTATACATTCCACGTATTTCATGAATGAGTCACATCACTTGAGGAGGCAGTAGTGCACAATTCATCAAATGAAATTATCGCATTTGCACAACATGCAAAGCATAATGGTATGTTTTAAATATAAAATAATGAAGCATAGAGAAGACATAATTATAATATATATCATATATAAAAATAGTTCAATCATAATGGCCACCATGAGATGTGGCAGGAGAATATAGAACAATCATCGTTTCGTGAGGTAGTAATTCGTCATCCACAGAAATAGTATGTTATTTAACCATTAGATGGAGGTTTGTGTACGTGTAGCTCGAATAATTCTCATAAAAACATCCTATTATGTTTAATATACTGGTTTTGTTAAAAAATGAAGGAATAAAAAGAGTTTAGGGGGTTGGATAATCAAAATAAAACAAAAGAACATTAGGGAAGACTTTACCTTTAAATCGGGTAACTCCCCTTGGTTTGAACCAAAACGGTTTCTTGAAGAGCTTTCTGCATAAGGGAAGGAATATATTATTATTAGAGGGATGTGGAGAGATAAAATAATCAGAGTTTAGCCGAGCCAATGGCTTGTGAGGTGTGGGTAAGTAGGTAGAGGTGGGGGAATTTTATAAGAGGGAGGAGGGGCACTCTTGGAATGTAAAGAAATGTTAATTTATATTAAAATGAGTTTCAGATTTTAAAGGTCCCACATTGATATATTTCGAGGATAAGGTGGTAAGGGTTCGAAAAATACTCATCCAATAGGTTTTAGAAAAGTTTATGTCTTATATTTGACATTATATTTTCATTTTATTTAAATCGTTCATTAATGAGATAATCGCTGCATCATCATGGTGTCATAAATTAATTAATTTTTTTAATGTCTCAAAGTTATAAAAAATAAAATTATTTAGGAAATATCTTTAGCTACCCAATGAATATTTATAGTCCAAGATATAATTTACATAGACAAAACTAAAATTGTTTTACTTGGGTGATACATACTTTGGTTATACTTTCCTTTTAAAAACAAAAAATTAAAACGTGTCACTATCACCCCAAAAGTGATTCAATGGGGTCACGATGTCTGGAACAAGGCATCCCATGGTTGGACATGACACAACTAGTAGCATTATGACACATTTTGGGGTCATTTTTTATTATTATAATATTATTTTATTACCCTTAACTACCAGATTACTATTTAATCATGATAATTAATGATAATTACGGTCGTTACTATTCATAATGTCAAAAAAAAAGAGTCTTAATTACCTAATTTGGACCTTAGGATTCCAAATATAGAATTAATTTTATCAAATTCAAAACACATAATTTTTAGAAATGAATTTATAAGTAAATCTCATTGTCAAAACAAAAGACGGGTTTTAAAGAAGTAAAATTAATAAAAAGATTTACTTGTTTTTACATCCAATTTAAAAGTGAAAATACTTCCAATGAATAGAATTGTAGTAAGTTATTAAAAAATAATTAAATTATCCTTTAAAAAAATTAAAATTACATTCTAAATATATAAATAAATTGGATGAAAAGGAAGTTTTGAATTAAAAAGCCGTATTTTTCACTATTCATCAAAAAAAGACATTATCATAAAAATACCAAAAATTAACTCTATGATATATTTGATATTCAAAATTCATAAATGATTTCCATTTTAACAAATTCATAACATATTATATTCATTAATAAATCATATAGTTAATTCCGGCTGTCAAAATAAAAAAGGTGTTTTTAAGAAAAAATATCCGTCAAAAGATTGACACTTGTTTATGTCCATTTTAAAAGTGAAATTAATTCTAATGACCACCATTGAATTAAATGGTAAAAATATATTCTAATTAAACTTTAAAACAATTTAGAATGATAATCTATCCATATAATTAAACTAGAGGAAAAGGCAGTTTTGAAGTAAAATGCAGTATTTTTCACTATTCATTAAAAAAATCAACATTTGTCAGAAATATACCAAAACATTATCCAATGTAAATTTCAATATACCAATTCTAAAGAATAAATTTATTTTGACAAATGGATTTTATAAAATTTTCAAAATTTGGATTTAAAAAAAGGTTCGCCATCAAAAGGCGGTAAAACAATTTTTTAAAAAAATTAGAGTATTAATTCTTAAAATTGGATTCATTTGAATTTTAAGCCTCTAAAATTTATTGGATAAATGTAAAAATATTCAAAAAACATATGTAATCATTTTTTTTTAATTCTATTCATTCCTTCCATCACAACAGCTAGGAATTAACTATTTAAAATTATATTATTATATTATTAGTGTGTAACGTAAGATTTCAAAGAAACTCGTTGTTGTGTATTGGGTACGCCATCGAGCATAGCATTCCCTTTAAAGTAATATTAAAATTTTATTCACAAATATTGAAAAACATGATAATTTAATATTATTTATTTACCTGGGATGTTACATCCTTCCCCCCTTTTGGGAATTGCTTCCTCGCAATTTTAGAATTGGGCTTGGAAACTTCATTGAAAGCCCCACTTCAGAAAAAGAATAAATTTAACTATAACTTTAAATGAAAGAAATAGAAGTACAAAGGTCACCTTATTTAACCCATACTAGGATTCCATGTATGAAAACATGGATATGGATGAAAAAAACAAATAGTCATGTTGTAACAGCCCGAGATTTTATGAAAAATATTCTTTTTAATTTTATTAATGTCTTGTGTTCTACGCTCAACCAAAAGGAGCTTGCACAACACGCATCCTTGACTTGCCTTTCATTACACGCAATCGCAACCTTCCTCGATAGCGTGTTTAGTACGCAATACTAAGTTTCACGAAACAACGATATGCTATTAAAATATTATTAAAACTAGCCGTTATGAATAGTAATAACCACTTTTTAAATTATAGAAATTTTATCTCTCAAAATGGACATCATTTTTGGATTCGGAGTATCGAATTTAGCCTAAGGTGAAATTTTGGTACTTTTCGGATAACTTTCATATTCTGATGAATAGTGAAAATTACAAAATTATAATTAAAAACAACTTTTTTAATCGAAATAATTAATAGTGATAAATCATTAATTTGAGTGGTTTTAAAGTATATTTAGAATATATTTTTACAATTTAATACAATGTTGTTCATTGGATGTAATTTCACATTTAAACCAGACATAATCAAGTTTCAATCTTTTGATAGATATTGTTTCTTAAAAACACGCTATTTGTTTTAACAGCGGGATTTAATTATAAAATTAATTAATGAAATTTCTATGTATTGAATTTGGTAAAATAGACTTCATTTTTGAATTTGGAATATGAAATATATCTTAGGATGAAATTTTGGCATTTTTCTGAAAACTTTCAATTTTTGATGAATAGTGAAACCACTGAGTGGTAGGTTAAAAACTGAATTTTGCATAAAACTTAATTTTACCGCTTCTGTGAATGAAATTTCAAAAATCCGAGAGACACGGTTGATTTCAGTAAGTAAAATGTGGTTCAATGAGATGAAAATAATTTTTGGTGAATAGTAACTTTTTACATTTATTTACCACGGTTAATAGTAAATAGGGTAACTAAGGGTAAATATGATATTACTATTACCCTAACACATGTCCTAATTCTATTGGATAAGTGTAATTCGACCAAAAACAACCTTATGAATATAATATGACCATTTAGGTCCACTTGGATTAGATTATGACATTTAATATTATTTTATTTAATGAATAGTTAAAATAGTTAAAATCAAAGTTTAATAACTTAAACATTTTTAATATGGGGTTATACATAAGATAAATTCGACTATAAATATTCATTAGAAATCTAAAGAGATTTCCTACATAATGATATTTTATTTATAATTTTTAGACCTTAAATAAATTAATTTATTTATGACACAACGATGATGCAGTAATTACCCTTTTAAGGAAATATTAACAAAATTGATGTTATAAATGCTCAAATGAATGTAATTTGAGACTTTTTATGAATTACACTAATTTTATAGGTTACTATGATATATTAGTGTTGATTTAATCAATTTGTTTTGAACATATAATTCTGTTATGAATTTCAAAAAAATCATATATCAAATAGTGTCAAAATTGACACAAAATAGTTTTTAAATCAAATATTATATTATTAATTGTTATTTTATTCCTAAAAATCTAAGGTTCGGCCAAATGACTTAGATAAGGATATATGTATTAATAATATACAATTTGGGGTTCGTTTGGCATGTTATAGTAAGTGTATTAACCATATAGTGAAAGAAAACAAAAAGACACGGTAAAAGTTAAATTATTTAACTTAGAGTTAAATCTAATTGATAAGGTTAAAATAATACCCTAAACTTGTCTAAATCCTATTGTCTGATAGGATTTCGACCCATCCCCACTTTAGCTTCGAAATAAGACCCTTTGGAACCATTATAAACCGATTTTGACATTAATATAAAATAATATTTTGAGGTATTCCTAAGGTGCCCCTCTCCTCCCTTATAAAAGGACACCTCCTCCCCCTCCTCCTCACACCAATTTGAACACTCAAGCTCGGCCAACCCCTGACAAAATCTCTTCTCCACTTTCCTAGAAACATCCTAGAGTTTCTGGGCTTCCTCAAAGACCAATTTTAGTTCCCTAAGAGGAGGTCTCAAAGAGGCGCTTCAAAGAAGAGGTAATTACCGTTACCAATTCTTTCATCTTTATTTCTTCTTCCACTTCTTCTTCTTAGGTTGTTTAATTATGAATTAATAACATCAGTATCACTCATATACTTATATGTTATTATAAGTATGAAACAACCCTATTTCACCATCTATCCATCCTATGGAAAAAGAAATCACCGTGCGTGCGTACGTACGGAATACCGTCTCCACGCCGTGGTGTAATCTATTTTCCACCACCACCTTACATGGATGGGTATAATGGTGTAAAGAATAACTATACATAGTTATTAAAACATCATATTTATTCTGATATATTGTATAATCCACTCCAATTCAATTCAATATTTATGGAAATGATATCATCGCTCGTGCGTACGTACGGACTACCGTCTCCACGGCGCGATGAGATTCATTCTCCATGTTAACCATTTAAGAATGATTATAAAGTATATAAAAGAAATAATAATGAAATATATGACATTATAAAGCTACTGGATTTATGTATATATATATATATGTATGTCATCTACTTACTTCCATTCAAGACAATAAGGAAAGGAAAACAACGTTCATGCGTACGTACGGACTACCGTCTCCATGAACGGTGTTTTTCATTTCATTTATCTATCTATTATATATATATATATACTGAATATATATGATATATAAATCATATTTTATATTCTGGAAGTAATTAAATCATGATATAAGTAATAATAATGTCAAGAACAACAAGTCAAAACACCTACGATAAATGAAACGATTTTACCCAAAACGCTTCTTTAACATGGAATTTACAAAAGAACGGGTAATATAATGTCATAAGTGAACCATATATGATATCATAACAATCAATATGATTTTGTAATAAGTCAATGACATTATTTAAATCATTATACATGAAGTTCGGACACATACGAAGCAAATCGGACCTAAGGTAAGGGAAATATCACAATCTCATTTTTATCCGAGATTGTTTATACTTTGGTATTTACTGGGGTGTATTTTATCATCCACATCCATGTTTCCTCAATATGTAATATTATTTTCATTCACCTACAATTGTTTAAATCCTATTTTACCCTTCGGTGTGTTTTTAGTAAAAGATATGAAAGGAATATTTTGTCGTTTTTTTCATACGAGGTACTTTTTGACTTTTCCGACAAAAGAACGAAGAATGTTTTTTTTAACTTATACGACATGAATGGATTTTTAAAACATTATTTCCAAGAAGCTTCCTTTACAAGTTTTCATGTTTATTTTTAATCAACTTCTTTTAGTATTAAATTGTAAGACATGTTAATAAAGGAAAATGTTTTTGAAGTAGAAAGGATATTTTCCTCAAGAATGGAGTTCAAGTATTTTATCAAAATTATTTTCCATCTAAGATAATAAAAAGGTTCTGTTTTTATCCCTATTATTACATGGATTTGATTATGTTGTGATGGAAATATTTTTATGAATTCATTTATCTTATATGAATTGTTTTATGATGTCATGTTGTTTAAGAATCCCATTTTTATTACATGGGTTACGCTATGATGTATGGTTTATGATTATGTGGCACACATAAGAAAGGATTCATTATAAGATGGGTGGGACCTATATCTCCCTCTAATGCATTGGGTAAAGATTTTATATCTCATGAGATAGACATGGCTGGAATGGAAGGTTATACCGGTTCAGTGAAACAGGACTGAAACGAGGGTTACTCGATTCAGAAAGGGACTTTGTCCACTAAGATAGTCTTGGCAATGAGTCTTGACTAACAAGAAATGATTCTCTATGATTATGTGTGAATGCCACAAAGTTTCATGTTTTAAGTTATGATTATTGTGATTACATTTCACTACCATGATTTATCCCATGTTATGAAATTATGCTCTCTTTTGCAGGTTATGATTTCCAAAATGTTATGTTCTTATGAATACGATGTGATTGATATTTCTTTTGTTTACCCTTACTGAGAATTTGAGCTCACCCTTTTATGTTTTCTTCTCCCCAGGATATAAAGAAAGGTTTTAGGTAAAAAAAAGAAGATCTTTATGGGAGATGTTGAAGATCTTTCACCACGATTATAAGATTTTATTCCAAGTTTCCAAAGACACTAAACTATTACTATCCTTGTGTGTGTGTTTTTGTTATGTACTAAGTATTCCGCAAAAGTAATATAAAGTCCATGTAAGTCAGGCTTCGGGTCTCTACAGTTGGTATCAGAGGAAACGTTTAGTCAACCTTTGGAAACTAGGATGCAGAAACGTTAGTGAGATCCCTAGAGATATTTCTAAGGTATGTCTAGGGATGTCCCTAAGGTTAAGTATACGTATAGGTTATAGTACTAGAACTACGCTAACGATCATAGAATTAAAACTAAGATGTTAAAGGTACTCCCCCTTTATTATGTTGTTTTCCCTAGCATGATTTTTGCCTCTCACACTATTTTTTTGGGTTTTAGACGATGGCTGGAACCCGGAGGAACCGTGTTGATCAATGCAATGGACAATGCAATGATTGTCCTTCTGAACATACAAATGTTATGGGAGATGGAGTGCAAAATCTTATTGCTATACTTACACAAGCTATGAATCATTCTGGACTTCCAAATGAGCAGAGAAGAGAACAATATTCTATTGAGTCCTTCATGAGGCAACGTCCACCTTCTTTTAGTGGGTCTTTTGATCCACTTGTTGCTGAACAATGGATCAGTACCACTGAAAAGATATTTTCAGTTCTTCAATGTTCTGAACATGATAAAGTCATCTTAGCAGTATATCGTTTGGAAGGTGAAGCTGATCAATGGTGGAATCTTATCGAGAATACAAGGCAAAGAGATTAAATTGAGTCCATGGAATGGGATGAGTTCAAGAACTTATTTTTCAATAAGTACTTCCCTCGTATTCTTCGAACAAAGATGGAGAAGGAGTTTCTTGAACTAAAGCAAAAGGATGATGAATCTGTTGGTATATACGAAGCGAATTTTACAAGACTTGAAAGGTATGCATCTGGCATTATCATCCAACCTGAAAGTAAAGTTGATCGATTTTTCAGTGGCTTAAAACCAAGTCTTCGAAGGGCATTATCTATAAGAGACTTCAGTAGCTATGAAGAAATTGTTCGTTGTGCTATAAAGGTAGAAATTGAAGTTTGTGTTACATATCCATCTCATGGTTTTGACAAGAAACGAAAGATGGAGTTCAAGGAGAAATCTCAGAATAATGGTGAAAAGAAGATGAATGTTTCCTTATGCACAAAGTGTGGAAAGAAGCATGGTGGAGATTGTCTTAAAGGGACTAGAAAATGTTTTAAGTGTGGAAAAGAAGGTCATCGAGCAGCTGAGTGTCGAAGTAATGGAAAAAGGGTTTCTAATGATGTGAATAAAGCAAACACTGCAGAGAACGCACCACCAACACTTCAATGCTTCAAGTGCAAGGAAATGGGGCATTATGCTAATAAATGCCCTAATCCAAGGGTTAGTGATGATCAACATGAGCAACCACTGAAGGCAAATGACAAAGGGAAGTCACATGCGATCACTATTGGCAATGTTGAATATGACAACGATGTGGTGGAATGATTAAGTGTTTATGTAATGGGATTCCAAAATAATGTTGTATCATTGAGTATTGCAATATTTATTGATGTGGTATTCAAAGTGATTGAGATATTTTTTGGAAATAAGATGATATGCGAGAAAATGAAATGTTTAATAGTATTCATGAGCTCATGATTGATATAAGGACTAAGTGATATCATGGTTTGAGTATATAGAATTTTGAGGATTTTGGTATGTGGAAAGTGTTAACTTTAAACTGCATTCATGTTTTCACTAAGGTATTCAATAGAATACATGATTAAGGACTTTGAATGTTTGGAATGTGACCAAAAAGACATATCTTATGATATATGGGGATCAACGATGGAATTAAATATCTGGTAATCGTTTTCACTATGTTATGAGAGTGGACTGCAGCATTATGGGTAAGCCTAAAGATTGGAATGGATTATGTTGGAATAAGTTAGTATTGTTTAAGGATAGAAGTTTTTTTTTCTCGATATTATTGATGGGATGTTATAGTAATATAGTTTTAGAAAAAGGACAACCTGCAGGACGGGCGACAGCCCATCGCGTCGGACAAGGATGTGGGAATCGAACCCACAACCGAAGTGCGACTGGCCTTTATCGCCTACCACTGACCTACAGGAAGTCCCTGTTTAGTAGAAACTAGTTTCATTATATTAAGCAGTATGATATATAAAGTATAAGTCCATTTTAGGAACCATATATGATTAATCTCACTATAGATTGACTTATGTATATAAATTTTGCTAACCTTTTGAGAAAGATGGAATGACTCGTCATTCTGTCACATGATCTGCTAACACTTCACGAATAACAAATTCAACTTCATTTATTTAAGAGATGAAGTGGAAATTGTTAAAGGCACGAACAATAGTGAGGTTGTACCAACATAAATTAAGTATTTATTCTAATTCAAATTCTTTAACTTTAGGGAAACGATCTTGAAAACCAAAAATGTTGTCCTAGTGATATTATATCTGATGAATCAGATGGTACCTTAGATCGTCACAAATTTATGGCTTTGTGATTACTGGGTTTTCCATAGCCATGTTCTCTACCACTCTCCATTAGAACATGATGGTTAGATTTCTCTTCCATATCCATATTTTCACCTATGTGGAAACCCAATGATTAGTTTATTTGGGTAATCGTTACGTTTCATACTTTTGTTTTTAAATATTGGTTTTGATATTCCTTTTTACGATGTGGGTTTCTATTAAATAAACTTTCGAATAGTAAACCATTTATAACCCCGACGAATTTCGAGGGCGAAATTCATTTTAAGGGGGGTAGAATGTAACAGCCCGAGATTTTATGAAAAATATTCTTTTTAATTTTATTAATGTCTTGTGTTGTACGCTAAACCAAAAGGAGCTTGCACAACACGCATCCTTGACTTTCCTTGCATTACACGCAATCGCAACCTTCCTCGATAGCGTGTGTAGTACGCAATACTGAGTTTCACGAAACAACGATATGCTATTAAAATATTATTAAAACTAGCCGTTATGAATAGTAATAACCACTTTTTAAATTATAGAAATTTTAGCTCTCAAAATGGACTTCATTTTTGGATTCGGAGTATCGAATTTAGCCTAAGGTGAAATTTTGGTACTTTTCGGATAACTTTCATATTCTGATGAATAGTGAAAATTACTAAATTATAATTAAAAACAACTTTTTTAATCGAAATAATTAATAGTGATAAATCATTAATTTGAGTGTTTTTAAAGTATATTTAGAATATATTTTTAAAATTTAATACAATGTTGTTCATTGGATGTAATTTCACATTTAAACCAGACATAATCAAGTTTCAATCTTTTGATAGATATTGTTTCTTAAAAACACGCTATTTGTTTTAACAGCGGGATTTAATTATAATATTAATTAATGCAATTTCTATGTTATGAATTTGGTAAAATAGACTTCATTTTTGAATTTGGAATATGAAATATAGCTTAGGATGAAATTTTGGCATTTTTCTGAAAACTTTCAATTTTTGATGAATAGTGAAACCACTGAGTGGTAGGTTAAAAACTGAATTTTGCATAAAACTTAATTTTACCGCTTCTGTGAATGAAATTTCAAAAATCCGAGAGACACGGTTGATGTCAGTAAGTAAAATGTGGTTCAATGAGATGAAAATAATTTTTGGTGAATAGTAACTTTTTACTTTTATTTACCACGGTTAATAGTAAATAGGGTAACTAAGGGTAAATATGATATTACTATTACCCTAAAACATGTCATAATTCTATTGGATAAGTGTAATTTCGACCAAAAAAACCTTATGAATATAATATGAACATTTAGGTCCACTTGGATTAGATTATGACATTTAATATTATTTTATTTAATGAATAGTTAAAATTGTTAAAATCAAAGTTTAATAACTTAAACATTTTTTATATGGGGTTATACATAAGATAAATTCGACTATAAATATTCATTAGAAAGCTAAAAAAATTACCTAAATAATTATATTTTATTTATAATTTTTAGACCTTAAATAAATTAATTTATTTATGACACAACGATGATGTAGTAATGACCCTTTTAAGGAAATATTAACATAATTGATGTTATAAATGCTCAAATGAATGTAATTTGATACTTTTTATGAATTCCACTAATTTTCTAGGTTACTATGATATATTAGTGTTGATTTAATCAATTTGGTTCGAACATATAATTCTGTTATGACTTTCAAAAAAATCATATATCAAATTGTGTCAAAATTGACACAAAATAGTTTTTAAATCAAATATTATATTATTAATTGTTATTTTATTCCTAAAAAACTAAGGTTCGGCTAAATGACTTAGATAAGGATATATGTATTAATAATATACAATTTGGGGTTCCTTTGGCATGTTATAGTAAGTGTATTAACCATATAGTGAAAGAAAACAAAAAGACACGGTAAAAGTTAAATTATTTAACTTAGAGTTAAATCTAATTGATAAGGTTAAAATAATACCCTAAACTTGTCTAAATCCTATTTGTTGATAGGATTTAGACCCATCCCCACTTTAGCTTCGAAATAAGACCCTTTGGAACCATTATAAACCGATTTTGACATTAATATAAAATAATATTTTGAGGTATTCCTAAGGTGCCCCTCTCCTCCCTTATAAAAGGACACCTCCTCCCCCTCCTCCTCACACCAATTTGAGCACTCAAGCTCGGCCAACCCCTGCCAAAATCTCTTCTCCACTTCCCTAGCAACATCCTAGAGGTTCCTTTCTTCCTCAAAGACCAATTTTAGTGCCCTAAAAGGAGGTCTCAAAGAGGCGCTTCAAAGAAGAGGTAATTACCGTTACCAATTCTTCCATCTTTATTTCTTCTTCCATTTCTTTTTCTTAGGTTATTTAATTATGAAGTAATAACATCAGTATCACTAATATACTGATATGTTATTATAAGTATGAAACAACCCTATTTCACCATCTATCCATCCTACGGAAAAAGAAATCACCGCGCGTGCGTACGTACGGAATACCGTCTCCACGCCGTGGTGTAATCTATTTTCCACCACCACCTTACATGGATGGGTATAATGGTGTAAAGAATAACTATAAATAGTTATTAAAACATCATATTGATTCTGATATATTTTATAATCCACTCCAATTCAATTCAATATTTATGGAAATGATATCATCGCTCGTGCGTACGTACGGACTACCGTCTCCACGACGCGATGAGATTCATTCTCCATGTTAACCATTTAAGAATGATTATAAAGTATATAAAAGAAATAATAATGAAATATATGACATTATAAAGCTACTAGATTTATGTATATATATATATATATGTATGTCATCTACTTACTTCCATTCAAGACAATAAGGAAAGGAAAACAACGTTCATGCGTACGTACGGACTACCGTCTCCATGAACGGTGTTTTTCATTTCATTTATCTATCTATTATATATATATATATACTGAATATATATGATATATAAATCATATTTTATATTCTGGAAGTATGTAAATCATGATATAAGTAATAATAATGTCAAGAACAACAAGTCAAAACACCTACGATAAATGAAACGATTTTACCCAAAACGCTTCTTTAACATGGAATTTACAAAAGAACGAGTAATATAATGTCATAAGTGAACCATATATGATATCATAACAATGAATATGATTTTTTAATAAGTCAATGACATTATTTAAATCATTATACAGGAGGTTCGGACACATACGAAGCAAATCGGACCTAAGGTAAGGGAAATATCACAATCTCATTTTTATCCGAGATTGTTTATACTTTGGTATTTACTGGGGTGTATTTTATCATCCACATCCATGTTTCCTCAATATGTAATATTATTTTAATTCACCTACAATTGTTTAAATCCTATTTTACCCTTCGGTGTGTTTTTAGTAAAAGATATGAAAGGAATCTTTTGTTGTTTTTTTCATACGAGGTACTTTTTGACTTTTCCGACAAAAGTACGAAGAATGTTTTTTTTAACTTATATGACATGAATGGATTTTTAAAACATTATTTACAAGAAGCTTCCTTTACAAGTTTTCATGTTTATTTTTAATCAACTTCTTTTAGTTTTAAATTGTAAGCCATGTTAAGAAAAGAAATTGTTTTTGAAGTAGAAAGGATATTTTCCTCAAGGAGTTCAAGTATTTTATCAAAATTATTTTCCATCTAAGATAATAAAAAGGTTATGTTTTTATCCCTATTACTACATGGATTTGATTATGTTGTGATGGAAATATTTTTATGAATTCCTTTATCTTATATGAATTGTTTTATGATTTCATGTTGTTTAAGAATCCCATTTTTATTACATGGGTTACGCTATGATGTATGGTTTATGATTATGTGGCACACATAGGAAAGGATTCATTATAAGATGGGTGGGACCTATATATCCCTCCAATGCATTGGGTAAAGCTTTTATATCTCATGAGATAGACATGTCTGGAATGGTAGGTTATACCGGTTCAGTGAAACAGGACTGAAACGAGGGTTACTCGATTCAGAAAGGGACTTTGTCCACTAAGATAGTCTTGGCAATGAGTCTTGACTAACAAGAAATGATTCTCTATGATTATGTTTGAATGCCACAAAGTTTCATGTTTTAAGTTATGATTATTGTGATTACATTTCACTACCATGATTTATCCCATGTTATGAAATTATGCTCTCTTTTGCAGGTTATGATTTCCAAAATGTTATGTTCTTATGAATACGATGTGATTGATATTTCTTTTGTTTACCCTTACTGAGCATTTGAGCTCACCCTTTTATGTTTTATTCTCCCCAGGATATAAAGAAAGGTTTTAGGTAAAAAAAAGAAGATCTTTATGGGAGATGTTGAAGATATTTCACCACGATTAGAAGATTTTATTCCGAGTTTCCAAAGACACTAAACTATTACGATCCTTGTGTGTGTGTTTTTGTTATGTACTAAGTATTCCGCAAAAGTAATGTAAAGTCCATGTAAGTCAGGCTTCGGGTCTCTACACATATTTTGAGGGAGAGTGATAGAAAACATGTTTAGGAGAAAGTTAACCACCAGAAAATCACAAACTTGTGATGGGTTAAATGGTATTTGATTCCCCAGTCAGAAAAATTAATAGACAACATTTTTGTTTTAAATTACTTTTCATTGAGGAATTTATTTATGTGCTTAACTAAAACATAATGAAACATACTTACTTGTCATGTTGACTTTCAACTTTTGCTATATTTCTACACAAACTCATATTTTCTCCAAAAGACGAGTATTTAGGATAACTTGTTCACATTAAGAGAACTATAATCAACTTCTAGAGAATAACCTAATCCAAAAAGAGAAATATATACCTCCTATGTCTTTAGACCAAAACCAAAACCCAAATTGTTAGTACGTGATCAGATAATATCCGAAAAGGATAATCCTTTATAAAAATAAATACTACTCTTAATCTCTAAAATTGGTCAAACATTATCCAAAGTTCAACAAAGAACATTCAATAAACAGCTGCCCATATAATTGTTCATAGATAAACCAAACTATGATTGAAACCCAAATCTACAAAGGATTTAATCACATAGTCTTCCAAGGTAAATCTTAACATTTATCTCCCAATAACATCAGTTACTCTTAAAGTCTCATACTGAAAACTAATTAACCTAATCAAATATCCTCCATGATAGGTTAATAATTTCCATAGATAACCCAAAATTAACTTATTCTATATTCACAAGATCATCTAACTAAAAATAATTAGTCAAACTAACAAGGGACTTCACGTATTCCAGTGGTAGGCGATAAATACCTACCGCACTTTGGTTGTGGGTTCGATTCCCGCAGCTTCGTCTAATGCGACAGGTTGTCACACGGTCTACGTGTTGTCCTTTTTCCAAAACTACATAATTCTTAAAACATTCCCAAAAATAGATAAAATCTTCAAAAATAACCATAACATAATTTAACATCATGTTCATCTCATGCATTCAATATTCCATCATATCATGTAGTAACCCCTAATTACCTCAATAGTAAGGATCATATAAACCCTAATGGTAACCTTTATAATTATTACCTGAACTTCCACATTGATTTGGTTCCCTCATACATGATTCATTAGAGAACTCAACAAGGTTCAAGTGGTTGATCGTGACTCATGATAGTTGGTTTAGAATAACCATGAGATTTCTCATTGAATCCCCAATTTCATCCAGTCTCTTAATCAGAGAACCACCACAGTTTCCTTCAAACACATTGTCACTTTGGTGCCTGCTAGATCCATCCATTTACTAAAACCAAAATGGTCAGTGTGAGTATATCCACAAAATCATCATGTACTAAAGAGGAAGATAAAAACTAAGATATACATATCCATGTTATCTCAAACTCATTCCAACTTTCATAAATAACAATGACACTATCTAATATAACAACCAATGTGATTATACACAACTTGTCACTTATTATTAAACAACAATCTAACCTCTAAAGTTATCTAAATCGACCTATGATACCATCTATAAGGACTCGACCTTTTTATAACACATATTCTTGAATTAAATGAATAATTCACATTGAGGATCTTTTCAGGTTTAGTGTTTTAGAGAATTAGGACATAACTATTACATCTCAAAGATTACAAGGTAGAAACATCTACTTAGTATCCATTTTTTTCAGAAAATATATAATCTTGAACAAAAGAGTCATGTCAAGTTCCATGTTTGAGACATAATGAAATTTCCTTGATCCCATCCTTGACCGTATTCCACATTAAGTCATGTGGAAAACATTTCAAAAACATGGGATGAGCATAAAAAGCTCAGTAAGGGTTATAACAATACGGGTAGAAAAAATTAGTCCATGTATACATAAGAATCAATGAAATCATACATTACTTATAAAACATAAGCACTTTAACATACCTCGTTAAATCATAGATTTAGTAATAACCCATAGAAATCATAAGACGAAAAGGTAACTTGAGGCATTCATAACATTATCACGTAGGGAGTAACCCTCATGGTTACGTTTGGAATACCCATCACAATATATTACCTAAATATATTTTTTGAAAACTTAGTGTTTCGCGTTACCCAATGCATTGGAGAGCTATCTCGGGCTCGCCCTCCCTTAGATTATCACAGAACCACCCGATTTCATAAAAATTTCCCAAGAACCATAACATAATAATAACACTTAAAACATGCATAAAATAAACATAAAATTTCCACATTTCAATCACAAGAGATCACATCATGATATCATCGTAAGTGAAAACATCTTGTAAAATCAATAAAACTCTATGAGAGGAAAATCCCTTTATACATTGAAAATATTAATAGAAGACATTAAAAAGATATTTTAGAATCAAAGTGTCCTATACCACTTCTAAAATTTTGAAAGGGATTTAAAAAATTCATGTCCATATAAATAAATCCATAAAAGAATTTTTTTAAAATATGGACATGGATGATAAATGTTTAAAAGAATAAATATTTTAAAATGATTAAAATAATTTTTTAATAAAAGAGTCCTTTTCTATTTTGAACATTTAATTTCTAAGCCACATGAATGTAGACCATTTTCAAAACATTTCAATGACTTTATTATAGACATAATATGGATATGGAAATTAAAAGGGTCTGTATATACACTTTATAAAAGAATAAAAGTGCATATCATTAAGAAATGTCTTAATGAGAATAAATTGAGATGTAATACCAATCAAGGATCATGCCATTAGAGCAAGGATAAAGAAATGACATAATTATGTGTGAGAATGATAAATATAGTAAATAAAAGTGGATACTCAGTGTAAAACAATCAGATGTCATCCACACATATTCATAGCACGACATGATCAGGAAGTAGAGGTTTAACCCAAAGAATTGGAATTGGGTTAAGAAGTTCCTTTGCAAAAAAATCGATAGCCTAACGGCGTCACATAAAATTTTAGAAAAAGAGTTGATGAGAGAGATAAAGGGTATCTCATCACTTGGAAATAAAATTTATAGAAATAAGGATATATAAGAACATATACCAACATAATAATATTTAATTTAAAAGACAAAACAAAAATAAGTCTTTTAAAAATAGGAGGGTGAATGGTTTCCTTACCGACTTGGGTAACATTAAAAACGTACACCCCATGAAAGAAAGACAATATAAAATTGATTTAAATACCCATAAAAGAATGTATATTACACAAAGAGTAGAATAATGGGAAGTACATACACCACTCAAAGTAAATGGTGTCAAATGTAGAATAAAACTCTCGGGATTAAAAGTGAGATGAAAAATACCTTAAGAAAACTCAGTAGCCTAACGACGCCACTTAAAACATCCAAAAATGGATTTATGAGATCAAACAGGGTCTCTAATAATATGAAAATAAAAAGTAAAGAATGAGTAATGTAACAGAACATCCCCAAACATAATAAATATGAGCTTAAAAGAAATGACATAAAGGAGAGTACTTAAAAAGAAAGAGAGAGGTAGGATCCCTTTCCTCAAGTCCGACTTGTCTTGTTTATTTCTTTATATTCCCGAATAATAAACTTTGGTAAATTTATAGTTTCTTAAGGACATAATTTAAAGTATATTATTAAATTAATATCATATATTATCTTGTTATAATAATTATTTAATTATGTGAGTTCATATCATACGTTTTCTCGATGTTCGGTGCATGAGTAAAAAATGATCTTGTTTGAAAAGCATTGTCAATGTAGTTGTAAGTAAATCATATTAAGAATAGTATTAATGATTTAAAGATCATATATATCCAGTATATATTAGATTTATACTTATTCCATAATATTTGGAGATAAAAAGAAATGAAATACACCGTTCATGGAGACGGTAGCCCGTACGTACGCATGAACTCTACTTTCATTGCTTTGGCACATTAATGGAATTAAAACTAGATGAGAGAGATATATATTTTATTATTGCAGTATAATATATATTTTATATGGGTCACATAAGTTCATTAATTTCATTCTTTATACATTTCATTTATTTCATGAACGAGTCACATCACTTGAGGGGACGGTAGTCCACACTTCCTCAAATGAAATTATCGCATTTGCACAACATGAAAAGTATAATGGTATGTTTGAAATATACAATACAGAAGCATAGAGAGAGCATAAATATAATATATATCATATATAAAAATAGTTCCAACATAATGGCCACTATGAGAGGTGGTAGGAGAAGATAGAACAATCATCGTTTCGTGAGGCAGTAATAAACCATCCACAAATACAGCATGTTCTTTAACCATTAGATGGAGTTTTGTTTAAGTGTAGCTCGAATAATTCTCATAAAAAAAAATCCTAGTTTGTTAAAGATACTGGTTTTTTTACCAAATAAAGCAATAAAAAGAGTTTAGGGGGTTGGAGAAGCAAAATAAAACAAAAGAACATTAGGGAAGACTTTACCTTTAAATCAGGTAACTCCCCTTGGTTTGAACCAAAAGGGTTTCTTGAAGAGATTTCTGCCTATGGGAAGGCTTCTATGATGAAGAGAGGTATGTGGAGATATAAAATAATCAGACTTTGGGCAAGCCAATGGCTTGTGAGGTTTGGGTAAGGAGGTAGAGGTGGGGGCATTTTAAAAGAGGGAGGAGGGGCACTCTAGGAAAGTAAAAAAATGATACTTTATATTAAAATGAGTTTCAGAATTTAAAAGTCCAAATTGATATATTTCGAGGATAAGGTGGTAAGGTTTAGAAATATACTCATAAAATAGGTTTTAGAAAAGTTTATGTCTTAGATTTTACATTATCTTAACATTTTATTTAAATCGTTCATTAATGAGATAATCGTTGCATCATCATGGTATCATAAATAAATTAATTTATTTAATGTCTAAAAATTATAAAAAAACTAATATGATGTAGGAAATATTTTTATATTTCCGATTACTATATATAGTCCAATAGATCATTAAAACAGACAAAAATAATTTTTTTTACTTGGGTGATACATACTTTGGTTATACTTTTCTTTTAAAAACATAAAATTAAACAATGTCACTATCACCACAAATGTGATTCCATGGGGTCCCAAATTTTGGCACAAGGCATACCATGGTTGGACATGACACAACCAGTATAATTAGGACTCATGTTGGGGTCATTTTTTATTACTATGATTTTATTTTATTACCCTTTACCACTCGATTACCAATTAATCGCGATAATTAAAGATAATTTCCGTCGTTACTATTCATAATGTCCAAAAAACAAAAGAGTATTAATTAAAAAATATGGACCTTATGATTCTAAATATGGAACCTATTTTATCAAATTGAAAACACAGAAATTTTAGTAATTAATTTAAAAGTAAATCCCGTTGCCAAAACAAAACACAGGTTTTTAAGAAGTATAATTTATCAAAAGATTGACTGGTTTTTACATCCAATTGAAATGTGAAATTACTTACAATGAACATAATTGTATTAAGTGAAAAAAAAAATTCAATTATACTTTAAAAACAATTAAAATGAAAATATAAATATATAAATAAAATTGGATGAAATGGCAGTTTTGAATTAAAAGGCTGTATTTTTCACTATTCATTAAAAAAAGACATTATCAGAAAAATAACAAAAATTAACCCAAATATATATTTGATATTACAAATTCAGAAATGATTGCAATTTTACCAAATTTAAAACATATAAGTTTCATTAATAAATCATATAGTTAATTCTGACTGTCAAAACAAATTGCGTGTTTTTAAGAAATAATATCTATCAAAAGATTAGCACTTGTTTATGTCCATTTTCAAAGTGAAATTAATTATAATGACCACCATTGAATTAAATGGTTAAAATATATTCTAATTACACTTTAAAACAATAAAAAAATATAATCTATCCATATAATTAAATTATATGAAAATTAGTTTTAAAGTAAAATGCAGTATTTTTCACTATTCATTAAAAAATCAACATTTGTCAGAAATATCACAAAAATTTATCCAATGTAAATTTCAATATCCCAATTATAAAGAATAAGTTTATTTTGAAAAATAAAGATTATAAAACTTTTAAAAGTTGTATTAACAAAAAAATTCACCGTCAAAAGGCGGTAAAACACTATTTTAAAAATATTATAGTATTTATTCTTAAAATTGAATTCATTTGCATTTTAAGCCACTAAAATTTATTGGATAAACATAAAAATATTTAAAAAACATATGTAATCATTTTTTGTTAATTCTGTTCATTCTCGCCATTACAACGGCTAGGCATTTACTATTTAAAATCATATTATCATATTATTAGTGTGCAACGTAAGATTTCAAAGAAACTCGTTGTTGTGTATTGGGCATGCCATCGAGCATAGAATTACATTTAAAGTAATATTAACATTTTATTCACAAATATTGCTAAACATGAGAATGTAATATTATTTATTTACTTGGGATGTTACAGGAAAAGGGACCATATTGATGAAACCTCATTTTTATGCAAGGGAATGATCAAAATGGTAATATAATAGAGTAACCACTACATTTATAAGATATATAAGAAAAGTGTTTCTTGAATTGAAGATAAAAGGAAAATAATTCCCTTACCTTGAGGATTTACCCGTAAAACATGAGGATTGGGACATTGGGGGCCTGTGAACACCATAGGAGGATTCCTTGGGAGGTAAAACCAATATATATTAATTGATTATAGATTTTTATTTATATTAAAAAAATAAATGGATGGGTATTTACAAAAAGAATGCGGGATTTGTTTAATAATTTTCAAATATTGTCCTTGGAGACCAATGTTGTGGAAAATTAAAAAAATGGGATTTCACATGGTAATGGAATTATGGGACACATTTTATGTTATATTAACCCACAGTAAACAGACATAATATTATATTTCTTCTTTATAAGTGGAATATATAGTTCTTAAAAAACATTTAATGTTAATGTTTCCATTTTAGACATTGGAATGTAACTTATTGGTTTGAAATTTTATTTAAATATATTAAACGTACATTATATTAATAAAATAACATAATTTAAGTTGTGTATTGTGGGTAAATAGTTATTTTATTATTATGAAATAAATATGAAGACATTAAACATACCTCAAACCTCAAAATGTATTTTTACTATTAATCAAACTAATAATTATTTTGAAAATTCCATTGAACTCAACATAACCTAAATTTGATATGATTATTTAAAAAATTATTGTTTATTTAATTATAATAATTATATAAATATGGGAATTGTAACTTTTAACAATAAAAATATTTATTTATTAAAATAATAGTGGGTTGAAAATACGTAGAAAATTTTATGACACTTAAACATTTTTAAGAGCATAATAAATATTTTTTTCTAATATTTTAAAATAAGTGTATTTTTATACAATTATATCATTAAAATTAATATTATTCAAAACATCTTAGATAATTAAATATTATTACACCCTTTATGAAATGTTCAATTTCTGTCTAAAAATTTAATTTATCCAATTAATCATACTTAAGAAAATATATTCTTTAAATTGAATCAATGGAGTAACATTGTTATTTATACAATGGAATTGACTGAGTGGTAAATTCTATTAACTTGAAAATCTCATATATAAAACTTCATTCAAGCTTCACTTGTTGAATCTCATCTTGGTATAGTCAAGGGTGAACCCCAGTGATGCTACCTCAAACCAATGTTCTGAAAAAATGGACTTCATATGGAATGACTCTACTAGTTCAGGACACCACTTCTCATTTATGTATTAATGGTACATTTTTATTATCACTTATAAACACTAATTATGACATTAAACACATTACCATGATTATATTTTCCAATGATCATGTTGACCAACATTCATAATTGGCCAAGTGTAAAATAATGGTCAAATCCTGGTGGCAACATTTCCCTTTATATTCACTTCATTATTAAAGAGATATGGTTTTGTTGTGTATAATATAACATAACAAAACATTTCATGAAACAATAGTCAATCAAAAAGTTAGGGTCGTTACATTAATAAAAATAGTCATCATTATTAGACAAAAACTAATACTGATCCAGCAAACTAAACCTTAAATGATTTATTGGATTGAAAATCAATAAGTAATTCTATCAGATTATCCAATGTTTATAATTTGTTTAATTATAATTATATCTATCATAAGGAACCCAAAATGGAATTGTAATTATTCCAATCTAAATGAAGTTGGGAATTCAGTTAATTCATGTATTTCAAGTGTAGGCTATCCAAGGTCATCACAACTTACTTAGTAACATGTCCATTGGAGTTAGTCCTATAAATAGAAATTCATATGAAGATTTAGGAGAATAATGAATTTTAGCTCAATGTATCTAATGTTTTCTCTAACATAAATTGTGTGCATTGTTTTTTGTAATACATTGAAGATGTTATGTTTGAAGGAATCCTTGAATGGATTTTAATTACATTAGAATAATTTTCTTTTATAATTGTTTAATTTGATCTTCATATCAAGGGATTCCTAGGATTGGAAGATGGTGAATCTAATCCATCAGATTCAGGGCTTATGAGGCTAGGAAGATTGGCGCTGATCATTTTATTGATGGAATATAAGGAAATTAGTAAATCACTATTCTAATCATCATATTGAGGAATTTCCTTGTGAATAAAAGAATTTAATGTGGATATAAAATTGTGTATACTCTTAGTTAGGTGTTTCTGACTACATTAACTCTTAATGTTAAAGAGTAAAATATTTTAAAAAAGCTTGTTATTCACTCTTAATTTTTAAATCCATCATATTTATTGTTTTAACGATTTTAAAATTCTGTTCAAAATTGTATTAGAATTTTTTTTTATACTTATCATTTAACAAATCATTTTATAAGTGTGTTTTTGATAGTGATAAAACATACACTAGTATCATAGAATTTTTTTATTTTAATTATAATACTGTAGACATAAAAAAATAATTTTTCTGATCGTTTATTACATAATATGATTTTGTTTTGATTTAATTTTAATTTCAATAAAATATTATTCACACCCTCTTATATCCATCGTGTTAATATTTTGGTCCAATCATCATACCGAGAACCACATAGGTGAATCCAAATGAGGACTATATTTACATATTTATGATTCACTAAATGAATATAACTTCAATTCACATAGTAATTCTTAGCTTAACCGATGAGAAAAAGTCAATAAGAGACCATTAATTGTCAATATTCTAGCTTACCAAATCTAAACGTGTAGACCAAAAATCAGAACAATCGCATGATCTTTCTTAATAATCACATAATTTGAGGAACACAATATTCAGTGATAATTTTTTTGGCCCCCATCTCTCATTTATTTTATTCTTGAAAAAAATTTAACATGATATAAAAATGAGAATTTAGCAACATATAAAACCACTAATTCGTCATCCTCCTAGGCCACCATTACATTGTCCAGTAAATCATTTAACTAAATGTGATAAATCATGATACATTCATCATTATTATAAATCCATAAAAAATTAGATTTTATCATTTTCTATATATATATTAGTGGTCATAAATCATGAAGTGAATTATTAAATAATATATTATTACAATATAATAGTAACCCAAATCCCACCCAAATACTATTAAAATATCAACCAATCATATCCAAAAAATTCTGGGTCAATCATGTCCTAGGAGTAGAGAAAAACAAATATGTAGAATTAAGCATTTTCCTAAATAATGTTTAAATCTCAATCTATATTTATTTTTGGTTATTGGTTTCATTTTAGATTCACTAATTATAATATGTGGATGTAGGGTATTTTTTTGAATTTCATAAAACATTAATGCTAACCTAATTTCAAATTTCAATAAATTTTCAAAAATTATATTATAAAAACTATCAGTATTTTTTTAGGGTTTGAATGATTTAATTTTCATTCTAAAAAAGTTTTGTGGTTGAAATAATGGTCATGGTGGTAACATATTGACAATATTCTGACCCAATATGATTAAGATGAAATAATATAGATATATTGGTATATTAATTTGAAATGAACTCATGTGGATCCTGTAATAAGTGTAATGATTTATTTCATTATTGGGAATAAAAATTAGGATATGATGATGATATATTTGATGGTATTGGTAACTATGATTATTGATCTAATAATGGAAAGGAGAATGATTATAGGGATAATGATTTCATAGATGATGCAAGTGGATGTTGGTGATCAAATATCTAATATTTGGTGGAGTATATCTAGTTATAACAAATTTAAGTTGAAAAGTTATGTTTTAACTCACAATAGATATCATTCATATATTTTTTACAATAATATGAAAATTTATAAAAAAATATTCATTACATTTAATAAAGTGGGAAAATTTCTTTACTATATTAAATGGGTAATTTGAGAGCATTTCTTAAAGGGGAGGTGATATATTCTTTGTAATAATTCCCTATATGTTTTATCAAAACCACATTGGTGATTTTGTATTCATAGTTTCGAATGTTTGATTAAATTAATATATGGAGTATTAAAAGATTAAATTTTATTAAATAAAGAGATAAAAACATGGACCAATTTAATTTTTTAGATTAGATCGAGAGAGATCATTGATGGTAATTATAAAAAATGAATCTATTTATTTAAAGACAATAATATGACTATTAAATATTTGGATAATAAAATTAAGTGTTTTATGGAAGAAAAAATCAATGATTATGGTAGCAGTAGTCCATTAGACTCTTAGTAGAGGGAAAATATAAATTTGGTGGGCCAACTAGTGACAAAACCCTCATTAAAATTCCACCATAAGCCTTATGAGATTCCATATTATTTCAAATATACAATTGATTATATAGTTTAGGTTCTCTATGATTATTTCAATATTTGGAATTGTTTTATTAATTAAAGGTTTTCCATTTCTTAATGCATCTCTCCTTGAGCTCTAATGTGGTTCCCATAATCCTTATTCTTTATAGGAAATCCATTTTTACTACATAGAGTGATATTAAAATAGTTATGTGGAGGGTTAATTGAAATATATAAAAAAATTTAATTATTATATTAGAGAAAAGATATTAATAAAGTGAAAAATATAAAATATAGGAACAATATATTTTTATAGTAGTTTAGATGAAAATGATCCAATATTTAGTTTTATCATATCTCTATTCCTAAGAGAAATGGAACCCATTGAAATCTAATTTTTTTAGGGGATTGAAAACCAAATTAAAATTGCATTTTATTGTAGAGGAAAGACTAGAATAATATATATTTATGTGTGGATTCAAAACCTATTAAAACTGAATTTTTCAACCTAGAGTCACAACCAAAAACATTCCTTTTAAATTTGGGTGGAAAATGCTAAATAAATAGTATTTTCTTTACTCATTAAATATCCAACATACTTTCTACTTGGTTGTATAACCCAATAGTCAAAATCATGAATGAAAAATCGTAAACCAAAAATTAAACAAATAGAAATAGGTAAAAAATATAAAAATAGAAAACCAATATTAAAATGTAAACTCTATGAATGTTGATGTAATCAAGATCACTTTGTGAGTAAAAAAGTGAATATAATTTTTTTTCTAGCAAAAATAATCCATCAACAATGATCTAAAAGGTGTATATATATTCCCATCATATTGTGTACCATACCATTTTATTTCAAGATTCATAGTTCTTGTATTTTTGACAAATTGATTTTTTTTCAAACTATATTTATTTAGCTATTACAGTTCCCCATTCTCAATGAATAAGTCATAGAATATTATTAAAAAATAACAAATAATTTTATAGTTAGTCAAAATATCTCCATTAAATTTATTTTCCCACGAATAATTATTTTTTAATATATAATTACATTAATTAATCTTCAGAATTAATGTGGATATATAAATCCATTAATCACATTGATGCTAGATCATTATTCAATATAAATAATATATTTTTTATAAAAATAGAATATAAATATAAAAATAAATCGAAAATAATAAATATAAATAACAATAAAATTGAAATTTATTGGGGTAAAATATATGTAAATCATTTGTTCTTATGATTCATTTATCACAATTTATGTTTTATTCTAATATTGGTTTCAATGAATTAGTCATTTCCGAATATATGTATCAATATTAATTATAAGGCCCCAGCCTTAAACCTTACTTAATATTGAATTAAAGGAATAATTCACGTTGAGGATCTTTTCAGGTTTAGAGTTTTAGAGAATTAGAGCATAACTATTACATCTCAAAAGATTACAAAGTAGAAACTTTTACTAAGTTTCCATAATAATAAAAAACTCCTAAAAAGAAACATGTCTAGTTCCATGTTTTATATAGCATGACATTCCCTTGATCCCATCCTTGACTTTATTCCACTTTAAGTCCTGTGAAAAACATTTCGAAAAACTTGGGGTGAGCATAAAAAGCTCAGTAAGGGATACACAAAGAATGAAAAATATTAGTTTCTCAAAATCAAGTAAACCATGTATACTCTATCAAAATAATACCTTCACCTTCATGAAGTAGTAAAAACTCTTCACTGAATAAAGTATCATTACTTACCTTTTTGTAACCAAAGTATTACCATAAAACCCATATAAAGAACACATAACATATATAAAGGTAACTTTGGACATAAACATACTTAAGTGGAATAACCATACGGTTGACTTCCACACATATCACTTAATGGAATAGCCATACGGCCAATTTCCATACATACTTAATGGAATAGCCATATGGCCGACTTCCATACCCAATGCATTGGAGGTTATAACGTAACCACCCGTCCTGGTATTCACGGCACCACCCGTCATATGGTTTATAACGTAACCACCCGTTAAAATGTCCATGTACCAGTATAAAATCATAAAACATAAAACCAATATAAAGGAATTATAACATTTCTACATTTCAATCACAATATATCATAAATATATTCACATAATAGAATCCTTTTTCAAAACCATTTTCAATACAAAAATAAAAGAAAAGTAAAACATGGTATTTATTTTTCTTTTAAAAAGAAGGTATGGCTTGTAGAGGAAGCCAAAACTCAAATAACGGTCACGGCGGTGGAGAAGTCGTTTTCGCTGCATACGTATGACAAAAACATTCCCTTTTGTCATTTAGTAAACGCTTCGTATAAAAAAGATTCCTTTTGAATAAACGTAAAAGTCAAAGGGGTTTATACACCGTATAAAAGAAAGTTGTGTATAAAACGAAATATGCCTCAATAAAAGGAGATTGAGACGAAGTCCCTTACAAAGATAATTTTTAAAATAAAATAGATATATTATGTGTATTCACTATAGGTACACATAAAGAAAGTAAAAATACAAAATAAGACATAATAATATCATGACATAATTTGAAAGTAGGAGATTAACCCAAAGAACGGAAGTTGGGTTAAGAAGTTCCCTTACCTCGGGTCCGACTTGACTCGATCGTTCTTTAACGTCCTGAATAATAAACTTGAGTTAATTTATACTTGATTTAGAACCTTTTTAAAGTTCATTATTCTTTTTATATCACTTATTTCCATGTTATTAACATTATGTAACCATTTAAGTTAATAATGTTTGTTTTCTCAATATTTGGTTCTTAAGTCGAAAGTGGACTTCTTACAATTACATGTTGTTCGTGTGGTCAAAGGTTATTTATATCCAGAATGACATTACTAATTTGGATATCATATATATCATATATATCCAGCATATACATGTATTTATAATATTACATAATCATTTAGAGGTATGAAATGAAATGCACCGTTCATGGAGACGGTAAGCCGTACGTACACATGAACGCTACTTTCATTTCTTTTTCATATTAATGGAATTAAAACTAAATTAGAGGTATGTATATTTTAATTCCAGAATTATATTCATCATTTAGATATATCATTAATTATATATATCCATTATATACATGTACTTTTAATAGTACATTACATTTGGGGATAAGAAATGAAATGCACCGTTCATGGAGACGGTGAGCCATACGTACGCATGAACGCTACTTTCATTTCTATCTCATAATTTAATGGAATGAAATAATAATGATATAGAGGTATATTATAATTCCAGTATAACATCATATATAATAACTTTAAATCCATCCTTTACACGTCCCACATATGGCATTAACGAATCACATCACTTTGAGGGGGCGGTAGTCCGCACTTCCTTAAATGAAGATATCGTGTTTACCCATAATGGAAACCATAAAGGTATGCCAAAAATGAAAAATACAGAAGCCTAAAGAAAACATAAACATATCATATATCATATATAAAAATAGTGACATCATAATGGCCACCTTTGAAGGTGTTAAATGAGTATTGAACAATCATCGTTTCGGGAGGCAGAATTTCGCCATCCACGGAAACCGTATGTTCTTTAACCATTTGATGTAGTTGTGTGATAGTGTAGCTCGAATAAATCTTATAACAACATCCTAGTATATTTAAGATACTGGTGTTGTTACAAAAGAAGTAAATAAAAAGAGTTTAGAGGGTTGGAGAAGCAAAATAAAACAAATGAACAAGAGAGAATGAATTACATTTAAAAGTGTAACTCCCTTTTGATTTGAGCCTAAAGGCTTCCTTTGAAAGGATTCTGCCCAAAGGGAATCCTCTAGGATGAGGAGAGGGATGTGGAGAGAGTAAATGGGCAGGGTTTGGCCGAGCCAAAGGCTTTAGGATTGTGTGAAATGAGGTAGAGGTGGGGGCCTTTTATAAGAGGAGAGGAGGGGCACTTTTGGAAAGTAAAGAGATATTACTTTATTTGAAAATGTGTTTCGGTTTTAAAAAGTCCCACATTGAAATAATTCGTGGATAAGGTGATAATTCTTCGAAATCCACTCATCCAATAAGTTTTGGACATGTGTAGTTCATATATTTTACATTATCTTTCCATTTTATTTAAATCGTCAAATAATGATGTCATCGCTGCATCATTATTATGTCATATATAATTTAATTTATTTAATGTCTAAAAATCATAAAACAAATACTATGATGTAGGAAATCTTTTTATATTTCCAATTACTATTTATAATCAAAAATCTGATCTTTATAACCCCATGTAAAATTTTTTTTCGTAAAACATATTATATTTGTGTCATTTTTATTTTACATTAAATAAAAAGTTATTTATGTCATTTCCCAACCAAAATGTCTCCATGGGGTCCCCGAGTTGACCCATGGCTTTTCTTGGTCGGACATGACACAACCAATAAGGTTGGGACATGTTTCTAGTTCATTTCATATTATTAAAGCATTATTTATACCTTAAACTACACTAATTACCTCTAATCGCGATTAATGAAAAAATATTACTATTCACCAAAAAATTATTTTAATCTCATTGAACCACATTTTACTTCTTAATGACAACCATGTATGTCAGATTTTCAAAATTCAATACACATTAGTGGTAAACTTTCATTTAACTGAAAAATCAGTTTGCTTGATTACCACTTAGTGGTTTCACTATTCATCAAAAATTGAAGTTTTTCAGAAAGTTACCAAAAATTCACCCTAAGCTATATTTGATATTCCGAAGTCAAAAATGAAGTCCATTTTAAAAAATTCAAAACATATAAGTCAAATTAATTAATTTAATAATTAATTCCTGCTGTCATGACAAATAGCGTGTTTTTGTGAAACAATAAGTATCAAAAGATTGACACCAGTTTAAGTCCAATTTCAAAGTGAAATTGATTCCAATGACCACCATTGGATTAACTGGTAAAAATATTTTATAATTTCACTTTAAAACCAATTAAAATAATAATCTAATCATATAAATAAATCAGATTAAAAAGAGGTTTTGAATTAAAATACAACATTTTACACTATTCATAAAAAAATGAACTTTAACAGAAAGGTACCAAAAATTTACACAAAGTAAATTTTGATGTCCCGATTCTAAAGAAGAGTTATATTTTGTCCAAAATAAAGTATAAGAGTGATCAAAACTATATTTAATGACGGTTCACCATTAAAAGGTGATAAGTGAACCTTTAGTGAATATTAGAGTATATATGCCCTAAAATTGAACTCTTTCCGTATTTTAAGCCTTTACCTTTTATTGGGTAAATGTATAAACATTTAAAAACATATCTAATCATATTTTAGTTATTTCTATCCATTCCCGCCAGTACAACGGCTACTTGTTAACTAACATTTAAAATAATATTATTTTATTACTAGTGTGCTACGTAAGTTTCAAAGAAACTCATCGTTGCGTATCGGGTACGCTATCGAACATAGCAACCCCTTTAAAATAAAATTAATATTTAATTCGTAAATATTAATAAATATGAAAATTCTTTATTCTTTATTTACCTGGGATGTTACATCCTTCCCCCCTTTTGGGAATTGCGTCCTCGCAATTTTATTCACTTATCAAAATAAGTGGGGGTATTTATCCCTCATAGCATTTTCAGATTCCCAGGTTGTCTCTTCAATCACATGGTTTTTTCACAAAACCTTTACCTGATGAATCACCTTATTCTGTAACACTTGCTCCCTGTGGTCAAGAATCTGGACCGGTTGTTCCTCATAAGATAGGTTCTTTTCCAGCTGAACTACCTCTGGACTCAAAACATGAGATGGATCTGGCATATACTTTCTCAACATTGAAACATGAAAAACATTGTGTACCTGAGATAAACTAGGAGGTAAAGCCACTCGGTATGCAACTGATCCAACTCTCTCCAGAATTTCTTATGGTCCAATGAACCTTGGACTCAGCTTTCCTTTCTTACCAAATCTCATCACACTTTTCCAAGGAGAAACCTTGAGAAAAACATGATCACATACCTCGAAAGATAGATCCTTCCTCCGGTTATCCGCATAACTCTTCTGCCTGATCTGAGCTGTTCTCATGTCCTTCTGAATCAACTGAACTTTTTTCTGCCATCTCTTCTACCAATTCTGGTCCAATCAGCTTCCTTTCACCCACTTCATTCCAAAATGCTGGAGTTCGACACCGCTTCCCATATAATGCCTCAAATGGTGCCATCTGTATACTGGAATGAAAACTATTATTATAAGAAAACTCAACAAAAGAAAGTTGTTGGTCCCAACTTCCCTAATAATCCATCGAACAAGCTCGTAGCATATCCTCCAAGGTCTGAATTGTTCGTTCTGACTGCCCGTCTGATTGAGGATGAAAAGCTGTACTAAAATTTAATTCAGTACCCAACGACTTCTGAAGGCCTTTCCAAAAGTTAGGTGTGAACCTGGGATCATGACCAGATACAATGGAGAGAGGAACTCCGTGTAACCTGACTATCTCTTTAAGATACAAACGGGAAAGTTTATCAAGAGAGAAAGTATCTCGTATAGAAATGAAATGAGAAGATTTGGTCAAGCGATCAACAATAACCCAGATTGCATTATTACCTAGAGATGTCCTCGGTAATCCCACAACAAAGTCCATGGATATGTTTTCCCATTTCCACTCTGGCACTGGTAAAGGCTGAAACATCCCTTTCGGTAACTGCCACTCTGCTTTAACTTGTTGACATGTTAAACACATCACAGTAAAATCAGCAATATCTCTTTTCATTTCATCCCACCAGTAATACTCCCGTAGATCTCTGTATATCTTAGTACTGCCAGGATAAACTAAAAACGGAGAACTATGAGCCTCACATAACAACTCATTCTTCAACTGTGAATCACAAGGCACACATAATCTCTTCCCAAACCTCAAAACACAAACACAAACTTATCCAAGAACTCATGGAAAATTTTATTCATAAGGTCCATGAATACAGTAGGTGCATTGGTTAACCCAAAAGGCATAACTACAAATTCATAATGGCCATATCTAGTACGGAACGCAGTCTTCGGAACGTCTGCTTATTTTACTTTCAACTGATGGTACCCCGACCTCAAGTCAATTTTCGAAAAATACTGAGCTCCCTGGAGCTGATACCACTTCATTCGATGGCCCAACATCTGCTGAAGTTGTTGCAAATGATTTTACCACCCCTTTCTTCTTGTAGTCTAGCTGAATTCCCCCAGTTGAGTTCTTCGTTGGACACTCGTTTGCATAATGACCCATTTCATTACACTTAAAACAACTTATCGTTGGCTTTTCATTTCCTGCTTGATCATCTTCCTTACAGTTACGAGCAATATGACCAGACTTACCACACCGAAAGCACTTACCAGACTTGGATAAACATTCTCCAGGATGAATTTTACCACACTTCTCACAGGATGGATATTTGGTTTTCTTACCTCCTTGCTTCTTTGATGAATTCTTCCCCTTTTCCTGCCAACTAGACCTCTTATTCTGTTGTTTGTCATAGAACACATGATCATCGGCAAACTCCATTTCTACCTTCTCAGCACATCGAACAAGCTTTTCATAACTTTTAAACTCACAAGAAGCTAATGCCCTTCGATATTTTGGCTTTAATCCTGAGTAAAAACGATTGATTTTACTATCAAGGTCCCGGATAAAATTTGGAGCATACCTTGCCAATCGAGTGAACCTTTCCTCATAGGCAGCCACTGAGTCTTCCTCTTGCCTCAATTCCAAGAATTGCTTTTCCATCCTAAGTCGAACAGCCTTAGGAAAATACTTCTCAAGAAACATACCTTTGAATTCATCCCAGTCAAGAGCATCAATCTCATCGGCATCCCGGATATTCTTAACCATAAACCACCACTGATCTGCTTCACCCTCCAAACGGTAAATAGCAAGACTAACCTTTTGATTGTCTGAACACCCCATGACATCAAAAATCTTCTCCAGTGCTTTAATCCACCCTTCAGCTAGCACAGGGTCAGATGATCCTCTGAATGATGGGGGATGTTGCCTCATGAAATGTTCCACCACTGACATGTTCCTCTGCGGTTGATCTGGCTGATCTCGTGCATGGATACCACCACCATTTATAGCTTGAGTCAACTGTGCCATCACTGCAACAAACTGTTCAGTTCCGATTCCGACCATCTCAGGTTGCTGATTTGGAAGGTTATCTTCCTCCTGATGTCATCCCAACATAGCTGCTTTGTTTCCTCTGCGGAAAACCGTTCTGAACACAGAAATATCTTAGGCGAAGCAACATGGTAATCCATAAATGCTATATCATTTCAATCATATTATAATTTAACACTTTTCTAACTCCTAAAGTTGTCTAAACCGTCCTTTGATACCAACTATAAGGCCCCAGCCTTAAACCTTACTTAATATTGAATTAAAGGAATAATTCACGTTGAGGATCTTTTCAGGTTTAGAGTTTTAGAGAATTAGAGCATAACTATTACATCTCAAAAGATTACAAAGTAGACACTTTTACTAAGTTTCCATAATAAAAAAAACTCCTAAAAAGAAACATGTCTAGTTCCATGTTTTATATAGCGTGACATTCCCTTGATCCCATCCTTGACCTTATTCCACTTTAAGTCATGTGAAAAACATTTCGAAAAACTTGGGGTGAGCATAAAAAGCTCAGTAAGGGATACATAAAGAATGAAAACTGTTAGTTTCTCAAAATCAAGTAAACCATGTATACTCTATCAAAATAATACCTTCACCTTCATGAAGTAGTAAAAACTCTTCACTGAATAAAGTATCATTACTTGCCTTTTTGTAACCAAAGTATTACCATAAAACCCATATAAAGAACACATAACATATATAAAGGTAACTTGGGACATAAACATACTTAAGTGGAATAACCATACGGTTGACTTCTACACATATCACTTAATGGAATAGCCATACGGCCAATTTCCATACATACTTAATGGAATAGTCATACGGACGACTTCCATACCCAATGCATTGGAGGTTATAACGTAACCACCCGTCCTGGTATTCACGGCACCACCCGTCATATGGTTTATAACGTAACCACCCGTTAAAATGTCCAAGTACCAGTATAAAATCATAAAACATAAAACCAATATAAAGGAATGATAACATTTCCACATTTCAATCACAATATATCATAAATATATTGACATAATAGAATCCTTTTTCAAAACCATTTTCAATACAAAAATAAAAGAAAAGTAAAACATGGTATTTATTTTTCTTTTAAAAAGAAGGTATGGCTTGTAGAGGAAGCCAAAACTCAAATAACGGTCACGACGGTGGAGAAGTCATTGTCGCTGCATACGTATGACAAAAACATTCCCTTTTGTCGTTTAGTAAAAGCTTCATATAAAAAAGATTCCTTTTGAATAAACGTAAAAGTCAAAGGGGTTTATACACCGTATAAAAGAAAGTTGTGTATAAAAAGAAATATGCCTCAATAAAAGGAGATTGAGACGAAGTCCCTTACAAAGATCATTTTTAAAATAAAATAGATATATTATGTGTATTCACTATAGGTACACATAAAGAAAGTAAAAATACAAAATAAGACATAATAATATCATGACATAATTTGAAAGTAGGAGATTAACCCAAAGAATGGAAGTTGGGTTAAGAAGTTCCCTTACCTCGGGTCCGACTTGACTCGATCGTTCTTTAACATCCTGAATAATAAACTTGAGTTAATTTATACTTGATTTATAACCTTTTTAAAGTTCATTATTCCTTTTATATCACTTATTTCCATGTTATAAACATTATGTAACCATTTAAGTTAAAAATGTTTGTTTTCTCAATATTTGGTTCTTAAGTCGAAAGTGGACTTCTTACAATTACATGTTGTTCGTGTGGTCAAAGGTTATTTATATCCAGAATGACATTACTAATTTGGATATCATATATATCATATATATCCAGCATATACATGTATTTATAATATTACATAATCATTTAGAGGTAAGAAATGAAATGCACCGTTCATGGAGACGGTAAGCCGTACGTACGCATGAACGCTACTTTCATTTCTTTGTCATATTAATGGAATTAAAACTAAATGAGAGGTATGTATATTTTAATTCCAGAATTATATTCATCATTTAGATATATCATTAATTATATATATACATTATATACATGTACTTTTAATAGTACATTACATTTGGGGATAAGAAATGAAATGCACCGTTCATGGAGACGGTAAGCCGTACGTACGCATGAACGCTACTTTCATTTATATCTCATAATTTAATAGAAATAAATAATAATGATATAGAGGTATATTATAATTCCAGTATAACATCATATATAATAACTTTAAATCCATCCTTTACACGTCCCACATATGGCATTAACGAATCACATCACTTTGAGGGGCGGTAGTCCGCACTTCCTTAAATGAAGATATCGTGTTTACCCATAATGGAAACCATAAAGGTATGCCAAAAATGAAAAATACAGAAGTTTAAAGAAAACATAAACATATTATATATCATATATAAAAATAGTGACATCATAATGGCCACCTTTGAAGGTGTTAAATGAGTATTGAACAATCATCGTTTCGGGAGGCAGAATTTTGCCATCCACGGAAACCGTATGTTCTTTAACCATTTGATGTAGTTGTGTGAGAGTGTAGCTTGAATAAATCTTATAAAAACATCCTAGTATATTGAAGATACTGTTGTTGTTACAAAAGAAGTAAATAAAAAGAGTTTAGAGGTTTGGAGAAGCAAAATAAAACAAATGAACAAGAGAGAATGAATTACCTTTAAAAGTGTAACTCCCTTTTGATTTGAGCCTAAAGGCTTCCTTTGAAAGGATTCTGCCCAAAGGGAATCCTCTAGGATGAGGAGAGGGATGTGGAGAGAGTAAATGGGCAGGTTTTGGCCGAGTCAAAGGCTTTAGGATTGTGTGAAATGCGGTAGAGGTGGGGGCCTTTTCTAAGAGGAGAGGAGGGGCACTTTTGGAAAGTAAAGAGATATTACTTTATTTGAAAATGTGTATCGGTTTTAAAAATTCCCACATTGAAATAATTCGTGGATAAGGTGATAAGGCTTCGAAATCCACTCATCCATTAAGTTTTGGACATGTGTAGTTCATATATTTTACATTATCTTTCCATTTTATTTAAATCGTCAAATAATGATGTCATCGCTGCATCATTATTATGTCATAACTAATTTAATTTATTTAATGTCTAAAAATCATAAAACAAATACTATGATGTAGGAAATCTTTTTAGCTTTCCAATTACTATTTATAATAAAAAATCTGATCTTTATAACCCCATGTAAAAATTGTTTTCGTAAAACATATTATGTTTGTGTCATTTTTACTTTTACATTAAATAAAAAGTTATTTATGTCATTTCCCAACCAAAATGTCTCCATGGGGTCCCCAAGTTGACCCATGGCTTGTCTTGGTCGGACATGACACAACCAATAAGGTTGGGACATGTGTCTAGGTCATTTCATATTATTAAAGCATTATTTATACCTTAAACTACACTAATTACCTCTAATCGCGATTAATGAAAAAAATTACTATTCACCAAAAAATTATTTTAATCTCATTGAACCACATTTTACTTCTTAATGACAACCATGTATGTCGGATTTTCAAAATTAAATACACATTAGTGGTAAACTTTCAATTAACTGAAAAATCAGTTTGCTTGATTACCACTTAGTGATTTCACTATTCATCAAAAATTGAAGTTTTCCAGAAAATTACCAAAAATTCACCCTAAGCTATATTTGATATTCCGAATTCAAAAATGAAGTCCATTTTACAAAATTCAAAACATATAAGTCAAATTAATTAATTTAATAATTAATTCCCGCTGTCATGACAAATAGCGTGTTTTTGTGAAACAATAAGTATCAAAAGATTGACACGAGTTTAAGTCCAATTTCAAAGTGAAATTGATTCCAATGACCACCATTGGATTAACTGGTAAAAATATTTTATAATTTCACTTTAAAACCAATTAAAATAATAATTTAATCATATAAATAAATCAGATTAAAAAGAGGTTTTGAATTAAAATACAACATTTTACACTATTCATAAAAAAAATGAACTTTAACAGAAAGGTACCAAAAATTTACACAAAGTAAATTTTGATGTCCCGATTCTAAAGAAGAGTTATATTTGGTCCAAAATAAAGTATAAGAGTGATCAAAACTATATTTAATGACGGTTCACCATTAAAAGGTGATAAGTTAACCTTTAGTGAAAATTAGAGTATATATGCCCTAAAATTGAACTCTTTCCGTATTTTAAGCCTTTATCATTTATTGGGTAAATGTATAAACATTTAAAAACATATCTAATAATATTTTAGTTATTTCTATCCATTCCCGCCAGTACAACGGCTACTTGTTAACTAACATTTAAAATAATATTATTTTATTACTAGTGTGCTACGTAAGTTTCAAAGAAACTCATCGTTGCGTATCGGGTACGCTATCGAACATAGCAACCCCTTTAAAATAAAATTAATATTTAATTCGTAAATATTAATAAATATGAAAATTCTTTATTCTTTATTTACTTGGGATGTTACATTAATTGTGTATGATTATTTTTATTATTCTGAGTACGGTTCATTTTACTTGTGATTATGTTTCATTTGATTAATGTAGGATTCATTTTTAGTATGTATGTTTAATTTCCTTCATTCCATTAGAATTAGTATGAGTTATTAACGTATAATATTTTTTAATCTAGTATGCATATGTTTCGTTAAATTATTCATATATATTGATATTTAATTTTTAAAATTATTGAAAGGTTAGAACATAAAAAATATTTTATATAATTAACAGAATAACAGAAAAGTAATTATTAAACATTGAATAAACAAATTAAATATAATTATTTTCTTTTACATGTTATGTAAGATTCAATTTAAGAGACAAATCCATTATTAGAAATCATGTCATAAGGTGTAAAAAGTTCTAAAATACTCCCATTTTTATAAATAAAAGTTATTTTGTTAAAATATATTAAATTTTAAAACTCCCATTATGTTCGGAAATGAAAACCCTAGAGTAAATTTAATGTGTTCAATTTGATTCAAAAATTAAATAACAAATGTCAGTATTAAGAAATAGATTCAAATATTCTTTTAATTTAAATTGATAATAGGTTTAAGAAAAAATAACACCCCAATTTATGTATCCTTAGAATTAATACAAAAAATAATTAAATAATGTAATGATATATATAATAAAATTAGTAAGTTTCCACTATAATTTCATCTTTTATTTCATTATGGAAAACAACATAAAAGGATGATATATTACTTTTATGATTATAATAAGAAGATTTCAAAAACAGTTGTAAAAAATAATGGTAACTGTTCTTGAAAATACATTAAAATATATAATGAATCATGAAAACATGTCAGGATATTGAAAATAATTATATATTAACCAATAATTAAGAATAATTCAAAAAAACATTTAATAAAACAGACTACACATGCTCAATGTTCATGTATAAATACATTATTCACATGTGAAACAACAATGATAAAAAACACATACTATCCTTGAATAAATAATAATAATTCATATTTCCATCCTTAATAGTTTAAAATTAATAATCTCAAACTTAGCTATATAGAATGGTTTGCTAAAAATTACTACTAATCAATCACTAGAAGAGATAAATTCTATATAGATCTCTCATTTTAGTATATGTTATTTAATAAAATTATATCTAACAACTATATTTTTACATCAATAATGATATAAAAGGTTCTTAGGAATAGTAATAGTTTAACAACTTCAATATTGTGAATTATATTTCAAAAAATATATATTATCATTTTTTTTATTACACACAACACCAAAGTTAGCTTGTGTTATATAAAAAATGAGGATTAAGGGAAACAAGCGCGATGGCTCTCGGTGATGGAGATGGATATCGGAGACGAATCATGGCGAAGAACCCTAGTTCATGAGCGCGGATGAATTCCACCCCTTCCTGGAGGTGGACGGGGGGGGTTCTGCTTCCACGACCTCTGAATCCATGGCCGGTGTTTGTACCTTTCTATAACCCTATATTTCTACCTAAATTTCCTTCTGTTTTTTTGAGCCCGAAGGTTCCAGATATGTATCTCAGGGACCCCCAACTCTCGATTTCACTTCTGGAGTTCTCCAAGGCATTGAATATTCTGAACGCGGAGATGGTGGCTCGATTCAATCAATGAAGGCCTTCACTTGATGATTTTGAAAGATTCGTGTTCAGTAAATGGGACCTGTAGGTTCTCGTGGTGGTGGGCTTTCTTGACAAGCATCATCTGATGATACGATTATCCTCGGAGGAAGATTTAGTGTGCGCTTGGTCTAGATCTCCTCTATGATGTAGGGGATGTCGATTCTTTCTCTTACGACGGACTTTTGATCTTTGCAAGAATCGAGATTCACCCTGGGTGGCAACCTGGGTAAGTCTTCCCCATCATACTTTGTCATTCCAGAATCCATCTATAATTTGTAAGATAGGGAATATGGTCATGCCTTTTCTCTACTCTGATGATAGCACCTCATCTGTATGTCATCCTGTCAACCTGCGGCTCTGTGTGGAGGTGGATGATTCGAAGCCTCTAGTTGAATGGATTTGGATCACGATTGGTGAGGAATTACAATGGAAGAAGGAAGTGGTCCTTGAATCTTGGGTTGATTATTGTCTGAGGTGCCATTGTCTTGGTCATCGGGAAGATCACTGTCACAGTGGAGCTACTTCAGGTCTGGCTAAGTTTAGTGGTAAGGATATTGTCCTGGGGCAGAAGATTGGTGGTGTTTCTAAGGCTGGCAATGGCATGGGTAGATCGGCCTTTGGGAACCCAACCGTTGCGACAATGCTTGATAGGCTGAAGCAGGACCTTAGGTATGGTGTGTGTCATGCGAATGTGGATGTTGATATTCCGAGATGTGGTGCTGGGCATGATGTTGTAGTGGATCAAGGTGGTTGTGTTGCCAGAGCTAGACATGAGGATAGTGGAATTAAGTGGTGTGTTGTTAGTGCTGTTGAAGACACTCCTAGTCAAAAGGATGATGGGAGGCTGCTGAATTCGGATGGTTGGAAGCATATCAAAGTTGCATCTCCTCCTGGTAAGGGGTCCAAGATGCAGATGCAACCTGATGTCTCTAGACATTCTATTGAGACATGAATTCAGTTTCAAGAATTGGCGACTGAAGAGGTTTCTAATGTGGTGTTAGGTTCCGCAATGAAAGAAGGTAACTCTTTACACCTTATTTCAGTTGATGCAGCGAAGGAAATGAATGTTGGACATGAAATTGAGGCACAACCACATTTATTGGCTTTGATTGACTGTAACAGCAAGTATGCACATGCCCGGGTGGTTTTTTGATGGTTCCCATGATGTCCTGGATGGAAATTGGTGGGATGTATCAGATAGTGATAAAGAAAATGTGATGGTTAGGCCTTCTTATAGTGAGGTTCTAAAGGATGGGAAGGGGAATTCTAGAAATGAGGTTTCTGTCACGACAATCTGAAGGCCGAGGAAAGACTACTCGGATATGCCTAAGCCACTTTCTACTCGGTCCTGATTCAAGAAATCTTCACAAGAGATGATCTCATTGGATAAATTTATCCTCAAAAGGAAGTACACCAAAATCCTTAAACACTATGTAAGCTCGAATGGGAGTCGGCCAATGAAGAGAAATTCTGTCATGGGGGTGGTAATGGGTACGGTATGTATGACATGTAATCGGGTTTTTTCCTTGCGGTGCGTGCTTTCTGAAATTTTCTTTTACATTAATAAATAGTCAGGGGTCCACCTCTGACTGACTTTTCTGGTTTAAAAAACTAGTTTTTCTAGTGTAATAGGAGAAACTAATTTTATATTGTGCAATATGCAACAATGAATTTAAATGAAATGTGACATAATATTAATGTTTTTTAATATTAGAGTAATCAAGAAGCCATTAAAATGTCTGGTATAAATACGATTAACGAAAATATGAAAATATATTTATTAAAAATTTATATATAATTAATCATTTGATGACCTAATAATTATTAGTGAAAATAAAAATAAATTCAGAAAAAAATTAAATCTTTTTATGAAAAACAAATTTTAAGTACACAAATGAAATTTCCCTCAATTAATTAAATAGATAACAATTGGGGTATTATATTAATCAAATTTATATATGATTTATTCAATAAAATTTCTAAGATTCATATTATGTGTTTTATAGAATAACGATAACAATAAATATAATGTTATAATAGAAAGTTGTATTTTTATGAAAGCTATATTTTCATATATTGCGTAATAATTTTAAAATTAATTTTTAAAATATTTATAAAAATAATTTTAAAGAATTAACTTCATTTTTTAAATAATAATTTCAAAATTATCTTGTAGTTTTTTTATAATTCATTTAAACGATAATTATTTTAGTCGGTAGTGAAGATACTTTTTTTAGTAAAATAATTCCTTTTAATTCAATAAATTGAAAAGATTAATTTTATTTTAATGTGGTTTTAAAAAAAAATCATCTCAATTATATATATATATATATATATATATATTATCTTCATTTATCTCATTGGAATCAATTTCAATGTTAATTTATATATGAAAACGTTTTAATCTTTTGAATGTTTTCTCTTTGGATGACCATTTTTTTGTTGCGTATGCGATATTAATTTTAAATTAAAATTTTCCACTTCTATGAGTGGAATTATGAAAAATTGAATAAATATTTTTATTAGTATGAATTTATAATTTATAATATAGTAAAATAATTTTTTACCACTACTAATAGTAAAATATGTAAAACATAATTACCATGGTTAAGGATAAAATGGGTTTAATAAGTGGATAAAATAAAAATATAAGTGGTAAAGTGACCTAGAAACATTTCCAATGCCATATTTATATCCATATTTCATCCTTATAACCTTTAGTTTTTATATAATGGCCCTTTTAAAATCATTATTTCATCTGAAAAATAATGGGTACAACATTGTCTTTTAAATAATTAGAATTATGCCCTTCACCTTACTTATAAAAGGCCACCCACTATCCCCACTCATCACACTTCCAAAACCCATTGATTTTGAAAATTCCTACGCAAATAAATTCCCTAATTCAGTATACTTATTTTATAACCCATATATTGGTCAGATATCTAATATAGGAAGGATTTAGTTTAAACCTAAAATGGTTTCCTAAAAACTAAATTTTTTTATCTATGTATTTCTGTTTTACTTATTTTTATAACGCATAAAAATATCATTAATTTGTTTTGTTATAACAAAAATGGTATGTACCATATTCTAAGATTTTATTATGTTAAATTAATTAAAAATATCAATATATTCATCATTAAAATGTGATATGGAATCATCATTCATGTATATGGTGAACTACTGTATTGCGAACCAACGTTATTAGTAGTCTATAACCACATCTTACATATGGTTACCATGATGGATTTAAATTTTTTATATGTTATTTATGATATTATTATAGCTCTTGATTTATTATACAACATATAGCTTCTTATAGCCCAACCCGTTGCAAAATAATAATTTCACTCATGTGTATGGAAAACTACCCCTCATCATCATCATTGAATTTTTATTATTCTCGAAAGTAAACAACAAGCACAATATAAAGGTCACCCCATTCTAGGAGGACAAAAGAGATACAGTCCTAGAGAATCTCCCATCAAAAAATGCCAGAAATATTCTAATAATTACCCAAAAGAATTATAAATAATCAGTTACTCACTCAATGTTCCTTTTGTTGGCAATATAATTAGCTTCAAAATTGCATTCTCCTAAGGTGTGGGAGATCTATATCCCCTGGATGAAAAATGATATTCACCTCATGAACTGATGTGATATATTTTTCAATTATATTTATATGGATGGTAATAAGGATAGATTAAATTAATACGTATTATATTTGTACCATAAAAATACTTATTTAATGATGATATCATATATACCTTCTTATTTGACATTCCATGCAGGATAAAAAAACATCATTTAGGTACAAGATGGAATACCGCCTCACAAAAGGATGTGGTTCATTTTTTTACTAATGCTTGGCATAGAAGTTATTATAATAAATATAATGAATATATGTGATATATATATATATATGAAATAATTTTTTAAGGGTAATTAGCTTTTTACCTTTATTTCAATACATCGATCGATAAAATGGAAACGACTCTCATGCGTATGTATGACTTACCGTATCCTTGAATGGTGTACTTCATTTTCCATCTCTAAATTTTATGAATTACTATAAATACATGAATGATAAATATATATGATATTAATATCATTGATAACATTTTGAATATAATGGAACCATGATCAATTTAACATGACTAAAAATTACAAATCCAATCATACATGAAAACCAAAGCAGTAATTAGAAGAAACGTGATTTTAACAATGAATTGTTATTAAAAAAGTAAAAATGGCCAAAATAAAATCATATATTATATGATATATATTGTCACGACCCCCTCCCACCAAAGATGCCCCTCCTGAGCTGGCAATGGTGAAAGGGAGATAATGACCCCCGAGTCCCGCCTCCAGTAGGCCCCGGGTTGGCGACTAGCACCAAGGGTATGAGTTTTCACAAATATTGGAGGCATTACCCTTTTTTTATTATTTTGGATTGGGAAATAGGACAAGTCAACCACCAAAAAGGGAAAAGAACAAGTGTATATAAAGAAACCCAAACCAAGACCACATGCATGTTTAAACAATTTTTATAACAAGGTACAAGTACAAGGAAGCTCAAAAGTACAATGCCAAAGAAAACAAGAAAACAACAACTGCAACAACTCCAACTGCCCGACTAGTAGGGTCCCGCACGGCCCTGGTAGTCCTCCTGGAAACCTGAAAGTAAACGTAGGGTGTGCATACAAGTATACTCAGTAGGGAAAACTAAAGCTATCGTGCACAAGTGGGGAGACACCCTAAGGTCCCGTGAGAAAACAGAAGAACCAGAAACTAACAAGGAAAAACTATCCACCCAGCCTCACTGGTCACACTCACCAAGTAACACAAACAAGTATAGTATATATATAGAACAAAAGTATTAGGTACCCCGCACTATTTCCCACTTAATTAGATGCTTCTCTTCCTAACGGCAAACGTCCTGACGCTACCACACTCTTCCCACCCGCACACACCTGGTCCAAACCACGCATCTCGCCCGCACACACCTGGGCCTCACAACCACGCATCTCGCCCGCAGACACATGGGCCACAACCACTAACCCGCCCGCAGACACCTGGGCCTCATCCCGAAGGTTCTTGGGAATGGTAAGCCTGCCCGAAGAGTCTTGGGCTAAAGGTCGCCTCAAGCCATCACAGCCTCCGAGACCTACCCGAAGAGTCTTGGGTGTAAGGTCACCTCAAGCCATCATAGCCTATGGAAGAAGGAGCAGGAAGGAGCTAGTAACTAAGGGGGAACACCCTCTCGCATAAAATGGTAGTGTTCGGCACTAGGTGCTTGACATGGGTGTGGTGCGACAAAACACAAAGATACAATTATATATATACATATACCAAACACACAGCCCAACCTATGGCTTCTTAAAAAGAGGAACTGAGCATGTTCCTCGGCACTGCTACCACGAAGCATGCATCAACAACCAAACAATCATCCCCCAACCCCATTTAGGTTTTCATGTTTCATGCAATGGTTTAATCAAATTATTACTACTGGGCAACTAACATCAAGACAAAACCTTTCACAAACATATCCCTGCCATCCACAACCAAGGTTAGGTAAAACGCAAGCAACCACATGCCATTTCATTTACAAAATATTACAACCATACAACATTCCATCATTCATTTATTTCAAAGTTACACACAAAAAACCCTTTCCACACACAAAACATTTCCGCATTTGAAAACACCTTTTTACTTCAAAACACTTTTCATAATCAAAACACTTTTCATAAATAAAGGCATTTTCCACAACCAACCACTTCCCATTTCAACCCCATCGTTTACAAAACATTTCACACCTCCACGTTTCCACCATCAACCATTCCAATAAGATCACCACCCAAACGTCGCAGCCCCGATGCTCACCCAAACCACAACAGCCCACAAAACACCCCCAACACATGCCACGTAACCAAGCCAACACCCACATGTTCATTATTCCATTTTGGTTCAACCGGGGTGATCACACAAGGGTTCTAGATTTTATTATAAAAAGTCAACTTTACGTGATTAACCAATTTCCACATTTCATGAAGTTTCCATCCATAAGAAAATACAGAAGGAGAGGGAAACATTTAATTGCATAAGCAAAGGCCCCCAACGACTGTGATTTTCAGTAGGTAGAAGCTCATTCAATTCACAAAGATAATATCACAGGATATATAAAAAGTAAGGTAATAACAATCACTAAGTTCCCAACCCCATTATTTAACCAGTTATTATCTTTATTTAAAGATTCAACCATTTCTCATGAAAACAAAAGGATACCCGTCACACATGATACACAAATTAGAGAGACAAAGGTGAGATCCCTACCTCAAAAGGTCCCGATCACGCCGCTTCCAACGACGTCCTTCGGTGTCCTTCGCCTTCGCCAAACCCGACAAACGCCTCCTAGGATGGAAGCTGGAGAAGGAAGGCCGGAAGGAAAGGTGACAAGTCCGGGATTAGAAGCTTCGTCTCGTCGCTATGATCCTGTGGCCGCTGACGGATCGTAATTCGGAGCTCGGACAAAGAAGTTAGAGGAGGAAGACTTCTTGATCATCCAAGAGTGTCGTCGTGCGGAGAAGAAGCAATTGGTCTGGAAATAATCTGCGACCCTTTCTTATATATCCAACGAATAGGTAAAATAGTATGCAGCGTGTATTGATGAATACACGGTGTGAATGTACACCCGTTACGTGTTTTGACTGGTCAACACACGACACGTCACGCGGTTTCCACGCGCTTTAAAAAAAGACGTTAATTTTATTAATATGTGTGTTTCGTTGACCCGAGACATAACTCATAAAAAGGTATCCATCACTGGTCTTAAAATGACCGTCTTAATTACAGGATTACACTGTTGCTGACGGTTCGTCATTCCGACACCATATGAAGAAGTTATAGACTTTTTAAGTTTTGATCACCCAAAATAATAATATTATTATTTTATTATTATTATAATTACTTATTTATTTATTTTTATAACTCCAAATCAAACGTGATTTGGTCTCTTTCACGTTGGAAACAAACACTCCCTCCTTTTACATTTATTTCTCTTTTAATTTTATTCCCATTAATACCTTATAGTCATTATTATAATATATAATAATAATGAATTACAAAAGAACCTCCTCAATCTCACGCCACCACAAAAGTGGCGCCTCCTTGGCTCCATGTCAACCACGCCCTACCCCTTATTGATTTCCCTTTTTAATTTAACTTATTTGTTTTATTGCATTAATTTTTAAATCTTTATTTCCTTTAACTCTTTCTCTCTCCAATCTCCTTTAATGTTATTATTAATAAAATTAATAATAACACCCATCATTAAAGTTCTAATTTAATCCCATGAAATTAGATTACTATAATTATTCTCATATTAAACTAAAATCATTCCATGCGACTCAAAACCATTTAATTTAATTGAATTAAATGTCAAAACAAAATTAATATAACTTACATATTCAACCCCGTTTTAATACATTTAATTTCATTAACCTCTCACACATAGTTTTACGTCATCATTGTTATTTATTGTTTTTAAATAATATTAACAATTCATCAACTTATTTTATTAACTCATCACCATTATTATTTTTAATAACAATAATATTTATGCTCATCGCATTGACTACATTAAACCACCGCGTTGGATATCTGAATCCAACCATGCCACATCAAAGTCGCGTAACATCCATCAATTTAATTATTTAATTCTATTTATTTTTATTTCACACTGATTAAATTGAAACCACTTTTATTAAATTAAATTCATTCAATTTAATAAACCCAACATATTTTTACACCACCATTATTATTATTATTTAACATAATAATAATAACGAACTCACCTTTAATTTTATTAACGCACCACCATGCTTCCATTGTGCATCTTCATTTGTTTACAATAAATATCATAACTCATTTTATTAATTTCTCATTAATATTATGAATAATATTAATAACACAACACCTATTATTATTATTCTAATTTCATTCCAACAATTTCTCAATTAATATTAAACTAAACGCCTTTTTTTAATTCTTATTTAGAATTAAAACCCCTTTTAATTTAATTAATCACGCACTTTATATCACCATCTTTATTATTTAATATAATAAACTGACAAATCATCTTTTAATTTTTTATAAATTCTTCTTTGTTTTTATCATTAATAATTATCATTGTTACGTGCGCCGTGTTGACCACATCGATTTCAACAAAGGAATGGACCGGAGAGGTCCGGGCCATTACACCAGATACCTCTCAAAACATTCTCGTCCTCAAGAATTAAAACCAACCCATAAAAGGGGGAAAGGTCCGAACAACCACCCCTCAAGATACCTCTCGGGCCTCTTGTCATAACAAGAAACAACCGACAACCCTAATTATGTGAGTTAGTAATTCCCTCTCCTATGTCGAGATATAATCCGCTTTAGGCGGCACTGACTCGCCTGCACGGGTTTAATCGCATCCGCATTAATGCGTCTCGATTAAGGACTGAGCCTTCCCACTTCCATATATTAGGATTTTCCAACTTACACTGCACCCAACAACGTACAACCCACACACTGCCCGGACACATGGCTTGAGGAATTCCTTCTCCCATGTCGAGATATTATCCGCTTTAGGCGGCACTGACTCGCCTGCACGGGTTAAATCGCATCCACATTAATGCGTCTCGATTAGGGATTAGGTCTTCCCCTCCCCACATGATAGGGCTCTTCACGTACATTTAAAGAAAAGGGGGAAACAACATAGCATTAAAACTCACAAAAACAAGGTCCAGGCCCAGAGAATGAGCAAAAGAGTTCCAACAAAGGAGTGTGATGATCTTGAATTTAAACAAAACATAAGTGAGAGAATTTAAGTAAAACTGGAAACATCTGTCTCGATCTCTGGCCTTGCTAGGGTTGCCACTTCTATTGCGTGAAACTGTCTGTGTCCCACTCCTCTGTCGTTCTATTGACATCCAGGTGTCGTAGTTGTTCGGTAACCAGGGAACGCCTAAGCCCAAGTAGTAATGAAAAACTAAAAGTTTTAATCATCATTTTATTTTAATTTCTTTCCCAGAACACCCAAATCAAGTAAAACACAAACATGATGATGTATGTACCTTCCCTAGGGTCTCTACCCTGCAATCAATATAGTCTCACTTGGTCATTCTGTAGGCTCAGATTCCTTGCATCGGATCACGGGGGGGCCTAAATTCTCATGTCCTAGCCGGTCTTCCCTGGCTTATGTCACGCACCAAGATTAACGAACATTGTTGCCCTACTATCCCATGCAATCCTCACTATGCCTAACTCTAGACTCCATCCTATCTCTCAACCATCAGCCTCTGATACCATTCTGTCACGACCCCCTCCCACCAAAGATGCCCCTCCTGAGCTGGCAATGGTGAAAGGGAGATAATGACCCCCGAGTCCCGCCTCCAGTGGGCCCCGGGTTGGCGACTAGCACCAAGGGTATGAGTTTTCACAAATATGGGAGGAATTACCCTTTTTTTTATTATTTTGGATTGGGAAATAGGACAAGTCAACCACCAAAAAGGGAAAAGAACACTTGTATATAAATAAACCCAAACCAAGCCCACATGCATGTTTAAACAATTTTTATAACAAGGTACAAGTACAAGGAAGCTCAAAAGTACAATGCCAAAGAAAACAAGAAAACAACAACTGCAACAACTCCAACTACCCGACTAGTAGGGTCCCGCACGGCCCTGGTAGTCCTACTGGAAACTTGAAAGTAAATGTAGGGTGAGCATACAAGTATACTCAGTAGGGAACCCTAAAGCTCTCGTGCACAAGTGGGGAGACACCCTAAGGTCCCGTGAGAAAACAAAAGAACCAGAAACTAACAAGGAAAAACTATCCACCCAGCATCACTGGTCACACTCACCAAGTAACACAAACAAGTTTAGTATATATATTGAACAAAAGTATTGGGTACCCCGCACCATTTCCCACTTAATTAGATGCTGCTCTTCCTAACGGCAAACGTCCTGACACTACCACACTCTTCCCGCCCGCACACACCTGGGCCAAACCACGCATCCCGCCCACACACACCTGGGCCTCACAACCATGTATCTCGCCCGCACACACCTGGCCCACAACCACTAACCCGCCCGCAGACACCTGGGCCTCATCCTGAAGGTTCTTGGGAACGGTAAGCCCGCCCGAAGAGTCTTGGGCTAAAGGTCGCCTCAAGCCATCACAGCCTCTGAGACCTACCTGAAGAGTCTTGGGTGTAAGGTCACCTCAAGCCATCATAGCCTATGGAAGAAGGAGCAGGAAGGAGCTAGTAACTAAGGGGGAACACCCTCTCCCATAAAATGGTAGTGTTCGGCACTAGGTGCTTGACATGGGTGTGGTGCGACAAAACACAAAGATACAATTATATATATACATATACCAAACACACAACCCAACCTATGGCTTCTTAAAAAGAGGAACTGAGAATGTGCCTCAACACTGCTACCACGAAGCATGCATCAACAACCAAACAATCATACCCCAACCCCATTTAGGTTTTCATGTTTCATACATTGGTTTAATCAAGTTATTACTACTGGGTAACTAACATCCAGACAAAACCTTTCACAAACATATCCCTGCCATCCACAACCAAGGTTAGGTAAAACGCAAGCAACCACATGCCATTTTATTTACAAAAGATTACAACCATACAACATTCCATCATTCATTTATTTCAAAGTTCCACACATAAAACCCTTTCCACACACAAAACATTTCCGCATTTGAAAACACCTTTTTACTTCAAAACAATTTTCATAATCAAAACACTTTTCATAAATAAAGGCATTTTCCACAACCAACCACTTCCCATTTCAACCCCATCGTTTACAAAACATTTCACACCTCCACGTTTCCACCATCAACCATTCCAATAAGATCACCACCCAAACGTCGCAGCCCCGTTGCTCACCCAAACCACAACAGCCCACAAAACACCCCCAACACATGCCACGTAACCAAGACAACACCCACATTTTCATTATTCCATTTTGGTTCAACCGGGGTGATCACACAAGGGTTCTAGATTTTATTTTAAAAATTCAACTTTACGTGATTAACCAATTTCCACATTTCATGAAGTTTCCATCCATAAGAAAATACAGAAGGAGAGGGCAACATTTAATTGCGTAATCAAAGGCCCCCAACTACTGTGATTCTCAGTAGGTAGAAGCTCATTCAATTCACAAAGATAATATCACTGGATATATAAAAAGTAAGGTAACAACAATCACTAACTTCACAACCCCATTCTTTAACCAGTTATTATCTTTATTTAAAGGTTCAACCATCTCTAATGAAAACAAAAGGATACCCGCCACACATGATACACAAATTAGAGAGACAAAGGTGAGATCCCTACCTCAAAAGGTCCCGATCACGCCGCTTCCGACGACGTCCTTCGGGGTCCTCTGCCTTCGCCAAACCCGACAAACGCCTCCTAGGATGGAAGCTGGAGAAGGAAGGCCGGAAGGAATGGTGACAAGTCCGGGCTTAAAAGCTTCGTCTCGTTGCTACGATCCTGTGGCCGCTGACGGATCGTAATTCGGAGCTCGGACAAAGAAGTTAGAGGAGGAAGACTTCTTGATCATCCAAGAGTGTCGTCGTGCGGAGAAGAAGCGATTGGTCTGGAAATAATCCGCGACCCTTTATTATATAGCCAACGAATAGGTAAAACAGTATGCAGCGTGTATTGATGAATACACGGTGTGACTGTACACCTGTTACGTGTTTTGACTGGTCAACACACGACACGTCACGCGGTTTCCATGCGTTTTAAAAAAAGACATTAATTTTATTAATATGTGTGTTTGGTTGACCCGAGACATAACTCATAAAAAGGTATCCATCACTGGTCATAAAATGACCGTCTTAATTACAGGATTACACTGCCGCTGACGGTTCGTCATTCCGACACCATATGAAGAAGTTATAGACTTTTTAAGTTTTGATCACCCAAAATAATAATATTATTATTTTATTATTATTATAATTACTTATTTATTTATTTTTATAACTCCAAATCAAACGTGATTTGGTCTCTTTCACGTTGGAAACAAACACTCCCTCCTTTTACATTTATTTCTCTTTTAATTTTATTCCCATTAATACCTTACGATCATTATTATAATATATAATAATAATGACTTACAAAAGAACCTCCTCAATCCCACGCCACCACAAAAGTGGCACATCCTTGGCTCCATGTCAACCACGCCCCACCCCTTATTGATTTCCCTTTTTAATTTAACTTATTTGTTTTATTGCATTAATTTTTAAATCATTATTTCCTTTAACTCTTTCTCTCTCCAATCTCCTTTAATGTTATTATTAATAAAATTAATAATAACACCCATCATTAAAGTTCTAATTTAATCCCATGAAATTAGATTACTATAATTATTCTCATATTAAACTAAAATCATTCCATACGACTCAAAACCATTTCATTTAATTGAATTAAATGTCAAAACAAAATTAATATAACTTACATATGCAACCCCTTTTTAATACATTTAATTTCATTAACCTCTCACACATAGTTTTACGTCATCATTGTTATTTATTGTTTTTCAATAATAATAACAATTCATCAACTTATTTTATTAACTCATCACCATTATTATTTTTAATAATAATAATATTTATGCTCATCGCATTGACTACATTAAACCACCGCGTTGGATATCTGAATCCAACCATGCCACATCAAAGTCGCGTAACATCCGTCAATTTAATTATTTAATTCTATTTATTTTTATTTCACACTGATTAAATTGAAACCACTTTTATTAAATTAAATTCATTCAATTTAATAAACCCAACATATTTTTACACCACCATTATTATTATTATTTAACATAATAATAATAACGAACTCACCTTTAATTTTATTAACGCACCACCATGCTTCCATTGTGCATCTTCATTTGTTTGCAATAAATATCATAACTCATTTTATTAATTTCTCATTAATATTATGAATAATATTAATAACACAAAACCTATTATTATTATTCTAATTTAATTCCAACAATTTCTTAATTAATATTAAACTAAACGCCTTTTTTTTAATTCTTATTTAGAATTAAAACCCCTTTTAATTTAATTAATCACACACTTTATATCACCATCTTTATTATTTAATAAAATAAACTGACAATTCATATTTTAATTTTTTATAAATTCTTCTTCGTTTTTATCATTAATAATTATCATTGTTACGTGCGCCGTGTTGACCACATCGATTTCAACAAAGGAATGGACTGGAGAGGTCTCGGCCATTACATATATAATTATGGTTCTTTAATATAAGTAAAATGAATTCATATTAATTATATAATAGGTTCTAATATGTACGAAAAAAGTCAATACTAATGGTAAAGGATTTCCGTCTAACTTTTTATTTAATGTGAGACACATGCCAATCTATGATGTGTTTATTTTAGGTGATGTAAATACAAACCATGATTGTATTTCATCATGTTTCAATTGAAATTTATAGGGATTTAAATATCAATTTTATAATATATCTTTCATGGGGTTTACTGTTCCAAAGTTACCAAAGTATTAATGGATTTATGCCTCCATTTTATTTCTTCAAGACATATATTATATTTTTTACCTACATTATTTTATGAGGTGTATAAATAGACCTTTTCACATTTAATATCATGAATTAATTTATTCTGATGATATTTTTTGTTTCATTTAATTTTTTATTATTATGGTACTCACACATTAATGTTACCAAAATTTTTTGCGATTCATGATACAATATCATAATTTATCGAGATGGTTTATATGAAATATTATGATCTATATCTATAAAATCTCATAAATTTTATTATCCTATAGTTATTTCTTTAGAATAAATTTTTTAGTTTAGTTTTCTATCTTTTTCCTCTTATGATTCCAAAATAATATTTTTAAAGGAATCCAACCTTACTTCTGTTTTAGATCCAAAACCATTTTTTATATATATCCTTGAGTTATAAAAGTTATTATAAAAATGTTCTAATATTCTCTAAGGGATTTATCAAATACATTTTTTCATATATCTGACTTTTTAAAAAGTGTTTTAATATGAATATTAATGTTTTTTACAAACATGAACTCTTTTTCATTTACCCAAAATGTGAAAAGAATATGTGTTTTATCATGATAGGAATGAATTGAATTTACCTCTATCATAACCACTAAATGTTTTAATGATTCTATTATACGTTTCAAAGGTTATTTTCAGATAACAGGTTATTGAAAATTTATTATGTTTTTAAAATTATTTTATAAAAGTGAAAATGTTAGTTTACTTTAGAAATGTACTAAATGTTTTTTTAAATATTCTTTTATTAGTGTCAAAGGTCTTTTTAAAATTAAATGATTTTTTGAAAAAAAATTATGTTTTAAAAGTTAAATGTATATTTTACAGAAGAATATTTTTAATTAATTTCAATGATTCATTTATATATTTCCAAGATTATTATCAAATAAATTGATTTTGAAAATGTTTTATAGTCAAAAAGAATTATATAAAGTGAAACAGTTATTTTCTATAAGAAATGATTCAAAAGGTGATTAGATATTCTATTATATTTATGAAGATTTATTTCAAAAGAAAATTAATTTGAAATTATTTTATAAATTTTTAGTTTAAATGTTATTTTCTATAATGCTCTGACCCCAGTTACCTAGAGTCAGTGCATTATTACATAACATTGGCATGATCATAAAAGATCATGTCTCGAAAGACCGATTAGTTTAGTAGCCTTGCAAACACTAGATACATTCATAAGTCTTACATTACCTGATAAAGTGAAAAACTAAAACAACATAGTATCCATAGTCCACACTCATATCCCCTCTGACTATCTCTGCAGGTCAGTCATAAAATACTTCTTCATATCCTGGGAAAACTAAATCATAGAAAGGGGTGAGTTCAGATGCTCAATAAGGCTAACAATATAGCAGAAACTTTCATAAATAAGAATAAACCATTAAGGAAATGTATAACTAAAAAAATCATTTTAAACTAGAACTTCAACATAATATGGAAAATATAAAATGAAATAATTCCACATACTTATTCACATGGATGTTCTACTAGTCGAATAATCACATGAAATATCAATAATCACTTTCATAATGATGGAATGCATAATTCTGGACAATCATAAACACATAATAAAGGCCTTATGCCAAGACTACAAATAAGATTTTGTCAAGGCCTTGTGCTAAGACACTAGTTTTTCTCATGAGACCTACTGATGAATCGAGGAGCTATAGCGGGCTCCACCCATCACTTATTAAGTCCAATGCATTTCTCATATGAACAGGTTTAAACATAACGTAAAGATTGGTTTTAAAACTAGCATACGAAATGTCAATACTTTCTCAAAAAACCATGAATGGTATAAAAATAACACATCCATAGTCAAACATATCACAAAACCTTCAATACAATATGGAAGTTTTGTGTCACAATAAATCAACTTCAAATAAGCTTAAAATCCATCAAAGGATGCTGACATAGATGAAATCAAAACTATTTGAGGTAAGTATCTCTTTTTTTAAAATCATTTAAAAGTCACATTATTATAAAATAAAACATATACATTGAAAATATCCTTATATATTTGTAAGGGAAGCTTTGAATATTTTATAACGGCATAAAATAGCCGCACCCGCCATATAAGGTAGAAAAGACATTCTTACTTTAATTCTGTCGAAAAGGATAAAAAGGACCTTGTTTGGAAAATGACAGAAAGATTCCTTTATAAAAATATTATAAAAAGTCAAAAAAGGGCATAAATTACTTTAACCCAAAGTATATAAAATAGTAATAATGATTTTAAATACATTTTTAAAAACATGGATGTGGATGATAAAGAGGTCCCAGACGATAGTTACGTATAAACAACCTCAGCTTATGAAGAGATTGTGAAATAAACCCTTACCATGTAATTTTCCATGGTCGAGGGTAGGTTAAACTCCTGTATAATGGTGAAATAATTGTTATTAAATTATACAAGAATCATATACATAAATATGATATCAGATATGATCTTTTAATATTACTTTGTTAATAATATTTTAGTATTATCGTCATTTCGGGTGTTCACTTACTCGTTTTCTTTTATATGTTTTGTTATATAATCCATTAATGTTATCCATAGGATGTATATTATTAATATCCAGAATGATATGAAGTCCTTAAAAATTATTTTTATTCATCAAATGAAAAGTAGTCTTGAATTTATATGATGGCGAATGAATCTCATCGTGTTCGTGGAGATGGTAATCCGTTCATACGCACAGGCGACAATATCATTCTTTTGATATTAAAATAACATATAATTCGATGGTATATCTTATATACATAATCATTATCATGTTATATTTATTATTTAAATTAATTTCACATCATTATTATACCCATCCAAATAATAATGTATTGAATAACAATTACACCACGACGTGGAGACGTTAAGTCATACGTAGGCACGTATTGTTATATGTCATTCAAAAGATGGATAGAATACTGAATATGGTTGTACCATTTTATAATAAAATCAGAATATATATAAGATACTGGATTTATTATTTTAGAATGGAAATGACAATGAAAGAAGAACTGGAAGAAGAAAGGAACTTGAAATAGGGTAGTGAAATCATTACCGCTTCTTCGGGTTCTTCCTTTTGATTTGATCAAAAGGGCTCCTTAGGTTGAATTTTGGACTAAAGTAAGGCCTCTAGGATGAATTGAGGGAAGTTTAGAGGATATTTGGGTAGGGGTTGGCTGAATCAAAAGGCTTTAAAGGTATTAATTTGAGATATGGGGGATTTCCCTTTTATAAGAGGGGTGAGGGGCACCTTAGGAAAAACGTAAAATATTATTTTATACTAAATTCATATTCGGTTAATAATGGCTCCAAAGTGACTTATTTCGAGGATAAGGTGGGGATGGGTCGATTTCCTTTCAACCAAATTATTTTTGACAGGTTTTTGTCACTATATTAACATTATCATTTAAATTTAACTCTTAATTAAATAGTTTAACATTTACCATCTCTCTTTGTATTTTTATATTATATAGTTAATAAACTTACTATACCAAGACAAGAGAACCCAAAGTGGTTAATTATTAATATATATAACCTTATCAAATTCATTTTTCTGAATTGTAGATTTTTTGGAATAGAATATCAATTTATAATATAATATTTGTTTTAAATACTCCTTTATATCAATTTTGACACTATTTAATAATTGATTTTTTATAAAGTTCTAAAAACATTATCAATCCAAAATAAATTCTTTTAATAAATCCTAACATGTCATATTAACCTATAAAATTCGTTTAATTCATAAAATGTCTCAAATTACATTTATTTGGATAATTGTAATAACGATTATATTAATATTTCATTAATTAGGTAATTACTACATCACCATTGTTTCATTAATAAATTAAATTATTTAATGTCTAAAATAATAAATAAAATAACATTATGTAGGAAATATTTTTAGCTTACTAATGAATATTTATAACCGAATTTATCTTTTCTATAACCCTATATTAACAATGTTTTAGTTATTTAACTTTGATTTTATCTCTTTTAACTCTTCTTTGAATTAAATAATAATAAATGTCCTCATTTATTCCAAGTGGACCAAAGAGGTTCATATTTTATTCCTAAGGTTGTTTTTGGTCGAATTATACATATCCAATAGAATTAGGACATGTTTTAGGGTAATAATAATATCATTTTTACCCTTAATTCCCTACTCACATTTAACCGTAGAAAATAAAAGTAAAAAGTTAATATTCACCAAAAATTATTTTTATGTTATTGAACCACATTTTACTTCTTGATACTAACCATATCTCTCAGATTTTATAAATTTCAGTCATAGAAGCAGTGAATTTATGTTTTATATGAAATTGAAAAATTTTCTAGGAGATGGGTAAAAGACAGTGAAAGTTCAATAAATTTTTTATATATCTCAACTTATTATAAACTGACTCCAATGAATTATATTTAACTTATATAGTTATTATGTATCTATTTTGACCAAAATTAAATTTAAATAATATAAATAATTATTTAAATAAAAATTCGATTTTAAACAATTACTTAGTGTTTTCCACTATTCATCAAAAATTGACACTTTTTAGAAAAATACATAAAATTCACCCTAAGAAAAGATTGATATTCTTAATCCCAAAATTAAGTCCATTTTGAATGATAAAATTTATAAAATTTTAAAAAGTGGGTATTACTATTCATAACGGCTAGTTTGATTAGTTGTGGTGTGTGTTAGAAATCGAAGTTGTGCACAAAACACACTACTATACTACTCAAATAGAAGCGTACCATGGAAGCTTGGGGTGTTAAATTCTCCCCTCCTTTAAATAATTTCATCCTCGAAATTTCTAGAATATTACTGCATAAAAAGACTTGGGTGGTTCTTCATCACAAGTTCCTCTAGTTTCCATGTTGCCTCTTCCATCTTATGGTTTCTCCATAGAACTTTTACCAGATTAGTCATCTGGTTTCTTAGAACTTGTTCTTTGGTATCAAGAATAATGATGGGATCTTCGTAATAAGACAGATCGGGTTCCATTTCTACTTCCTCATAGGTGAGTAAATGCGTTGGTTCAGACATGTATTTTCTCAACATTGAATCGTGGAACACATCGTGAACTTTGGAGAGACTTGGTGGCATTTCCAAATGGTAAGCTACAACCCCAATTCATTCTAGAATTTTGAAAGGTCCTATGTACCTGGGACTGAATTTACCCTTCTTACCGAAGCGTATAACACCCTTCCATGGATATACTTTCAAGAAAACATGATCTCCGACCTGAGATTCCAAATCCTTCCTTTTTTTATCAGCATAGGTCTTCTGCATACTTTGAGTTTCTTTGATGTGGGTTTGGATTACCTTCACCATTTCCATTTTTTCCTCAACAAGTTCTGGGCCAACAAGTTTTCATTCACCAACATCGTCCCAACAGGTTGGTTTGCAACATATATTTCCATATAATGCTTCATATGGTTCCATTTGAATACTTGAATGGAAGCTGTTGTTATAAGAAAATTCCACCAGAGGTAACTATTGATCCCACATACCCTAAAAGTCAACTGAGCATGATCTCAACGTGTCTTATAAGGTTTGAATAGTCTATTCTGATTGTCCATCTGTTTGATGGCGGTAGGCAGTGCTCAAATGATGTCCAGTATCCAAGGCCTTTTGAAGACTCTTCAATAATCTTGAAGTAAAACGAGGATCACGATCAGAAAAAATCGATCGGGGTACTACATGAGGTCTCAAAACATAATTAATATATAGTCTTCCTAGACTTTCAAGTGGTAGATCATCACTTATAGAATGAAAATGTGTTGACTTGGTAAGACGATCAACAATTACCCATATTGAATCATTCATTCTAGGAGTCTTTGTTAGCCCCATGACAAAGTCCATTGTGATGTTATCCAATTTCAACTTAGGTATGGGAAGAGGTTTCATGACTCCTCCAGGATGTTGCTTTCCAGCTTTCACTTGTTGAAAAACCATACATCTTGACAAAAAATCTGCAATCTACCTCTTCATGTTGTCCCACCAAAAATGTTACTTCAAATATCTATATATTTTGGTGATCCTAGGGTGTATAGAGAAATTGGAACTAGGATCATCGTACAATAACTCCCTTTTTAGATCAGGTATAACAGGAACACAAAGTCTCTTCCCAAATTCCAAAATTCCATCTTCATACACAATGTCATTCAATCTCCCATCATTCAAAACTTTAATCTTCTTTTGAAATTCTTTATCATTGGTCTATGAACTCTTTATCCTTTCTAGTAAAGATGGTTTTGAAACCATTTGAAAAAGTATCGAGGTTTCACCTTCAATGGTTATTCCCATATCTAACTTTGCTAGATCCATGAAAATTGGATCCCTTTAAACTCACTTTTTGTTCAAAACTCCATGATCCTTTCTGATCAAAGAATCTGCCACCTTATTTACCTTCCCTGGGTGGTAGTGTATCATGCAATCATAATCCTTGAGTAGTTCATGCCATCTCCTTTGCCTCATGTTGAGTTCTCTCTGTGAGAAAATATACTTCAAACTATTGTGATTGGTATATATCTCACACTTTGCACCATAGAGATAATGTCTTCATATCTTCAAAGCCAAGATTATAGTTTCTAACTCAAGCTCATGAGTAGGATAGTTTATCTCCAAAATTTGTATCTATCGTGATTCATAGGAAATAACCCTATCATTCTGTATAAGGACATAACCAAGTCCTTTCTTTGAAGCATCAATATAAATAACAAACCCATCATTCCCCGATGGTAGATTCAATATAAGTGCGTTGACTAATCTTCCATTTAGTTCTTCAAAACATTCTTCACATTCTTTTTTACAAATAAATTTAACCCCTTTACATGTGAGCTTTGTTAATGGGTTAGCCAATTGGAAAACGTTCTGGACAAAACGCCGATCATGACCTGTCAAACCAATAAAACTACGTAACTCAGTTATACTCGTTCGTAATGGCCATTCTTGGATTGATCTTGTCTTAACGGAATCAACGAAGATTCCATCCTTAGAGACAATATCGCCAAGAAAAGAAATCTCCTGAAGCTAGAATTCACACTTTCTAAACTTCCCATTTAATTCATGTCTTCTAAGAGTCTTCAAGATAATGTGCAAGTTATTTTCATGATCTTCATAGAATTTGGTGTATTCCAAGATATCATCAACAAATACCACTAAATAATCATCAAGATATTCCTTGAAAACTCTGTTCATTATATCCATGAATACAGAGGGTTCATTAGTCAATCCAAAAGGCATTAATGTAAACTCAAAATTCCCGTACTTGGTTCAAAATGTTGTCTTCGAAATGTCTTCTTTTTTCACACACAACTGATGGTATCTAGATCAACGGTCAATCATTGAAATGTCTTGACTTACATGCAGTTGGTCAAATAAATCGTCAATGCGAGGTAGGGGATACTTGTTCTTTATTGTTAGAGCATTGATTTCCCGATAGTCGATACATAACCTCATAGATCCGTATTTATTCATAACAAAAATGACAGGGGCTCTCCATGGAGAAACACTAGGGTGAATAAATCCCTTATTACTCAATTCATCTAGTTGTTTATTTGGTTCAACTAATTCCACAATGGCCATTCTATAAGGGGTCTTAGATATGGGCCTTGAACCAGGAATTAAATCAATGGAAAACTCAATTTCTCATTCTGGAGGATGTCTAGGTAAATCTTCCAGAAACACATCTACATATTCTTTCACAATAGGTGCATACTCAATTTGAACATTCCTTTCCTCACCCATAATTATTTCATTCTCTTCCTCCTCGATAATTGAATTTAGTTGAGCTACTAGGGGTGGATCTAGATAAGAATTGTGTGGTGATGATTCTGCTCTAAAGATAAGGTGTTCTTTATCATCATCATCAAAAATCACAACCTCCTAATTCTTACAATAAATCTTCGCATCATGGTCCAAAACCCAATCCATACCAAGGATTATATAAAATTAAATCATGGGTATGATGATGAGATCCGCAGAAAAAGAACATATATGTGCTCTAATGGGGACTGATTCACAAAACATTGTTGCAATGATACTTCCCTTACGAGTTTTGACATACAACTCCGTTGTTAAATCAAATTTGAAATATCTAATTTTCTTAGAAAACTGGGAAGATATGAAACAATGAGATGATAATGAATCAAATAAAGCATTTTCTAAACTTTAGGAAACCATTAAATTACCTGCCACCACATCTTTCAGAGCTTCTACCTCAGCAGTAGTGATAGCATAATCCTAGACTCGATCCCTTGGCCTTTTCTGAGGTAAGTTCCCCTGACATTTAGGAAATTAATTTCCATAATGTCCCATCTCCCTGTAATTATAGCATTGAAAATCGGTAGCTTCTTTCTTCCCCTTGCAATCACGCGCATGGTGGCCTTTTTCAACACAATTGTAACAAACTCATGTTCCCTTCAAGAAAGTACCATGGTGTTTCTTCCCACATTTACTATAGGATGGATATTCAATTTTTTCCTTATTCCCCTTATTTCCATTCCCAGAGTGATCGACAAATCTCTTCCTCTCTTGCTTTGCATTAATGTCGTTAGACATAGATAATTCCTTTTATATCTTGATAGCACATGAGACAATATCTTCATACGATGAGAAGGATTGTGAGACTAATACTCTAAAGAGAAGCAGTTTTAACCCATCAAAGAGATGTTCAATCTTACTTATTGGGTTACGTATATAATCTGCAACATGCCTTGCTAACCTTGTAATATTAGACTCATAATTTGCGACATTCTCATCCTCCGTTTGACTTAGACTCAAAAATTGTCTTTCCATATATGCTTGATGGTCATGAGGAAAGTATTTTTCTATGAAAAGATATTTGAACTCCCTCTACTCCACATTTGATACTTCATCATCTTCCTTCATGTTTTAAATCAATCACCACCATTTATCAGCATCTCCAGTGAGGAAGTAAACTTTAATGATAACTTTTTCCCTTTCACTACTCCCCAAGGCATGTAATATTTTCTCTAAGGAATTCATCCATTGCTCAGATACTAGTGGATTTGAAACCCCACTGAATTTTTATTGTTGTTTCCACCTGAATCGATCTTACATTGATCCTCCACGCTGTGGATCTAGGTGCTCCATACAGGTAAGGTTATTATTCATAACCTGAGTGAGTTGTCCTAGTATGGCGATAAGATGATCAGAACTAGTTGTATCACAAGATCCACTATAATTATCTTGAGCAGGAGGAAAATCTCTACATGGAGTGCGTGCATTGATACCATTTACATTCCTTCCACTAGGCACCATTTCAAAAAAAATGTCATAAACTAGATCACTTTATGAATCGAAATACATAATTCCAAACTAGTAAAACTCACAACATAAATTGAACAGTTTATGGATATAATCCATAATCATTAAAAATTTTCCATGAGGAAGTATATAATCATAAACCCTTTATAATGGTTTTTAAAGAAAATGGGAATTATCCTAAGCATATCCCACAGGAGTGTCGTAACCAAGAGTGCAGCAAGCCCCGTTGTCGTGCACCAGTTCCCGTTTGAGTCTAGCTCAAAGCAGTGTTTTTGGGTTTTGACCCCAAGGTACATCTGTGCCAGAGCCGCATCTACCTTCTCGTATATAGACAGGGATGTATTGCTCATAAAACTCACAAAATCTCTATAATACCTAAATTCTAGGAAGTTCTTCTATACTAATCCTCAAAGTCCATCTTAGGTCTACGTGCTCTAATCAGAGTTTATCTAAATATAGTTTCCAAGGTTTGTAATAAATTTCCTCTGATACCAACTGTAATGCCCCGACCCTAGTTACCCATATATGATGAATTATTGCATAACATTGGCATGATCATAAAAGATCAAGTTTCGAAAGACCGAATAGTTTAGTATCATTGGAAACACTAGAAACATTCATAAGTATTACATTACATGATAAAGTCAAAAACTAAAACAATATAGTCCCCATAGTCCACGCTCAAATCCCTTAATACTATCCCTACAGGTCAGTCAAAAAATACTCTTTCACATCCTGGGAACAATAGAACATAGACAGGGGTGAGCTCAGATGCTCAGTAAGGAAAACAATATAGGGGAAACTTTCATAAATAAGTATAAACATTTACGGAAATGTATAATTCAAACAAAAGACTTTTAAACTTGAACCTCAACATAATATGGAAAAAATAAAATGAAATAATGCCATTTACTTATTCACTTGGATATTCTACTAGTCGAATAATCACATGCAGTATCAATAACAACTTTCATAATGATGGAATGCATAATACCAGACTATCATAACCACATAGTCAAGGCCTTGTGCCATGAATACAAGTAATATTTTTTCAAGGCATTATTCCAAGACACTAGTTTGTCTCATGATACCTACGGATGCATCGAGGAGCTATAGCGGGCTCCACCCGTCGCTTATTAAGTCCAATTCATTCCTCATATGAACATGTTTAAAAATAACATAAAAATTTGTATTAAAACTAGTATAAGAAATTTCAATACTTTCTCTATAAACTATGAATGGTATAAAAATAACACAAACATAGTCATAAATATCACAAAATATTCAATACAATATGGAAGTTTTGTGTTATAATAAATCAACCTCAAATAAACAAAAAATCCATCAAAGGATGTTGACATTAATAAAATCAAAACTATTTGAGAGAAATATCTCTTTTTTTGAAATCATTGAAAAGTAACATAATTATAAAATAAAACAATTACTTTGAAAATATCCTTATAATCTTTTAAGGTATGCTTCTATGATTTTATAATGGCTTAAAATAGCTGCACCCGCCGTATAAGTTAAAAAAGACATTCTTACCTTAATTCTGTCGAAAAGGTTAAAAAGGACCTTGTTTGGAAAATGACAGAAAGATTCTTTTATAAACATCTAATAAAAAATCAAACAAGGTTATAAATGATTTTAACCCATAGTATGTAAAATATTAAGAATTATTTTAAATACTTTTTTAAGAAACATGGATGTGGATGATAATGAGGTCCCAGTAAATAATTACGGATAAACAGCCTCAGATAATGAAGAGATTGTAAAATAAACCCTTACCTTGTAATTTTCCTTGGTCAAGGGTAGGTTAAACACCTGTATAATGGTGAAATAATTGTTATTAAATTATACAAGAATCATATACAAAAATATGATATCATATATGATCTTTTAATATTGCTTTGTTTATATTATTATAGTATTATCGTCATTTCGGGTGTTCAGTTGCTCGTTTTCTTTTATATGTTTTGTTACAAAATCCATGATTATTATCAATAGGATGTATCTTATTCATATATAAAATGATATCAAGTCCTTAAACATTATTTTTAATCATCAAATAAAAATTAGTCTTGAATTGATACGATGGAGAATGAATCTCATCGCGTTCGTGAAGACGGTAATCCGTACGTAGGCACGAGCGACAATATCATTCTTTTGGTATTATAATAACATATAATTGGATAGTGTATCATATATAAAGAATATTTATCATGTTATATTTATTATTTACATGCATTACAGATCATTATTATACCCATCCAAATAATAATGTATTGAATAACAATTACACCATGACGTGGAGACGGTAAGCCATATGCACGTACGTATGAGGACATGTCATTCAAAGGATGGATAGAATACTGAATATGGTTGTACCATATTTATAATAACATCATATTATATAGAATATACTGGAGTTATTTTTTTATAATGGAAATAACAAGGAAAGAAGAAGTGGAAGAAGAAATGAACTTGAAAGAGGGTGGTGAAATCATTACCTCTACTTCGGGTTCTTCCTTTTGATTTGATCAAAAGGGATCATTAGGTTGGATTTTTGACTAATGTAAGGCCTCTAGGATGAATTGAGGGATGTTTAGAGGATATTTGGGCAGGGTTTGGCTGATCCAAAAGGATTTGAAGGTATTAATTTGAGAGAAGGGGGAGTGCCCTTTTATAAGAGGGGTGAGGGGAACCTTAGAAAAAACATAAAACACTACTTTATAATAAATTCATATTCAGTTTATAATGTCTCTAAATAGACTTATGTATACTCTACGGTGGGTATTGGTCTGAAACCTTTCAACCAATAGATTTTAGACAGGTTTGGGTCACTATATTAACCTTATCATTTACATTTATCTTTTAGTTAAATAGTTTAACATTTACCATCTCTCTTTGTATTTTCATATTATAAGGTTAATAAACATACTATAACAAGACAATATAACCCCAAGTGGATCATTATTAATATATATAACATTATCTAAGTAATTGTGGAAATTTTTAGATTTTTAGGAATATAATATCAATTAATAATATGATACTTATTTTAAATACTCCTTTATGTCAATTTTGACACTATTTAATAATTGATTTTTGTTAAAGTTCTAACAACATTAATAATTCTAAATAAATTAATTTAATAAATATTAAAATGTCATATTTAACTATAAAATTAGAGGAATTCATAAAAAGTCTCAAATTACATTTATTTGGATATTTATAATATCAATTATTTTAATATTTCATTAAATAGTTAATTACAGCATAACCATTATGTCATAAATAAATTAAATTATACAATGTCTAAAAATTATAAATAAAATACCATTATGTAGGAAATTTTTATAGATTAATATTGAATATTTATAACGGAATTTATCTTTTGTATAACTTTATATTAAAAATGTTTTAGTTATATAACTTTGATTTTATCACTCTTATCTCTTCTTTGAATTAAATAATAATAAATGTTCTAATCTAATCCATGTGGACCAAAGAGGTCCATATATTATTCCTAAAGTTGTTTGTGGTTGAATTATACTTATCCAATAGAATTAGGACATGTGTTAGTGCATTAATAATATCATTCTTACCCTTAATTACCCTATTCACATTTAACCGTGGTAAATAATAGTAAAAAGTTACTATTCACCAAAAATTATTTTTATATTATTAAACCACATTTAACTCGTTGATATTAACCGTGTCTCTCAGATTTTTTAAATTCTACTCCCACAAGCGGTAAAATTATGTTTTATGTGAATTTTCAAATTCTTCTTGGAGATGGGTAAAAGACAGTGAATGTTCAATAAAATTTTTATATATCTAAAATTATTATAAACTGACTCCAATGAATTAAATTGAACTTATATAGGTATTATGTATAGATTTTGACCTAAAATAAATTTAAAAAAAATAAATAAAAATTTAAATAAAAATTCAGTTTTAAACAATAACTCAATGTTTTTCACTATTCATAAAAAATTGAAAGTTTTTAGAAAAATAACAATAATTTACCCTAAGCTAATTTCAATATTCCGAAACTAAAAATGAAGTACATTTTGAAATATAAAATTTATAAAATTTTAAAAAATGTGTATTACTATTCATTGCATCTAGTTTGATTGGTTGTGGTGTGTGTTAGAACTCGAAGTTGCATACAACACACGCTACTGTATTATTCAAAGAGAAGCATACTGTGGAAGCTTGGGGTGTATCATTTTCAAAGTGGAAAGGATATTTTCTAGAATAAAAGTTACAAGTTGTCATTCAAAATCATCTTCCATCATAGATGACATCATTTGAATCTCATTTCACTTAATAGGTTATACCATGATAATTTTTTTAATCATGATTTTTTATTCATGGGTTATGTTATAGTAAAATGAAGAAATTATTATTAAAACCTATTTCTTTTCTATATTTATTCTATGATGATATTTTTATGAAACCTAGTTTTTTCATTGGATTAAATATAAGGTCTTTTTTATGATATTATGGAACACATATATATGATTTTAATTATGGTCTTGGTGGGACCTATACCCCCTATAATGCATTCTGTTAATATTGATATCTCATGAGATAAAAAAACATGAATTGGTAGTGAAATCACTTTGGTGAAGTAAATTTTCCACTATGATAGTATTTGGAGTGAACCGTGACTACTAATTTGGTTTGGGAGTCAACCCATTATGCAATGACAGTCTTCGAAATGATCCTTGAATGGATAATGAAATTATTTTCTATAATTATTAAAATGACCAAAAATATATTTCTTACACAAAGGTAATGTTCCTATGGTCATGTTCATTCATTTAATTTTGATTCTTGTCTTATTAACATCCAATCAGTATGGAATAAATGATGACTATTAGCTTTGATATACACGGTATGTTTCTGAAATTTTATTATCATGTTCTAGTACCCTTATACTCCTGTTATTATTACATTACTCCCATGTTTACCATTACTGAGAATTTGACCTCAACCTTTATTATGTTTCCTTTACTATGGTTATGATGAAGTTCTATAAGTAGGTTATATCTAATAATAGTACTTTTTGTGAGGATATTTTTTGCAGATGGTGAATATCATTCAAGAAATATAATGATTTTGGGTCTATTTACCAAAGGAACTATACATTTATGGTCATTTTGTGTGTGTTTGTGTAATATATTAGATATTGATCTAAAAAGTTGCAATATATATGTATGTGATTATTATGACTTTAAAATGGGTATCATAGGATATCATTAGTTAAAATATTGAAATTAGGATGATAAATAATTATTGATATCCTGAGGGATATTTCTATGTATATTACTAGAGATACGTATAATGATAAATTAATGTATAGAAACATTCCTTGGAATTTTGTTAAAGGATAATGCAACTGGTTTATAGAAATTAAATCCCTATATGGTTAATACAAGTTGATTTGGATTTGGATTATAGGTAGATAATGCTAGTAACTCTAAAATGCGGGAATTAATATGGACTTTGTCATTATCTGGTGCACAAAAATAGGTCAAGCTGCACAGAATGTTAGACATTCCTAGGGGATATGATTTTGAAATTAAAAAACTCTTTACCAACCCTCATGTACAGTCTAAATAATGTCCACAAATGACTTAGGTTATGAATAGGGTGTCATATATTGAAAATATTGTTTCATTAATTAGCCATACTATAAGTGATTTTACTGATTATATGGGTTGGAACTATAAATATTGTTACTCACACTAGGATTCTTGGTTTTAGTCAATGGAAGTAATTAGACCTAACTAGATTTTCTTTTGAAATTTTAGATAATGTGTTGATGGTTTAAAAAATGGGATTATGACTAGAGTGAAAAATATTTTGATTATTTCTAATCATTTATCATGATATTTTATTAACAACACAGACCATAACAGACTCTTGCACACAACCATCGAATAAAAGGATATATTTCATAGAGAGTTTGGATGGTGGAGACTTGAAGGAAATAAGATTTAGTTTTTTATATATCAACAATGTGGGAAGAAAAACTCTAAGGAATGTATCAACTGAATGAGAATATGTTTAATGTGATTAGAAAAATAACACATATTAAGTTATTTCAAAGGAAAAATCAAATTCTCAGTTAGATAAATGTATGAGAATATAGGTTTCCCTATGGAATGGAAAATGTTTCCCTATTATAAATGAGGAATGTATGGGAATTATACATATTTATGTACTAGGGGGAAATAAAAATAAGAGGATCAAATAGGTGGTACAAGTAATGGTTTTTTTGTTGATGATGAATAGACTAAAAATTACATATGAAATTAAAGAGGTATTCATGAAAAAGATGATGAAGACTAGTTAATGATTTAAGAATAAAGAAAAAATGAATAAAGGTTAAATGTATTGGAAATAATGAATTGTGAAATATATAAATCTTTTTCAGTTTATGTTTTCAATAATTGTTTTCAAGAATACGTTGAATGATGTTGAAAACCTAGAAAAATTATTTAATTAAAAGTTTAAATTTTATGGAAAAAACATGATTAAGGTCATATAACCCTTAATATGCCCATTTTTTAGATAAAATTGTTGGGATTAAAAGGTAATAGATATGAATAAATTAAATTATATAGTATTGAAGTTCTTGAAACTAATTATTTATTTTTGGAAAAGTGGTTTATTTTTTCATTGATTATCTTTACAAAATTATTGGTTTTTAGGAATATAGTTAATAATATATGGGTTTATTCTAGGAATTAGGATGTATGTATATTTTTATTAATGCATTATAGTAATTTTGGTTATTACCAGGTTTCTAGAAAATATATGATCAATGTATTCACATATTTTTTATGTGAAATTTATATCAATATCATGTCATTTCGGTTATTAATGGTAAATTTATTTTTGAAAAATATTGAATTTCTTTTAAAATAAATTTTAATTTTGGAAAGACATTGAGGTTCCATAAAGTTAACTATTTTTAAAATGGATCTAGTTTAACATTGGGTGTTATTATATAATACATGATAAAAATTCTATTTTTGATAATAAATAGTTAAAGAAGGAATTAATTTTCATTATTTTTTTGATCATATGATACACCAGTGATTTGGGCATAAAAATTTCATCTTCATTTCTTAAAGTAAGATATAATGCATAAATTGATCAAAGAAAAACCAAAGTATGATATATTTCATATGAAATGGAAAAAAATAAGTATTAATATCTTCTCATGAAAATCCCCCTACATTATTAAAGGGATATTTAAATACAATGTTATCATATTACCAACATTTATAAGGATATTGATGACCATTTTAACACATATTGGGTTTATAGTTATGTGGTTGTTGATATTCACATGATCATTCACTTTCTTATTGTAAATGATATCTATCACTCTCTATATTTATTTGTACATTACACTTTTATTCATAGTTCAAATATTCCCTGCATAGAAATTTTCACTTATTTTGAAACCTAGTATGTGTTTTTCCATATGAGATTCACACATCCATTTCTATCAACTCAAAGAACAAATTTTTTAATAATTTTTACAATATGGGTTTCGAGCAAAGGTATTTTTAGATTTTAAAACATTTTTTTCTGACATAATGTTCGAATTGTGAGGGAGTAATTTATATGTGGAGGGTAGAATGTAACTCCCTAATATTTTCAACAAATACAATTTTTTTAAATAAATTTAATATTTTAGATATTTTTCATTACACACAATAGTATGTTTAGCTTATATTACACAAAAATTTATTTTATATTTCATTACATAAAACACTGAGTGTATATTGTTTTACAAACAACACTTATAGCTTTCATTTCATACAACAACGAGTTTAAATGAAATGCGATATACTATTTATTTTTTAATATGATTATTATCATCTAGGAATTTGAATGGTGGTTATGAATAATATTAACTAAATTTTGAATGTATATGGTTTTCACATGTATATATAATTTATTCCTTGGTGAAAAATTCATTATAAATTAAACTAACCATTTGAAAACAAAGGAAATCATTTTCCAAAAAACTATTTTTATGTTCACAAACGAGTTTTTATCTAATAAATTAATAAAATCACATTTGGATGATTGTTTTAATGAAATTTATTTAATATATTTTAAATAACATTTTTAACATTCATTATATGTTATTTATAGATAATTTATATTAATAAATAAAATTATATGCGTGAAAATTATATCTTTCTAAAAATTAGTCTGGTCAGATTTGTTACACTAATTTTAAAATTAATTTTTAATAATGCAATAAAATATATGGGTAAAATTTAAAATATTTTTTTAAATCATCAGTTCAAAGATAACATGGGTTTATTTTTTTGATAATTTTATGAAATTATTTATTTTTTATAAATAGTGGGAAATACTAGTTTTTCTTAAAAACCCGTCTTTTTATTCAAAGAATTTATAAGCTAAATTTTATTTTATTTTGGTTTCAAAAATAAAATTAGTTAAATTATATATATAAATCCAATTTAGTTCATTTTAATCAATTTACTATTTTATTTTAATTTAAAACCAATTAAATTTTTTAAAATCTTCTCTTTGGAAAACTGCTTATTCGTTGCGTTTGTGAGATTAATTTTAAATTTACATTTGAAAATTATATGAGTGTAATTTTGTAAAATTTATTCATATTTGGAATAATAGTGATTTATATTTTATAATATGTTCACCTTAAATTTATTACTCTATGGAATTGTAAAATAATTAAAAATAAATTACCTTGGTTAAGGTTACGATGTGTTTACAATGGGGTTAAACTAAAAATATAAGGGGTAAAATAACCTATAAACTTGAATAAATCCCTTTTATGGACATATTGTGACATTATAACCTACATGGTGTTAAAATGTAAAATTTTAGATCCTTTTTTCATCTGAAAAAATGTGGGCACACCTCTTCCTTTTCAAAAATTACTAGTATTCAACTCACTTATCATAAAAAAGGTCACCCACTCTCCTCTCTCATTCACAGTTAAAAAACCTTTTGGTTCATCCCATACCAACCTATTTAATTTCCTTAAAACCCTATTATTATACTAGAATTTATTATTTGGTCACAAATAAAATCTATGAAGCCTTTAGGTTAAACCTAAAGAGGCATCCAAAGAAGTTGTAATTTTTTAAAATATACATTTTTAATTTTCTTATTATTTTATCTCCATCATGTCTATTTAAATTATGATGATATAATAAAACTAGTATTAAAATATACATATATTTTAATATTTTAATGTAATAAATTTTATCCATCTCTTCTTCTATCAAAATGGATATAAAAACCAATATTCACGTGTACGTAGGACAACCACCTCGCGAACAGATGTTATTCGTTTTCCATCACCACCTATCACATCTAGATATAATGATGGATTTGATATATATATATATATATATATTATATTATTATTACTTTTTAACTATAATAAAACATATAAATTCTTACCTCCCAACCTTTTGGAAAATAATAACATCCCTTGTGTGTACAGAGGACTACCGCCTCACGTACCGATGTGACATGTTTTTCATTTCTATTTTTCTTGGAATTTAATAAGGATAGATAAAATTATTATATATGATATTTATAAAATAATTTAACTTTTTTTTAATTATGATACCACATATACCTTCTTACATTCTATAACGTGGGGGATACGGTAATATTGTACTTGTGTACGATAGACTACTGTACCACAAAACGACGTGATTCATTTTTCACTAATTCTTTTTGTGGAAGGTAATAAGGGTAAATTTAATGAATATATGATATATATAAATGAAATAACAAAATATTATGTAAATATAATATATATTTTTACCATTCCTTCATTTCATCCATCCAGGAAGTCGAAAAAGTGTTCATACGTACATACGCCTTACCATCTCCAAGAATAGTGTATTTCATTTTTCATATCTAACATTTATGGAATAATATAAATAAACACATAATTAATAAATTTGATATTAATATAATGGTAAAAATTCTTGAAAATATGAAGCGATGATAATATGGAGATGAATAAAAATAATAAATCAATACCAACATAATAAACAATGTAATTATTTCTTAAAAAATAATTTTAATAAGGAATTGTTAATAAATGAGTAATAAAATTTTATATGTAAATAATAGATTCTATGATATATATATAAATAATGTTATATAATAAATTTATAAACTAATTATATTTATTATATATGATTTTTTCATGTGAATGAAGGATGTGGAAACTTATGGTAAGGGATTTCTGCCTCACATTTATTTTCTGTGAGTCACATGACTTATTCACCACATGATTCTTTTATGTGGTTTATATACATCCAATGAATTTATTTTATTATTAATATTATAAATATTATTGGTATTTTCACATCCATTTGAGTATATTTATTTTACAGGGTTTTCAATTCAAAAGTTAAAAAAGTGGCACAAGATTTTTATCGTAATTTTCTTTCTTTTATGCATATGTCATGTTATGAAACTTCCATATTTTATGAGGTGTATATACACCCCATTTGATATGTAATATAATTAATTTATTTATTTTCATTATATTTAATCTATCATTTATTTTTTTTCTTTCAGGGGGATTACGATTCAAGGTTACCAAAATTGTATGGGTTTCGTTATTCAATATTATCGTTTAAAAGGATTTTTCATATGAAATATTATGATATATATTTCATTAAAGTCATGAATATTATTATACCCTAGTTATTTATTGAGAATAATAATTTTCCCTTTATTTTATTCTTTTTAGGTACTTAATATTCCAAAATAATATTTTTATATAATCCCTTCATATTTCTCTATTCGATCTAAAGTGGTTTTCTTCCATATCACTTTTAAAAAAAATAATTTAAAAAATGTTTTGACATTCTCCCAAAATTTATTAAATAATTTTTTATAATTTTTTTTATTTTTAAAATTTTTAGGAAAAGAAATATCCATATTGTTTACCAAAAAATTCTCATTTTCCTTTTACTAAAAATATGAAAAGAATATTGGTTTTAACTTGTATGAAAAGAATAGAATTAATTTACTTAATTACAAAGCCATGTTTCAAAGATACCTTTATAATAATCCATGATTTTTTTCAAATAAAATTATTTTTTTAATATTTTTAATTTTAAAATGTCTTTTTCAAATTGAAAATTCATTTTAATCATATAATATTTAAAATGAATGTTAATGATTCCATTATATGTTTCAGAGATTATTTTCAAAGATAATTATTTTTGAAAAAGATTTATTCTATTAAAAGTATTTTTCAACGAATAGTGTATATTTTCATAAATAAATGCTTTAGGTTGACATAATTATTCCCTTAAATGTTTCTAAGGATATTTTCAAATCAAAATATTTTGAAAATGTTTTATTATTTAATTTTTTTTTAAAATTTTAAAATGTTTTTGTCTTAGGAATTGTTTGAATTTTTAATTAATAATTCCATTATAAGATTAAAAACTTTATTTTTAAATAAAATAATTTTAATAATGTTTTATAAATTTTCAGTTCCAAAATTTAGTTTCAATGGGAAAAGGAAATTTTCCTCCTAAAATGCTCCATGTGATCTTTCAAAATCAATTTCCATCAAAGATGGCATCCTTTGATGTTGTTTATATTTTAATAGGGATATTATCCAATGATATTGTTCTTATTATATTTCTAAGTGGTATGTTCTTATGTTGATAAGATTTTTCTGAAACCTAATTCTATTCTATGGTTTATAACATTACAAAATTCTAATGAAACCCGCTTCTTCATCCTGGGGTTATGTTATTGTGAAATGATGAAATAATTATGAAGATTATTTATTTTCAATAGGTTATTCTATGATGAAATGTTTATGAAACCTATTTCATTTCATGGGATCTTATATGATGTATTTATTATGATCTTCTAGTACACATATGTCTTATTTTCATTATATGATTGGTTAGATCAATATCTCAATCTAATGAAATGGTTAATTGTTAATATTTTATTTGATAAACAGAATTTTAATGCGAAGTGAACCCAGCCTAGTAAGGTTTTTTATCAACTATTATAGTCTTTGGAGTAATCCTTGATTACTTATATGGTTTGTGGAGTGAATCCATTACTCTATGATAGTCTTTGAAATAATCCTTAAACTAATAAAGAAATGATTTTCTATGATTATGTGTATGTCACAATAATATATATTATTCTAATTTTATATTTTCAATATTCATGTTCTTTGATTTTATAATGATTCATGTCTTATAAACTACCAATAATTTTTCCGTGACTCAAGATTACAATCTTTTATATATATGGTAATGGTTTTCGAAGGATATGCTCGTGTTTCCATATCCTTATGCTTATGTGATGCTTACGTATCTCTCTTGTTAACTCTTATTAAGCATATGATCACTACCATTCATATGTTTCCTTTCCCTATGATAAAATGAAATGTTTTAAGCAGTGCATGAGTAAGAAGAGTTCTATTATGGATAATATTTATTGTATATGTGGACGATCATTCAAGAAAAAATAATATTTTGTATCAAGCCTCTAATGTCACATTTCCATTACGATTATCAGGTGTGTTTTTAGTAATATAATGAATATTCATCTCAAATGATATAATATATATGTATGATATGTTTGATTCATTAAATGTAGAATATGAGTTATCATAAAAATATATATTTTTTCATAAAAAATGATTTTTAATGTTTTTTAAATCCATAAATATTAAGACAAATATATAGAAACAATAATATATTCCACATAAACTATAGATAGAGTGAAAAATATTTGTTTTTTATAATCTCTACTATAATAAAATTCTCCCTAAAAAATTAAATATTCCACTAGTACATTTTTAGTAAAATGTGAATATATAAAAATGAGCATTAGCATAAAATTTTATTTCAAAAGTTGTTTTCCCAAGTTAAAATATACCAAGATTTAAAGTAATTGTAAGTCAATTAATAATCCTTTTTATCAAACATCATGTGACACTCTTCATGGTTAGACGGAAATATAATACAATGTCAAAAACTAAACATCAAACATGGTCTAAAAGTAAATACGTAATGTAAAGTACCAACATTTCCAAAATAACATTAATATTTATTCATTTTCTAGCAGTATCATAATCTTGTTTATAAGAAGTACCTATAGTGGTACATGAAATTTTATTAGAATTAATTCCAGATATTTTAATTAAATATTTATCACACTTAGATACATTTAGAAAAATTTCATCATTTATTTGAAATATTTGAAGTCCTCAAAATAATTTCCATTTTGTCATAAGGCTCACGTTAAATTTATAATCCGTTAAATTTTATAATTATTTACAATGAATATTTCCACAAGATAAAAAAATGTTATCATTAACAATAATTTGAAAAATTAAAATATATTTACATTAAAACTTAAAAAATAAAATAGGATCTGCTATTATTTTAATAAAACCAGATTTAAAAATAATTTGAGTCTATTTTATACCATGCTATAAGGGATTATTTAACTCTATAATTTTCTTTATAGTGTTTTAAAACATGAACATGTTTATTTCATTCTCAAAACATTATCCAGTAGTATATAAAATTATTCTGAAATTAAATAATTTTAGAAAACTTCCCACATCCATTTAGAAATATGTAAATCCACATTAACTTGTAGAAGTTAAAAAACCGCATTATCTTTTATCCTAGAATGAGGAGAAAATGTTTCATCATAGTATATACCTTCAACATGATAATAACATTGCGAAAATAATATGGAAATAATTCAGATAATATGAAAATATCCATCATGGTTATGTCTAAATATTAATTTAATACCAATAAATTGTGAATATTTAGGTTCTCTGACTAATTTCAAAACATACATTCTAGAAAACTAGTTTAATTATTCTTCTATGGCTATAATACAATTTTGACTAGTTATATATTTTAAAATTCCTTTTGGGGAATAATTAAAATTATAATCATTATTTGGAAAAATATTCATATAGAATTTCTATTTTGTACTATTAACATTATGTTTTGAATTAATCTATCCATATGATTATATTTATTTAGTTTCCAATACTTATTCATGAGATTAATGTGAAGTTTAAAAAGATGCATTCAATTCTGAATTTTCTTCTTCACATATGTTAAATTCGCTAAAATATTCTTCAAACTATATTAATTCATAATTCATCTCCGTTAAAGTATTCTAATCATATTTTACATGAATATATTCTTCAAAATCTGTGGTTCATTTTTTATAAAATATATATTCACTAATAATGTAACAATATACTTAAAATATTTATTAAAAAAATTATAATCATATTAATCTAAATAATATTTAGTATTAAGAATAATAACTTTAAAACCAAAAACTATAATAAAAATAACTTTAGATCTCTTTCCCTTCAAGTGTCTATAAATATTTATTCATTACAATAGGCCTTAAAATCCTATTACTAATATAAAAATATCTATTCAAAAAAATTTCTCAGAAAATATTTAGGTTCATTTAATTCATTTTCCATTATTCTATAAATTTATTGTAAAGTCCTATTTTTTTACTTTCCACAAAAACATTTTTGGGTATTTTAGGTGATGAGAATTTCTAAAACCATTATATCACAAAAACATTTAAATCACTATGTAATTACTCTCATACTATATCACATATAATTGATAATATTAGATATACATTATTATTTTGAAGAATTTAATATTAAAAAATAAACATTACTATATTTTATATATATATAAAAATAAATAAATCTATGTAAATCTACTGATGTCTTCTAAAATAACAAATATATATCCCTTACCAGAATGATTTGTTTTGTTAGTATATGTAAAAATATTTCATGATTAATAAGTTCAAGAATCCTTATTATGTTAACATATTTAATAGTTCTGAACCATTTTCTTTGATGTTTATCTATCTCCAATTAATTTCAAAAATAATTGTTGACTAGGTTAACTTGGGTGGTTTCAAAACATGTTGTCGTATATATAAATATGAGTTAGTCTAAAATTTTCAATAAGGAGCCACATATATCACAAAATATTATCTAACTATAAATCATTCAGATAGTTTACAATTTTATTTGTTTATTTAATACAAAATAAATGAATAAATGTTATATTTTAGGTTTTCATAAAATAATAGATTCACCCTTAAAAATTTTTATTTTAAAATTTAACAAACATACCATAATCACATAACTATGAAATAATTATCATATTATTTTTCCAACCTTCAACATAAAATTTTTCATATATAATAATAAATTTAGAAATACCAACTTCATCAAACCCAATTACAATTATTTTCAAGTTGTCAATAATATTCACATTACCTCCACCAAATCTACTATAAGATTAAAACATTTAGGGATCTATAATAACATGAATAGATAATCCATTATCCATGTAGCATGTATCCTTTTGAAACTTATAAGGAATATATACTACAAAATCAGTTAGAGGATTGTTTTTTTTCATATGACACTTTGGGATTAATAAGTTTAGGAAATAGTTTTTTTGGAACTAGAACAGATTTTATTCTTTTATTCTTAAGAAATGTTAGAGGTAATGATTTTTAAAATAAAATTATGGTTTTTCCAATATATTATGGATATCTTAATGAAAATTCACTTGCATAAGGAACTTTAATAATACATCCATAACATCTAACCGTTAACACACATCCTTTTGCACATTTAACAAAGAATGTTTTGTATATTTTGGGTAACGATTGATCATACATATGTCCAATATTTTTTGAATTTATTGTATTTATATTCATCCTTTATCACAAAAATACATTTACTTGAACAAATTTTGTTAGATTTATTATCCAAATTTTAGTTTCTTTTTTTGGGATTTTCATTCTCTTCAATAATAGTTTTGAATTTTAATTCTTATTAATTATTATTTTGTAAAATTAAATATTTAATTTTATCAGAATCATTTTGAATAGTATAAAAATCTATATATAATATATCATCAGTACAAGTAGAATAATTATGTAAATTTTCATTTTCAATGAGACTAATCTTATTTTCCTTAATTTGTTTCTTATTTTTATCATTTAATTTTTTATACAACATTTAATTTTGGATAATATTATTTTTAGTCTTTTAATATTTTATTATAATTCATAAAAAATATTATTTTAAAAACAAGATTAATTTTTGTTCAATTGAAGATCACTATATGGAATTAATAATTCCCTAAGAAGTATGTTGGATTAATATTTAATTTTGAATTCATCATTCGAATTTGAATCCTCTTTGAAACTCTAATCACGTACTAAATGTATTATTTATTTCTATAATATTGTTAATTATTTCTTGATATGACACATTCATCTACATTCATAATATATTATTTCAAGAGCATCATTAAAAATAATATTAACTTTCCGGATTCCTTTGAAAAAATTTATAGAATAAATGTCTCTATTACTTCTAGAATATCATTTATTTTAGTTGTAAATTCTTTTCGCTACTAGAGATACTTCACCCATTTCAATTTGTCGTCTCTCAAAAACATGAGAGTAATAAATAACACTTTTTTTAATTAAAATAAATGAAAAATTCTATATATAATATCTTCATCCATAATAATTTTATGTCCATGTTCATATTGAGATAATGAACCAATGAGTTCATCAAAAGTTTATTCTAAGAAGTTCTTACATTCATTAATAAAACCCATTTTAAAAATAAATTTCTTTATTAAATACCAATGTACACCATAAAAAATTATTTTATTTTCTAAGTATTCTTATAAAGAATTCATACCATTTAGTATTCTTTTAAATCAATATAAAATATAATTTATAGTTTCTTATTCACCCATTTTAAAATCATAATATTTAACTCTTAACATTCTAGGTTTTATTCTCTATATCTTATCTATGTCATAGTGAGTGAATTTTAAAAATCAATTATAATACCCCAGAAATTATAAAATAAGAACAATGTATTTGATAGCATATGCTACATGAAAAATCTGGCTTTATTAACCTATTTTTTTAAAAGGATGGGGCCAAAGCCTCATTTGTTATTAAATAAAAAAAATACCTCTTTAACTGGGTAGAGGGAGACCCATTACATAGCCCGAAGGCCCAGAGGGAATTTAGCCCATTACATTGCCCGTAGGCCCATTTTTTGGCCCAAGGCCCATTCTGTTAATAGTACGACTACAGTACCAACTTTGTTGCAGTACCACACAATACCTACTGCTGCTACAGTACACTACTGCCAATATAGTAACCTGCCACTACTATAGTCCTCACCATTGCTATAGTGTCGCGCTGCTATAGTGTGCTACAGTACTGCTACAGTTCCTGCACCCAATGGGTTTTGAACCCCCAATTTTCATGTACAATTATGGGGTACTTACCACAAAGACAAACCTCAACTACCTGGCTTAAATGACCCATGAAATATATTACTCTAAATTTAAACTATTTGATAGCATGCAGAACACACTTCCCATTCCCAAATAAATTGTAATATTGTATACCATTATAAAATGTACATTAAATTATTGGTTACTCATATCACTCGCTAAATTATGAAAATTATGGTTAGCTATTAATTGTAAATAAAATTATTATAATTTAAAATAAATATAAGTGTTTTCTAAAAACTATATTTTTCAAAAAGACTATTTAGTCACCCTTTTAATGCATAATTTAAAATTTTATTTTACCATTTTAAATATTTATTTCATTAAATTAATTTAGTTTTTTTAAATTATAATATTAAAATTATCACAGGTTGATTTTTTTGGATTTTTGTAAAATGTTTCATTTTTCAATGAATAGTGTAAATACTAAATTTTAATTGAAAACTACATTTTCATTTAAATTGTTTAATAATAACATTATATTTATTTTTTTAAATTAAAATTATGGGAATTATTTTTCAATTATTCCAATTTAGGTCATTTTATTCATTTTATTTGAAATTTTTGACAAAAACATTATAAACATTTGAACATATTTTCTTTGAAAACTCAATTTTTCATCAGGTTTGCAAGAGTAAAAATAAGTTATAGTTTTTCACATCTTTGAATAGAATTTAGGAAAATGAATTAAATATTTGGAATAATAATAATTCATATTATTTAATAACTTCTGCATAATTTTTTACCATAATTAATAACAGAAATAGTATAATATATCTATTGTTGTTATGGTAAAAATAGTTTTTCTGGGGGTTAACCTACTAATATTAGGGTTAAAAGGACATAAAAACTTATCTAAGATATTTAAATCAATATTTACACCTAATTATGTATAATAATCTATAATACTATATTTTTGGACCATTTCCAAATGTAAAAAACAAGGCTACACCTTTTTATTTTCAAAATTACTATTTTGACACTCTCCTCACTTATAATAGGCCACCCTCTATACTATAATCATCACACCTTATATCCTTTTGGTTTAAGTAATTACCAATGAAAAAAACCTAAAAACATCCATCAACTCATCAAGGAATATTTTTTTGATCATAAATCCATTATAGGAATACATTGGGTATAATTATAAAGAGGATTTCCGAGAAGATTTAAAATTCCAATCGTTGTGTTTTCATTTTGTTTCGTACTCCCCATACGTAAATTCCGATTAAAATTAATTGTATTTATGTATGATAATTTAATTAACTAAAACAATCCCAACTTCCATAAAATGGGTTATGTAATCATCATTATGGTGTATGACATACTACCGTTACACAAGCAGATTTCATTTATTTTTCCATTACCACCTCTCATGGTTGGGTGTGATGGTAGATATAAATTAATAATATGATATTTATAACATAATTATATCTTTAATTACATAATATAATATATACCATGTTACATTCCATTCTGTCAGGGGATATGATATGCCATTCATGTGTAAGGTGGACATCGAACTCGTGAAGCAATGAGATTCGTTTTCCAATATCAATTTACACGGATGGTAATATGGAAAGATTCAATGAATATATTTTATATAAATGAAATAATTATGATATTTAGGAAATTATTTTCATTATAAAAATTAAATATATAATTTTATTTCATTCATTTTCATTCACTGAATGATAATAACATTGTGCATGTACATGTGGACTACAACCTTCACAAATAAATGTGACTCTCTTTTCATCACCACACGACATGGATGATATGTATACATTTATTTTAAAAAATATATTTTAATTATGATATTATGATCATTATATAAATATAAAATATTACTGAAGACCATTGCAAAATTATTTTTGAAAAATGCAATCGTTACTCATGCTTACATACGACATACTATCTCCACTCTCGGAACATACTTCTGTTATCAAAAACATCTTATAAAACTGTTCTTTAAACTATAATTGACGTATAAATATGATATTTATTTCATTATTATTATTCTTTATATGATTAAACTATATAATATACGTAATAACCCTAACTTTAATGTAAAATAATTAATGAGAAAATTAATCAATTAACACCTGGAATAAAGAAAATAATGAATGATTATTAATAAGAGTGATATAATGTCATTAAAAGATCAAATATGATACCATAAATATTAATATAGTTATAGTATAATTTAATAACATATTTGTGACAATTTTATACGAGGTTAAATCATCTTCAACCAAAATTATGAATGAGGTAATGGATTTATTAACTCAATTTCCATTCATTGCGTTAAAATTCAACTTCATTGAATGTGGCATGATCAAATTATGTGTAAAATGATATTTTATTATTTTATATTGTATTTTAAAAAAATATAATGATTCAAATTTGATATGCCTAATAAATTCATTTATTAATTACCAATTCATTGATAAGATCATTTTAATGGAATTTATCTGAATTTCTCTTCATTAAGTCATATTATAATATTATGAAAATAATTTTCATATAGGGATTATATACTTCCCCTTTGAATTGTAATAACCTGATACCTTAATTATTCGTTGTATTTTTAGTTTCAATAATAATGTTTACTTCAAATGATATTTAAATTTGGAGTTAATAAGTGGAAAATAATTTCATAACTATATTTTTTCATCGGTTTATATTAATTCTTATGTGCCTTGAACTTACAAGATTATGTGTGAAATTAATTTTGATTCTATTATGTTGTATTTTTTTCATAGTTGGTGTTCTAGAATAATATTTTGTATACTTTATGATAACCTTTATTCATTTTTTTGAATAATAATAAACACTTTATGACATCATGAATATTTTTAGACATGATATTGTATATTATAATATCGTAAGAGTAGCCATCACACAAAAAGGTCATAGTAGTTCCCTAATATGATAAAAACTCTGAATTTCCATGAATGTATTATTAAATATATGTTATAGAGTGGGATACAATCATTTTAGAGACACAACTGATATAGAATATAATGGGTGGAGTTTTACTAGACATTGAGGTACCATCTCGTGGTGTATACCCTTGGTAATATCCAGTGTAGGATATTTGGAGAATAAGACCCACCGATAATAAATCTATATTTGTTCGTGTGATGGGATTTTTTTATTAGTAATAATGTGTATAGATCAATAGAGTTTAATATTATTACTAATTATTGTTATAAGTCACGTACTATGATGTATTAATGAAAAATATGAAGACATATGTTTGGGTGAGGTAGGATACATTGGGATTTTCCATGAGTAGTAATTAATTAATTAATAATGAGACAAATTATTTCCCTTATTTTATTTAACATAATTTGATATATTATTACCTTTAGTGGAAATGATCTAGCCTAAATAAATTTCTGTCCATGGTGTTGTGTAGGTATGTTTTATTTTCATAGAATCCAAGAAAATGAAATGTGCCTATATAAGGTGATGGTACCTTCATTCTACAAGTTTAATTCAACATATAATGAATAGGATATTATATTACCTTGAAAGTATCTCTAGGATATATTATGTCATTTTTCAATTAACTACATTCCCTTTGGGTTCCTTAGCGTGTTGCTGGATGAAAACCATGGACATTAGGATAATTTTCTAAACAACACTAAGAAAGTGCCCTCGAGGGTCACACATTAAGGGTATCCAGAATTTGAGTTAAATATTATATTATTATTTACTATTTAACATGTTAAATTAATATTATTCCCACGTAATATTTAATAATTAATCATGGTTGAAATCTAGTTTTATTTATTAGTGAATAACGAAATGATATGTACTTATGAAATAAGTAGTCTTTATTCAAGGCCTAATAAATATTATCGAGTAATGGGGGACTGAATTTATTAGTCTAGTGAGAAGTAATATATATTGAATATTTTTTAATTAATAATATTTAATTTTAATTATAAATTTTATCACATGTTACAAAATAATTTTATTCTTGATTTTACAGTCATGGGGTTCCATAGGGATTAAATAAATAATAAATAGCTCTTTTTAAATTTTTTAATTTCTCGGCCTAGTGGTATATAAATTCAATTATAATTTTTTTCCAAAAGGGCGAATTTTTTCTATTCCCAATGAAATCCAGAGATTTCTCTCAAAGTTGTAGAGATATCCCTTCTCCATGAACACTCCTCTGAACAAAGAGAAATAATTCAAAATTATTCACTATTGCGTTCGGAGAGGTCATGGATAATCCTTTAGAAGCGATTCTCAGGGTTATCAAAGGAAAAAGATTCAAGTGATGTCATCTTCTGTGTAATCACCTAGATATTTCTATGCTGATGATCAATGATTTTGTGGAATACACGTGGATCAATACTATATATAATATGATATTTATTCCTATAATACAACAATTTTATGTTGTAGATTCATTATCATACCTATCAACTATGAAATAATTTCTTTCAATTTTTTTTAATTTCTTAAATTAGTTGTAAATAGAATGCAACGATCATGTTCTTTTGTTCCAACATTTATCAATTGTCTATCTTATTTTATCTCATTAAATTTATCATAGTGCTTATCATCATGTAAATATTTTATTAATCAACAACCATGATAAAAAAGAAACATTGGGAATGACCCATATGACACTTCCACTATGACCATAACATTCAATTGGTATCATAGCGGTATCAAAATTATGTATCATTATTTAATGGTTGTCGATGATTTATACATTTATTATTGGTTTTCAATTCCATTTTCATCATTATTTAATATTACTTGAGAGATAGACTTTATTCCTATTGGTTTCCCACAAATATAATAAAATTGAATAATTAAATGAATGAATTAAATTCAATGATCTCATCCAGAGGTTCTAAGGAGTCTATCCTGATAACATAATAGTGCACACTATATAACGAGAAGGTACACACCATGTAATTGTCTTTAATTCAAAAAAAATTAATTCAAAAATAACTCAAGACACGTGAATTTATTACATGAAATGAATTTAATTACACAACAAGTGTTGAATGGTCCATCCTAGCTCATAGTCAGTGGGAGTACATTCAATGTATCTTCTATACGTGACGTGTGCTCCTTTATTCCCAGATGGTCAAAATATAATCTAATATATCTTATAAGACTTATAGACATCTATCATGGAGTCCACACACCATGTATCCCGTGTACAAACTGTGTACTGAATTTTGTTCCATGGAATGGTTACATAATGAGTCCCAAAGCATGTGATGTAGATTGATGGTGAGAATTATTCATGCTGTGTATCTTAAATATACACACTACATACATTAACCAAATTACATTTAATTAATTTTTTTTATTATAATAAAAAAAACAAATTCAACATATTATTGCATGTGTTCATTAAGATGATAGGACACACCATGTGATGGGTATATATATATAAGTGTTTGATAAATTTCTATTTAATTTTCTGATCTACAAATCTTTTTTTATTCATAATATAGTTATTACTCTACAAGAATTGAAGTATTACACAATACCTAAAAAATCATGATAACAATGTGATCATTAAGTTGATAGTACACATCATGGTATTATGTGATATGTTACATATACCACATGTCACAGGAGTAATGAATATATTAATAAAATACATGTTGGTTAGTTCAGATGGTTACTAACCATGTTGACTCTAAGATATAAGTCTTTAAATAATAAATTTATCAATAAATGTAATTAATTTTTCTGAAATTATGATACATGAGAAACTGAAGAAAATATGAATGAGAATTAAGATAATATAATTGAAAAAATAAATAATATAATTAATTGATTCTATTTATATTTATCTTAAATAATTACTTTTATAATTGAGTGATGATTTTATTAAATGATTAATTCATTACATGCATGTGGATGAGCACGATCCTAGAATAGACCTTCATCTGTGATTGGTTTCTTTTAATTTATTCTTAAATTTAATAGTTGGCCTCAATGTCATCCATCCTCTTATTATTTTGGGGAATATGTTTCCATGGTTTCTTTTATGTAAACCCTTTAACCAATATTTATGTTCCATTAATAATGATTGAGTAAAATAATATGTAATAGATGAGGATCCCAAGATAGTGGAGAATGTTAAAGATTAGAGATGAGGAAAAACCAATCCAAGTGAGTTACATAGGGGTATAGGTGGAAAGCTGCAACATGAATCATAAATGGTTTATGGTGTTTTCCACATATGTTGATGGTAAATTTATCAACATTGAGATAAAAAACCATTAGTACAATATCATGATCATGCCACTTTATTATTTTATTTCTATCAAGTTTCGCGGTTATTTCCTTGTGGATGTTTTTATGGTCACATGTATTAATGGATTAAAATGAATATAATATAGAACTAAAATAAATTGGATTATGAATCAATATTATCAATGAGATGGTTAATCACTTATGTAAATAATAATAATATTAACAAGCATTTAATAAATATAATAATTAGAAATTTATTCATAAAAGAAAAAATCCATCAATTATACATTATGATATTATATCCTTCCCCTACTTCATTTGAAATAGATCTGTTTTTCAAAGTACATGAACAACTGAATTTGTGGAATATTCAATTATTATTGACTTATAACTTTAATTTTTGGGTTTACTTAACTTAGTTCAAATCAAGGGTGGAATACCAAAGTAAGAAATACTATAACTAATAGAAAAAGGTCGAGGATATTTAATTTTTGGGATTTGGGATTGGGGGTCCAACTCAATAGGCCTAGGAACTATGAGTCAATGTAATTGGGATTTTGAATGCCTACAAAAAACCCTTCAAATTTCCGGACTAGCCAATATTGGGGTGATGGTAAGGGGAACACTGATCCTTACCACTAGAATTGTTATATTTCACAAAATTTCAAAGCTAATGTTGAGGGATATTTTGTTTTTGATAAAATATTTGGAGATTAATAAATTTAATATTTATTTATTTTTATAAATATTATCATATAATGTATTAAAACACTTATCATTTTATTTGTAGAAACATCAATAAAAATGACTTCAAACATATAATTATGATCCCCACATGGGAAGGATAACCATCTCACTTGAAGAAATTTCTAATAATATCGAAGGTGATTATGCTTTATCATATCCATGAATGGAAATTTTATGTTTTTTAAGAACTCATTCTTGATAAACTTGGAAATAAGGCTATTTTATAATAATTATCTCTATATGAGAAACATTTTACCGATGCTACAAATTTTTGTTGTCTAATTCTGTCATATATGGCCAATGAACTTTTTAAGAAACACGTGGACATGGATTTCTATAGTATTATTTATCTACATAATTATATCTATCAAGATAGGGAATGAAAAGATATATATGAGATATCAAATGATTGATTAAAAACTATTCATGGAGTGTTTGTGATAGTTCTTCCTCATGTAGAAAAAATAATTGGATATATTTAACACATAGACATATTAGGGATTAAACTAACAGATGATTTTCACAAGGATATCATACTTTAGTCACAACAAAATACCATATCTAGTTTTATTATTAATTTATAAGATGCATATTAATTTGAATAGAACTTCAGAGCATCTTAATTTTATTAGAAAAGTGGATAAAAAATGGATCATTAAAAACCCAAAATCCATATGATGAATAAGAAAAAAAAAGAACAAGGAGAAGGGTCCCTTGACCCATAACAAGCCTAATATTCATGATCTCCATCCTTAAAATAATTTGATGATCCTTATGTAGGGTTTGAAAAAAGGGATACTATGTTTTCTTGTGGAAGGAAAGGCCACTAGAAGAGGAACTTCAACCAGAATCAAAGAGAAGAAAAATGTGGGTTCATTATTTATTGTAATATTTAAATATCTAAAAATTGGTTATTAGATATAACTTCATGTGATCAAATTTGAATCAAAATTATGGAAATAATTATATTTTTAAATATTGATTGAAGGGAGGTGGATTTTCAAGATGTCAATGGTTAGAGGCTAACTTCTCTAGACATTTCTTACCACCACCTTTCATTTCCAACATGAATGATATTGGTTTTAAATTATTTTTATTATGTACCAATTATCACCATGAAAATAACGTATATATCATTCAAAGATACAGATAATTTTATATTCAAATTTGGATTTAAATTTTTTCATATCATAAATAAAACATATGATATGTTTTTGAAAATCTAAATAACATTATTTATGTATTAAATTATGAAATAAAATTATTGAAAATAGATAAGAAATCATGTTTACAATGATTATATAACACCCATATTTTTAATTTCCATTATTGTCATGATAAAAAGAAGTATTTTAAAAGGCTATATCAATATGGTTATTCAGAATCTTACAAGATAAACCACATAAATGATTTCATGATTGTTTATAATGAAAAAATAACTAAACAGCCATTTTGGGAAAGGGTGAAACAACCACCGAGATTTTAGGACTGGTATACACATATGTGTGGTGACCATTTCTAGTAGAATCTAGAGGTTTTTAATCTTACATAATAACCTTCACTAATGGCTTGAGTAGATAATGATATGTCTACAAGATGAGTTATAAGTTCGAGTCAATTAGAAAATTTAAATAATTCAATAATGAATTATGAAATCAACTTCAAAACAAGATAAATAAGATTTCATTAGATTTTTGTGGTGAATATCTTAAACAAGATTTTATCACCCTTTAATGGGATTTTGGGATTCTATCTCATCTCACCCCACCATATATACCCTAGTGGAATGGTGTTAGTGAAATGAGGAACTATATCTTATTAAACATTGTAAGGGAAATGATAAGTCATTCATATCTTCCATTATCCTTTTTGGGATATAGATTACAAACTATAGAATAAATACTAAAATGTGTACTAGTTAAATAGAAAAATTGATTTCCCTTTGAGTTACAAAGTGTAAATTAATATGTTTTCTGAAATACAAGTGTGTCGTGTTTTGATGCATTTTATATAGGGGTTTTGGGGAACAAATATCCTATTGGGGAACAAAGTGTATCTTTATAGGGTATCCCATGGAAACAATGGAATACTGCCAAAACTAACCCTCAAATAAGAAATATACTCTCTCTAGACAAGCATTATTTATAGAGATTGATAACATCCTAAAAAGGATAGTGGGAGAAAGATTGATATCAAGGATGTTAATGCTCGATATACACAAGATTTTCTACAAGAACAAATTCTATAGGCCCTCATGGATGAAGTGGTTCCTGAAAAACAATTACTACATATGAGCATTAGAGAGGTAAGAGAACCAGAGAGATACTATTTTATAGTAACTCAAGACTGTGACTCATTATTGGTTGACTATGATAAACCACTCTCCTATATAGAGTTAGTAGATAGCTCAGAATCTGTAAGATCAAATGAATCCATGAATTAAGAAATGGTTCCCATGTACTAGAATTAGGTTTGGGTTTTGGTCTATGCAATAATTGATATAAATCTCATAGAGTAAATATCGGTATTCAATAGAAAACTAGATATTTAAGGCGAGGTAAATACCTATTATAAAAGTATAGTGTCTAAAGGGTTAATACAATATTAATGAATACACTATGATGAATCATTTTCACTAGTTTTCATGTTTAATTCCATTAAAAATTTTCATTCTACATTGGTATACCATGACTATGAATTTTTCAAAATGGATTCAGAACATCCTAAATTATTTTGATCCTCTAGGAATATTTATACATATCAAAACAAGAAGGGTTTTTCACTCCCGGTGATTCCAAAAATATTTTCTATTTATAGAGATCCATTTACGTATTGAAGGAAGCGTCTTGTTCATGGAACTATCAATTTCATGAGGCTAATTTTTTTTTGTAACATTAATAATTAATATGATCCATGTGATTATATGAGATTTAGTGGGAATTCAATTTTAGTCCTAGTATTATATGTTAATGAAATATTAATTATTGGAAACAATATAGCAGTCTGATAGTCTGTTATGTGCTGGTTGAACACATGTTTCTTCATTAATAATATAGCTGATGCATTCTTTATTGTAGAGATAAAGATTATTAATGATATATCTAATAGGATACTTGCATTATTTTAATTTATATACATTTTCATGAAACTAAATTTATTTATTATGGAAAAATTAGAGATGGTTTTATTTGAAGCGTCTAGTGGTATAAATATTTCTAAAAAATTGTGTTCTTTGACAGAACAAGAGAATATGAGAATAGGTAAGATCTTATATGATTCAGAAATAAAATCAATCATTTATGCCATTTTATATATTAGACTTGATTTTTCTTATGTGTTAAACATGGTATAAAAATATCAATCAGATGTGTGAAAAACAATATGTCTAATGTTAAGGTTATTATCAAGTATAATAGAAGAACTAATGATATATAACTGGTGTATGGAGAAGATAAGGAGCTTCTCATAAGGGTTCATATTGATGCTAGTTTTCAAATAGATTAGAATGATATGAAGACACAGTCAAGATATGTTTTATTAATCAATTATTGATATGTGAGAAAAAAAATCTAAAAGAATCCATTTTTCATTGATTATATAGTGTAGTCTGAGTATATAGTGTCTTTTTATGCATCCAAGAATGGGATATGGATATGAAAATTTTTCCATGATCTTGATGTGGTACCTAGTAGTAAACACCCTACCACATTATACTGTGATAATACTCTAGTGGTGAATCTTGTAGTAGAGACAATGTAACACCAACTAATAAATCACATACTTTTTATATATCACCTATCAAAGAATTTTTTATACAGGGGTTAAGTTGCAGTAATAATATTTCCTAGAGAAAAAATCAAGGTAGAAACCTTGACTAAATTATTATAATAATAGAAACATGACTATCATGTGACAAATAGCGGAGAAAATTTTGTTAGTAGTTAGTTTTTTTCTAGTGGGATTTTCTTGATGTCGGTGACCTAGAACCAACTTCAATGTGCTCTATGAAACACTATATACTTTTTTTCATATTAACTAACTCTTTATTACATCATGATTATTCTTCTGGGTGACATGATATTTAATGATGTTCTAAGAATTTTTTCCCACTAAAAGGTCATACTCATTCGTACATTGATGATAAAATGAATGTACCATTAGATTTTTCTTAAATATATGATATATATCTAGATTAAATCATTTCATGAAAATAAAATATACAATATATTAGGGTAGATTCTCACAGGTCAATGAGGCCCCTTCTCAGGGTGCACAACCTTGGTAATATGAAATATAAGATATTATGAGAATGTGAACCACTAGTAGGAAATCCGCATTTTTTTGTTATTGGATGATCCAATCTTTGTATGTGTCAATTTATCCTTATAATTTAATATTATTAGAAATGATTGTTATTATTAATGTACTTCACTGTATTGAAAAAACCTATGATGATATAAATTCATGGTCAGGTAGGATACATCAGGTACGTCATGATTAATATTTAATTAATAAATAATATAAGAAATTATATTCCCCTTATTTTCTTAAAGAGAAGTTGATATGTTCTTTTCTACAAGAACACTTCATGATTGTTATTATTAATGTTCTTTTCTACAAGAATACATCATGATTGTTATTATTAATGTTCTTCTCTACAAGAACACTTCTATGAAAGAAGATTAATCATCCTACACCTTCCACTACTATGTTAATAGTGATCAAGGGTAAAAAATTGAAATTGATTCTAAAAGTGGTTAATGGTGAACAAATGAAGTGTTAAGATTTGTCATTCTACCACCTGGATATTCCTAGGATGAAATTTTGGAGATTTATGGAACACCTATAGATAATCGCCAAAGGGAAAATAATCATTAATCTTCTAAAGAAATGATGGTAAACCGTAGATCCATTTCCATATCCATCAATAATTATATAATTTCATGCAACATTTTTATTTAGATTCTTAAATAAATTATAAATAATATGTGAGAATCTCATTCTTTGGATGCAGTGTTTATCCATTGTCTATATTCATTTATTAAATTATGATAATCATAGTGTTCATATTCATGTAAATCTCATATTAATCATCAATCATGATAAAAATAAAAGTTAGTTCGGACCCATCTAATGCTTCTAGTGTTACTGAATCATTATATATTTCTACTTGTTTTATATGTATTTATGGTTGAATCACATAATATAATCATTGATTAATAATTAATTGTACAATTTTTCCTCTCATAGGTATGCCATTTACATATATACTATGAAGGTGCATCTCTACATGGGATAGCTAGTCAACCAGCCTTGTGAAGGTGGGGAGCTGATATCACAATATTTACCAGGGAGGCGTAGTTTCAAGTAGACTTTTTGGGAAGAATTATTTAGAGGCGTTTGGGCCTTATAATGTGTATCTAATCATGTGGTACATGGAAGGGTTCCCCCTATACCCTTAATAGTGGGATTATAAAAAATCAATAAAAAGTGACGGCCTTCACCCATTAATGCAACAGAAATTTTACCCATTTGGGATTTTTTATTTTTTAAAAGGAATATGCTTACTGTTTTCAAACAAAGGCCTATATAGATTTTACTAAAATTGCGAAAGGAATCTTTTCTAACATACTTGGAATATATATAATTTCCTTCTGTCATGACCAATCAATGTTTTAAAGATTTACTTATAATCAATAAGTGTTATTTTCCATGACAATTATTTCCAAAATGTTTTTCCAACATGTAGTTTAACTAGGTGATTTTCAAAATGAAAAGGATTTTTTCATAAATAATTTTTTTAAATTCCTTTTTATAGAAATACATTTCATCAATAAAAACAACCCTTTATTTTGCATATACTCAACTGGGGATATGTTGTATTGATACTATCTTTATTCATTATATGGATTTTTTATGTTCATTTTGAACAATGAATTTATTATCATTCACTTCGTTATTTCATTTTTTGTAGTTATTAACATTCCCCTTAATTATTCAATTTATCATGTATATTTAGTTTCCTCTAAATATCTATATTATTGTTTAGGGAAATAGTTTTTTATTAAACCAGATATCATTTCAATATTTTTTTTCTATAATAGATGTCATTTTTTATCTAGGAAAATATTAATAAATCCATATTCTTTAATCAATATGTATATTGAATATGAGGAACATTTTTCTTGGATTAAATCATTTAATTAATATATGAGGAATGATTTAGACATGTAGTGGTGGTGGGGGACATAATTATATATCACATTGATTCATCTATAGTCCCATGAGTAATATCAATAAACTAGAATTAAATGTGTTTCTACCTTTAGTTTTAAAATATCTTATAAAAGGTATTGATATGGAGGTATAGTGATGGATGAGATCATGACATCCAACAATTAGGTATTTCATTCATTATGAATCTAGTTATTATTATCCATAATATTTCCACTTTGATATTATATTTTGATGTGTTTCATTTGCATTTTACTAATTAAATGGAATATGATTTCACTTATTTATCTTGCTATATTAATTGTTATATATATTATTATCCATGATATTTTATAAATGAAATTATCTCCAAATGAATTTCATTCACAGTTTATTGATTTAATTATTTTTTTTCAGTTTTTTACCTTGATATATATTGATTATTCCATAACTAATTATGTCTTCCATGTTATTAAATAAATGTAATGTGTGTTCAATTATTTAACTATCCATATTTATTGTTCTTTTTTGATTCATGATAGCATCCACTATACATATCCATTACTAATAATTTGAGTTCAACCTTATCTTGTTTATACTTTTTATGATTACATAAAGTGTACTATGATTGATGTGTAGTAATATTTTAGAGGGGATAATCTAATTCAGAAAAATGATTTTTTTCAAATTTAATATGGGACTCAACTATGTATCTATTTTACCAAGACTACTAAACTATTCCTTCATTTAGGATGTGATTCATTTTATTTTAGGCTAATATAATACAGATGATAATAGCTCTGGGATACTAGGGTCAGGTTACTACATCTCTAAATCATATGAATACTTTTATAACAATATATATTATTAAAAAAATTCAATCAAATATACAATATATAATGTTTATCACCTTATCATTTAAGAAATATATAACATCATAATTACTAGTCTTGGAATTTGTAAATACTGTAGATAATTTTTATAGTTTTATCATGATAATCTAATCATCCATTCTTGGATTTTTGAGGAATGGTTCGATTCAAGCATTCAAATATTCATAGATATTATTTATCAAAATAATAGATGTCTTTAAAGAATCCAAAGATCATTAGATCTTGAGCATTACATCTCAAATGAACCTTCGTTAAAATAATTTATTCTTGGTTATGGTTAGTTAATAAATATATACATATATAAGAGCATAATAATCATCATAAGGACCCACTCAACTAATTGTTTTACATCATAGAGAGACAATAAAATGGTTATGTGGGGGGGGTGAATTGACCAGTTTAATTTTTTTTATTATTATATTAGAGATAAAATATTAATATAGTGATTTTTTTAATATAAGTACAAAATATTTTATAGTTGTTCAAATCAATGTGAACTTATGAAAATTATTTAATTCAATATTTCTCATAGAGGAATTAAACCCATTAAAATATTGAATTATGAAGTTGATTCATATCCCAATTAAATTTTTTTTCTTGTAGAGAAACAACCAACACAAACTAAATTTTAATGGGGAGTAATAACCCATTAAAACTTATTTATTTAACATAGAGTCATAACACAAGACTAACCTTTTTAAACTTATAGGAACAACCTAAACATTCCATCAATTTTTTACAAATTTCATAACCCAACATACCTTTTTGTGGTAAGTATAGCCAAATTTTTCTTATTCTGAATTAAAAAACATAAAAAATAACACACCTAGAGATATATAATGATATAAAACACCATAAACCCAACAATAAATAGTGAAATATATTAATATTGAGGAATCCTAGATAACATTATGTATAGTAGAGTGTAACTTATTTATGTTGAGAAAAGATATTCCATTAACATTTATCTCAAAGGTGTATATATATTCCCATCACATTATCTAGAGAACCTATTTTTTTAATGCTACATAGGTCTTGTATCTCCAATTCATCGAACTAGTTATTTCAAACTATCTCCATATAGTTTATTTATGGAAAAAAATTTAATTATTTTTTCTATTATAGTTTCACATTCTCTAATTAGTAGTTGTGGATGTTTTTTAGAAAATAACGAACTATTTTGGTGGTTTTCAAACCATTTTTATTTATTATTCATGCTTATGTGTTGTCGATTTCCAAAAAAATTTTGCATGAATTAATATCAATAATTAAAGCTCGTAAAAACCTTGAGTATAGATATTGAATCATTATAAATAATTGATGTTTTCTCAAAACATGAAATGTAAATATAACATTAATATAAAATGAAACAAATAAATTAGAATAAATTTAAAATCCAAAGGAAAAAAAACTAGTTGCACAATAATTATCCAAATGTATGAGTAATTTTTCAACTTATGTGTTAATCTTTCATTTATATGTTTCAGGTACTTATTCTACATATGAGTCATTTTAGTCATAATCATTATTCATTTGATCTATGTACAAGTCATTTTGAAAATGTATGACTAATTTAAATCTTTTCTTTAGCTTATATTTGTGTTATTTAATTTACATATGTTTCAATATAGTGTGTATATATTTTATCCAATTATTTTTATGTATCATTCCACAATTTTAAAAAATATTAAAAACAAGGAATATAAAACCATTTTTTAGAATTAATATAATAGTAAAACAATCATTTAATTAACCATGAATAATCAAATTCAACATAATTATTTTCTTATGAAAGATGTTCTATCTATAATATAAGGAAAAATTGATTTATTCTAACTCATGTTGGATGTAATAAATTAAAATATTATTTTTTATTAATTAAATCAAACAAAAATAACTTTTCAATGAAGTACTCAAAAACCTATTTAAGGGATAAATAAATAGTTTCGAATCTGTTTTCCTCAAAATATTCCTCTTTTATTCATATATTTCAAAGGGAGTGTAATCATCTAAAACATACCGTAATCATCCATACACCTATTATTCTTCTTTCTTATGTTATTATTTGATTTCTCGACATTTAGGATATGATTTGAGAATGCCTTTTTCTTAATAATGGGCCAAATAATATTTTATGATAGGGAATTAATTTATCATATCAAGAGGAAGACATGAAAGGTTGATTGTAAATCATTTAATACTTTCTGAATGGTAAGTAGTTATGGGAAAAGTTATTTTAGTTATATAATAATTTTTATAGGTTGTTAATCATTCATGGTGGTAAATAAATTGGGTATTTTTTTCATTTGAATATTTTATAAATTTTAGGAGTTATTTTACTATGTATTTTTTAGGTTTTTATTACTATTATAGTTTCTAATTAAACTAGGGAACATTGGTTATATAATTTTTTTTAATAATATTTGAGGGTTGTTTTAGAGGTCATTGGATTATGTTGATCTCATCGATGAATTGTTATGTTAGGTGGTCTCAAACTTTCATGTGTTTACTCAGAGTATTCTTATTAAGTGACCACCACTTGATATGAAGACAATTTATAATGTATAAAAAATATTTTTAATGTCTTATTAAAGGGGTTTTAATATTTATTTTAGAATGATAAATAAAATGTGGTTTTATAGGAAATTTTAATTGATTTATGTCTAGTTATTTATTTATTTTTTAAATCCTTTTTTAGTAACATTTTTTTGGAATTGTTATACTTTAATAAAAACCTATGGATATTAAAATCCTTATATCTATAAAGGACAAGTTTACCTTTTTAATTTACAATAAAAGGAATATTTCTAACACATGTTTTTATCTTTATCATCATAATTAGTTCTCATATAAGTTATGATTAATTTAAACCCTAAATTCCTCAACTCTCATAGATAGCATTCATTGTTAATTATGATTGATAGAGTTCATTCCAAAATATGGAAATAAAATCATTCCTTTATTATGTCCAACCATAATTAATCAGAACTAATGAATGATAATTATAATTTAGTAATGATTTTCATTGATGGACAGTTGATGGATAGGTTCAGAATTTTGAAAATTGATAATTTTTTATACTGTTGTTTAATGTATTTATTTTATATAATTATTGGTTTCAAAGGAAAATATTTTATCATGAAAATATTATTTACTTATCATGATATTAGTTATTAATATTAAACATTATATATTAGTCCTACATTTTTTAAGATGTTAAATTTTTCTCTTCTCAAACACTTGGATGAATAATCATATTTGGGAATATTGTTGAAATATTTTTAAATGACTTATTATTTTCTAAAATTGAATTAATTTGATTAGTCTCTAATCATATTCATTTTTCATTTATTCAATATATTAAGGTGGTAGTTACACAATTCTGTTTTCAGGAAATTGTTCTTTATTTTTATTAGGTTCGTATTTTAGATTAATCAGCGGAATTAGCTTCATATTCATAATTTGCATGTGTTCAAGATATTGATGTAATAATAGAGTTATATTATGATTTTTTTTGTAAACGTGTTAACATGATTTCTATTGTAGAATGTATTGCGTTTCTTTTTCCCTTTTTCCATTATTTTTGTTCCAAGGTTTGGTTTTCATTCGTTGGGATGGTGATATTCCCTAAATCCTTAAATTCAAAATATGTAGTTTTTACAATATCATTATGTATGATATTTTATTTCATACAGTATAACATATATGGTGTAAAAGGTATATTTTACATCTCTAGGAATATCATTTAATATGAACTGGTGTTATCAAATTTTATGTTACGTGGATAATCATATTGAATTACTTAGTCAAATAATAAGGTTGTGGAAAAAATGAATCCTAATATATGATTAAAATAGTTATTATATGATTGATTATAGAATTTTAATGTTATGTGTTTGCATTTGTGAATCATCAATGTTTTTATCACCGAAAGAAATATTTTATATGATGAGAGATATGTGAGAATTATACATACATTTAAATATTATATTCTTGGTTAAGGGATAAAAATTATTTTAACAATATTATTTACATAGACACTATAAATTTTGACTAAACAAATAGAAGAATCAAGTCGCATCCCTACGAACCATATAAAGGATGTGGTAGACATGAACATGGTGTGCATGATCCACAAGCAATCCTTTTATTATTATACCAAAATTTATATAATCCTTATTTTATTATATTGCGAGGAACTAAAATACCATAGAGTGAGGATGATACCACCAAAGAATTGGGTGATTAATGTATTCCAGTGGATATTCTATAGAGGAAGGTGTCCTTTGGTTGATACTTAAGGATCTTCATGAAATATGTGTCTTTTGAAATGGAAGGGTTATCCATCCTTAAAATAATCTATATATTGTTCTTAATTATATTTTTTTGTGTGGGTTCAATTTCATAGCATGGTGATATTAAGTTTTTTTGGTTTCTTTTTTTAGTTAGGTTGAATAAGAGTTATTCTATCCTTATAAAACCAATAGTTGTATCAATGCATTACTTGCTTAAAATGATTCTAAAAAATATTTTTTAAAATAAATAAATTCGATAATTTTATTGATGTAATAATGGTTATCATAAAAAATAATATAGAATTTGAATTGTGTCATTATTTATGAAATGATTTTTCATAAGAGGGAATATGATTTTTAAAATTTGGTTTGCATTATTGTATATGATATCAATGTTTTGATATGGTCATTCCATTAGATATAAGATATTATAGCTAGTGCCATGGTATGAATACATTCATTTCAATATATCATGGAATCTGATATGGACAATTATTGTATAGAACAGAATTGAAGTCTATTTTTAAGGGTAAAAAAACATTATATCGTCATAGCAACATTGATACCAATCATAAACTAGGATTATTTGATATTGAACTACTATACCATGGATTATGATTTGGATATATCATAAATTAAAATAAATTGTGGTCAAAATTATATATTATAAAACATGAACCAAAATTATAAGTCATGGTATAGTTTTTGAACTATATCATGAGTATGGATATAGTTTATATCATTAAATACAATATTTAAGAAAAAATGATTTTAAAAATTCTCAATTGAAAATTAAATTATATAATTTATAAAATAAATTAAATAATAGATTATGTTATTTTGTTAAATTTATTTAATATATATGGTTTTTATGAATTATTTAATCTTTAAAGAGTTATAAATGATTATTAAATGGAAAAAACATTTAAAAAATACTATTAGTGATATTAATCATTGGATGAGATTTTATTGAATTTGTATTGAATAACATACAACTTTTATATAAAATGTGCATATAGAAATTATATGTGTGATTTAAAAATGTGTATAAATTGTATAATAATGAAAAAATATATTGTTGAAATATTGAATTATGAATTGTTCAGAACAGTTAATTTAAAATCTTCAAATTAATAGTCCTTATTTGAAAAATAATTTGAAAAATATCTATAAGAATTTTGTTAATTTATATGATCCCGCTTCAAATAAAATTAAATATTTGGTATTTTTATTATATAAAACTATTAGAAAAATATAGTTGGAATATAAAATATTTATATTTCATTTAATATGATATATTTAAATAAATTCCATATAAGAGGATTATATGATAGAGTTAATATTAGAAATAAATATAACAAATTTATATTTATTTAGTTATATAATTTACATGATTTATGTATAAATTAAAAAGTATTTATAAATTCATTATTTCTTAATTATTAATAAATGTTCATCTAAGGTACATATTTTTAAAATGACATTTTTAGTGTTATTACCTACTTTTTTAGGAATATAAATTTTTTATATTATGATTGGTTATATGATTTAGTTAAATGATTTAAAAATATTAATTAAATTATCAAACATGCATTTTTGGAGTTACATGATTGTTCTGGTAACTGATTTGGTTTTATTATACTTTGTATTTAATATAAGCTAGCTACTGATATTATATTAAAAATATGAATATAGTTTTTACATATTAACTGTTAGAATTTGGATGGAATTGAGGAATATATGGATTAAAGAATCATGGGAAGAGGGACTTTGGGTGTGACTAATCACTAGCTTGAGAGAATAGGCACTATTGAGATAACTACAGAATGCATACCTATCACTAACAAAAGAAGAAAATTTAATTCGACCATAGGCAATGAAACTTCAGGTGATATTATCAGGGAAATAGACATAAAGAAAATTTCAAGGTAACTTGGTGTTATAGGCATGGGCATCGACCATAACCATATTTGACTATATCAATGACCAAGGTTTATGGCCCCTTATTTGGCCCATGGCTATAAGCCCAGGGTTGTTGACACAAAAAATATCTGAAAAATGTAAACTTATATATCAATGAGTGTGACATATTGTTTTAGTACATCATTCCCTAGGGTGGATTCCTGTGACTATAGTACATTTTCTACATCCATGAGAAACTGCCCATGGACATAACTTGTAAAACAATTCACCATATATTTCGAACGAGCAACCCATGGATAATCTAAAGGGCACATTACCACAAGTACATGGTGTTTTTTAGATATATATATATATATATATATATAAGAATTTGTAAAATTACATTTTTATAATTGTATTATTATTTTTTATTAAAATTCATGCATTTAGCATAGTCATGAGATACTATGTCTGTGGTGATATATTCCCTATAAACATACGAGACCACATTTATAGATATAGGATTTGGTCAAAACAATTTGTTTCATATGAATAAATTTTATGGAAATAGAGATTCAATATAATCATACTACATAGTGGTAAAATATTATAATGGATATAGAGTTTTAGTCAAAAAGTCATCTTCCACAAGCTTAAATTCTCATGGCTTTTGGGATTTGGCCGAAGAGGCTTTCGCCAATGGACATGTATTCCCCTTCCAATAAGTGTTAAAATGAAAATTCTGACCCCACAGTCACAAATTACTATGGATATAGAGTTTAAATAAAAAAATCTATTACCATGGTCATAAATTCCCATTTCTATAGTGGTTTGATCAAATGGGATTCCACAATGGCAATTAATTCCCATGGATATTGGGCATTCCAGTCATCTTCTCATGCCATTACCATGCTCAAAATACTATCACGACCTCACCTATATACATGGGTGAGATTCCTATAGAATTATACCCACCATAGGAACATTAATGATTTTATCATGTATTCAGGTTGACCTATGGCCATGAGAATATGACTCATGGCTATAGACCTATGATCGAAGGATATTTTATAGTAGTGTTCATACATATTTTTAGGAGAATTATTGACTTTTTAATGATTTAGGGCATTAAATAAAAGGTATTCATGTATCTTATGTATATTATTTATTATATGTTTAAATATGCGATGAATTTTAATTTTTTTCACAACACATTCTTTGAGTATTATATATAGTTACACATCTATATAGTATAAACACATTGATTTTGAGGAAGGAATAAAATTTAAAGCTAAATCCTTACATTATTTCATACATATATATGGATTAAATGATATAATATGGTGATATTTATAAATATCATTTAAAAAATATGTTTTTTATTCCCCCCAAAGAAAACAATTTTAAAGACCATCAAACCATGAAGGTAATGCTAAAGATGGTTACCGACAAATTATCTCAGAATGTATTTTATGGGTAAAACGAATATGATTAGGTTAAAATACCTTATTAATGTTTTAGGATATATTTAGTGTGGATGACCAAATAGGATTCGGCCATAGATGGAATAATGTTGAGGAAATCCATATAATAGATCACGATAATGATTTATTTGTGGAACTATAATATTATCAATTGGGTTCACCTATACTATAATCAAATCAGAGAGCCACATATCTCATATGAAAATAAATGAATTCCAATAGATACTAATCAGTGATGTGGGTTGATATATATCACATTGGAATATTATATAATCAAGTATGGATAACCATAAACTCATTGGAATAAAATTGCATAAACCAATCATTATGGAAGGATGTTTTAAAATAATAAATATAATTTTGAAATGAAAAAAAATACCAATGTATGGTCTATCAAAAATCCACTGTACATGTCATACTAATCATATAACCATTAGCATGACACATTGTGGGTCAATCATTTGCATCTGAGTACAAAATAAGAAGACAAAAAACAAAGACATCACCATCTAGTGCGGATTCTCATCCCAAACAAATATCATATCTACAAATAAATCCACTAGCTCATCCATTCATATTTTTAGGGACCCATACATTACCAAGTTTGTAGAAACTTTAGTCTTCTTATGTACTAGGTTTCCTTACTAGGGCCCGAGTACAAATAAATTGGCCACCACCAACACTCTCCCTACAAATATATAATTATAGATTCATTATAAATATAATTTTCTCATATAATAAAAAATAAAAAATAAGAAATTTATCAAACCATAGAGTTCTATCTAAAAAGTACATGGGACCATACCAACTTTATCCAATTCTAGAATGGGGTGGTATACCCAGGGTCTGATAATATACCTCGAGGATGAATGATATTTCAGTCATCATATGAATCTTAATATATGGTTCTCATCCTTATTTAGCCCATAATTTAATTTCTAAATAATAATTTATTTCCATTCACTCTCAGAGATCTTTTTTTTATTATATTTTTAGAGAATTTGGTCATAACTCTTTTATAATAAAATACTACATTATAAAGTAGAATCTTCCTCTCAATATCGATTTTTTTTCTATAATACCAACATTTAATATGAAAGTTTTTTTGTTTTCATGAAAAATAATCATGGTTTTCAAATTTATGTCGTCATTTTTCTTACTCATCCGTAAACACTAGGAAAAACAATTGAAAAAATTGGATGAGTGAAAAAAACATGGTAATATGTATAAATAATAAGAAACCAAACCTGTTAGTAAATTTTAAAACCATGATATCATGAGGGAGAGTTTATATTTAACATAATAAACATTGAGTGGAAATAATAATTTACTAACATATGAAATCAGATTTACTAACCAATGTTTTTCATAACAATATTTTTAAGAAAACATAAAGGAAAATATAAAATCAAGAATGTTTTCTTATAATACATGACAACTAATAGAAAACTGTTTCTTAAAAAATTATCATTTATAATTAATGGTCATAATAATTCCTTTCGAAAAAATTAATTATCATAAATGTTGAAAAAAATATGTCCATGAAAACTCATTATAAAGAATATAAAATCAATGTAGGTTACTTGGGAAATCAACTTCATTAAAGCATTACAAAATAAAAAATCTGCATTCTTAATTTCAATATAATTCTCCATATAACAAAATCATTACGCAATAAATTAGTGATTTGTATTGGGGTCACCTGTCTCATTAAGAATTTCCATGGATTATAATATATATAAAAAACATAAAATCAATAATTTATATCATCAAACTCAAAAAAAATATAATTTTGAACTCATATGTAAAACATTATCAAATATTAATATTTTCATTTCCTATAAAACCGTATTTTCAAAACAAAAATATTGATAAAAAAGGGTAAAATTGTTTTTAGTTGATGAAAATATAGAATCTTGTAAAAGAATCTAAATTTAAAATAATGGATACAAAGGATATAATATCTCAATGCATAATTTGAGGTAAAAAAAATAATTTATTTGTTATTTTCTTGTTTTGTCATTATTATATATTGTTTTAAATATAGATTCTCTATTTCTTCTCCTTGTTTGAGCCCTTTGATGGGTCTAGAGTGAGTTTTTTTTCACTAATGAGAGGTTAGGTAAGGGAAACAAGTTTATCTCTTGAGTGGACATGATCTGGTAGTTGGAATAATTATAATAGGTCCAATGGATGGCTGATAAGTGCTACTTTCCAGCTAGTTGAAGGATTGCTGTAGGTTCCTACTATTGGAAGCACACTAGGAAACTAGTGTATGGATGTTAGAAAGGTGTTCCTATATGTACGTAACTAGCTAGACAGTGGGTTTCCTAGACTGAGAAGAATTCTTCATGGTGCCATCATCTTGTCTATGGGATCTAGCTACATGTCGGTATTTCTGATGTTAGTGATAATCATGAGATATGTGTCGTATTTATTTAACATATAATATCTGTTTTATTTATAAAAACCACTGCCTCAAACCTGGTTCGACCCAAAAAATTGAAGACTCTCTAGAGGTGACTTTGGACCTTTTAATCATATTTCATCACGGATCGAAGTGATGATTTATTCATTTATTATCATCTGGTAAATGTAATATCAATTTGAATGTTAATTACTCTTTGTTCATCTATCTTTTTTATTGATGGAAATGAATACACATTTCATTGATGGATCTAGATAATAAAATTATGAATTGTAGTTCTAGGTTTCTCCTTTGATCATTCATGTCTTCATCTCACCATTGGGGGATCCTGTGTTGGATGATTGTATATATTTTGATTTAGGTATGTGAATTCATAAGGAAATCTCAATAAATTGAAACCAATATTTCTTTATTTGTTTGAAATATATTTATACTTTATTTACAAATCTTGATTTTATTATTTTGATTAATTATTTCTAATGTTAATAATGTTTTTGTTGAATCCTTTTTAAGAATGGATTTTGAAATAAATATTTTATTTTAAAAAATGACCATGAATTGAAATGAATTATTTGAAGCTTGGTTTTGAGAATAAAAGGAATTAAATTCTTAATGATTTTCAATGAAGGGATTTGATTTCAAAGAAATGAGTCCTAATGATGTCTATTTAAATATTAGTTTTTAAAATGAAATTGAATGTTTTGAATCATGAACTTGGGGATGATTTGAAATCATTGACTGAATTATTTCAGATATATTGTAAGGATTGATACCCCATTGTATGATTTATTAACTTGAAAAAATGACCTCTTGGTTAGTTTGGAAGGGGATACATATGCATGGTAAAAATGATTAATTAAAAATATATTGATAATGTTAATGATACTGAACAATCTGAAGGTCGGGTAATTCATTCTCTTTGAAAGATTTCTATTCCCATTAGGCTTGGGATATAGGGATGTTTTTGTACATTAGGAGCTATATTTCAACAATGTTGTGTGGAACCTCTTCACTCAATATAACTAACCATGAGATATATAACCACAGTGATGTGATTGAAATTGATTATTACGTTCCAATGATTATGAATTGTGTTATTAATTCTTTTTTTGATGAAATTATTTAGTCATGGAAATATTGAAAAATGTGATTCTATATGCAATTTTTTATATAAAATTACTTTTTACATATTTTTTACTTTCTATTTATTTATTTTGAATTTATTTTTAGGTAGGAAATGTTAAAATATTAAAAATAAATGTTTTTTTTAATTCTATATTTGTTTTATTTTAGACATATTTCAATTAGAATTCATGATGTGATCATATTTGGATAATGTTTTTGACACTGTACTTCTTACGTTCGGAATAATATAATTTCTTATACCTGGTCTAGGAAGAGAGAAAACACTACTTAGAGGTGGATATTTTACATGATTAATAAGAACATGATAGTTGGAAGTGATCAGTTGAGTTTGTTTTCCACTTGTTACAAGGTTACCTTTTGATGATTTATTTTGTTCTTTTGTATTGGCTTAGGTAGATGTAACAATTTTTTATTTTTACCTTTTCTACCTATTGTAATTTTTATCTTGATGACTATATTGGTATTCCAATTTTTAGTGGTTTTCATGAAATAATGTCATTTAATTGGTTATTACTGAGGAGAAATAATGCCTCATTGAAGTTTTTAATTCTTGGAATTTAGTCTGTAGCCCACATGGGTTGTGATTTGCCTTCCATCCATGTAAGGATTCATTCAGGTGTCTTCTATGAGATTTATATGGATCATTTCATGAAACATTTGTGTCAAATGAGGTTGTCACCATTCTTTGATGTTTTTATATATTTTTTGATGTCTTGGTAGAAATGAGACATGATTTTTTTACTTATATGGAAGGTTATAAGAGTTTTTATTTATATATATCATCATAAAAAGGAATAATTTACCATGGACATTTGGGATAATGTTTCTTTAAGGATTTTATTGATCTAATTGAATACATTTCCCAAAAATTTATATGAGATTTGTGTTCCCAAAATGAATTAATATTGATAGACTTGATTAACATGAGTTGAATGAACATTCGTTGATATCTTTTTTTATTAGGTAGTAACGCCCCCCATGAAGATATATGAATAAACATCACAAGGGAATTTGTGGTCAACCATAATAGGATAACCCTCATGTTTCACAGAACCAGTTAGATGTTATAGTGTGTGCAGTCCAATATTTATACCAACTAGATACACTTATTTCTGTTTAGGAACCATAGGTGGTACATTGAATGAATTATGCATAAAATTATTACTGATATTTTATTAAGAATACACTACTTTTGTAGGGAGTGAATTATCCTTGGGGAGAAGATAATAGGTTTAAAAAGGTTGAGCAACTATTTGGGTTCATAGAGATTCAAGATTCCCTAAAGGTGAAATGTACCTTCCTAAAACATGATGGTACTTGAAGGATTTGGTGGGATTTTATAGTTATAGTAGAGAATAATGAATGATTATAGTGGAAACACATTTTAGCTCCTTTCACATAGAAATAATATCCTAAATTAATGATTCACGAAAATTCCATGGAGTTTCTCAACCATCATTAAGTTTACTATATAAGGAACCAACTTTAAAAATTACATAATCATGCCTTTTAAGTCAATAAATCACTATAAAATTTTTTTAGGATATTTAAAAACAATATATTTATTTTATTATTTTATAACAGTTACACAAAAAACCCATACATTACAAATTGTATAATGCAACTTAGTATCCATTTGACCCATAATATAAAAATTTTAAAATACCAAAAGGTTCTGTTTCATGCTATCTATTCAAAATTTTTATCTTGACAATATCCTTTTCCATAGTCTTCCTTAAAACCCATTAAAAAATATTTCAAAAATGTAAATTCAGAGAATAATATGTGTAATTTATATATAAAAATAAACAAGAGAACACGTTAGTTCATTAATACTTATAATTTTTTTCGAAATAATAATTGGGATCCGAATAAACATTTTCAAACCCAATAAGTACACATAACATCCAAATTATCTATATAAAAAATTTAATAATATATTTTAATGGAAACATAGAATTCATAAATGTTTATTCAAATTCATAAAAAACATAAAAAATAATTTTAAAAATTATAAATATATACAAACATTACTTTAATAATTAGCTCAATAGCTTACCTTGTGAAATTGTATGATATTGGTGACGACCCATAGAAATCCTAGATTAATAATGTTGGAAACTTATGAGAAATTATCATATAACTCTTAAAAATTGAATAAACTACCTAGTAAATTAGAAAAATATATTAGAAGAAACCTAACATGTAAACACCATCCCTTTACCCAATGCAATGGCGAGCTATATGAAGTTCATCTAGTCATTGTTTATAAAAGAACGATTCATACATGTATTATAGCTTGAGCACCCATACATAGTTTATAATATAACCACAATTCATCTCAAACAATTACAAAGAACCATAACATAATCATAACTCATGAAATCTAATTTTTCCAACAATATATTCCTTTCAACCATAAGGAAAACAGTTTTGGATGTCAAAATATCCATTGTATTTAAAATCTTTTTTTAAAATACACAAAATAATTTAATGGAGGGTTTTTATATGAAGAAAAAAATGAATTCATATAAAATAATCTGGACCTAAAATAATTTTTATGGAAGTGGGAAAACCCATTGATCCCATATAATTCCAAATATAACATTCCTTAATATTTTTTCAAAACCTTTCATATAATATATGATAAATAGATTCATTTAAAAAAATTAAATGAATGTAAAAATGAAACAAAAAATATAATTTATAATTAATTCATTTTCATATAAATTAATAAATAAAATAATTTTATGAATATATACATTGAATAAAAATATTTAGATAATATAATTTTAAAATAATAAAATGATGACTAAAAAGTTATGTGTCCATTACCTCAAGTATGATTCATCAGTACATTCTTTATCATCCAAAATAATAAAATTATATTAATTATATTGTTTATTAAGAAAAATTGTCAAGTTAATTAATATCTATATTTTATTAAATACATTGTTTTATACAATTAATTAAATTTTTTCATGTTTATTGTTTTGATGATTTTTGGGTCATATGTCCAGAATAACATCGGTAGTTTCACTATGGTCAAAGGTGTTGTTATTAAAACATCTCAATAATAATAAAAATGATATAATTATTATTTTTAAACATTAATTACACTTTTAAAAACAACCAAGAATTATATTTTTAAAGAATTAATTATGTTACAATCATGGGGACGATAGATCATACGTACACCTAAGTAACTTCTCTATTTTTCAAAGAGCCCGATAGAAGTAAGGTAAGTATCATTTTATTTTATATAATGAAAATTATATCATATATATAAAATTATTTATTTAAATAAAGTTATATATATAATCCATATTTTATGTTCATGGAAAAAGAATCACATCACTTCATTGAGGTGGTAATCCACACACACACACAGAGAAACGACATTATCTATTTTAAATGGATGGAATGGTAAGAAATTAGATATATATTATCATTAAATAATTTTATTTATTTAATTAATATCATATTTTTAAATTAAATATATCATAATAACCATCCTTGAGAGGTGATTATGGAAAACGAGTTGCTTCAGTTCACAAGGTAGTATTCTGTTGTACACACGATCAAGAGATTTATTTTTCATTTGATCGAAAAAGAGATGGGTATAGTTTTTGTAATTACAAAAGTAAAACATCAGTATATTGATGATAATTATTTTATTATTTCTTCATAGTTGGATAATATTTAAAGGCATTAGAATAATAAATTAAATGAAAATGTTAATTTCATAATTGTAACTCCTCTTCAGAAAATCTCCTTAGGTTTATAATGAATGCTTTTAAGGTTAGATTTTCAATAAAATATGGTCCTCTATAATTTGTGTATGGATGAAATATTTATACTTGTGTAGTTAAATAATTATTTATAGTGTTAAATGTTATGAGTAGATAAGGATATGATTTTCCTTTTTATATCTTAAGGGAGGGGATCTGTTGGAATTACACAAAATATTAAATTAATTTTCATTAATTTTCATTGAATAGAAAAAGAAGATTATGAATTTAATATATATTATGATTATTATAAAAAATAATATCATTAAATTAATCTTGATTATTATAGGTGATTTTTTCACCAGCATCTCATTGTTTTAACCCCATGTAAACCCTTTTCAGAATTATTGTAATATCAATGTTTTTACACCTTATGGATCAAAAAAGTTACTATATAATAAAAAGAGTCCCATAGATGGAATATGGTTTATATACTAAACCACATATAATTAAATTGGACAAATAAAGGACAATTCTGAACATTAAATCATTTAATGAAATAATTTTATTTTATAATATCATTAATTACATTTTCAGGATTATTCATTTGAAATGACTTTAAAGAAATCAATATAACTATGGAATTCAATTATAAACCATTAAAAATACATATTATGTTATATTTATCTATAAAATTAGTGGGTAACTATAAATAACCAAAAAATTTACTTCTATAGTTTTTAATATCATTTACTTGATTTTTCTACTCCTTGCACAAGGATTGTGCCGACCTTGTATAAGCATTTAAGCTAATTATTTTATCAATAAAAATTAAAAATAACTTAATATGATAAATAAAATAATTAATATTAAAAATATTATTTATAATCAAAAATAACCTCATTTTATCTCTTTGAAAATCCTTTAGATATGTTAAAAAAAGAGCAACGTTTTTATTCTATATTTAAAATTATATTTTGATTGTTATCTAATGAATGAGGAATGAAATTGTGAAATTTTAAAAGAATTGATCGTAATGTAATCAAAATATTTATCAAATAACATAAATAAAAGTCTTGTGTACAATTTTTGGCCTTATTATATTATTTTAACCATATTTATTGAATTTTCCCATTTGTGGTGACAAATATTTACTGTATTTACTTTTCAGAATGATCAATAAAGAAATTTTAATGTATTACATAAAATTACTTATCATAATTAAAAATATGGAATCCATTATTGTAAATTAAATTCATTTGATTTTCATAAATTAATATAATTTTATACATTTAAAATTTAATAAAAAGCAGTTTCCCATAAAAATGCCTTTTTAGGTAAATTTTTTTTAATACCATTGTCTAGTATAAGGTTTATTTCAATAAACATTATTAGATTTTGTTAAAAAAAGGAACTAATGGAATTTTGAAATAATTTCAAAATATAAAGTTTCCTAATAAACAACTTCAATATAAATGATAGTTTTTAATAAAAATATGTAATTTTTACTATTCATTGAAAACAAATCTCATGTAATTATCTATATTTTTATTGAAATGATAAATTCAATAATGAAGTTCATTTTTTTAAAATTAAAATACTATAATTTTGAAATTCAGATTTGAAATAAAACCATATATTACACCGGTATGATTATTTTGTAAAAAATAAATCCTTTTGTTTTTGACTAAAAATATACTTAATATTATTCAAATGAATTAAACTCCAAAAAAATATAGTTAATGAATATTATTAATACCAAGATATTATTATTTTAACATTAACTATTATTTTTCATTATTACCCTCTTTTAGAAATTACATCATCAAATTTTTATTCATCACATAAACATGTGGGGATATTTTTCCTTTGATGTATTTTTATATTCCCAATTTATTCGTCAATCATATTGTTTTTACAAAAAGAAAAAAAACTATAAAAAAATTATTCAATAACATTTGATCTCTATGATGAAGAATATGACCATGTTATTCCTCATATGTAAGATTCTCTTCCAACTGACCTACTTCAAGGATCAAAACATGAGATTCATCGGGAAATTATTTTTTGTACAATGAACCATCAAATACTTTATGTACCTAAGATAAACTCAAAGGATATTCCCCCTGGTTGGAAATGGATATAAATTTCACCAGGATTTGATATGGTCTAATGAAAAATAGATTTAACATCCCTTTTACACCAAAACACATAACACATTTCCATGGAGATACTTTTAGAAAAGCATGATTACCCACCTCAAAATAATGATATTTCCTATGGTTATATTCATATTTTTTTTTCATACGATGGGTTATACTAATATGATACTATATAACATTTACATTATCAACCATTTACTCATCCAATTATGGCCCCAACATCTCTTATTCTTAGACATTATCCTAACAAGATGGAGTCTAAAATCTCATTCAATATGATGATTAAAATGGTATCATTTATATATAAGAATGGAAACATGTATTATAAGAAAACTCAACCAAAATCAGTTGATGATCCCAATATCCATTATAATCCATTCAAAATTATCAAAACATATCCTTCAATGTCTGAATCACTCACTCTACGTATCCATCAGATTAATGATGCAATGTTATATGTAAATTTAATTTAGTACCCAATGTATTATGATGTCATTTCCAAAATTTAGATATAAATCTAGGATCATGATCAGGTAAATTGCAAAAAGGGACTCAATGTAATAAATTTATAACATTTCAATCAATTTTAGAATGTTGATCTAAAGACATATTTTTTCAAATGGGATGAATATGGGTAGATTTATTAAATCAACACATATTTTCACATATGATATTATATCCCATATATGTATTTGGTAATGTTTCCATGAAATATATGGATATATTCTCCCATTTCAATTCATTAACTGGACTAGGCCAAAAAGTCCCCTTGAGTAACTTCTGTTGGACATTAAAATATAGACAAGTATAACATTTCATATAAAAACCAGTAATACATTTCTTCATTCCTTCCCACTAGAAATGTTCCATATTTTATATATACCTATTTATGTTTCCTGGATGAATATAAAATGAATAAATTTAAGCCTTAGTTAATAGTTATTTCGTCAAAATAATATCACATGAACGAAATAAAATTATCTTAAATATCAAATCACCTCAATTATCAATATTTAATTCAGGAAACATTCATTTCTTAAAAAATTATACCATTTAATGTAACTCATACTCTTCATTATGTGCTTACCTATTTATTTTTGAAAAAGACGAATATAATGGAACTTGTAACAGATTACGGGAAGTTAATTCTAGCAGAATTCCCAAGACAAAATTTATCAAATCATTGTCCAAAGGTCCATGTTCATGAAATAACATAGTTAATACAACATTATCTTTCCAACTCAAATAATTAGATAAATTTTTTACTTTACCATGATGGAAATGAATTGTACAGTCATAATCCTTTATAAATTCTGTCCATCTCTTTCGGATCATGTTCAACTCTTTCAAATTGATTGTGTACTTCCATATTATATTATCAATATATATTTCACCATTTTACCCGTATCAATTATGTATCCATATTTTTAAATCAAGAATTATTTTCTATATTTAAAGGTCATGTGTTGGATAAAATTTATCATGGTTTTTTAATTGACGGGATCAAAAATTTATTACCCAATCATTATTTAATAAAATACATTCAATAAACTTCAATGAAGAATTATTATAGATAAAAAAAAGTAACCATTTTTAGATGTGTGGGACAAAACTAGTGCATCCACTAATTATATTTTCAATTATAGGTAACTTTCATGATGTTTATTTTTCTAGATGAACCTAAATCCATTTTCGGTTAACATGGAAAGAGTGCTTGATTACCATGTTATGTTTTCAAAAAACCATTGGTAATAACTATATAATCTAGGAAAACTACAATTCTCAGTAATTTTTTTTGTATTTTGGATTTATCAACCTCTTTGGTTTTAGTATGATAAACATTTAGGACATCCTTTTTTATGATTAGTCCAGGGAATCAAATACATTATAACCAAAAAACAAAATTACTAATTTTTTTATTATAATTTTATTTTTTCCAAGGTTTATTGGAAAATAATTAAACGTTTAACATGATCCTCTTAACTTTATTAATAATCTAAAATATCATCAAGAAACACAACACCTAATATATCAGAAATATTCAGGGGAAGTTCTATTCATAAGTTCTATGATAATAGGTGTATTATTCATTAACCAAAAGATCATAACTAAAAATTCATAATTCACATACCTAGCATGAAATGTTTTCTTAGTGATGTACTCATCATCCACCTTCAGTTGACGGTACTTTGACTTGAGATGAACCTTCAGAAATTACTATGATCACAGTTTCTGATCTAATACGTCATAGATATACAGAATCAAATAATTATTCTTAACAAGGATGTGATACAATACTCTATAATCGATAAAAATAATCATGTATCCATATTTATTTTTAAACAATAAAATAGAAACACCCCATGATGAAGTTTTTTGATAAATAAACCCACAATAATGTAATTATTTTAACTGGGTTTTCAATTCAATAAATTCTACTTGAGAAACTCAATAAGGGAATTTAAAATATGATTATCTTAGGGTACTAATTCAACATAAAACTCATAATACCTATCAGGTATAATTCCATGAATAGAATCTATAAAAACATCTATGTATTATTTTATTTATTTAAAATCTTTAATTTGGATAGTTTCCATATCTTCAACAATTTATGCAATATCACCTTTATTTCTTTCATTTTATAGTCTCTAAACTTATTTATATTTTATAAAACGTATGAATTTATTCTTATCTAGAAATAAAAAATCCTTTTGGAAAAAAACTTCTTTGTCTTCGAAATCTATCTTTGCATGATAACATGGAAGCCAATCCATTCCTCTAATAACATGAAATTATACAATGGGAAAGACAATAAATATTTCATTGAATAACCATAAACATATGATAACAATAAGATCATTCTAAATTATGGTTACCTTTGTACTATACACAAAAGAATGTGAAGACTCTGAATCAAACAATAAATTATGATTATCAGTATAATAAAATAATGAAATTGTTTACACTTTTTTTGATGGAGCAACATCAACCAAAGTAGTTATAAATAATTTCACCACAGATTTCAATATATTTTCATATTTCTTATCATCATTAATTATCTTATTGGAAAACACATCCATATAATGACCAATCTCATTTAATTTAATAAAACTTACTACCTATTTATCAAAATTATCCTTATCACTATATATATATTTTTCATTGAAATGATGATCTATATTCCTATGCTAACCACATTGGAATGACTTCAAAAATCTCATAATACATTCACCAGGGTTCTTTTTACCACAACCATCCCAAATTGGAAACATGAATATCTTACCTTCATATCTAATCAATAGATTCTTCCCAATTTACTACCACATGTTCCTTTTTTTCTTCTTGTTTTAATAGAACACATTATCATTATAGAACTCAATTTTATCATTTTTAGTATAATAATTTTATTTCATTAAACTAAAATTCATGAGAGACCAATGCCATTTGTTATCGTGGATTCATTCCAGAGTAAAACTGAATAATTTTACTATTAACATATTGAATACAATTTAGGGTATAACATGTTAATTGGGTTATTTTTTCTTCATTGAGAGTCACTAAATCTTCCCCAATTTTTCTTTAATTCCAATAATTTATTTTCTATCCTATGCCAAAAAAAACTTTGGAAAATATTTTTCAAGGAAAATATTAATAAATATGTCTATTTCCATAGATTCAATCTCTTATACTTCCCTAGTATTATTTACCATTAACCACTATTGATCAACAAAACATTCTAAATGGTAAAGATAAAGTGTTATGTTTTTATGGTTTGAACAACCCATAACATCACAAATCTTTTCTAGATCTTTAATCTACCACTCACCTAACATAGAGTTATAAGATCCACTGAATGTTGGAGGGGTTTTTCAAACAAAATCATCCACTATTGACATGTTCCTATTTAGTAGATGTAGTTTATATCTTTTCTGGATGACACTACCATTCATATCACGTTTCAACTAATCCATTATAATAAAAAACTCCCTAGTTCCAATTCCAACCATTCTTAGACACTGATTTGGAAGGATATTGTCTTCTTGGTTCCTTCCTACACCATCTTTTCTATTTATTCTATAGAAACCCATTTTTAATAGAACTAATTTATATTAAGAAACATTTAAATTTTCAAATTTTTTATCCTGATAAACATAAATTATAATATATAAATGTTATTTAGTAAAATTATCCTATCCTTAAAAAATATGTAATGATTTTATTTGAAATAAACTTTAAGAACCGACCATAAACATTACATAATCTTGAGTTTGATGTTTAAAATTAACGTTATTATAGGTTGACGATGTTTTGAGTTGATATTTTTTGTGAATTATTCCATAACTCTTATAAATTGATACCATATAGTACAAATTGGATATTTCGTCTCAATTACTATTTTTACAAAATATAATACTTTTAAAGTAGATTTTTTTTATTTTTATGAAATTTCTCCATTATTTTTACCATTAACCAATCCTTGTCCTTACTCATCCTGAAAACCTATGAAAACAATTTTAAAATGTAGTATAATATTTTTTATATTAAGATACATATTAAAAGAAATAGAGAAACTAGTTAGTCCATGAATACAAATAAAAAAATCCACTAAAAACAATAGTATAAATATTAAAAAATTACCAAGAAATCGATTGTTATACCAAAATAAATTCATAAAAAAATTCTTAATAAATAATAAAGGAAAAAATAAAACAGATAGTGGTTTATTAATAATAATAAAAAAACTAATAAAAAATTATTCAAAAAAATACATTTTACCCTTAACAACTAGAATAAATATTCCTTTAATATTATGCTTGTTAAATTACCATATGAAATGATTTAATTTCAATGAAATTCCATTTATATCATAGATAAATCATTTAGGTAAATTGCGACAACAATTCTTTATCGCTTTATTAAATGGAATAACATACCTGATAAATTCCAACAATCTCTTAGGAGAAACTGAACAGGTTAACTCTTCCCCTTTACCCAATTTATTAGATAGATATATATGGCTCACATATTCTTGTTTTACAAATGAACCACCTATAATGTTCTCAAATTTTATGAATTGAAAATCACTTCTGAATATGTCTTTATATAATATTTATTAACATAATATTATATAATTCACACGCTCCAAATGGAAAAACGAACAACATTTTTTTATAATCAGAACATCAAATTTATATTACAAGAAATTAAAAAATAATTAAAAGTATTATGATGGGATAAAAAAATAAAAGAAGATAATAACAACAAGAAATAATGTTATACTCGATCTCCTAAAATAACAATACTTATAAACACCACTATATAAATGAAGAGGAAAGTAGGTAATCTAATATGAAATTTGAAAATTAAAAACTATATTCTCATTAGAAAAAAATTTAATTGAATGAATAATGAATGAGATATGAGTTATTTAAAGGGAATGTGAAACGCATTTGACTGTTTCAAATTAGACCATTGGAATAGTAGTATATCCATTGGAATAGTAACCATGCCATTTTAATAGTTATATGACCATTATAAAAAGAAATCTTATAATTAGAACAATATTATCCACTATATGAGTGTAAAATAAAAATTTAGGTATCTTATAAAATAAATATATGATATATTTCTATCATTATATAAGAAAATAAATGTTGTAAATGTTTTTGTATTTTATAAAAACATAAATGTTTTAATTATAATTTTATATTAAATATAGTAATTTAATAGAAAATAAATTTTCATAAAATGGATTAAAAAATTATTCTTTGGTTATATAATATTGTTGTGTGATTTTCACGAGACTCTATGTAATTTTCCAAAGGGTCATAAAATTTCTCATAATATTAAAATTTATATTTTTCAATTAAATGATAATTTCATTTTAAAATAAAATTACACATATTTGAAATCATTTTTTCATAAAATATATTTCAATTTTGGAAATTAAACATAGATAAATAGTTGAGGTAGATTTATGCTATTTTCCTAAAATAATTTATTTTTTGATGAATAGTAAAATATGACATTAAATGATAAATTTATTTATAAATCGCATTTAATCACCCATTATTTAAAATCACATTAACTTTTTACTATATATAGTTACAATAATTTATAATATAGATAGTCTTCTTCCAAAATAATAATCATATGAATATTAAATTCAAAAATACCCCTGGCATCCCTTTTATAAATGCCACACCTCACAATCCCTTAACGTCATAACACATAATTTATAAAATGTAATTTCATATTGCTACTATAATATCTACCATCTTACCCTTTCTCATATCCTTTAATTCTTAAAAATGAAACCATTGTCCATATTTGGTGGGCTCACAACCTTCTTGAATGGTGAGTTTTCATTTTCCACTACAATAGAAATAATATTAAATATAATGAAACTATATCCTGATGGTCAGTAAAACCTCCTAAAGAAAAAAACTGTATAACACCAATATTTTTACTAAAATAATTGTACATATGTCAATAAAAATATAGGTATTTTGGAAAATTTATATTTATGGATATACATCACTAAAATTTTATTTCAATTCTAATTTTTTAGTCCCATTTTATAATAACTTCAACAATTATCTACAATTGATCCGACATTGGATCCATGAAAAGAGTTCTCCCAAAAGAAAACAATTAAACATTATATATCATTGAAATGATTAATAATGAAAACAATATTGTTATTATATTTAAAATATATATTTCATAGGTCTTGAATTAAATAATTATTGACTCTAATTTTATTATCCAATGCATTAATTTCAATGTATAATGGATCTAGACACATGGTAAGGGATCTATCGAAACCACCTTTTTTCTTTGGGTTGTGGCCTTTCTCTCTCTGGGTCACTTTATATAAATCCTTAATGTTATGAAATTATTAAAAAATATTTTTTTATGTATCCTATATATATCTATATCTTATTCTCCCTTTTTATCTAGTTAATAAATTCCTTAAGATTATTTATACCTTTTGTTTATTCATTATGGCATATTTCATTTTGTGGGACACATAATCTTGTACATGTTATGATGGGTGCAACTAGATAACACTTAAATTTATTAGGTAATGTTTTTTCTCAGGAGTTGTTTTGTTTGTGAATAGGGAGTAATCCTGATCTATGATGGGAATCCTTCCACTATGCTATGTTATCTTGGTGGTCAGCCTTGAGTTATGCTAATGTCATGTATTATGTTGCTACCACCTTACTATATTACAATGATATTATGGTACCATGTTCATTATATTATTCTACCAATAATTTATTAATGATAATTATATTTTATGATATCATGAGATTTCATTTGACACATATTTTATTCCTCACTATCATGATTATTCCCTTAGAGGGAATTATAACTGACCCATTTTATTCATGTATTCCATATACTATATTATGTTGTTTTAAAACCTCTAATAAAATTTTTCATTTATTTAGGAGATTTAATAAATATGTTTTATATAAGTTTCTTGTTTTTGGTTTTTGAGCCAAGTCTTATGAAGACACTATGACATTTTATCCATTGGTAGTATTTAATATATTTTTATTTTAAAAATCATGTAATGGTTTGAGTTGAAGGATTGGGTTACTATTGTTGGTCTCAAAGTATAGTCTAGTTTTTTGTGCACTAGGATAATAATACATTAGTGACAACAATAGGGAAAATTATATGTATAGAAGGATATCTAGGATTTTTTTTGATGTATAGAGGTAGTTTTTTTTCAAAAATAACATCCCTATCTAGATAAAAAAAGTGAATGTGTTGCTAGAATAGATGATTCTGGTGGTAATAACCCCCAAAAGTATTATTAGACATTAAATCATCCATAACAAAGTTAATGAAATATATTTATTACTACACAACTAGTTTGACCCTCATATGGGATATGCTTTTAGAAATTGAAAAAATATTTACGAACCATTATGAGGTTTTGGAATAAATTTTTAGGATAGAAATCCTAGTATGAAATGTTACCATAGATAGACCAAAATTAAAATGTAGATTATGATAAGTTAGGGTATAATTTAAATTTTTTATTTTTTACTTATTACTTCATAGTTTACCTTTTTATATTATTAATAATTAATGTATTGGCATCCAATTGTTCCATTATTTTAGATAACTTAAGGAAATAACATAAACCATGCCAACAAATAATGTGATTTGAAATGCAACGATCTCCCTAATGATATGCCAAATAATATAGTAATAGAAGATATAGAATTAATTGTACTGATGGTATAGATGAATCATTCTATGAACAATAACTTGAATCAGGTAGAACACCCTCATTCCCCAAAGAAAGTGAATGTTATTGCTCAGTCTTTTATGATACAAGGGTCTCATTCCTTTAGTGTATCTTCTGATCCCCTCAACACATAAATATTGATTAAATCCATTGAAAAGTTATTCAATATCCTATAATGATTCAAATAATATAATGTTGTGATGGATATATATCATTTAGAAGGGGAATCCTATGAGTGATAGACACTCATCAAAAATTCAATATCCAAAGTGTAAATTGATTCCATGGATTAAGAAATATTCCCGAAAATATTTTTCAATGAATTTTTTTACAAACTCTCCATCATAAAATGGATAAAGAGTTCCTCCGACTGAATAAAAGGGAAAATGATTCTGTTAGAGAACATGGGAAAATTCTAAAATTCTTTATCCATAAGCCTTCATATTTTTCATCAACATCAAATGTAAGGTTAAAAATTTTCTAATTTGGTTAGAGACAAGTTTATTAAAATAGTTAGTGATGTTGTAATTTTATTTATATGTATAAATTATTAGTTGTTCCCTCAAGGTCAAGATAGAGATTGAGGACACTCAATGGTATCATGTTTCTAGAGAGAAAGGTCATTAAATGGAATTTATTCAGGACGATAAATGAATAAATTTCATGGGGGGAATGAAAACACAAATTCCCATGTGTGAAAAATGTGGGATGAATAATCCCAAAAAATATACCAAGGGAACCGAGTTATGATTCAGTTGTAGAAATTAATGTAATAAGGATAATCAATGTTAATGTGATATGAATAATCCCACTAATGTGACATAAGAAAAGAGGGATCATATCATGACTTTCTAGATAGTACAATGCTTCATCTAAAAATAACTCAATAATTATGAAAGATAATTATCTAAACCAATGGTTGCTAGGGATAATCAATGATAAACACCTCCAATTCATATAGGGTAATGGAATATTCTATAACTACTATTTTGTGGGATTTAAAAAATTTTGTAGTGATAATTACACTCTGTAATCATTCAAGAATATCAAATTTACATTTTTCATACATATTCTACACATATTTTCATATCATTCAAGTTTAGTATAACTATTCAAATTCCACCTAAAAACATGGAGGTCGTGTTATCTATTAGAAAATAAAATGTAGAAATTACTATGTTCTATGTTATATAACTCCACCTCATTTAATAGTTTTTGAATGAACATTGTAGAAAATCTTGTATTACTTCCTTTAGTGTAGTTTGATGCTAAATTGGGTAATGATTAGTTTTTGTTATATAATGAAAAAATTAACTCTTGGGAGTTGGAGATCACTTGTCATGTCCAAGGACATCATTCAATTATTTGTATGTATAAGTATGAGGTTGAAAAAATAATGGAATAATCACCTTAGTTGTGGATATTATTGAATTATGAGAAAGAATACCTAGATCAAACAATTTTGACAATGGAGATAATCATGCTTCAAAAAATTCCCATTTTAGGGATTATACACTTGTATTCCTTGAAGGGTTTCATTTCCTTTCTCATGATCAAGATGTTTAGTTCTAAGTTGAACTTATACATGGGTCTCTACCAACATGAATGAATCCTTATAAAATTTTCACCATTGATTTGAAGAAATAAATAAGTAGTAATAATATTATATTGATAAGGACTTTATAAACCCCAGTGCTTCTCTGTGGGTTGTGCCGATCCTCTTCATCAAGAAATAAGATGTCTCAATGAGCCTCTTTAATTACAATGGTGAACTAAAAAATTAGGATAAGGAAAAAATATCACCTGCGATGGATAGATGGATTATTCTATCATCTATGTAGATTATAAAATCTCTCTAAGGCAGAACTTCATTCAAAATATCCCCAGTTAAATACGATGACAGAAGATATTCGAAATATTTCCATTCAAACAAGTTATTGATTTTATGACTTCATAGTTATTTCCTTTTGACTCACTAAATCTCCAGAAATATATATATAGACATAATTAATAGATACTTTAGAGATTACCCTCAAAAATTTGTGATCGTATTTATAGATGATATTATGATATACTTAAAAATTAAGGAGGAGAATGAAGTTAATTTTAATACAATGTGAAATACTTTACGAAAATAGAAGATATATGAATATTATTCTAAAAGTGAGTTATGGTTGGAGGAAGTGACATTTTTGGGCATGTTATCCCCGAAAAACTATATCTATAGATCCTTTTAAGACAATTGAAATTGAGGAGTGATCTATACTAACATATGCAATTCATATATGTATTTCCATAGACTATATGGGTATTATTGATGATTTTTGAGAAATTTATCATGAATTGTAAACCTAATAACCAAACTAACATGGAGAAGAGTATCATTTTTTGGATTGATGAATTTCATGAAGGATTCAAGGAATTGAAAAATATTCTTATCACTAAACTAGTCCTTACACTACCCTAAATAGAGGATCTTTTAACATAATACTATAAGTATTTAATGAAAGTAATAGGATGTATACTAACGAAAAATGACAAAGTGATATCCAACACCTTATGGTGGTTGTAAGATCATGAATAGAACTATCTAACACTTGATATAGAGTTGAATGTTGAGGTATCCTCATTGAACATCTAAAATAATTGTCTCTATGGGGAGGATTTTGAAATATATATGGATCATAAAATCTTCAATAATATATTCACATAGAAGGAACATAAAATTCAATAGTGAATATGGTAAGATATGGTAAATTATTATGAATGCTCATGTGACTACCATCATAGGAATGGAAAAAAAGTTGATGATTACCTTTGTGAAAAGGATATTAAAACATTATCAATGATGAGAATTGAGAATGGTTTAATACTGTTATACTTGCAATGTTTGGACAATGGGATCATAAATGAAAGAACATTGTCACTCTATTTCCAAATGATTTCACAACCATCTATTTTGAAGAATATAAAGGATTCCAAAATAAATGATGTGGAAATTACAAAGAAGGTGGAAGCTATTAGAAAAAGGAAATCCTTGATGTTAAAAATTAATGAATAAAGAGTTATAAGATTTGGGTCATAATATGTGTACCATAAAATTTATGTGATAAATAATGATTTTTTGAATGATGCACACAGCTTGACCATCCCCATCCATCTGGGGAGAATGACGATATAATAATATATCCAATAGAACTATTTGTGGGACAATAAGAAGATTATGATCACAATATACACATCAATATTCATGGTTTTTTAGTAGGTGAAGCTTGAATGAAATAATTCAATGGGGATGAAGTAGCCATTACCCATACTAATATAGTAATTGGAAAATTCACCGTAGAATTTTTAACTTCTATTTTAAAGGACCCAAGGAGATATAATGAAATATGGGTTGCATTAGATTGTCTTACGAAGAACTATCACTTAATTTTAATTTGAGATGACTTCTCAATCAATTAACATTCTAGTACATACATAATATATGTGGTGATGTTACATAGAACACCATTACCGATTATTTCTGATTGATATACAAGATTAACCTCCATGATCTGGGAATGTTGAGAATATTATATAAATATTGAATTAATCTTAAGTATGGATTTTCAACCCCAAAATGATGGAAAATCATAGCATAGTATCCAGCCACTAGAAGATGTGTTGAGAGAAAACATAATGGAATCTAAAGGAGGTTGAGATCAATATGTTCCACAGGTTAATTTTACGTATAATTATAGACACCACTAAATCATCCAAATAGATAAATATGAACACCTTTATGGGAATAACTGTATAAAAACTATGTGCTCAGATGAAGTCAAAAAATACAAGTTACACAGAATTGAAATGGTCAAGGAAATGGATGAAAATGTTAATATTATTTGGCAACACATCAAGGTTTCTTAGAGTCAAAAGTATAGCAATGAAGATAATCTCTGACTTGGCCATGATTTTAAAAATGTAGATAAATTATTCCTCCACATATATATAGGAAATAGAGTCTCTAAATTTTGGAAGAATGGTATTCTATGTCCTAGATAAACTAGCCTTTGGAGATTATGGATCTCATCAGAGTCATGGAATATCAACTAGAACTAATGCTAACCATTTCTAATGTACATGATGAGTTCCACATATCCCTCTTAAGTAAGTAGCTACTAAATACATTACATGTTCTAAATTTATAGGTGGTACATATGAAAAATGACCTCTATTGTAGGGAGCCTATGATGAATATATTGGAACATAGAGAAATGTTTTTCACCTGGTAAAAGAACTATGAAGGAACTAAATGTTTTAAGAGTTGACTTGGGAATATGAGAAAACCATGAAATAGAAGTATGTTATCCTTTTTTACATTATTATGTAAAATGAAATTTCAATGGTTAAATTTTTGAGGTGGAATAGTACAATTAAGAATTTTATAATTATAATTTCCTTTCTCTATAAAAAATTGTTTATTATTTTAAAATATAATATTATATAATTCATGCACACCACATTATAAATCCATCTAAATTTTATTAAAACTTCAACATTAAATTTAGAGAAGAGAAATGGACATAAGAATTTAAATTATTATATTGGTAAATAAATTAAAAATAATTATTATTATAAGAAGAAAATTTGGATCTTCCTGATCCACCAGAATAATCACTTTCACAAATAACACTGGAGAAATAAAACAAAATGCTAGAAAACCAATATGAATTTTGAAAATAAAAAAATAACCTTCAGAAAAAAAATCCATGGAAGGATTAATTAATTTTTATGTATTTATAGGAGACATGTAATTCATATATAAATTACAAATCTAACCATTGGAATAGTAACCTAACTGTTGTAATAATAATATGACCATTGGGAATAGTATCCTGACCGTTAGAATTGTAGAATCACCTATGGAAGTATAAAATAATATTTATGTATATTATAAAATTAAATTATGATATATTTATATAATGGTATAGGTAAATAAAAATTTTAATAATGATAAATTAAGTGTAGGTTTTTAAAAAAACTAATAGTTCTAATTGAAATTTTATAATGAATATAACAATTTCAAAAAAAAATAAATGGATTTTTAAATTAATATAATGTTATATAATTATGATAATATCATTTTATGAGATCATAAGTAATTTATAAAAGTGATAGAAAATTACTCATTATAATAAAAATGGTATTTCTCAAGTAAATAAAGATTTTATATAAAAATTAATTTACAAATATTTAAAAAAATTTGTTTCATAACATATATTTTCTCTATATACACATAAAAAATATTCAATGTAATTTTTTGGTGTTTTTATTAAATAGTTTAATTTTTGGTGAATAGTAAAATACAACAATATACAATAAATTATATTATAAGATAAAACCATGAATTTTTAAGTCATGAAAAATTTACGAACCCAGTAGTTTGAAATAAATTTCAATAATTAATATATATAGTCATAATAAAAAATATTATTGTTAATATTGATAATGATAATAAAGTATTGAACATAATATAAAAAAACATATCCTACACTTATAAAAATTACCCTTGACCATCTCTTCTCCTCACTACTTATAAAACTTTTATCAAACCCAATTTATATCAAATTACCTACCCAGATCGTCCCCCAAAACATATTAAATTATTTATCATAGAAATAAAAATCACATTTTCCATAATGAGTATTCCAAGAAGGCAACATTTAAGAGGTAATATTCTCAATTTACTTCTTCTAAATTAAATTGTTCTTCTATCCTCTCCTCCCCATTCTCCTAAAACAAGGACTAGTAAATATAGAATCATTTATATAATGGTTATTTATATTTATTAGTAAATATCTATAATCCACCCTTTTCTCATCTCCTATTATTCTAGAAGAAAAATTTAACATATTATGTCAGTTCGCCATCTTTGTGGATGATGAGTTTTGGTTTTCCATCATCTCCTTCATGGAAGGTTTAAATTCACTTATAATGGTTTAAAATGAAATATTTTTGTATATTATATATTTTTTCACATTATTTAAAAAATATATTTCAGTAATAATAAATAAAATGAAACTTTTTCAGGATGTTCAGTAAAACATCAATAATGAACTAACTGTATAACGGATTTTTTTCTAATAGAATCGTCTCTATATCAGAAATAAAATGATTATTTGATACTATTTAATATTATTTCACTACATGAATACCATTTCATTTCACTTCTCATTTTTTATTCCCATTTTACAAGAATATCAATAATTTTCAAAAATTGATCCGATCATGGATCCATGAAACGATCGCTCCTAGAACAATAAATTTAAACATAATATATCATTATAATGATTATAATTGAGCATTATAAAATTATAAGAAATAAAATAGTGATGGAGAATATTATAAATTATTTAATTTACAAATTCAATTTCATTATCTAGGATATTATGTTCAAGTGATGAATATATCTGGACATAAGTTAAGGGATCTCTCCGAAACACCATTTTTCTTTTGTTTATGACGTTTCTAACTCTAACCTAGTTTATATATCATCATTATGTTATTAAATGTTTCTAGATTTGATTTATTTATCTATTAAATATATAACATTAGTATTATCCCTTATTTTAATTTGGTAAGACAGACCTTAAGTTCATTTCTAAAATACCTTTTGTTTAATCCTTATGATTGATTTCATTTTGTGGAACACAAAACAATGTACATTTTACGATGGGTGCATATATACAGAATTCTAATTCAATAGGTAATATTTTATTATGAGGAGACATTATATATTCGATTAGGGATTAATGACTATGTCTACCATATGAAGTTGTCTTAGCAGTTAACAATGAATTTTTCTTGTGTCATGTTATATGTTGTTGCCAATTTCTAATATTTCAATGATCTTATGATAACATGTTCACTATGATATTCTCCCATGTGATTATTTAGATACTTCTCTCTTATTATATAATTTTATGCCATTTTACTCACATGTCATTCCTCATTAACATGATTATTCCCTCACTAGTACTTATAGTTCTCCCCTTATTTCATGTTTTACCAAGGTTATCCTATATAGTTTTAGGTGATAAAATGGATTTAGGTGCTCATTATGATGATTAAAATATTGAATTTTTATATTTGTTTCATTTTTTTATTTATTTACCTATATTTCTAAATAATATAGTCCTATTAATCCTTTAGTTGTATCTAATGGATGTTTATGTTAAAAATCATGTAATAATATGTGTAAACGGATTGGGTTTCTATACCATGTATCGTTTTTTATAAAATAACCACTATTCCTTATTTTATACAGAATCATCGATCATCATAAAAAATACCCATGAACTATAACATAATCATAATACAAGAAAGATTTCATTTTCATCAAATTATTATTTTCACCCACAAGAAAAAAAATTCTGGATATCGAAATAGCCACTCTTTTTAAAATACTTTTTAAAAATAATATGAATTAAGGAAAGGAGGGGTTTTTTTGGAAATAAACATGAAATATTTTAATGGAATAAAAACATCAAATAACGTATAGAATGGTGATAAATTTTGTTAAGGTCTTATACATTAAAAGAAAACATCCATTTTTTCTTTTTTTTCATCACGTTCTCTATAATATACCTAAATATATTTCTTTTGATGAATTTTGAAAGATAGTAAAATGATTCCTCAAATTTGCTTTTATAATTTAGGTACTCACATGATGTTTTATAAATAAAATTCTTTTTTAAATGTATAAATTCATTACTAAATAATTAAATGTTATAAAGTACATGCACTATTATTATTATTTTGGACCATTATAATTTATACACTATTATATTTAGAATATCAATACATTCAATTAATACAGGTAATAAATTTATTACACAATGATTATTATTATCATTATATGTCAAGTGTTATGATAAACCCAATTGATACAAATAAAATAAGTGATAACCTCGACCAGTATGATCGTACCCTATGAATTACAATTATCAATATTGATTGAAGGAGAGGGATGTCGAGTGATACACTAGGGTCCACTACACATAAATATATTTTTGAGAATGGGATCCCCAATATAATGGTATAGGTTACCCTTATGATATGTTATTTCTCAAGGAAACTTCTCTATTAGATGAGTTAGGTATGGTTGATTGAAGTTATGAACGTAAGGATCATTACTGTATTTTAGGCACATACCAATATATATGAGTATGTCTATGGGAAGCTGGAGATGTAATGTTGGATTGTTCATCATGATTTTTAAAGGGACACTTTTACAATTAGGATAAACTAGGTTTTGAGAAGTTGAATTAATTTATTGGGTTTTCTCAAATTATTATTTATTTAATTTAAGTGAACATATAACATGCACATGTCACAAAAAATTTTGGTTCATATAAGACAACATTGGTGGTTCCCTAATGAGTATTGTAATAAAAAAAATACTAAAAATACCATTAATTATGGGTACAAAATAAGTACATAAATTATTATTAAAGGAACATGATGGGATAATGCCTCATATCAGGTATCTAATGGTTGAGCGGGAAAACATAGGTGGCATTGGTAAAAAATGACGACATGTAGTCTGGAGTGGTTAAAGAGATTAGGTTTTATTTTAATTTTAGTCTAGTATATATTTCATCATAGATAAGTGGGTTTTTTTGTTTTTTGTATAAAATAAATGTTCATGGATTTACAACATTTCATATATAACTGTAAGAAGTTTTTTTATTTATAAATATTAAAAATTGTATGACTCCTCTATATTTTATAATGAATTCTCACTATGATAGTGTGGATATAGTCCATTCAATGTACTACACTAGATCCTAAATTCTAGTCGATAGTATCTGGGTTAGGAGGAGGCATTCTTGAGGCCACATGATGGACCATATTGGTTACTGTTCATTAGTAACCAATGTTGGACCCTAAAATGTTGTATTAGAGTGGTTTGATATGTACTACTATTTGGGAGTTGGAAGATAGGAGTTATATGGTGGTGTCTTAGTTTCTTATTCAATCTAAAATGGTTCTTTAAAAATACCTTTCCCGACTAAAGTACAAGTCTCCATGGGTAAATGACTTATTTTTTTTCTTATACAATTATGGTTTATTAATATTTCTCCTTGAATTATTCACTGGTGGTATGAGATTTTTGTCTAATGAGTTATTGGATTCATGGATATTTCCCCAACTGCATGATAAATATTATTGGACATTTGGATCATGGAATTTATAGGTAAGATTTTTCTCATGAATCATTTCCTGAATATAGGATTCACAAGATATATGCCTTACTATGTGATTTTTTTCATTAAAAACCATGGATTAATATTTTAATGTTTCAAAAATGTATAATTAACAGTTTTCTCATATATGTAACTAAAACAATTATATTCAATTTAGTGGAATTGAAAAAATATATATATTACACTAGTAGAAGGTTATATTGATCATATGGTGAGACGATTAATGAAAATAGAAATGAAACAATCCCTTCAATAATGGAAGAGTATAGATCTTAAGGGGTCATCAATGGAAATAAATTTCCTAGAGAATAATCTCCTTCTGGTGAGGAAGATGAATTTTTGGTTATTTAAATTTTCTATAACAATATATATGGTGTTTTTTAATATATGTTGGAAGGACAATCTGATTATCGAAATAGATCAACAATGGTACATATCCTTTCAGATGGGGTGAGTAGCGACCCTTAAGGGTCGTTATAGGTAATCATTGTCTTAGAGGTAAACCATGTTGGGGTAGATTTAATGTACAATCACTTTTGTCTAGGGAAGGTAAAAAAATATATAGTAATTTACCCATGTAGATTATAGTGACACTACACTTAACCGAACCATGTAATGGTGGTTTTCATGTTACCGATCATCATATGGAAATGTTGGTTTTGTGTGTGTGATCAATTGCTATGATTGAATGCTATATCAAGTAGTATTCGGTGTAGATTCTTGGAACGGATGGATTCCTTGGGTTTGTTAACTTAATGTTCATCTAACAACTTATAGAGTGTTTCGCTAATTTTTTAGGAATCATATTGCATCTACTGAAACCAGGTAGTTGTGGTAATTTGATATTGGTCCTCAAGGTTTGATTCTAATACAATGTATTCACTGATGTGATGTAACTAGATACACAGTTATTTAAATATATTTTATAAACCATATGGAATATATTTAAATATATTGTAAAGAAATAATATCTAACATCTCATTGTGATTATGGTACTTTGACATAGAAAGTCTTGGACAATTTTATGTGGGGGACATGCAACATCCTCAACCAAAGAGCAAGTAAATTGGTACCCCAATCCAAGTCATCACATAAACTCAAGCACGCCTCCCCTTATGCAATATGTTTCCTACTAGTGGTGTGGGTTTAACAAGTAATGTGGGGAGATTATACCATCCTTAATAGAGTAAGATACAACTCATTACAATGAAATAGGAAAAACAATATATAATATCTGGTTATCATGCCTAACAAACTGTTGACCAAATATGATACAATTTCACAACCAAACTTTAAGATATGTGATGTCATGATAAGAAATTACGATGTGAGAAAAAAAAATTAAAGGCAACAATGGAACTCCAAAACAGGACCTCAATTCATGTATTGATCCTCAATCATGCATGTTCCAAGATCAATTCAATTCTATTGTATTTGGTCTTTTCCCTAGTCCTGACCTACAACCATGAGATCTACTAAGGTACACAACGATTTCCAGATCAGGGTGTGATTACAACTCAACAATCCAAAACCACTGGTGTATACAAATATCCAGTATAAATAGATCATGCATGAATGTACTACTAAAATAACAAGAAAACAAGGAAAAATCAAACTCCATTAGTTTACAATATTTACCATAATCCATTAAATAGTTTTTACCACATCCAAAATTTATTCCATCTTCATTACTTAATATATTTTAATCACATATAACATGATTTGGGAATATAAATTATTTAAACTAGGGTCTAAGGTAATCAATCACAATGCATTATGTATTAAGTCAAATCCTTATATCACTAGGTATAAATTGATCATACAAACACATTATCCAGACCTTGAATCCTCGGTCCAGGTGGAATGAAACTGTTAGTGGAATAGATCGTTTGTCCCCTTATCTGACCCGTTCAATTTGGGGTAGAGTTTAGAGCCTAATTCTAACTCATCCCTTGGGAGTATAACCTCATGCCACTTCCCCAGACTAAAAATACATTTTTAAATGCTTATTTATACATTCACAAAAAACATACCACATCAAAACTCAAAAAACCCAAGATAAATAGAAATCATAATCCATAACCATTAACATGGGAGTTAATATATCTCCCTAACCCATTAACACATTTTCCATTTATATTAGATATCCATTTTTCCCAATTCCCATTTCGCATACCAAATCTCTTTATGTGTTTTCACTAATCCCCTTATATTATCCAATTTAACATATTAAAAAAATTTCATATCTTTATATAGTTCACACATTCATCATCTCCCATGTATTAACCAATTCATCATATTCATCAATTCCCTTATGAAACCCATATACATATCCTCCAATTCACAATGAATTTCAAAGTTAACTTGTTCATCATTAATATGCAATAATCCTTTTAGGAATTTCAACATGATTCATAATCCACGAAACACTATCTCAGTTAATCCATTTAAGTCATTTATAATTAACAGTCCCTAGACCATGAACGAATTACAATTTTTCCATTTCATAGTTTATATAACCCATTTGTATTAAACCCAATGACCCCTTGTGACATCACTAAACCTAGGAACAACAAAAATAATTCCAATTCAACTCAACCAACCAATTAACAAGTTCTATTGGGATTTATGTTATTACACATTTACTCTACACATAACCATAACATTTTCTAGGTTCAAGAAAGCCAACACACCCCATGGGCGGGCCTAAATTTTTCTAATCATCCTTAACGCCAAATATAGGGATCATTAGGGGTATAAATAATTATTTATCCTTTTATTTTAATTAATTTTACTCAAGGTGAAAAATTTATAATAAGATGGAATCAATTTCTCAACACACAAGTAAGAATCTAAAAAATGATGGAATATAATTTGTAGACCACCTACCTTGAATCCGATCATGAACTCACTCTTAATAATAGCCTTATTTCCAGATCTAAACACCCTTTGATGACCCCTCCTATACTACCCCCAAAAAATATATTTTTAGGGATTCATAACAAGATAACACAAGATATAATCCCTTATCTAGAAAAGATAGATAAGAGTGGGATTAGACTCACTTGGATCTTCGATTCCAATCTAAAGATGATATAAACGAACAAGAAGTAGTACCACCATTGGGAATATTGGGTCCATTTAGTTTTTCCTTATGGTTGAGAGGGGAGGAAATGATGGAGAAATGGGGTTTTGATCTAAAATCCCATATTGGAAAAATAGTAAATTTTATAACTTTTTCTTTGTCACACGGTTTAACGAAATGATTTTCTAAATTCTGTGCAAGATATAGTCCAAAGTTAGTGGGGTCACACAATTACCTGGGGAGATCCATAATGTTTTAGAACCGTGAAAAAACCATGAAAAACCTCACTGTCCAAAGATTCATGGTTTGGCCACCGCCTTTCACGGTTTTCAATTTCCAGGTGCAAACTATGAAACATACCTAAAATGGCTTGAATTTTCATTTATACGTATACCGGACCCCCAATACATCCATTAACATTGTCATATTCTCAAAAATTGTCCCATTAACCAAAAAATAATAGAATAAGACCAAAATTTAAACAAGTTCATTCATCCATGAAGTTTGTGATCTTACAACCTCCCCACCATATAATGGCTCATCCTCAAGCCACATTCCCAAGAATATATGTGCTTTTGAAACATAGGTATCAGGCCACTGGGACCATATATCCATTCCCATTCCCATGTTTCTCATTGAAAATTACAATTATACCAATCAATTCGAAACAAAGTAATGCCTTTCTACGCATGAATTTATCTCTACAACCCACAACATAAACCAGATACTCCTCATATAACACATCGACATCAACAATACCCAAACAATAGAACTCCATTGGGAATCCTAGAAAATATTTCATAATTCATAACATATATAAACATTACACACAACATCATACCATTGTAGAAGAACCAATCAGCTGCACATCGGTCTAATCTACTTCACAATTGAGGACCAAAAACAATTGGAACCATTTTAATCCATTTCAAAATCTTTAATGGATACCAAAACTCAATATCATCCAAAGGAACACATGGTATCTCCAACCAAATTTCCTAACTTATGTTGATCCAAAACCCAATTTAAAACATTAAAATTACATAACCATACATCCAAGATTCATCCAAAACACTAATGGAAGGCAACCAATTAATCCAATGCCAACACACGCCCTTAGGACCAACTGACATGATTGGTGATCACTCGAGTCCCCCAAACCTAAAACTATAATCACATCATCAACCAAAATCCTCCCCGTTATGGTTCACTCCACCATATTCCATTGTTTTTCATGCCCAATATCGAAGGAAGAATATGAAAATATCATCTCAACTTTCACAACATACTTGATGTGTTCCAACTCACCATGACTGAACATCCATATAGACATTACCTTATATTGGCATCTAGCCTTTCTGTTGAAACCCACATATATGAAATTTATATAGCATCCATATGAGTACTAAGATAAAAATGACCTGACTAAATTATGAATTAATTCCAAATGTAACATTCTACTACAACACCAAATCAGAGGTGGGCCACACTCACCACACTCATTCTCTTTTTCCATTTCATGTCAGAAAACCCCCAATTGGCTTATCCCAGAACACCCACTTTTCTCTGATGGAACGTTTTCCATTTTTTCACCTTTCAAAGGCTCTTACTTAATTTAATCTTATACTATCATCAATTCCACCTATTGAGGTCATTAAAATACTTATATTGGAATTCCACTGTTAAAATATCACTTCTATCCGAACCATCATCGAGCTCCACTAACCCCATCCGTATTACCAATACTAGAACTCCTACCATTAATACACTAACTAAAGAATTATTAATTCACACTCAAACCCACTAAAAATTAATAAACATACTTATCATCCTAAAACATCAACAAAATAGGATTTACAGCTCTACATAATCATCCCTTTCTCCATGCCGAGTCGATCTGTCCCCAGATGACTCATCCTAGAATGTGTAGTTTCACTCTTATCATGACACAACATCACATGGAAAAGGTTCCTTAAAACATCAAGACATTACAATAACCTCGAAAAATATGTACCAAACTTTACATCCTATTTTCATTGGATTTATAGAACTCATCCTTTCTTGACATATAATGTTTTTACGTCTCACCATTCCCATTGATGACTAAACACGAGAATCATAAATTTCATTCAGAACCACCATGAGCCAAAAGCTAATGCTTGGATAAATGAACCACTATAATCAACTCCCACTGGGCCACTCTGAGTGACCCAATGTGTATGTTTGTGGTTCCTCATTAGAATCCTAGTGTAACAACATCAACTCCCCAATCCCCTCCCCACATCAAGAACAGACCTATTACTCCCAACAATAGGAGTGTTTTTACCATCACATTCCACCATGATTTCAAACTAACATGAATCACACTCAATCACAAGTCAAAACCCAAACATAGACACATTTTTCTTGATCTTATTACATGAAGGAAAGAAATATCACCCAGAGCCCATTACCACCTTCTATGAATAGACCCCACAACGGTCATCGACACCCGATCCATCTGAAGGCCCCCATCAGAAAACTGTCAATGGTGTACATACCACCATCCAACTCCACATATACTGCCCCAATGAGTGTAGACTCCATGATGTACCTCATCCATCCAAAATACCTTCAAGTTGTTACGTTTAAATCCAAAACTTCTCAAAACACCAAGGATGATGTTATGATGTTGGGAATGATCTTCACTAGCTCTGGTATTCTAAGAAGTTGTCGATGAAAACCCCCAATAACTTGTCCATTACTGATGATACCTCGCACTAAGGGACATTATGACCTACCATGGTTTCTAGGATTTCATGTAACACCACCAAATGATAAATGGTTAAATGAATAAATGATATGACTAATGTCAACAAGGTGAACCTTCCTTTTTGGGAGCCTACCTGATTAAAACTACACAGTTAAGCATGTTTGGCCAGGAGTAGTGATAAGGATGGGTGACCTTCTAGGAAATTTTCCAAGGTGTGTGTGAGTGAGGACAAAGAATGCTAGAAAGGACAAGTGTTGACCTGTGCGGATTTTCATTAGTTAGATGACCCATTCTGGAACATGGGTGGGCCTTAGGGTGGGGACCACGTGTCTGTGGGGAAACTGGTGGTACCTAGCCGGCCAGGACCTGACACCCATGTTAAGGCAGGGTGTCAGTGCTATACCTGGTACCCAGTTTTCACATTTGGTATCCGAGGTGGTACCCATCCTTTAGTGCGGTGCACTGCCTGGGTTGAGATATAGGGCCCAGAACGAGGACATTGTGCTCTAAAGGTGGGTGGGGGTGATTGTAACACCTCCAAATGATAAAGGGTTAAATGAATAAATGATATGACTCATGTAAACAAGGTGAATATTTCATTTCGGGAGCCTACCTGATGAGAATCCACAGTTAAGCGTCCTTGGCCTGGAGTAGTGATCAGGATGGGCGACCTTTTGGAAAATTTGCCAGGGTGTGTGTGAGTGAGGATAAAGCACACTGGAAAGGACATGTGTTGGCCTATATAGACTGTCATTAGTCGGATGACCCGTTTGGGCACATGGGTGGACCCCAGGGTGAAGGCCACGTGTCTACGGGGCAACTGGTGGTACCTAGAGGGCCAGGACCCGATGGCCCTGTTAAGGTGGGGTGTCTGTGATATCCCCGGGGCCCAATTGTCACATTTCTTGCCGCACATATCTCATTAGAACTTTTCCACAATAACCTAGGTTTTTTTCAATGAAGAATCACCTCTTCCCCATGACCATCCACCAAGAAGCTGTGAAATAACGATTCTCATGGAACTACTTCTTCTACAACACTCTAGTTCATTCATAAAGACCATGTAAGTTAACAACCAAAAAAATGGTTCCCCACACCATTCAAAACCGATGGGCACTCACATATCCATTATTTCCACTTTAGATTCATATAGAATTATGGGTTCTTCATAATCTAAATCATGAATTACAATCATGTGGCAACATCTAATCCACATCAGAGCCCTCAATGTATCACACCCTCTTGTGGACGCGAAACCCATGTTAAGTTAGGGTGTATGTTCTATCCATGGTACCCAGTTTTCACATTTGGTATCAGTGGTGGTACCCAGACTTAAGTGTGGTGCACTGCCTGGGTTGAGATTTAGGGCCCACAACGAGGATATTTTTCTCTAATGTGGGGGGGTGACTGTAAGACCGCCAAATGATAAAGGGTTAAATGAATAAATGATATGAATCATGTCAACAAGGTTCACCTTCATTTTCAAGAGCCTACCTGATTAGAATCCACAGTTAGGCGTCCTTGGCATGGAGTAGTAATCAGGATGGGTGACCTTTTGGGAAATTTCCCAGGGTGTGTGTGTGTGAGGATAAAGCACACTGGAAAGGATAAGTGTTGGCCAGTGCGGACTTTCATTAGTTGGATGATCCGTTTGGGCACATGGGTGGGCCCCGGGGAGGGGACCACGTGTTGGCGGGGAAACTGGTGGTACCTGGAGGGCCAGGACTAAAGAACCCTATTAAGGCGGGGTGTATGTGCTATCCCTGGGACCCAATTGTCACATTCCTTGATGCACATATCTCATTAGAAATTTTCCACCATAACTTATGATTTTTTTTCAATGAAGACCCGCCTCTTCCCCATGACCATCTACAAAGAAGCTGTGAACTAATGATTTTCATCGAACTACTTCTGGAACAACACTCTAGTTCTTTCATAAGGACCCTGTAAGTTAATATCCAAACAAAATGGTTCCCCACACCATTCAAAACTGATGGGCACTCACATAACCATTATTTCCACTTTATATTCATATAGAATTAATGGTTCTTCTCAATCGAAATCATGACTTACAATCATGTGCCAACATCAAAACCACATCAGAGCCCTCAAGGTCTCACATACTCTTGTTACCACTCACTTAAATCAAATTTAGTTTTCACAACCAAACCTCACTAGAGACAATCCCAAAACTCGCTTACTCACCGTACCACGATTCTTGGTCTATTAACCTAATGGACCCATGGATCCCTCAATATCACACCCATTAACCAAACCATTCACACAAACCAGGTATTACTTGTGACCACCCTCACCTCTGTAGTCACCATAAAAACAACATAATCTATCCAAGCTTCAGTCACACTTGACACATCTGCCTGAAAAACAATATCGATGGCTCCATTAACAATCATCCAAACAAACAGGTTGTGCATTCATGCTATAAAAATGTTAGAAACTAACCTTACAACCGAATACAAGCAGTTGGGTTTCCATTATGAAATAACCAAGGCCTAGCTATACCATTTGTAAAAACAAGATGGTATAAATTATGAATTGATTCCACCGCTAAACCATATCCCATTCATTATATTTCAAGGTACCAGCATTACAGGTCTAACCACATATGATGTCACCCATAATATCCCCAAAACTATCAATTTGTAACCACATCAAATGTTTCATCACCAAAAAATCTTCCTTCCCACATATCCCCTCTAGGCCAAACCGAAGGTAGCACTCTTTGTGTCCCACTGAAATTTTCAAAACATCAACATGTGTTAACCACACCAAAAAGTAAACAGAACCCATCCGACCTCTCTAATATGCTTCATTGAAGGTATAATGATACATACTCCCCAATCTAGAGTCACGGGAAGTAAATTAGAATTATTATTCTCTCTAAACAATAGAAATAAAGAAACAAAATAATGAATGTCCTTGAATGGCACTATCACCACCATTCAGATACCCACTGAGCCAAGGAAACCATGTAACCATTTACTATAGGTTCCACACCAAGGTAACCATACACATACATGGAAATATGATCCGAACACCCTCTCTGGGGTCCAAAATAGAACTTGCATAGTCCCTTCTCACAAGGTCAAAAAATTAGAGGTACCATACTTAAGGACCTATATAAACTCTCTATGGTCACATATAATGAGGGATTCCACACCATCATTAACAAACAATGCCATGTAACCCAAAGTACACAACCCTTTCAAGGGGGTTGTAAGCACAACTCATATTCCATATCATAACCAACATGGGATAAAAACCCAATCCCATGGTCTAAAACTAGGGAACTATAACTACACCAAACAACACATACAAAGGGTCAAATTGACAACATAAGGAATAAATGTTACTTGGTTCACTAAAAATTCCACCATTAAACATCCTTCTATAATTTACATCAAAATTTTTAACTCAAACATCCACATTTTAAACACTCATGTCACTTGACGTTTCAAAATCCCCTAGAATACTCAGGACCAAACTTCAAAAATACTTTTCTAAAAAACACTGAAGAAAGATCGAAAGGATTAAAACACATAAGGAAATATATTACACTATCAACCTTATACAACCCACTCTTCATACACTATCTCAACTGTCATCATTACACATAGAACACCACACTCTATTATCCCTACCACAGTTCATGGCCGAAATCGTGTAAACCAAATTACTTAATCCAAAATATGTTCTCCTAGGAACATTACCAATTTTAAAAAATCTTAAAATAATTATTTTAAATCATTTGAATCTACCATTATGAAATTATCATAAACCATTATACCATCACTACACAAATACTTCTCTTTTAGACACCATTAAATCATTACAACATATCACAAACCAAAATTCTAACATTGTAATATTGTTTCTTTATACACACTATTCATTAACTATAAATATATATTCTTATTTTCCATATTGATTCCCGATTATTAGAAACCATTTTCCTAAAATTTCCAATGAATTAAAATTCATCATACTCTCTATGCCCCCATACACCAATATAATGTGTGACTATCATGATGCGTGCCACAAATATCCACTGGTGCCAAAAAGGATGCATGAAAACACAACATAATACTATTATAGCCATGATAAAAATATAATAAAACATTCACATCACAAAACATTTTCATCTGTAAATGCTGAAATATCATTCAACTATAACAACAGACATCGAGAACAATAACTACCACCTTGTGTGACTTGGGGGTTTCAGCTTACATGGGTCACCTACTCAAAAGCATGAGCTAATTACCATGCATAGACACATACTAACCTCTTTTCATCCATCAAAAATAAACGGACCATATAAAAAACTAATCTAATACCAATTTGTAATGTCCCCAACCGAGATGCCACTAATATGGTGCCCCGAGCCAAGTACTCACATGACATCAAGCATGCCTTCCCATATTCTAGAGGTTTCCAACAATTATAAATGGTCTAATAATTAATATTGGGAGACTATACCCTATTTACTTGAGTAATCCACATTAGATAACAATGAAATAACAGAAAATATATCAAATATAAAACAATCTTGCATAAAAAAAACATTTTACAATCCGGGTATAAGTCCACCACCAAGTAGTAAAATATTTCATGTCATGCCAAAATTTCTAAATTTAACAAAAAACAAAGTAAAAAAATAGTGGAACTCCCAAACAGGTCTTCACTTCAAGTCCAGATTTTTAATCATGCAAGATCTATGTAGAAATCAACTCACTAATATGGGGTCCTTCCCTTTTACAAACCTAAAACCTGGAATCCTGCTCAGGTACCCAACACCATCCGGAGTAGGGTGAGAGTATAACTCAGTTGTCCCCCACCAATAATGTCTTCAAAATATACAGTCTAGATAGATAGTGAATTATTGTACTAATTAAATTAAATGAAAATAATGAAAACCAAGATTCCATTAGTTAACAGTCATTACATTAATCATTTCAATAATTTTTACCACTTCCATTATTTATTCCATCTATATAACTTAATCAATTTTTATCACATATTCCTTGGGTTAGGCATATACATAATCTAAACATTTTTAAAAGGAAGTAAATCACTATGATTCATGGAATACGTCAAGTACCTATCCCACTAGGGATAGACACATCACATCAACACATTATCCTCACTTTAAGGACATGGTTTATGTGAAATGAAACCATTAGGGGAATATGTCCTCCATCTCATTTTCTAACCCTGGGATTTTTTTGTGGAGTTTAAAACATCAGTATAACTCAACCCGTAGGTATAGAACCTCATGTAAATACCCCACACTATGATTCCATGTGCACATACTTATTTATCCATTTACCCCAGACATACCATATCACAAACAAACTCAACCAATAAAAATAGCAATCAAAATCCCTAACCATTTGTATGGGAGTTAATTCATTTCCATAACCCATTAACACATTTTCCATTTATATGACAAAGATTTTTATCCCAATTCCCATTTCTTATGCCTAAAATCATTATGAATATGTACTAATACCCATACATTACACCATTTAACATATTCATTGATTTATATATATTAATTAAATTTACACATTCATTATCTCCCGTGTATTAACATGTTCATCTTATTCGTCAATTATCTTATACAACCTATTCACATATTCTTCAATTCACAAGCCTTTTCTATGTTAAAATGATCATCATTCATATTCTCTAAACATTTTAGTCATTTCAACATAATTCAAAACCCATTAAACACTGTCTCAATTAACCCATTTGACTCATTCATTATTCATAAGCATTATACCGAAAACTAGTTACACTTTTTCCATTACATAGTTCATATTACCCATTAGTATTCAACCTAATGACCCATTTAGCCAAAAAATTTGAGTAATATTACTCAAGGAGACAAATTCACAATATGAGGGATGCAATATCTCAAAATACATGACAAATTTATAAAAAATCTATGGGATATAATTTATAGGCCACATAACATGCTTTTGATAATGACCACACTAAAAATCATAGCCTTATATCCAGATCCAAACACCCTTTAAATCCCAAAGCTAGAATCCATTGGAATAATATGTTTTTAGGGAATCAAAAGAAGATAACCCATAACACAATCCCTTATTAAAAACAGGAGATACGAGATGGATTATAGTCACCCAGATCATCAATTAGAAAACAATAGTGATCTAAACAACTATGAATCGAAGGAGAAGCACCCTTGGGAAGCATGGAACAATTTGGTTCATCCATAGGGTTCGTAGTGGAAAATTAAGGCGAAATACGTTTGGAATATAAAAATATCAGAATTGGAACTGTAAATATTCCTACTTTTACTAGGGTATACATTTTTCCAAACCATCCACATACTGTGCACAAGCCACAATCCAAAAGGAGTGAGGTCTCATGGTTTCGTGGGGATATCTATATAGTATGAAAACCATGTACCAACCATGTGAAATGACTCTGTTCAATTTTTCCTGTTTTTGCTGCCCCCTCGCATGATTTTTACTAACGGTGTGTAAATCATGCAACATGGGAAGAATGGACTAATATTCCATTATTTCAAGTCCCAGACCCCCACGATATCCGTGAAAAAACTCATACACCAAAGAACTATCCCATTAACCAAAAATAAGAGATTGAAACCAAAATTTAGAAAATGACATTAATACATGATCATCAGGATCTTACATGATAGGTTGTGGTTGTGGTTATTGAGGTAGAAGTCTGGTGAGTTGTTGTTCCCTAAGAATGAGTGCCATGGTATACTATTTAGATTCCATGTGATTTCATTGTTGAGATGAGTACCCATAGAGGGAATTGGAAAATGAGATTTTATATTGGTATAAATTAGAACATGAGATGATTCTCATGATTAATGACTATAGTGGGACTTTGGTTTTTGGTGTAGTTTGTTAGACATACAAGCCTTGTTACATGACTAATTTATTAGAGATTTTATGATATTCAGTTTATCAAGGGAGACATTTGAGGGAATTGGATTATGATTAGTGCTTCTATTTTGGCTGAAATAATGTGTAGGTTATAGGGTTTGAGATTGAGTAATAGAAAGTTCCTGGAGTTATTAGTATCATGGGTAGAATACCACACCATAGACAATATTAGGTGGTTGATATGACTATGGATATGATGATTAACTATTGTACTATGGAGAATCGTTAGTAATTTATTCCTGTTAGTTTAGTTTTTCGGAAATATAATCCATGTTATCTGGATTAAGGTCCTGTGACTAGTTGATATGGGAGAGTACACTTGTGGTGTATTTATGTGATAAAGGTATCACAAATTGGATACACACTACAATGTTGAGTATTTAATCTGTGATTATTCATGTGTGAGTTATCCTTTTGTGCTTTTTATGATATTTTCAGTTACGGTTTCCCATAGGCTGATGAAAATTATTAGTACCACTTATAGTGAGGGATATTTTAAAAAATTGGTAGTAAATGGTGGAATAGTCGATATATGAGGTGATCCTAATTTTATATTACCTCTATAGATTAGTAAGGAATGGGTGGAGTGAAAAAAGTTCAGAAACGGTGATTAATCAAATTATATAAATATTTTTATAAGAGATTCTATATGGTTATGAGTGAAACATTTGAAATTTGATTGAATATCAATCTTCATTATTAAAATCTTTTTGGTCTGTATGGATGGTATTCACTTAATCATATAATGATTTCTAACTGATCTTTCATGATAGAACTCAATTGAGATAGTGGTGTTCGCATCCAATAATTACCGATGATGATGGGTGGTGCATAATCTATGATTGAATGATGCATGTTCAATAGGTATGTTAAAATGTTATGTTCAGTCATTGGATTGTCTAGGATGTAGAAGGATTCCAGTGGGTAGTGAATCATGTTTTATTTAGAGATTATATAAATAGTGAAATGAGATTAAGATGAGGTATCAATTGATTTGTTAGATAGACATCATTATGCAAATATATATTTTTTGACTAGACGTATGTTCATGGGGGGAAACCAAATTTGTAAAATGGTTCAGTAGGTGAAAAAGTAGTTTGTGAAAAGTTTTAGGGGGTGAAGACACACTACAATGTGATTCATGGGATTTATCATGTGACTAATTTCAATAATGTATTTTGATGAAAAACATTAATGGGAATGTTAAGGAAGATGGTATTAGGATTTAGTTTCATTATATTTGATAACACATCAATATTCTGATGTTTGGATAAGAACATTTGAGGAATGACAGGTGTATACAAGCCTTGTGTAGTGGTAGTGGGTATTCATCTGATTCCATATATAAATACAGATGAGTTGTATTAGAAAAATATGGTGTGTTTATTATATATGTTATGGTGTAGTGATATTTAGACAACACTGAGTACTTCAATGGACCACTAAGAATGTGTTTTGATATGTGATTCCAATGGTGGGAAACTTTGTGTTTCTAATATAGCCATGAGGATTTTTTTTCTATTGTGTGGTGTTCCATGAACATGATGAAATAGTTAACATTAGGACCAATTATTTTCAAAGATGAAAATTGATACTAGTTTTTGTTTTTTTTTTTCAATCCAAACTTGGTTGATTGTGGATTTTTTAAGGAAAGTGGTCTTATGGTACCAGCTGAAAATAGTGTTCAAACTGGCATCATTTCCCAATGTTTTCACAGATTTTGGGTCCATCATTTGGAAAATAGAGAAAGGTATTATTGGAGACGGATGTTTCTTTCAGTTTTTAAGGTTAATTGGAATGTTATAGGCAATTTATGTTTCAAGATCATCACATCAAAATACATAAAATAAAGGAATCATGTACAAGAATGGTTTTTCCATGCAACAATATTACCCGTGAAATGTAACATAAAAAATAACTAAATCACAATATGTGTATTGAGATCATTACTTACAAAAATTTAAATGGCATGATATTTTCAAGAAATTTGAATTTTATTGAATAGATCTGACATGCTAAATGCGACATAAAATTCTATCCTACGTAATGGAGTTTGGAATGCATATTACTTGTGCACATGGATGATACCATATACAAATATGCAGCTTCCCATATTCAATTCCAAGAAAATTTTCCAATAAATATTCAGTACCTCTACCACGTTAGATAATTATGCGAAAAAATAGGCACAGAAAATATATCACATAGAATGTTCCTTGTGTCTATCTAGGATAAGTGACACTGGTGGTGTAGTTTTGAAAATGTGATGGGTTGCATGAAAGATGATTTTCCTGGTAACCCTAAAAAAATTTCACAAAAATAGGTTTTGTTTGAAAGAGGTAACCTGATCTTCTTTCAGGAATTGAATATTCAGTTTGTTTAATTAGTGATTTCAAGTGCATCAACTCAGATTTGTGGTGCTAGCAGAGTCTCAATCAAGTCAGAGACAATGACATAATTTATAATCAATTGTATTGACCTTCAAGTCAATAAAATGAGTAAGTCTTCATCCAAGGTAGTGAACTAGGGGGAGTCAACAGAATTTATCCAAGGTATTCCATGTTATATTACTAATATTTTTTAATGGACATGTTCATGGAATAGATCGACTATGTCTAAACATTCTTTTTCACAACTAGTGATGATTGGTGGATTTCAGTTCGACTTATACATTGTCATTTTATACTCCATGGGCTGGTCCTTAGTGGTTATCCAAGTAATGTTGTTGTGTTTCCTGTAATATTTTGAATGGTTAATTTACTACATATTACCTTTAGATAGGTTTAGTATGTTTTTACCACCATGAGAACAAGATATATAACATTAGAAGAAATAGGTTACACCCTAATTCACCCCTCGCCTCGCTGGGTGTTCCATGGTCCTATAGTTTATCACACAGAAGTGTTTCATAGTGGATGAATATCAAATAGTTTCATCAATGAGTTTTAAATATGAGTGTTTTTGAAGGATTGGAATTTTTTAAATTGTGTTCCTCATTTATGGGCTTTCACAAAAGTTGATCATTTGTATTCTGGATTAGAGTTTGGTGGAAGAATTCTATAATGCTCACCTAATTAGGTGAGTATAACAAATTGAAATTTTGATGCAGTTTATATCAGATGAGAATAATTCTTTTGGGGAGATTTTAGAACCCAATATATAGACTATTTCTGAATTTAAAGGGTAATTTTATTAATCCTTTATGTGGATGGATTATTTTGAATAGTGATACTCATATTGTAGTTCGAATTATTTCTACATCAAATTTTTTTCCGAATGAATAAATATTTATGTTATATACCTTTGGTTTATGTTAATTTCATAGGAGGTAGTAGGGGAAGAGGCTTCTAAAATGTGTAGCCACTATGATTCATAGTGTGAAAATGTCATTCAAGACCAGAATATTTTTCTTGAGATATTACAGGGGAAATTTAGAAAATGAATAGGGTTCAAGATTCAAGGAAACAATTAACCAAAATAACAATTTTTTCAGGTTCAGTATGTTACTAGAATTTTGAAATAAAAGTGAGTGGCCCCAAATTATTTTCTAGATGAATTGGACACATGTATGCTTTATCCTAACATTCCATTGATACTTTTCTACTATATTTCTAGAAAATAATGATTCAATTTGATGGTGTTGGTGGTAAAAACAATCCTCCTCCCACCTTCTTCATTATTTTCTTGAATCATTTAATATTTCACGAATTTTATTCTTAGGTATTTATGTCGATTTCATAGGTTTTTGGTGGAATCATCTATTTGTAATGGGTATTTTTCTCAGATCATCTTGAAAAAAATCAGAGAAGATGATCGCATATCGTCACGTAACATTTAGGTTAATGTTTGTAACTGTTCAAATTTTTCGTTAGTATTAAATGAAAATTGTATTATTGGGGCCTTGAAAACAATGTTCTAATTTGGGATTATGTGTGGCATATGTTTGAGTACATGTCTGGAGTTAACTATATCCCTTTACTAGGAATTTTTATTTGATGATAATTCATTGTGTCCTTTAGGCTTTTATGCCTTATTAAGTTATTTTTTACATAAATTTATAATTTTATAAATTATTTATTTATTGATAATCAAATTTATTTATGTTCATAATTCATTGAGATGTGCTCAATGGATTATAGAAACTACTATATGAGTTTATATAGACCTTTGATGTCACTTCTAGAAATTGGATAATGAATGTGATTGATTATAAATAGATCGGTGGTCATGTGTACTAACCATTATGGTTTATTCATGTTTTATGTTGATTATATGATATTATATTACTAATGATGGTGTTTAACGTTCTCAATAAAATGTTTTAATTGAATTTCAATACTCCTATAGAGTTTAAAAAACATTCATGTCCATAAGTATCCATATAATTGGCTTGATTTTTTTGGATAATAATAGTGAAGGACTTAACATAAGTCATGTTTATCCTATGTGGGTAAACTATTAGGCTATGGATTCCTGGTTGGGGTAGTATAATGACCTATTGAGACCATATAATCTATTGTGGTATGTGTGAAATATCCTTATTTATAGATTGAATAGTGAATTCCCATGTAGCCGATGAAGTCGGGTGAACTTGTGATGATACATGTGGATGCATGTCCCCAGAGTGTGTGGTGTTGAAATGAGACCTAGTTGGGATTGATGACCCATGTAAGAGTTTTAAAATTAAATATTTATTACGGATACTAGACTGGGCAACACATTTAATAATTTTTCTTAATTTTGTACATGTTGGTTTGGGGAGGGATGGTTGTGAGTTTCATAATAAAACTTAAATGAAATTTATTCATTATGTGGATGTGATGGTCAGGATGTGCATGTGAATTAAGTTATCTGTATTTATGAATTAATATATGATTACTCTTCATGACATGATATTTCCCAAGATTCTTGGGAATCAGCAGTTGACCATAGCACTGATGTGATTTCTCAGGATGAACAAGAATCACTTGATGAGATTGATAAGGCACTATGATGCACCTTATTCTCAACATCCAATATCACTAAATTATAATATTCCTTGATTTGATAACATCCATATATGTGTTTTATTTAGAAGTGGATGCCTATGTATCGACCCATAATATATAAATGATGATTGTTTCATGAATAAATGTATATTATATAAGATAGTATTATACACATACAATAAATATAAATATATGAAAAAATTTATTCAAATAATGGTGACTATTAAATTATTTAGAAACAAACCCACGAAATTAAAAAACATTAAAAATGGAAAAAAAATATTAAATAAAATATTTTGAACAGGAAAACATTGATCTTTCTACTCAATAAGAATTATCACTTCCACAGACAACACTATAGAAAAGAAAAAAAATACTTGAACAATAATTTTAATATTTGAAAATGGAATATATAGAAACCTGAATGGAATTTTAATGAATAATGTATAATGAAATGAATATTTACGTATATGATGTAATGTGGCCATTGTATTAATAATGCAACCATTGAAATAATAATCTATCCAATGGGAATAATAACATAATCATTGGGAAAAGTAACCTAAACGTCACGAAAATAATTTCACCAACAATGAAAATAAATAGTATAAATAATTTTTACCATGATACTTTTTTTAAAATTAAAATATTATAACAATCTAAAAAATATAAATATTAAAAACTCAAAGAAACAATAAGGGAATTTTAAAAAAATTGTATTTCAATTTCTTTCAATAATTTTTATGTGATAAGATGACTTCAAATTCATGTAATGGGGATGTACATGGAAATACTATATATACATGAATGGAAAATTGATGGGTAACATAGAAAATTGATATTGAATAAAATCCCTTTTTTCCATAATCAATCTTCAAGTCATAAAATGACTCACAAATCCTTAGCCTAACCAGCAAGTGTGTTCCTACGAAATCCTGGTAGAGTATCCTTAGAATCGATCAAGTTTTTCCAATAGCCACCCTCGTTACACACTAAATTTTTATTAGGGGTTATCCATCCAGTCAAAACCTTATACCTCAATTCTATTCCTTGGGATTAATGGAATTCCCAATGGGAAACGGGTATCACTATTTGAATCCCATCAACAAGAGCATTCAAAATGGTCTAACAATATCAAATCAACCCCTCTGAATCTAGTAATCCCTATATATCAATGATAATAAAACACTGATGTCAGATTAGAGTTACCAAGTCATGGAATCCACTACTGTATCAACCATAACTTTAGATTTTATCTGAACTAATTTTCTTCCCCAAATATATCATTGGGTCAGATCCCAAGCATACCAAGAATCCCCTGGCCATATGTATCTCAATGAGTGATTCTAAATAACCCATGGTAGTCACATCAATTTCATCCTCATTTGTGGATTACATGGCTTATAGGTAAATATCATGTATTCATGAGTAAAAATAACTAAAAATTCAATAAGTTTTGGAGAAAAGTATATTCTCTTCCATAACATCAAAAACAAAGTGGGACTAAATTTCTTTATAGGCACTTAGGTGATCTCGGATCCATCACTAGCCAAACAAAATGTACCGCCCGATGACTAGTTAGTCAACATGGAACCCACTCGGGTCCCCTATGTCACCATATATTAGTGGCCGCCCCAAATAGGCTCTCAATACTAAATAGTTCTTAGGTCAAAGACCAATAATCTATGAAAGTATTTTCCAAATTATCATCAATGTGTTTCATAGACTAAAAAAATATATGGTAATTATCTACATAGGAAATTTCTGGTAGATATGTTCATTGATGAGTCTCAATTTTCAATGTGTCATAAGATAATTCCTCACACCCATCCTTCCATCCATAACCGATGATTTACTGACCATGGAAAAGAAGATATCATATCAGGGCCCAGATCATCAATGACTAAATAAATAAGGCCAGTTATAAGGAAATGTTTTTCCAAATTACAATACGGTGTACACACCATCATTCCAATTTAAAATAAATTATTTTATTAAATAATATAATCAATCACATGGAAGAAACTTCATAACACATTCCTCATAAAACAGGAAAAAACTATTAGGTTAGGTATAAGGAGCACCAACCACATAAAAATCCTTACTATTAATTTTTTATTAGACTATATTAGTTTTTATGGCCCAAATGATCCCATTTTGTCTTGTCCATACATCACTATGATCATCTTGATGATCTTTGATCAAAAATAAAGAAATTATTCAATAATTTGGTAATTATAAACTATTAAATATAATAAAATGAAGTAAAATAATTTTGATAAATGTATAAAACCCACTATGTCTTTTCATAATGCTGAAATAACCATTAGTGGGGTTTTGTACACTCATGAAATGAACATGAAACTATACCACATTGAATCCAAAACTCATAATGATGTTCCATTGAATACATAATTCAATTTTGTGATAAAACCCTAAAATATATAAAAATGTAACTTAATTGAAATGATGTATGATAGAATGTAGAACTCATCTCAGTCTCTCCTCTAGCTAGGAATATTTACTTCCCCATCAGAAATGGTTGATTCCAGTATACAGAAATGGTACAGAAAAAATATAAAAAATGGAAATTCTTTGAATCTAAAACTAATACTGAAAAAACAACGATGGAGTGATGAGGAATAATAATACATACATACTTATCACATCACACCTGAAAACCGCCCAAAACTGTGGATAATTGAGTGTTTGGGAGGGACTATCGATTCCCTCCCATCACACCCAGTTCAGTTAATGAAAAAGTGATGGTCAAGCCTCTAGTAAACATTTTCTAATAAAATATCAGGAAAAATAGATGGAGTGACCATATAGTTCACACCATCATTATTTTAGGATGGATCATGGACTAGTTTTCACACCCTGAAATTCAACTAATGCATCTCATTATTTATATTCATGGTATGATTGATGATTATTTAATTTGTAGCACCAAATCATCTAATTTTATACTGCCCATGAACTTAACAACTATTATATATATCACATGAACTCCCAACACATCACCCAAACCACAAACCATGTTCTAAAACACCATTTTGGAATTTCAAAATTCTTAGATCTCTACTATGATTCTCGGTTCTCAAACAAAATATCCACTAAAATTTAAATTCTATTTCTCAGAGGAGTTTAAAAACTTTTTGAACATGGGGTTTTACAATATCTACTAATTAAATTTATTAAGCTTCAATTATTTGTACCATTTCAATAGAGTTGGGAAAAATTAATACTGATTGAAAAAAATTGTTAAAGGTCCCCAAGTCATATATCAATAATATAATAATTTGAATTACTTTGAAAGACCATTACAATATGATTAACTTGGAAAATATTGTTAATTAAAATGATAAGAAAATTGTCGTTGAATAATTTTAATAAATTCACATGAATTTTCCAATGTACCTGATAAAATATAATAGATCATTAAAAATCCTAGCTAGTGTAGACTATCATTTGACATCACATATTAATAAAATTGACATGTGTCAATGAGACATATTCTATGTAATAAATTAATCTGAAATATCACGTCATTAACATCAAAAAAAGAAAAATAAATTCTTAATCATTGTACATATCCATTAGAAATAATTTCCATTATAAAAATATTCTGACTAAAAACAAAAAATATTATACAACTTGATTCAATAATATAATTCTTTAGACTAAAAAAGTAATATCGTCTACTTTCACTCCCCATCATCCAATAAATTCAATTAACTCTAAATTTCTTCCATGAACTATGAAATATCTCCCACACATAAAAAATCATATTCTATAGAATTATAAAATGTATATAGAGTCATTCTATTTAAAATTTTATATAAATCAGTTAGTAATGAATTAATTAATTAAACATCCATAGATGTCATCATTACATAATATTTATTTTTCAAAATGTAATTCTATTATAATTCAGTATCATTATAGTATATATTATTTCATTTAATCATGGGTTTCTGTTATCCACACATAAAATATCCAAACAAAATATTTAATCTTGGTAAATAATTTTAATGTAATACAAAACAATAATTTATTTAAAAAAATAAAAATTTAAAATCACCAAGAATGATAAAAATATCCATATGTTTTCAATGTACACAAATTTGGGTAAATTATGAAATACCAATGTAATGTGGTTATTATATCATTTTGACCAACCAGTATAACATTAAAAATATATAAAATACTTAGGATGGTAAATCACTAACATTGAATGATATTTATATACTGTATTGTCGTAGAATCTACTCTTAGAAATTATTATTACAAATAAGTAAATATGGTTGGATTTTTTTATACCACAAAATATTATCAAACTCCTCCTCAAAAGTATTTTTACATGAAAATAAATATATATTGATTTAATAAATGTTTGTTAAAAAATTAAATAATGTATATCCATTCTGATTAATTATATTGAAAATTTATTGAGTCCATGTATTCTAACGAGACAAAAATTGATCTTACAATATGCCATATTACATCAAATATAAGATTTATTATAAATGATCAAATATATTCAATAATATTGATGATTGAATTTTATATAGGAGTTTAATTAAAAATCCTTATACATATGACATCATATATTATCAAAGAGTATATAGTAAAAACATAATGAATATTATTCATTAATGGAGTAGTCATCATAAAATTGTATGATAAGGAGTGAATATATCAAATGAATGTAATTAAACCAAAATAATATAAAGAATTAAATTCAATCATAGTATAATTAAATAAAAAAATAATATAATTAAGTCTTGTAAATTATATCTTTTTTATAAAACCTCTCATGAACTAATTTAAATAATTCACAATATAAATATAAAATCTTTATTAATTGTTTGAAAAAAATAAGTGTACAATAATGTAGATCATGATGTGGCTTACTTATCTAAATCGAAACACGGTAAAACATTCGTACTGGGTCACATTACAAATTTATAATGTTTTAACATAAACTTATATATAATAAAGATCCATTAAACCACATCATGGATTAAATATTTCTTATTAATTTAAGTGAACACTATCAATCAGATTATAATGGAAAATTGACCTAAAACAACTCAAATATTTTCCAATAGAAAAACCAAAAGATCTGAAACCAAGTTTCTTACTTAGAAATATAAGTCCATTTACTCTGTAAATGATTTTATACTCCAACAACTTTTTAGTTGTAATATACCATAAATTACTTGTATTATGCAACAATGAAATTGAATAATAGTCATCATGATGTATTTTTCCAATTTAGCATTATTTTCTTCTAAAATTCAACAATGTCTTCAATGGATTTACCAAATCATAAAATAGAAAATAACAGTATATATTTGGCTGAATGAAACAAGTTGTACATAATAATTCAATTAAAAAAATTATAAATATTAAGTAAATTTTAAAATACATGTGTACTTAATTTTTCTTTTCATAGTTTAATGAATCTCAATAATGATGTCAATGAAAAGAAATATTGATTGGAGACACTATTAGCCAATATTTTTAATATATTATTAATATAAAATACTTAACATCCTATTGAAAAAATTATGTTTTTATATGAAATCAATTCATTAAAATTCCACACCATCATATAATAGATTCTTAAATTTCATTATTATTCATGTTAATTTAAGATTTACATTATTAGGGATTATTGCAGTCATATGCTAAGATCATTTAACTATGTTTATACTCAATTTATTAAATATTTATTTATTATGTAGGTATGAAACGTACTGAAATAAACACATTATAGTTTAAAAATAATAAATAAGGATATGAATAATATATTTATTATGTTATGTGTTATAATATTTTAATTTTAAAAACCACAATGATTAATGAAATAGGTTAAATAATAATGTATAATTAATGGGTTTATTTTCAATATCAATAAAAATTTCTCAGCTATTACCAAAAAACATGTCATCCTTATTAATTTTAATTTTATCATGTTTTGTTAAAACCAATTAATGAAAATAATGAAAATTTGATAAAATTTATCAAAAAACTGTTTGAATGTACATGATGGTAGTTATTATTATTTTTAATATTTTTGACATTCTCCCAATATTAATTGGAATTTATTTATATTTCCACACTAAAAAAATCTTGTCAAAAAATAAATTTAACAAACCATTCTCGGACATTTAAATAAAATATTTGTCATAAAAATAAATCAAATATGTTTCAATGATAAAATAAAAATACAAAATTTTCATCATAATAAATTTTATATGCTTTTGATGGGATTAATGTGGGGTAATATATAATTTATCTAAAAATGGTCTTAAAAGGTAAATATCAATTACGCACAAAATCATTTTTTAACTTATATGACTTACAATGGTTTGAAAAACAAACATAATAATTTCTAAATACATTCATTTCCTATATAGCTCTCTAAAATGTGCATATGAGAAAGAATACTTTAGTTTTCCATGAACACCTCATAGAGATGGGTAAAAAACTATAAGAAAATCACATAGGATTCAAATAAAATATGACCCATTGTTTTTTTTCTAATTTCATAAAAGAAAATTTTGGAAGGTATCCAACATACATGACCCATTAATCATTATATCCAAAAGTGAAATATTTTATTTGTAATTAAATAACTCCTCCAATACATATTAAATTTATTATCATTATATATACATATTAAAAATGTTTTATTAATAATAACATGATAAATTTTCCCTTTATCGATGAGATTAAAAAATAGAATTTTTTTTATTCCAATGGTCTATTCTAACATTAAAATCATATTTTCCACAATAATTTAAAAAAAATATATACATCAAATTTAATTTCAAATGAAATCCCAAGGAAAAAAGGTATCATTTAATAGCGTAAAGTTTCTTTAACAAATTTAGCACAACTCCTTCAATCATTCCATGTATCGGTTGGGTTTTTTTTCACAATAAATAAATATTATTAAATACAATCTGTGTATTTTACATCATATGTTTATCAAGGGTTTTCATAAATATATATAATTGAATAATAAAAAAATCCTATTTTCTATCAAAAAAATTTACATTTTATTTTATATTTACATCTCAATGATCATGTTACAATTATTAATGTATAATTTTTTTAATACCATTATAAATAAAATTTCTAAAATATAAAAATGTATGAAGATATTTGATAATATATGTAGTCAACATCATCCTGAACCTATAAATTATTATCAGAGGTTATGGGATTATAAAATTAAACATATACACATTGAATTATTTATTATCATTATTCACTATACTATAATTATATTCATATGGGTGAGTGCATGGAATTTTCATTGTATGGTTGGATACAGGTTTCAGTGAAAGTATCATGTGCGAAGTAGGGTCAAACCAGATGTGACTAAGAAAAACCAGCCAAAAAACACATATAATGTATATCCTTTTACATAAATATACATTAAAACCCACAAACATATCACTATACTAGATCCTAAAGTTTTTCAATGACAAAATATTAGCGACAGAAACAACATATTTTATGACATATTATAGATTTCCTTAATAAAAATACTACAAACTTTTTCCCTAAAAAAAATTATACATTGTATTTGTATTCATTAAATGAAAAACTAGACATATTGTTTTTATAATATTTTCTTTATAGGGTGAAATAATTATATATCAATTAGATCAATATAAGTGATATTTTTAGCGATCATAATGGAGGAAGTATATAATTAATACATCAGAATGAAAATATATTTATAAAGTAATATATAAGGGAAGATAAAACATAAAAAAATAAATAACTAATTTAATAATTATTTTGGAACATCATTATAATTATTTACATCACTATGTAATGAAAATCATGACATATATCAAGGCCCACTATGAAAACGTAATTACATAAATTATTAATCATATTGCACCTTGTCCATTAAAATCATACTCACTACATGAGATATTTAGATTTACTAAATATATATTTATTATATATAAATCTAATATAATCCTTAATTTAATTACCTAGACTAACATATTCTAGTAAAAATAAAATGAAAACAATCAAAGTTCCATTAATTTGAAATTTACCATTGAAAAAAGTCTTGTGTCCAAATTTTGGTTCACATAGAAAGAAGAAAAATTTAAAAATTTAAATCCTACGTATTTAAAGATTGTTATTTTTAAAATTACAATATCAAAATATATAATTAAAATTGAATTATAATAATTATATAAATTATTCTAAATATTAATGGTATTAGAAATATATATGTGTTATCCTTTTTATTATAAATTGAGGAATGTGATTGTCTCATGTGAAAAAACATGAATTTTAATGGAACAGTGAGTGAATGATTCTGATGAAAAATTTATTAATATATTGGATTGGATAAAAATGATATTAATAAATGATGAAATAGTGGGATAAATGTAGATTAATATAATGAATCATAATGATTAACATTGAAATTAATGTGAAATGTTACAACATGAAATAGAGATAAAAACAAACCATTATAAATATTATAATATTTTAAATAAAAATAAATTCAAAGAGATTGAAAAACAATCCTTTAGATATCTATTAATTTATATTTATTATGTAATAATATTTATATGACAAAAAATTTACACATTTTGTTGTGGGAAATATAAGATAAAGTGATTGTGAACATCAAATACAAATCAAGCCAATGTCTGAAATGAAACAACTATTTTGATTGATCTATACCAATTCTTTGTATTGGGGTTTTTTAAAATATCTTTTGGTCAATGGTTGATTTATCTATATTAAGAATGGTACTAGAATCTTTTCGTGATAACAATTTATCTCTTCATCTATTTAGTTTAGGAATTATATAGGGATTTTCTATGATATTGAAAACCATAACATGCTCATTTCATGTAGTTTTACCCTTAATAACATTTTTCAAAAAAAATATAATTAAATTACATATCACCACTAATAAAACATATACAGATAATAACATTACAATTAAAATTATAAATTAAAATTATGTATATTCTTATTTTAATTTATATTGAAAATAATTAATTTTGTATAAAAACATTAATATGAAAGGGTTTATTTATAAAAAGAAAAATTCTATTATTAATGAATAAGATAGGGTGATTAGTTGTAGAACTGAAATATTATTATTAAACACACATAAAAATATAATATATAAGCAGATAAGATTTATGAATATTAGAGTAGAGTGGATAAAAAATGATATAGAAAACTCATCAAAATGATGAGAATCTACATTTTAATTAACTTCACAGTTCATAAGAAGGGATTTGTTAATCTTTTAGGGGAATAAATGTTCTGATGAGAAGATATAAAATTATAGGAATTTTTTTTTATAGATATTTATTTAAGAATCATGAAACAAAAGTGGATTCGAATAGTTTCAGTATGGGTTCACTAAATAATGATTTCTTGCTGCATCATTATAAATATTCATTCAATAATGATGCAAAAAAGGATATTTTGTTTTTGGAAACATTCCCATAAATCAAATAATGCATGTCAGATATTAACATAGTTATGTATATTTTTTATATGATATATAGGATATTTTTTTATTTTTAATATTTTATGTATTTTAAATATTTTACATTTCACAAACATAATTCATTATTCAACCCATCAACATATTTTTTCATGAAATATAAAATTTTCCATCATATAAATTTTTGGATGTTGAATCTAATTTTGAAACATTGGTTATAAAATTCAATATCCTAATATTAAAAAAAATATTTTAAATTAAAAATTTCAATGCATTATATATCTTCTTGAATAAAATACATTACCATATATAAGTATTGAATATATATTATTAATTACAAAAAAATACATATTCATAGTGTATTATTGTTAGAACAAATGGAAATTTTCTATTGGCGTGGTCTGCATTTTGAGAACTTGAAATTGTATTGGGAATATGAGTGTCAAAACATCCTTAAATAATATTTTCAGATGTGTGCGGATTTGCATTGGATATAAGGGGAGTGTAGGTGAATTTCATGGATGTTTAAGCTTATTGGGATAAAGAAAAGATACAGATTCATACTATTTATGACAGAAATATAAATTAATTCGGAATATTACCATTCATGGGGAGCAATGAGTGTGTTAAAGTGGGATAGGATGAGTAGTGTGACCCTTTGGCCATGAATTTAATGGTGTGGGCCATAACACACACTGTAAAAGGTATGTTGAGTCTTTTAAAAATTTTAGAGAATTCAAAATCGGGTATTATTTCCCAAAACCCAATTGTGTCTGATACTTGTCATGAAGAATGTGTGGGAGTGTATTAATCAAGATTCATGGTATTTTATGACGTTCTTTAGATTGTGAAATGGGGTTATCATTGTGTTCTTTGTTGGTATCCCCATGATAATAAATCCATATATTTTCTTATAAATAGGTCTGCATTTCTATATACTATATTTGGATTGACCGTCCAATTTAAAGAAAGATGTAGCAATTGGTAGATGATATAGGACAGTAATGGGTCTCTTATACCTAGAATTGGTTTTTTATTCTACTTTTTAGTTTTAGGATTGCCCGCCGATGATGTTTCCATGTGGATAAGGATTTATTTGAGACATAGTGTGCACTCTATAGGATCATAGGATATGATAAGTGTGTTAAGATAGTTTAGGTTTATTCATAGTTCATGTTTGATGGCATTTGAGGTTTGGGGTTGAGTGTTGATGGTGACACCATCAGAAATTGTGTGTGTAGTAAGGATCTCCCTCCCATTGTTTTTGTTGATTCATGGAGTTTGTGTTTGGAGTATAAAACATTATCTGAGGATAAGGAATGTGTGATTGAGATGGGTATACCTACATGTGAAGTACATAAGTATCCAATAAAGATTATGTGAAATGGGGAAATAGTAAGGGTTTCAGGTGATGATTAATATGTGGAATATTGATTCATTGGGGTAATTTAAAGGTTTTAGCCTCTGACTATAAAGGCTATAGTAATGAAGAAAATAATTTCTTTAGATATTCCCTCATTAGTTGAATTATGAGTGATATAAAACCATAAAATATTATAAATTATTTCTATTTAGGTTTATTTAATTTTTTTCTCTATATACTTTTATACACAAAACCCTTAGTTTAAATAAAATCCAATATAATATATCATTATAACTATATCAATAAATTAGATGTGTGAATTTTAATAAACCCATTTAAAAAATATATTTTTTAGATTTAGTATGTTTATTTTTCTTAAAGTCAATATATACTTCAAAAATACACTTGCATTCAAAAAATTATTTTTTTGTGATTTATTATTTTTAGTAAGTTTATCCACGTTATGAAATAGAATTAGTAAAATATAGTTTTGTTAAATTATCTTAAAAAATTATATTTTGGTGAAATGGTTCAATATGTTTGAAATAATTGACTTTACAAAAAATAGTGAAATTATAGATTTTTCAAATAGATTTATTTCCTTTCAATATATAAAAAACAATAAAAATCCTATTTTATTATTAATTATTATCTTAATTTAATGAAGGAATAAATTTAATTGATTAATATAATGAATTAAATTTTATTTTAAATATTCATTATTTTGTTAAAACATAATATTGATGATTAAAAACACATTCTGTCTATAAAATGATGTTCATTATATCGCACATGATTATATTAAAATTAGTTTTTTTTGTTATAGGAATAAAATTTTATGAAATAGAAATAAATTTTTTATTTTCCATGTCAAATATTTTCTATTAATAATTATTTTATCTTATAATGTAGACATTTTTTATTGAATAGCTAAAAATACAATTCTTTTGAAATATGTTTTCAAGAAAGATATCGTCAAGAACTAAATAAGATATCATAAATAATTAATCGTATGTGAATAATAATTTATGATAATATAATAATTTTTTTTAAAAATAATTCAAATCATATAAATTATAATTTAATTTATAGAATGTTTGGAAATCATTTTTAGTGTTGATGTAGGGCTTGCATAGTGCTAAAAAAATAAATATTTGTGTACAAATAAATACAATATAATAAAGATAATGACATTTCATGACTTTTTTAGTCTATATAATTTTGAAATGATGATTTTTATTGAATTTTTATAATTTTTTGTAATTTAATGTAAATATTAAACATATTCTTGTGCAATGCTTGGGAAAGGCTAGAAAAGTCTAAATATAATTTTAATTATGTTTTCATGAGATACATGTGAGTAAATAGAGTTATCGAATGACTATATTAGACTCTCATGAACTTAATTGAAGTATTATTATTTTGGGAACTCTTTAAAAAATTTAGAATTAAAATAATTAAATTAAATACTTCACAGTGGTGATAAAAGTTTATTCAATTAGTTGAAAAATATAAAAATTTAATTTAAAATTGTTTAAATTAATACAATTTGATTTTATAATTTTCTTCCAAAAATTTAATAGATAAATAAATCTTATCATTAATTTGAGAGAGGTTTATTTCTAATTCCATTACAGCCATGTTTTATTGAAATTCAAATTATATGAGTAGTTTAGAAAATGACATTAAATGTACTTTTTGTTAAATATATTCTGCTGAAATATTGTAAAAAAATAAAAATATAAAAACTTCAATAATAAATTATTAATTCGTTGATAAGGACATATTGTTTCCATCAATCATAAAATTATTAACATATTGATTTAATGATAAACCATTAATATTGGAAAAGTCAACACTATGATAAATATTAAATTTAGTCAACAAAGGGGTTAATCCAAATGATAAGGTTCTAAATGATATATAAACTGAAAAAATATTGAATGTTTTATTATAAAAATACCATATATTCCTTATATTCAATGTAATGTCAATATAAATCATTTTGATAGGAGTTCGAAATATATTATATTAAAATATTTTATATATTTCCAAAAAAGTCATTATCGATATTTTTAAGTAAACAATATATTATTATGGAATGGAAAATTTGAAAAATATTATAATAGGAAAATTTAATGGGATATAGTTGAATATACATAAATAATCACTGATTTTTTGTTCATTTATCCTTTTTCAGAAACTTTCTAGACGATAAAATAGAGAAAACATTGATATCACATTCATTATCAAATTGATTAACAGTGGTTAAAACTAAGGTATAAGTGTAAAAACATAAAAATAACTGTAAAAAATTTATTTCATGATATTATTGTGACACATCCTTACAAGAATATTAATTTTTTTAATTTAATACTAAAGTAATTCCCCAAGTTCTCTCCACTCATGTATAAAAGCAAACTTTATACCAATAATGTTTTAGTCATTTTGATCCATTTTCTGGACCAATCCCTAAATTTATATATTACCAAAAAAACTTATACACAATATCGTTGTTTTGGTTTTCCATTAATACAATCCCTATGATGCTTATGAAGGTATGCCAAGAAAGTCTACTGAAAAAGTGTTAATCGTCTTAACTGACTATTTCTTTATTTTTACTTCTAATACATAATCTGAAAGTATTTTACTGATCCTAAAATAATAACATTATTGTTTTAAATATATTTTGATTCCACTTTAATTATCTAAAAAATATTTTAATCTCTTTTACATCCTATGAAAGGTGAAAAATTGATCGTGTGTAAGTACAACATACCGCTTCCATATAGTGATGATATTCCTTTTTCATTGAAACATTATGTGGTTGTTTATAAATATTTTTCAGAAACATATATATGATAATTATGATATTTATATTATTATATAATTATAATATCAAATATACCTCTTTACTATTATATGTGTTGGAAAACGAAAATTTAACTCGCACGTTTGTGTGGACTACCACATCCACAAAGAGATATGATTCATTTTTTCATTTCTTTTTTACATGGATTATAAGAATGATATATTTCATGAATATATATGAAATATATGACATAAAAATGATAGTTTATTTGTTAATAATTTTTTATCATTTTTTCATAAACTTAAATTAAAAAATGTAGTTCATGAATACATATAACCAATCACCTTCGTAAGCAACTTGAAATACTGTTATATCTCTGTATTTTATGGATGACTATAAATACATATATATTTAATATATATCTTACTTTTATCATTAATAAAATTATGGATCTTAAGGATAAATGATAAACATGTAAGTACTAGAACTACCCAACCAACACATACATGTGAAATAAGTTGGTCAACATCAAAGATAAGGGTAGTAATAAAATATTATTGAAAAACAGGTGATACTTTTTTAAAATATATCATATATTATTTTATAAATATGAACATGGTGATGGTGTGAATGTATAATAAATATTTAATTATTATAAATGTTGTTAAAAGATGTTATGAGACATGTGGAACTTGAGGATAATGATTTATTAACGTAATTTCATTTCATTAGATTATACTTATTATTCATAGTCTAAGTTATTCCATGATTATGTGTGAAATGAAATACACATGAATTGTATTGTATTTACACTTTTATATTGTAGATTTAAATTTATTAAACATAATTAATTCACTTTTTATTTCTCACTTCAAATTTATTATCTTTATAAGGGTTTTTATCTCAATTTCCAATCTGTTGTGATATATTTTGAATTATGAACCTATTTACTTTATTCTATTTTATATATAACTCATTTTATGTATTTCACATGAAATAATTTTTATTTAGTATGATTTATGATTAAATTCATGGGTTTTCATTCATTATGTTTCAATTATATGTTATAAATATGGTTTGAATTTTTTTTATAGTCTAATTTTTTAAGGATTTCATTTATTTATATTTAAGGAATATTATAATTTAGTCATAAAAAAACCTTATATTTTATTATACTCATGATATATAAGAATATTCTATGATTTATTATATATTTTACTCACATTATAACTCATATACATAAATTCAATGATTAAACAAATATCATCTTTATCTTTTTGATCGAGTATATATTTCTTCCACTTCCATATTATTCATTTTTTTGAAAACTTGTTTTTATTATAATCAAATGAATTATTAAAGATATTTTATGTTATAGATGAGATTTTACATGTTTTGAAAGTATTATTTTTTTTAATGGCGCATTCAAAAATATATTTTCAAGAAGTAAAAAATGAATGCTTTCTTCTTAATATATACAATGTTAATGTATATTCCCTCTTCTATATCTATTTTTTGATATTTAAAATCTTTAAAAATCATTCAATCGACAAATAAATAATAATATTTATTGTAAACATATTTAATTGTTTCACTTCCATTTTATTTTACTCTCCAAATGACATAAATTTATTAAGAAATTATTTTTATGATGTATTGATGGTCATGATTTAACATATATTAAAATTATGGCCATTACATTACACTTTAAACAATTTCTTTCTTATTCCAATATTCATTGAAAATTACATTAATGTTAAATATCCATATTATTGTTTTACTTGATATTATTATTCCCTAAAATGTACCCATTTATATATATCAATTTTTATTATGTATGATTTTTGATTGACTAGTGAAATCATGATATTTTGTTTCATTTACTCAGTATAGATATTTGTTATTATGGAATGTTTTTATAAATTGAAGGGATTATACATTATATGATGAAGGCATTGGACAAGAAAATATGGGTGTGACCCCAAATTATTCACCCTATTGATGTATCAATTTGTCTACTGACATGAACAAGTTGACTATACTTGTAAAATGGGATTTTATTATATACTAGCACACCTATTAATATTCCATAGAATAAGGCTTTGATGACAAAGACAACATGATGCCTAATATAATTAATATAACATTAATAATTTCATTCCATTAATATTCAGTTAATATTATACATGATATGACTATATTTATAATGTCTATGAATGCATTTTGTTATAATGTTATTAGTTAAATTAAATTTGTCTTAATTTATTTAAATTTATAAACTGATTGGTCCTTAATTAATAATTCTAGATTCTAATATATGTAACCATTTATAAGAATCACAACTCACTCTTTATTTTACTCGTTTTCCTATAGATTTGAATAATTTATCCATGAATGAGTTTAACGATGCAGAATAAAATCTATGTTTTATATTACATTTTGATGTTAAAATGGGAAGAATGTTTGTATTTAGTTTACCAATTATACTAAACTATTCTTTTGTTTTGTAGGTGATCGATTGTATCTAGTTACAATGTAATAAATAGTTCACATTCTCTAGGTTATGATAGTTGAGGTATCTCAATTTGGTATCATATGATTTTTAGTAGAAATTGTGGGAACCAGATTTCAAGAAACATATTTTAGGGAACACAACACTAAAAATTACTTTGACTATATTTATACATACAGAAATATATTATTTTGTTATTGGAAATTGGAAATTTCGTGGTTTCATTTGATATAAATCCATATATATATATATATACTAAAAGTGGATTTCATTTTTAAAATGATGCATCTAGGGTAATAACCCAAAAAAGAGATAGTTGTGTATATCTCATCAATCATTTTACTGAACAGTGACTACACCTTTTCCACAAACCTAGTTTGACCCACTTAGTGTAAATTCTTAGATTAATTAAAATTGCCTTTATCAACCATTATAATAAATTAGAGGATAGTAAATATGAAAAAATATAATATTAAATAGCGATATGCGCTAAACCTAAAGGGTCTTGGGATTTCAGTTTTAATATATAAAATATTTTCAATGTAACAAATTCCCATTTTTTGAGTTTATGTTATAGGATTTTAGCATTATTAAGGAATAGTTTGGTTACATTTATGGGGGAAATCCAATTGGTTTATTATATGTTTTAGTTAAAATGTATTTTAGTAATAATTATATTATATTTTTTCATCATATGTTAAATCTTATTGATTACCATTAGGGTAAACATGATCCTAAATGTGTAGGAAACAACTGTCAATTACAATAAATTATTATTTATATAAAACCATAGTGGTTAATAAGTGATTTGATGATCATTGATAATTATCTGGACAATAATTATATTTTTTTGGAACATTAAGGAATTATTTTAATATATTTTTGGAAAATGGACAACAAAAATTACAAGGGACATCACTTCCCATCTATAATGGCCATGTCTCTTGAATCCACCACTGATTGAAAATAATGCTGAAATTCCTACTAGTTTCCTATGTGATGTCCTTGATTTCCTGATTTTCATTAACTAGGATGAGTTTATAAATAAATAATATATTGAATTTTTGAATCATATTTTAGGATCAACACATACTTGATTTTTTGGATATTAAAGCAGTTAAAGTTATTTAATTGATATTACAATGTGTTGACATATATATTGCCTTTAGGAATAAAATTATAGATAATTTGTGAATAATGAATTTAAATTTAAATAAATCGAAGATTAATGGCATTATATGACCTTTAAGGTTAAACTTATCTCAAATATTTAATTTATTGAGGTAATTTATGACATATAGTTATTTATTTTTTAGTGATATATGATTCCTCATTGGGTTTATGTACTATTTTATCACATGATTCTTTATAAATATTTAGAAACTTTTAATAATTTTTTTTATTTTAGAAAATAAAAGGGTAATATAATTTCATTCATTTGAGAATTATTTGCTCTATTAAATGCTTATTTTATTTCTTCATTCATTAATAGTTCTTACTGAATCCTCATCATTTGGGGAAAACTATTTGGTTCTAATTGAAATTGATTAAATGATGAAATTTAACTTTTAAATTAAGTATATTTATTTTTATCTTTACCCTATATAGTATTGTGAATTACAAACTCAAAAAAAGAATCCTACAATAAATATGTTATCCTATGAAATTAATTTTTGATCAATCAATTGTCTTAATAAAACATCAATGATTTATGAAATTATGGTCATTAATTTTATCATGATCATATTCTCTATCATTATCTATTAGACATTGGATGCAAGTTTCCTCCTCTATATTTATATTTTAACTTGTCAATAACGTTCTATATATTTTGGATTAATATTAGGTTTTATTCCCTAATACCATTTTTTGCACTTACCTTTTTAGAAGGATGTTTTTCAAACCCTTATAATGAAGTGGGTTTTAAACATTGTTATTTCCAAATAATAATCCTTTTGTGATATAGATTATATTATGAGATAATCATGTATTTATGGGGGTAGAATGTAACAACAATAGATTTTAGAATATATTTCTCATTTGGTAAATTTAAATCATTATATAAATTATTAATGAGAACACCCAAATTTTAAAAAAACTAAAATATAATACATCATTATAACATAGTTGGAAAATTTAAATAGTGAATATTAATTGACAAATTTTTATAAATTTATATTGGGTTTTTAGTCAATTGTGGAGAAAAATGGACCATTGTGCTTATATCCCACTTTTATTATTTTAAGGCTCTCATTAGGTTAATGATTTTTGTATCAATTATAGGTGGAAACTAGAAATGGTTCCCATATTTAAAGTGAGGCACATACTATAATTTCAATTGAACATGATCATTTGAGGTTTCAAACCCAATGAAAATTAGGAACTCATATTGGTTGAGATGATGGAAGTTCGGTCTCATGAAACAAATTTTGGGGATATAATTTCATACACAGGGAATCTCAATTGTGATTTATGATATGTGGGTGAATCATTCCCAAATCCTTTTAGGATACTAGTTACCCTATTAAAATAATTTGTTGTTGAATTCCTTTTAATGGAAAATGGTGTTCAATTAATGATAGTTTATATATGTATCAATTTTTCTCTATTTGATCCACATTATTACTTAAACATGATAGACTGATTTCAGTTTGAAGCATTATGACTAAGAACTGTACATTTTAATATCAGACATCAAGGGTATTGGTGCTTTGACATTGAGCTCTTTCTATGAGAAGTTATTGAAAATTTATTATTTATAACAAGAATTAGGGTATCTATAGTTTAATTTTACTCAAAGATCTAAGGGGTGGGGATGTACATTTAATACTTATAAAGGTCGTTTTACTAGTGTTTATCAATAAGAGAATTCCATAAGGTCAAAAAAAGGTGGATGACCATGTGTGGAGGAATTTTTTATCATGTTTTTGAATGGTGACTACATACTAAGGATACCCTTTATGGGGGATCTTTAAGACCCTATTGAAGTCATCGTGTAAAATATCTAACCTTGCGAGAGTCATTCATAGGATGAAAAACACCATAATGAATGTGATTAAACAGAATTTGAATATATTTTGGTATTATGTAATGAAACAATATAAATATAATACGTGACATAATTGTTGGGTCATAGTAAGGTGTTTTATGTATCCAACTTATAAAAATAATCATTGTATTCATAGTTTATTTTAGTTTTCAAATCCCTGATGGATTATGAGGCATTGTAGACCCATATGGGGTGGGTTTCATGAGATGGATTAAATGTAATTATGTCGAATTTACACTATTGCGAACACCCAGGGGAGATATCCAACCCTTACCCACTGACAGATAGAGAGTGGGGATTATTTGGGGTCGAATGATCCTGATTCGATGGAAAGAAGATCATATAATACCAAAAATATTGTACATGTGAATTAATGTTTTCTATTACAGACACATTCTACAAAATGGTGGAATTATAAACTAAAGTATTAGGGTTATGTGTTCAAATTTTTTAATTGTAGATATCTTGGTTCTTTTATAGGACAAGGTTAAAATTTCTAGGGGTGTCTGCCTAACATGTCCAAGACATCTTTCCAGCAAGGATAACATGTCTGAAGATATTTTAAAGACATGTTATGGTCTTCACATGAACCTAGTAGACATGTCTTTGGTATGTCATGTGATCTAAGTTGACATGACTGGGGACTACCATGTGATCTGACTCACTTGCCAATAGATTTATCAAGAACCTAGACAACATGTAGATGGTGTATTCCAGATGTTTTGGACATGTACCTGGGTCCATGAAGATGAAACATAAAAGGGAATTCACATGATAAAAGATTAAATATGAAGGGGAAATCACATGAAAATGCCAATATGTCCATTGAGATTCACATAATCATAGATGAAATGTCTAAGGCCTTTCATCTGAACCTAGGTGACAAGACCGAATTCTCTCCCATGACAAATATGTCATGACTGGGGTGGATCACAAGATACAACTACCATGAATGATGGTTTCACATAAACCTACTGACATATCCAAGGGTTGTTGTGTGCACATGGATAACATGTCCAGGCTGTTTCATCTGATTGAATTTGAATTTCAATGATGAATTTACATGATCGAGGAACTAATAATGAGAATCACATACATTCATTGTGAGTAAAACATTATATATATCTTCATATTAATATTGTATCATTGTTTTTATTTTTCACATAAATAATGGAATATTTTTTAGTTATTATCCTTCTAAGTATTTGAATGATCAAGCTAATGTTTTGAAGGTCCTTCATGTGATCCAAAAAACAATTCATATATTCCTCATGGTATCAACGAAATGATAACACAAAATGAATACAAATTTCATGTAATCCCATACATTTTTCATTGATCCTTTTAAAGTGGACTATTCTTGAGATTGTGTGATCCTTTATTCTAAGAAATAGGATTTCACCTCAGTGTATTATACTCCTTATCATGGGGTATATTTTTGTCATTGATATCATGAATCTATGCCACATTATCTGTTTATTAACTATTATATTTTGGATTTTTGTCTATGGGAATATTTTCATGAATGAGCCACATATCACCAGTGATGTAATCCTTATATCACATGATAAAAATTAACCACATGATCACACTATCATTATGATTGTTCTTGAGCCCATGTCATTCTAAAGGGACTTCACATGATCACTTAAATATTCTAAAATAAATTTCATGTAATTGAATCTATATTTTGGGTATCCCTTAGATGTTTGTCTTAACATTCCATCAAGACATCACAAGATTATTCTATCATTTCTAGTAGTATTCTTGAGATCTGAATACATGTGAAATATATTTTGGAAAGACTGGACCAACCCACCATGGCCTATTCCTGGGATAAAATGGAGTATTAGTGGGAATTTCTTTGATAAATGTACAAATAATGTAAAGAGAATTACACTTCTTATGAAAAATAGTGAAACTCCATTCGAATAATGATACGTTCATTTTCATTTTTCCATAGCATGATACCCTTGGAAAATTGTTGGAAATTTCTCAATAGGAATGTCACATGAATAGGTACAATCATCCTAAATACTTTGTAAGACCATCAAGGATCATATGTATTTCATCACAAGATTAGGCTGTCATGTCAAAGGGACTTTCAAATGATTAATGTGCTGATCACATGAAACACATAACCTCTTCTCATAAAAAACGTTGAATCTCTCATCGCTTGAATCATTCATATTTTTAATGTTATATTGAATAACTAAATTGATGGTAACACAAAAATTATTATTAAATCATCACATGATAGACTAGATATGTCATATGTCCTTTGGGAGACTAATAATCTTAATAAATAGGCTTTAGTGTGATCATTGAATTATTTAATTAGTGGATTTATGTGATTATATATAGAACATGTGAAGCGCATGACCATGATTGGGGAAAATCAATGTATATACCTTTTAATTATTCAATATTTATTATTAGCATTTATTTTATTAAAATAATTTGAGATTTTGGATGTAATATCATATGATCAAAAAAACACATCAATGGAAATTGATATGATCATGATTGTTGTCTAATTAGGGTTTTCATGATTAAAAGGGATTTTTGAAGGGGGGCAACTTGATCATGAATATATCACATTATATAAATGAAACAATTTCATTATATACCTTGGTTCATGCAACCATGAGTCACATTGAAGTTCATATAGTTCATGTCGCCCAGGTGATTAACCTCCTTATATACATGATTCTCTTTACTTTACTTTTTGGAGAAAAAATTTCTATGCTTTGGGTATTTCTCCAATCATAAAATCTTCAATGATCATTTGACTGATGCCAACAAATTCCCAATATCAATAGTAATTTATTATGGAAAAAAGGACTCAGTTTTAGGGATGTAAATGCCTACCTGAGTCTCTTGGGATTCCACTAGTTGGTATTCCTATAAAAAAATTTCTAATAGGTTAACATTAATAATACAAGAGGTTCCTAATAAATTAGGTAATGAGAGAAATTCCATCTCTGTAATTACCCAAACATCTAGTGATATTGTGATTTCATCCCTCGCATGAATTCATCATAAGACTGGTTCATGTTACCTTGTCACAAGATCATTCGTGAGACTTGATAACATAATATCATAACTTCATCTTTTCGCATAATCCTTTATTACCAACAACTCATGTACCAAACATGTTAAAAAATCTATAGAAATTCATTTGAACGATGATGAACGTACTTGACTGTACGGACACTTCATGTGCTTCATGTTTCACTTAGTGGATTTTGTGTGATCACTTAATCTTTAAGTGATTCACATGACTATCAAATTTTCATGTGATCTATAATATTATTATAGATTACATGATCATGAGATTATAAATGGGTTAAATTATTCATGTGATTTGTAACAGTTGATGAAATCAAGATGATTATTTAAGATGGGCAATCCTCATGATGTCACCTAATCTATACACCTCATTTAGTTGTTTAAGTCAACTGATTACTTCTCTATGATTATAGAACATATAATGTATAAATATTTTTTTATAAATCTGAATTATAGTACAAAAAATCCTTCAAATGTGATATATCAGTGAGGCACATTTATAGTCATCAAAAATCTAAATCGTTGTTGAACTAATTTTTTGACAACGATATTTTAATTTGGCTTCATTGGAATGAGCTTCAAATATATCCCATGTCCAAAAAAAATACCAGTATATAGAGTTGATCTTCTAGATGTTGCTTCCAATCAACTTCCCCAAAAAAATATTCCTTCTAATTAGATATCATCCTATCTTGATTGTATTCAATATAATATTTATAAGGATGACTACCTGATTGTGGAACCATTATAGGGATTATTATATGTGATAGTGAACTATACATAGGTTATATATTACTAGGACCATTATCTTTAACTAATTTTTCAAAGTGAAAAAATATAATTACATACTCTCAAGACAATCCATGGCGTGATTGGTGTTTAAAGAAGGATTTCATCCCATTTGGAATCATTTTCTTCAAACAATAATGGACATCCAAGGTTTGGTATAGTTGTACACAATTTTTTGGACATCTATCTGGAATCAATCTCAGTGTGGTGAAATGGATTTATAACTTCATCATGTACCATCAACTATAATTCCTTATATATATATATGAAAAATCTTTTTTTTACCAATAAAAAATCATTTAATATAGTGCATATACAAGTAAGAATCTGTTTATGGGATATTTATAATGTTGGTTGAATACTTCTCCTAGGGAAATGTGGGATGAATTAAATCCTTTGATAACTATTTTGAAATAAATTAATCAATCTGGGAATTTGTCACTAGACATGCACACCATTGTGAATGAGTAGATAAAAATGGAGATGAACCTATTCTTAAAAATTGCATTCAAGGATTGGATCTGTGTATTACTTTTTCAAAGAGGTACTCATCCAACTACCATACACCCTTATCGATTCCATTCTCAATAATTTTAGGATATAATGAGACCTTACTGGGCCTTTCTAGAGGATGGGTAATACACTTCCTTAGGCTATAAGGTGATAATATGGGGTATATTGATGGATTTAGTTAGATGTATCTTTGTCCATGTTTTTATATTGATGTATTTTCATAGATGGTGATTCATGTATGGGAATTTGATTCATCACATTCTTGATTGTAGCCTGATTTGAGGATGGGAGGCCTCTCAATCTAGCCATGAGAACCCTATCTTATCATTATCGACTACTTTTCCATGTAATATAAAGTAATATCCTATAATTGATTATTGGACCTTTTCAAATTTTATTTGTATTGCTAGGTGATCATTTTCCATGTTAAAATTATAAAAATACTCCACAAATCATTATTCTTTATTCCATTATAGGAATTCAAACCTATTTGGAATTGTGGTGATGTTATTAGTTGTTGAGGAGATGTTTGATATTTTTTTCTGACATAACCATTTCAATTTCATGTTGTAACTCATACCATCTGGGATGATTATTTTCAAGGTATGTGGTTTCTCTGATGATAGGTCATATAAAATACCAAACTAGAATGGGGTACATGTATCTCCTATTTACGAGATAATAATATAGGATCTTCATTCCCATTATTGGTTTTCATGCCATCTTCTATACACTCAAGGGATATATCCTCTTCACTTAGTTGATGTATCGGGAGAACAACATCTCTGAATCATACACAAATTTTTATTACAATGGAATAAAAACATAGAAATTCTAAAATAATTATACTAACATTATAAACCACTATATTCCTATCATGAGGATATACCCATTTTTATTTATAATCCAACTTGATAGATATATTGAATCGATTAACTCAACATTTAGACAGACCATGTGATTTCTTGATACCCCAATCCATAACATTGATAGAGATGACTGAAGACTTGAGAGAGACCCTATGAAGAACTCTCACCATAGTTATGTATCTCTTATCTTCTATAATAATTTAATGGGGATGATGTCCCTTTAGTACTAGTGTAAGATAATACACTAGGTGGATGGAGAATATATGAGACATATTATTTTGCCTCCAAATAATCTTAGCATATAATCCCTTAAATATCTTGATAGGATAATATATCCCACCAATATTTTATCCAAAATATTCAATCCCTCAATTGGCTATCAATGGTTGTGTATTATACAGTAATATTTTCCATCAAATCCATGCCCTAACCACTAAGAATCCCTTAGAGAGAATCTTTTTCTATGGGGAATTCCTTCGATAGTTCTTTTTTTATATTTGATATGGTTGTTTTGACTATTGATAATTATATGAAATCATCCTTCAGATTATCTGAGATCAAAAAAATTTCCAATAAAAATTGTAATTGTGAAAATTTGATGATTGACTCCAATGATTTAATTAGTAATGGTAGAGAAATATGTTCTATAACATAGACATCATAATTTATCTCAACCTCAAACCCAGTTTAATGATTTTACTACACATATAGAAGAATACTTCATGCTCATATTTGGTGTGTGGAATGATCTATCAAAAGATTTATATATATTGGTGAAAACTAAGAAATTAGGAGATAGTATATCCTCTTTGATTACAAATACTCATCCTATGGCGACAGTGGAAACAATGGAGTGTACAGGACTTCAACATTAAATGTACAAATCCCATATTGATCAAGATTATATAGAAAACATAACCAACCATATTTTATTATGATACAAATGTATATATAAATTTCCTTATCTCAGTGAAACCAAGGTAGACACTCCGGAATATAGAGAATTTTCCCTTTTTAAATTTATAATTAATGAATAATCCTTTTAAAAAATGATTGTTCTCTCAATATTTCATTCCCCCATACAGGGTATCTCATTTTTTAACTCAATATAATTTAAAAATTTTAGGATATCAATTCTCTTAACAATTCCATGTGAACCTGAATTTTGAACTCAAATTCTCATATCACAAAAGTCCTTCCTCAATAAATTTACCATAATGATTAATGACCTAATAATTCTTATTGATTTATCTTTTCCAATAATTACGTGAAAATCACCTCGAAAAGTTATTTTAGGTAAATATTTTTCGAAGGAAAATCACTACAACTTTTCCCTAATTCATTGATATTAGGAATAATATACTCTTTTTTTCTAGGGTTAGATAATCAAATCTATAATATTTGTATAATTTTTTTTGTTTCCCAAAATTTTTCCTAAGAATCATACGAGACAAAATATAGGGAATGTACATGTATTTTTCATAGGATACCCTTCGAGAGTTTTTAGTGTGACATTTAATATTCCATTTCTTGTCAATATATTCTTGATGATTCTTGAATAATGAAAAGTGTGTGTCAAGTGAACAAAAACATGAATTTTTTATAGGGTTCAATTTTTTGGGTTACTACCTGGTGGTTATTTTGCCTCTTTTATTTATGTTTTTTAAAACTAGACCATTATTTTTATATAGTGTAAATTATTTGTCTCATAACAATTATTGAAATAACATTGGTTATTATATATCTAATGGTCTATTGTTACTTTTTAGAGTCTTATATCATGGATCATAATTTACATTGTATTCCTAGTACATAAAATGGATTCAGTATGAGTATTTATGAAGGGATCTTGTGCCATGTATCCATTACCTAGTTAGGAATGATGGGTATTCATGGAGGGTTTCGAATCCCATCATCATTACATGGAATATTATGGATTTGTATTCATTATAGGTTTAAAAACTATACATCCATACTGTGATGAAAATGTATGATTATTCATATAGGTTTTGGACACACCATATCCTTATTGAGATGAGTAAGGATGGATATTCACGAGGGTTTTGAACAACCTACATTAGTTTTAAAATTTTTCTTGGTGTATGGTCACGTAATGTTAGGTATTCTAAATACACATTCATAATTGTAATATGGGATGTGTAAATCACATCCCTTGGAGATTAAACTAACGGTGATAAAATGGAAAAGACACATCATGGATGATTATAAATACTATTAGGTTCCATGTGTGCCTATAATGTTATTGTATCCCATGAGTATTAGAGATGTTTTCTTATAAGGGGGTGATGTGATAGTAGTTGACAAGTCTATATCCCATTTTTTGGTCCAACTCAAACATGGAGAAGCATATGGGGTACCACTCATTTACTAGGGAGTTATGATATTTATAACGAATCATACACATGAACTCTAGACCAAAGTGTGGAAGATATACTATATAGTATGGGTTCTTGGACCCTTGGGGTATTTCTATTTTTGTATGTGATGATCAAGCCCTATATCTTGTTCTTATTGGTCACATGGTGTGTGATGAAAAGCATTAAAGAATAGAGAACCTAATTTGAGAATGGGTATAGTAAACAGTGACATAACATCAGTGATTCCAAATCCACATGAATATTTTTCTCCTAGGGTTTGTAAATCATGATCGAGAAATGATTGAGTCAACTAAAATGAAGAGATAGTGGGTACATGGTGACCATTAGTAATGGTGGAAACCAATATCACACATTTTCATGGAAACAATTCAGGGAATTAAGGGTACCTTTCCTATGGGTCAAAAATATCCCATAGATATAAGTTTATATGTGTTTAATTATTCTCCAAAGAAACCTAGTGAGGTCCCTTCATAAGTGTCACGAACCAGCCTAAGTCTCCCCTGAACAGGTGACCCAGGCTAGACAACGACAAGCCCTGAGAGGCATTCTCGATCCTCACAGGATGGCGACAATCACCAAGGGTATCGATAGAGTGCATGAGGGAATGATTTCATAGAAATATAAACAATAAATCCAACAAAAAAACGAAATAGACATCCCAAAAGACATTTATATAAAAATTCTATTGATCTTTAATTTTAAATGAAATTTAACATACAACAAAACCAAAAACAAAACTAACAAAACCTGATAACCATCAAACTCCATGTGAACCCACTGGTCACTCTCCAATACAATGATAACACATCTCCCAAGGAGATCTAACTCAAGGTGAAACCTGGATAAGGGCTATAAACATAAGAAGACTATAGGCATGAGTATTAAAACATTGTAGGTTAGCCCGATATTCTATTCCCAATGCACATCCATTAAAATAAAAGAAACATAAATTTCAAGTTTTAAATACAAGATACAAAGGTATTTTTCCCAAATGAGGTCTAATGCTATAAAAAAATTACCAGACAAAAATTGTTTATTTTATAAACAAGAATGCTAGTAACAATTTTGAAACTGGTGCAACGTCAAAATGAAAATATTTTTCCAGAGGGATTCATTAAAGAATGTAAAATTTTAAATAAATCACACACACTTATGAATTTCCCAACCAAACACACCGTATGATGATGGTGAGTACAAAATATCCAATGAGCACAAGTCATGGGAATACCCCTAGACACTAGTTAGTTATGGGCCCCAGGTACCATGTATCTCATTGAAAGTAACCATGATAAATATCTGTTATCATGAACACGAGCCACTAGTAGGTAGAATACCCATAGCCTAGTGATACCACAAAAAACATCATCATCATAGTTTAGTTGGTGTTTTCATCATAAAACTCTCTAGGTGAAACAGGGGCCAAACCCCACGGGATTACTAGCATACTAGTTCACGTCCACCCACTAGATACTCGAGATTCCATTTAGTGCTCAATCCAGTTAGACATATTATGAAAAACACATTTCGTATAAAAATTACATTCCCAAACCATAAACACATCAACATCCCTCAAACATTATTCACATTTCTTTCACTAATCAATAAACCCCTAAAAAGTTCATAGAACAATTTCAAGGAGTATAACGAGGCTTTTCACATAAAATCCATTCAAAAATGATATTTTAAGGCCAAAAACACATAAATAACATATGAACCCAGATTTGGAAGCCTTAAAATTAAATAATTAATCAATTTCATGGACCATAAAATGGCCACAAATAATAGACACATGAAATACAAATGGAAACCATTTTTACAAAAAAAATGCCAAATGGGCCTTTAAGCCTTTCTCAAAACTAACATTTGAAAAAGGTATGAATTTAAGTTTTATGAAGGAGGTGTATAAACACAATATAAAGTAGAAACACACCTTCATAAATCCCTTATAACACTTTGGCTACAAATTCAAAACACAACAATTTTCACAAGGATGTGAAACGGGCCATTTTCCGAGAACTCGTGCCAAAACATGTTTTAAACCGAAACACATTTATTTGTAAAACCAAATTAAAATTTTAAATCCATATAAGTAGTCAAAAATACATTTTTTAATTATTTAAATTCATTTATTAATCCGAACAAATATTTCATAAATCACATTTAACACAAAAAATCCAACTGGGTAATTTACCGAACACATGACATGCCCTTTTAAACCAAAAATTTTATATTAAGTACTTGACAAGGAATAAAATAACAATTTCATTCCATATTTTATTCAATATACAGGAACATTTTAAAAATACCATAAACCATGTTCTAAACCTCACAAAACAGTTGTGAATGATAGAGGAACATTTAAACAGACACCTGGTGTGCACTTTTAGGACAAAACAACACTACCTTTCACAAAACAAGGTTTAAACATACATTTTTTACACCCAAAAAATTATCCAAATACTTAAAACCAATTATAAACAAATATATTAGGTATGAAAGAAAAAAAATTATGAATCATAAATAATAAAGTCAAGTTCAAGGGATATCCTACCTCAAATGCTTGTGTAATTGAAACACACACCTGATATCACCATCCGAGGGTTTATAAACCCTAAACCTATGAATACCATCCCCATAAGAACAGAAACCCCATAAAAAGTCATGTGATAACAGAACCCTATGTATATAATTACTATGGGAGAATATAAAATAAGAAAGAATGAAAGGAGGTGGAAGGGGTAGGATAAATGAGAATGAATATCACCTTGAAACTAGAAAACATTTCGTCTTCCCTTAGATCAGATCCCATAGAGGAAAGGGAATGGATTGAAACACCTTGTAGAGTCTCCTATGATATGGAATAACAAAAGGAAGAATATTTGTGGAAAAAATTGTACGAATTGAATGATTTATGTATGAAACAATTTAACTACTGAATTCTAGAATATTTGAGAGACATTGATAAATATTTCCCTAATCCGTAATTAATAAGAGCTCTGAAGAGGAAAAATCAATAATGGGGGATAGTATAGGGATATTTTCATCATGTATGAGTTGTAATCACCAAAAAATATTAAAACATGAATTATATATAAAAGAAACAAATCATTTTTTTAAAACTGGAAATGGGCCCATGGGCCCGGACCAATGCCTACATTAGTAACCCCAATTCACCATGATTATGAGTTCTTAAGGGGTAAAAAAGGATATTCTGGTTTCCATATGTCATGGGAGGAAATGTATGAAGTATAATCAGTGAAAAATGTTGAAAAAAAGTTGTTATAAAAGAAACAAATATGGTTTTTAAATCTAAAAATGAGCTCATAGTTGGCCCAAATCATGAAGTAACCACCTTTTTTAAAACACCCTTATACAAGAAATGGGGAACCCAAATTACGGTGATTAGACATATATGAAACATAAAACCTCAACATTAATCTCACCAAAGACCTAAGAAAAGGTTCCATATTTTAAATGAACTGGATCAACACAAAGACATGAAAAACCGGGTGTTACAACCCCACCATTAATGCTTTCCACCCCCGGAAAGCCATAACACATTCGAGCGGAAAGGTCAACCCCTAAGTATTACCTATCAACACGATACTTCCACTCAAGGTAAGAAAATTTCATCAAACATCAATTAAAGTCAATCCTCTAGCTCAAAAAAACACACTAACTCACAACCACTTCCTAAGAATCAATGGAAATATCAAGCCACCACCTCTACAACCATGCCAAGAACCCAATTGTTAGGCCTTCCACCAACGAACCTAACAATCACCCAAACCAAAGGGAACTAAATTAAACCAAAGACTCCAGGGGAGTACATAATGGAATCCCCACCATTAATAATAAACAAGCATTAGATAAGTTTATAGGAGGAAAAATCAATGAGACCTTTGGTGGGTCTCCCCACCCTTAGAACCCAAATTGATACAAAAAAACAAGAACTAAACATTAAATAGAATTGGTCCCCACTTTCAAAAGTCCAAAATAACTCTCCCACAACAACCTACAAACTCATGTTAATAGGGTTATAACATGAACATCTAAACCAACCACTACCGAATGGAGGGGACAAGAACTGGGCCAACACTTTCTATATGGATCCAGACACCACCACTTGGGGAGGGGAGGGAAGGGGACCCAAAACGTAGTACACTAAAACCAAAAAAGAAACAAAGAATCTACCCAAGAATATTTACCTATGAATTGGTAACACCAAGACCACACCCGATTTACGCAGGCAGTCCACAAAGGGACATTGATTGGAAACCCACATCCATGAAGGCATAACCACAGACATGGTGTGAGGGGTGAGTCCACCACGGTCATTGGGAGAAGAGGAAATTAATAGTGATGAGTAATCACAATATAGTAGAAACTAACATACCAAAATGATGGATGAAGGAACTAGTTGATCACTTCACACCTCTGGTGATTTCATGACTGTGTGGAAAGCGTCACTCTGAGGCCTATGGCTGGAGGCCTGATTCTTGAATCTTCTACTGCACCGCAGTCATGTGATAAGGAACACACCACTCAAAAAAGAAACTCACTTTCTCAAAAAAAAACACCATCATCTAAATAGGAACATACATATACATATCAAAATTCACTCTCACTCCGAACGAGGAGCAAAATAGACCATGAACACGGCGAAACACGTCAACATCACTGAACACAAATGTTATTTCCCATAGAATTATCATGACCTATAATCACGTTAAATCAATACCAAATAGGTCTTTATTCAAACAAACTGTATGAGGAATCATCTGAAGAGGTGAATTTAACACTTCAAATGAATCCTTAGGTTGATACAAAAGAAATATTTCCAATGGAGATCTATCCATGGCCACATCACAACATCCAACACATCTTTAGAAACCCACTGAATATTACCTCAAAACCAAGACAACAACAAGATCTCATCTCAAGACAAAACAATAGTATGAATTAGAGATCAAAAGTAATCATACTGAACAAAAAAGTCTTCTAAGACATAGAAATACAAGCCACGTAACCATTGGATTATGAACAATTTCCAAAATTTTCAGCTAAAAACACTTTTGACAAACAAACTAACTCGGTGGGTTTCAACATTCACCAATGGTGTTTCATCAAATCTCACCCACATACACATTTCAATGCGACCCCAGGCACCCAACCACCATGAAATATAGGACATCCTTCCATATATCAATAAAACAATGCATGTGAGAATGCATGAAAACACTAGAGGATAAAACAAAACAACATCATTCAAAAAATAATGTACCTTCAAAATGAACACTAACAACCTAGTCAAAACCATTTTCAGATTAAAAAAACAAACCAACATCACCAAGAACCATGTTGTTAAAAAATACCACTATTCATTTTTCAAAAGTTTTAAAACAACCAATCTACTCGAAACAACCCATTATCATTTTCTAAAATTCCGCAAGGTTTCATTACATAATCTGATGGTCATTGACACTATTACCATTTCTAGGTAAACCCCAACCGCTCAAAACGAATTTCCAAACCCAATTCATCTGAATCAAGAACTTTTAAACATTGCAAAACAACCCATTTAAAATAATGATTCAGAATCACCATAAAATGATTCACACTTTCAAAACATTTTATTTCAACAAATCATAAGTTTATATTTTGAAAAATCCAATCCCATTAAATAGTTTCCACTTCCTCCTTAAAATATGTTTCAAAAAAACACAACCTTGCAAAACCACTCTTATATTTAATTTTTGAAACCCCCGTATCCACTTTTCAAAATCTCGTCCCTATGTTAAACCTCATTTCCATAATTCTCATATACATATTTTCAAAACAAAATTCAGAATTCAAGAAATGTCCAAGAAACCTACAAAAGGGAACTAGTGTTGGAGGGTGACTTGACCATATGGTTGGCAGCCATATGTCAAACACAACAACAACACAGATAGGATTATTAGGACCATTCCCTAGCTGTGCATGGCTTTCTAGGACCAGTGAGATCAAGGAGGCCATTAGTCAGACTCCCCTTGCCATATCCCACCATCAAACAATCAACAAGAACAAATGACACTAATAAAACCAGTCTTCCCATGGATACGTAAGGATTGGAACAAGAAAGTGTTTGCGACGCTCTTCCTAGACATAACCCTAAATTAAAAAAATTATAATTATTATATATTGAAATCCCCAAATTAACATGGGTTCTCTAAAAAGAATGGTCTTTTAAGATCCGACCTCCTTTGATACCATTTTGACACGAACCAACCTGAGTTGACCCTGAAACGGTCACCCGTGCCAGCTTGTGACAAGGCCCGAGAGGTGTTACCGATCCTCCTAGGATGGAAATAAGAATCGAGTGAATCAATAGAGTGCACAAGGGACCTATTTCTACCACATACAAACAATCAAACAAATGGAAGAATGAAATGGACAGGCAAAAATACATTTATATAAAAATTGAACTGGACATTATTTTTACAAGAAATTGAAATTAAACTAAACGAAAAAAATGAACTGACCAATCCTGATATCCAAATTACTCCATGTGAATCTGCTGGCCACTCTCCAACACAATTATCACACGTCTCCCAAGGTGATCGAACTCAAGCTGAAACTTGCACAAGGGGTAAAAATAAAATAAAACTATAGGCTTGAGTATTAAAACTCAGTAGGTTAGCCCGATATTCTATTCCCAATAATCATCCTTTAAAATAAAAGAAACGTCAATTTAAAGTTTTAATTACAAGATTCAATGGTATGATTTCTAAATCAGGTCCCTTGCTATAAAAATTTACCAAAAAAATTGCATGTTTTATAAAGAAGAATGCTAGTAACAATTTTCAAAGAGGTGCAACATCAAAATGAAACTAGTTTTCAAGAGGAATTATTTAAAGAATGTACACTTTTATGTAAATCACACACACATATGAATTTACACACCAAACGCACCTTATTCCGATGGTGGGTACAAAATATCCAATTATCACAAGTCACATGAACACCCCTATGCACTAGTTAGTTGTGAGCCCTAGGTATCTCGTATCTTGGTGAAAGTAACCATAATAAATATCTATTATCAGGTGCATGATCTAATAGTAGGGAGAATACCCATAACCTAGTGGTCTCCCAACAAAGTCATCACCATAATTTAGTTACTGTTGTCATCGTCAAACTTTCTACGTGAAACAGGGGCCAAACCCCACGGGATCACAAGCATCCTAGTACACGTCCACCAACCAAGATACCCAGGATTCCCTTTAGTGCTCAATAAAGTTAAACATATTATCAAAAACAAATTTCACTTCAAAATTCCATTCCCAAACCATAAACACCCCAAAACCCACAATCATTCTTCACATTTCTTTCAAGAATCAATAAACTAGTAAATATTTTCGTAGATCAATTTCATAGAGTATAACGAGGCCTTGCACATAAAAGAAATTCAAAAATGCTATTTTAAGGCCTCAAACCCATAAATAACATATAAAACCTGATATTTATGCCCAAAAAAAAATAATAAATCAATTTTAATGGACCCTAAAATGGACCCAAATTATTGACAGATGAAATACACTTGGAAACCATTTTTACAAAAAAAATGTCAAACCGCCTTTAAGACTTTCTCAAAACTAACATTTGATAAAGGTATGCATTTAAATTTTATTAAGGAGTAGGATAAAAACTGTATATATCAGAAATTCACCTTCATGAATCCCTTAAAACACTCAGGTTACAAATTCAAAACACAACCATTTTCATAAGGATGTGAAACATGCCATTTTCCAGCAACTCGGGCCAAAACATGTTTTAAACCAAAATCCATTTATTTGTAAAAAACCCCAAATTAGAAATACATATAGGGAAAAAATACCATTTTTAATTATTCAAATTAATTTATAAATCCAAACAAATATTTATTAAAACACACTTAACACATAAAAGAAAACCGGGTAATTTACAGAACACAGAACATGCCCTTTTAAACAAAACAAGTTATTTTAAGTACTTGACAAGGAATAAGAAACCAATTTCATGCCATATTTTATTCAAGATACTATAACATGTTCAAAATACCATAAACCAAGTTTTAAACCTCACAAAATAGTCATGAAAGATAACAGAACATTTAAACAAACACTTGGTGTGCACTTTCATGATAAAAAACACTACCTTTCACAAAACAAGTATTACACAACCATTTTGCACTCCAAGAAAATTATCCAGAAGATGAAATAATAAGAAACATATATATCAGGTGTGAATAATAAGAAAAAAATGAAACTCAAATAATAAAGGTGAGTAAAAGGGATATCCTACCTCAAATACTTCGCTTAATTGAAACACACACCCGATATCAGCATCCAAGGGTTTATAAACCCTAAACCTATGACTACCAGACCCAATAGAACAAAACCCCCATAAAACATTCTGGTATAACATCACCCTTGGTATATAATGAATAGCGTAGAATATATATCCAAGAAATAATGAAAGGAGGTGGAAGAGGGAGGATAAATGAGATGGAATCTCACCTTGAAACTAAAAAACTATTCTTCCTCCTTTTGATCTATCCCTATAGTGGAAAGGGAATGGCTTGAAACTTCATGTAGACACTCTTATGATATAGAAGAACAAGGGGAATAATATTTGTGGAAAAAAGAGTATGAATTGAATGATTTATGTATAAAACAATTTACGTACTCAATTCTAGAAGATTTGATACACATTTAGATATATTCCCCTACTTCACGACTAATACGAGCTCCGAAGAGGGAAAATCGATAATGGGGGTGAGTATATGGATATTGGATTTTTGTGGGAGATTGAATCACCGATAAATATTAAAACATGAATTATATATAAACTAATTTATTTTTATAACTGGATATGGGCCCTTGGGCTGGCCCAATACCTAAATAAGTAACCCCAATTCACCATGATTATGAATTCCTAAGGGGTCCAAAAGGATATAGTGGATTCAATATGTCATGGGCGGAAATTTATGAAGTGTAATGGGTGAAACATTTTGAAAAAAAAGAGTTATAATTGAAAAAAATTCGTTTTTAAATCATGAAATGAGCTCACAGTTGGCCCAAATCATTAAGTAACCACCATTTCTCCAAAAACTCCTAAAAAAGAAATGAGGAACCCAAATTAGGGTTATTAAACATTGATGAAAAATAAAAACTAAACATTCATCTCACCCAACTCCCATGAAAAGGATCAGGCTTTCAAATAAACCGAATCCAAACAAATACATGAAAAAGTAGGTGTGACAATTCCCCCCACCATTAAAGCTTTCCACCCTCAGAAATCCATAACACTTTCTCGCTGAATGTTGAGCACCTATAGATAACCTATAAAAACAATCCGTCCTCTCAAGACAAGGAAATATCATCAACCATTAATTGATGTTATACCTCTAGCTCAAACAAAAACACACTAACTCACAACCACTTCCATGGAATCAATGGAAATATCAAGCCACCACCTCCACAACTAAGCCAGGAACCCGATTGTTGGGCCTTTCCCAATAATCCAAAAAATCACCCAAACCAAGGAGAACACAAGAAAACCAAATAATCCAGGAGAGTACAGAATGGAATCTCCTCCATTAACAAACCACTACACTAGAGATGTTCATAGGAAGAAAAATCAATGGGTCCTATGGTGGGTCTCCCGACCATTTGAACCCCACTTGCAATGAAAAAACAAGAACTCAACATTAACTAGAATTGGGCCTCACATTAACAATTCCAAAAACAATCCCCAACAACAACCTTCCAAACCATGTTACGTGGGTTACAACATGAACTTCTAAACCACCCACTCCCAAACGAAGGGGACAAGAACTGGGAAAAAAATTTCTGTATGGATCCAGACCCCCACCAGATAGGGAGCGGAGGAGAGCGGACCCAAAAATTAGTCTACAGAAACCACAAAAGAAACAAAAGTGCTACAAAACATTATCCACCTGTGAATATGTAACACCAAGACCGCAACCTATTTACACAGGCATTCCACAAAGGGACATTAATCAGAAACCCACATCCATGAAGAAAAACCATAGACATTATGTGAGGGGTAAGTCCACCATGCTCGTTGCGACAAGATGAAATTCACTGTAATGAAGAACCAAATTAGAGTAGAAACTAACTTACCAAAACAGTGGGGTCATGAGCCTATTTGAGAACTCCACACCTCTAGAAACTTCTTAATTTCATGGAAAGCAACACTCCAAGGCCTATGGCTGGTGTCCTGATTCATGAAGGATCTGCTACACCACAGTCAGGTGATAAGGAACCCACTTCTAAAAAAGAAAACTCACAATCTCAAAAAAAAACCATTATCTAAATAGGAACATACTGATACATATCATAATTCACTCTCACTCAGAATGAGGAGAATAATGGACCAGGAATACGACAAAACACATCAACATCACCGAACACACCTATTATGTCCAAAAGAATTATCATCACCTAGAAGCACGTTAAATTGATCCCAAACAAGTCTATATTCCAACAAACGGGCTATGGCATCATCTGAAGAGGTGGATTTAACATTTTAAATGAATCGTTAGGATTATAAAAAAGGAAATATTTTCAATGGAGAACTACCCATGGACACATCACAACATCCAACACATCTTTAGAAACCCACTGAACATTACTCCAAAACCGAGCCACAAACAATATGTCTTCTCAATACAAAACAAGGTTATGACTTATAGATCACGAGTAAGAATACTGAACAAAAAACTCTTCTAAGACATAGAAAAAACTAGCCACATAAACATCAGTTTATAAACAAATGCCAAAATATTTCTGCTCAAAACACTTTTGACAAACAAACTAACTTGGTGGGTTTCCACATTCACCAATAGTGTTTCATCAAGTCACACCCACAATCACATTTCCATACCACCACGGGCACCCAACCACCAAGACATATAGGCCATCCTTATAGATATGAATAAAACCATGCATGTGAGCACCCATGAAAATAGTAAAGGATAATCCAAAACAACATCATTCCAAAACACTTGTACCTTCAAAAAGAACACTAACCGCTAAGTCAAAACCCATATCAGATTTAAAAAAAAACTAACCAAACATATCCAAGAACCATTTTCATAAAAACATACCCCATTTAATTTTTAACAACTTTTAAAACAACCATGCTACTCCACACAAATGCTTCCTATTTTCTAAAATTCAGCATGGTGTTTTTTCATAATCTGATGACCATTAAGACCAATACCCTTTGTAGAGAAATGCCAATCTCTCTAAACCAATTTCCAAAACCAATTAATCATATTAAAGAACATATAAATATCCCAAAACAACACATTTAAAAAATTATTCATGATCACCATAAAATGATTCACACTTTCAAAACATTTTATTTCAACAAACCACATGTTTAGATTATGGAAAATCCAATCCCATTATAACGTTTCACTTCCTCCCCAAAATATGTTTAAAAAAACACAACCTTTCAAAAAAATTATTATATTTAATTTTTGATATCCCCTTTTACAATTTTAAAAATCTAATCCTTCCATTAAAACTCATTTCCATAATTCCCACATACGTATTTTCAAAAAAAATCATAATTTAAGAAGGTCCGAGAATCCCAGAAAAGTGAACTAGTGTCGGTGGGTGGCTTGACCATAGTGTTAGAAGCCATATGTCAAACACAAAAACAACATAGAGAGAATTATTTTGACCATTCCCCAGATCCACATGGCTTTCCAGTCCCTGCGATCACACGAAGGCCATTAGTTAGACTCCCCTTTCCATATCCCAACACAAAAAAAATGAACAAGAAAAAATGACACCAATAAAACCAGACCTCCCATGGAATATCCTAGATCAGAATGAGAAATAGTTTGCGAAGCTCTTCCTGATCATACCCCTCAAGTCCCAAAAAACATACTCCATATACCTTGACATCCCCCAAATAACAATAGTTCTCTAAAACTAATGTTATACCAAGATCCGACCTCCTTTGATACAATTTTGTCACGAAGCAACCCAAGTCGACCTTGAACCGGTCACCCAGGCTAGGCCGTGAGAAGACTCAAGAGGATTTACTAATCCTCTCAAGATGGTGATAACCACCAAGGGCATAAATAGAGTTCACAAGAGAACAATTTTTCCCAAATATAAACAATCAATCAAATAGAGGAATGAAATGGACAACCCAAAATACATTTATTTAAAAATTGAACTGAACATTATTTTTAAAAAAAATAAAAGTACAATTAAACCAAAAACTCAACCAAACAAACCTGAAAACCAACTAACTCTATATGACCCCTTTGGTCACTCTCTAAGAAATTGATCACATGTCGCCCAAGGTGATTAAATTCAAGATGAAACCTGCACAAGGGCTAACAATAGAAGAAGACTATATGTGTGTGTATTAAAACTCAGTAGTTTAGTCCGATATTCTATTCCCAATAAAACTCTATTACAATAATAGACACATAAATTTCATGTTTTAAATACAAGATACAAAGGTATTTTTTACAAATGAGGTCCCATGCTATAAAAATATTACCAGAAAAAAAATTGCATGTTTTATAAACAATAAGGCTAGAAACAATTTTCAAAGAGGTTTAACATAAAAATGAAACCATTTTTCAAGAGGGATTCTTTATATAATGTAAAATTTTAAATAAGTCACAAGATATTCTTAATTTACCAAAAAAACACACCGTATTCCGACAGTGAGTACAAAATAGCCAAAGAGCACAAGTCACGGGACACCCCTAGACACTGGTTAGTTGTGAGCCCCAGGTACCTTGTATCTCGGTGAAAGTAACCACAATAAATATCAATTCTCCTGAATATGATCCACTATTAAGGATAATACCCATAACTTAGTGGTCTCCCATCATCATCATAATCATCATAGTTTATTTTGTGTTGTCTTCATCAAACTTGCTATGTGAAACAGGGGCCAAACCCCACGGGATCACTAGCATACTTGTACACGTCGGCCCACATAGATACCCATGATTCCCTTAAGTGATCAATATATTTAAAAATATTATAAATTACACATTTCAAATAAAAATTACATTTCCAAACCAAAAAAACACCAAAAAACCACAAACTTTCTTCACATTTCTTTCACGAATGAATAAACAACTTAAAAATTGAGCAGAACAATTTCAAAGAGTATAATGTGGCCTTGTAGATAAAATCATTTCAGAATTTCTTTTTTAAGGGAAAAACCCATAAATAACATATAAAACAAGATTTGTAAGCCTTAACACCAATTAATACATCAATTTTATGGACCACAAAATGGCTCCAAATGATAGACACATGAAATACACATGGAAACCTTTTTAAAAAAAATTCCAAACATGCCTTTAATCCTTTCTCAAAACTAACATTTTAAAATGTATGAATTTAAATATTATTAAGTAGGTGTATAAAAATCATATATAATAGAAAAAAACCATCATAAATCCATTAAAACACTTGGTTTATAAATTCAAAACACTAACATTTTCATAAGGATGCGAAATGGGCCTTTTCTTGCAACTCGGGCCAAAACATTTTTTAAACCAAAACCCATTTATTTGTAAAAAATACAAATTGGAAAGACATATATGGAAAAAAATACCATTTTTTATAATTCAATTTAATTTATAAATACTAATAAATATTTCTTAAACAACACTTAACACAGAAAAGCCAAACGAGAAATTTATCGAACACATGACATGCAATTTTAAACAAAATAATATATTTTACGTATTGTACAAGGAATAAAACACCAATTTAAAGACATATTTTATTCATGATACTAGAAAATGTTAATAATAACATAAACTAGGTTCAAAACCTCACAAAACAGTTGCAAAAGATAGTGGAACATTTAAACAAACACTTGGTGTGCACTTTTATGACAAAACAACCCTACCTTTCAGAAAACAAGGCTAAACAACCATTTTTCACACCAGGAAAATTACCCAAAGGTAGAAAAAATAATAAAAATATATATTAGGTGTGAAAAATAATAAAATTATGAAACAAAAATAATAAATCCAAGTAAAAGGGATACCCTACCTCAAATCCTTGGCGTAATTGAAATGGACACCTGATATCACCATCTGAGGGTTTATAAACCCTAAACCTATGACTTCCTGCCCAAAAAGAACAAAAACCCCATAAAAATCCATGGTATAATAGAACCCAATGTATAAAATTACTAGGGGTGAATAGAAAACCATGAAATAATGAAAGGAGGTGGAAGAGGGAGGATAAATGAGAAGGAATCTCACCTTGAAACTAGAAAGCTCTTCATCATCCCTTAGATATGTACCCATATAGGTAATGTAATTTCATGGAACTACTTGTAAAGGCCCCTAATATAATGACGAATCATGTGAAGATGATTTGTGGAAAAAGAGTACGAAATGAATGAATTATGTATGAAACAATTTACCTACTCAATTTTGGACGATTTGAGAGACATTGACAAATATGTCCATTATCTGAGAAAAATAAGGGCTCCAGTGAGGGAAAATAGATAATGGGGATGAGTATAGGGATTTTTTATTATATTAGGAGTTGTAATCACGGAAAATATAAACTATTTAATAAGATATAAAAGACAAAAAGTATTATTTTTTATGCTGGAATGGGTCCATGGGCTTTCCCAATACCTAAATAAGTAAACCTAATTCACCATGATTATGAATTATTAAGGGGTAAAAAAGGATATTGTGGTTTAAATATGTCATGGGAGTAAATTTATGATTTTTAAATTGGGAAAAATTATGACAAAGAAACAATTTATAAATGAGACAAATTTGGTTTCAAAATCTGAAATGGGCTCACAGTTTGACCAAATCATGAAGTAACCACCATTCCCCAGAAATGTCCTAAACAAGAATTGGTGAAACCAAAAAATGGTTATTGAACATAGATAAAACATAAAAACTCAACATTAATCTCATCCAATACCCCTAAAAAGGATAAGGATTTCAAATCATCTGGATCAAAACAAATAAATTAAAAATTGATTGTGACAATAAGTGTATAGACTCAATAAATTTGTGAGTTTAATCTCATTCATTAATAAAATAGTGGATGTTTGTGGAAAAAAAATTTCAAGATGGGTTTGAGGACCATAATTGTTTTTTTGATTCCTAGTGATTAGGTATTAAGAATAATTATTGCAAATTCTTTCCCGAATAGGGGGTACAACGATAATATATCAAATTTTACTAGGGCCATAAGATATTCCATATGAGCGTTATGAATTTTTATTTACAAGATAACTGTTTAAAAAACTATAAATATGGATATATTAGAAATAAGATAACTTATTTTTTAACATCCCTTTTCTATTTTTCCACCTGAAATGTTTTTTTGTATCATTTAATTACAATTTTGGGTCCTGTGATTTGGAATGATGGGGGATAAATAATTTTGTTGAAAAACAATAACCAAAGTGAATATGGATTTTTTTCATGATGCACATTAACCTAATATCATGGGAGTGTCAATGATTAGATTAATTTGGGATCCCTTATTCCTATGTTCTCCATTATACGTTTGAGTAGGTGAGTCGAGTGTTCAAAATCATAGAGGAATTTTCTTGAGTCACTAGTAAGGGTATAATATATTCATGTTGAGTATGGTAATGAATCCAAAATTATTGAAAAGTTCCACTACACTGATGTAAAGGATCACAAGGATCAGAAGTACCTTTTTTAAAGTTAATGTTACCCTTGGTCAATATGCTAGATGCTCATATGTAGGAGCAAGGGGATGAAATACATAGTTGAAAAAAGGGTTCCTTAAACCCAAGTATTCTTTTCCAATGTCCATGGATTATTTTCAACAACACAAGGTTTAAAAGTTGGGATGTGTGATTCATGGATGGATTTGTTCAAAAATATGAGGGAAGCACCCTAAGAATTGGTTGACCAGGGTCAAGCTCTTATAATCCAATGACCAGGAGTGATGTAGGATAATTATATTTATAGTTTAATTGCATGTAGTGGGGATTCACATATCATGCAGGTTTAAATCATGTGATGAGGAGGTATTCCTTGAAGTTTACCATCATAGGTTAAGGATGTATGAAATTACCCCATATTGTGGAAGATATCTATAGGGTCACTTTTCACTAGTTTGGGGAATTTATAATTCATAGGTATCATTTACACTTATATAAGATTACTTGTGCATGGTCATAAGCTGTAGGCCTTATTTCATAGAACTAACTCATGCGAAAACAACTCATACATATAGTTGGTTCCTAAGTTGATGAGGCTAGTCTATATGATTCAGATAACATAACTCATTTCCTAGTAAGGTAGAGCTGTGGGGTGTAGGTTATTAATGTGGTTGGTCTTCCCTGATTAAACCAACACATTTTATTAGGTTACAAATTAGGATATAGTCTACTTTACCGAAGGATACACATTCAGATCAAATAATCATGTGGGGATGAGGAACATTCATAGGATTGTACAAAATAATTGATAGGCTTCATCTGTATGGATTTAGACCTTGTAATGGAATGTAGTATTAATTTATTATTGTAGTGTAGGGATTTTAATTAGGTGAAATGTCACTCTAAAGGTTTATACACAAAATTAAGATTGTAAACTTTTTTTTAATTAATTTTTTGTCTCAGTTGTAAGGACCCAGCCTTAAACATTACTTAATCTTGAGTTGTTTCATGAATACACATTGAGTATATTTTTAGGTTTAGAGTTTTAGAGAATTGGATAATAAATAATGAATTAAATTCCACATTTAAACAAAGTGGTTACATAAAAGATAGTATTCATTTTTTTCCCATCAACGGAAACATATTTAAAATAAAACATGGATTCTTTCTTGACACTTCCTTGACATTATCATCATATCATGTACCTTTCCCATGACTAGTGAAGAAAATTTCAAAAACTTGGGATGAGAATAAAAATATCAGTAAGGGATATAATAATACGGAAAGGAAACATTAGTAAAAGTATACATAAGAATCAATGAAATCATACTTTACTCAAAAAAATAAGCACGTTAACATACCGCATGAAATCATAAGATTTATGAATAACTCATAGAAATCATAAGACATAAAAGTAACTTGAGGCATTCATAGAATTATTACATAGGGAGTAACCCTCATGGTTGCGTTTGGAATACCCATAATATTATATTCCCTAAATCACTTCAGAGAAACCTTAGCGTTTGACCCCTTCATGTTACCCAATGCTTTGGAGAGCTATCACGGGCTCACCCGCCATTAGTTTATCACGGAACCACCCGTCTTCATAAACAATGCCCAAGAACCGTAACATAATCCTAGCACATAACTTAATCACAGTGGAAATATAACATTACAAAATTGAAATAACAATATAACATTTTAAGATATTGAAATAATGAATCAATTCTAAAAACCATTTTCAAAACCATTTAGAACATTTAATAAAGAGATTTTTGAATCAAAGTGTCCTATAACACTTTGAAGCTTTTAACATTTTAAACCATTAATATCCATATAAATAAATCCTTAAAACCATTTTGAAAACATGGATATTAATGTGAAATATTTATAAGAATAAATCATTAAAACATTTAAAATGATATTTTAATTAAAGGGTTTTTAACAAAATGAGTGACACTTGAATACAATAATTGAGGAATAACATTTAATCAGAAATTTATAATATCATGAGAATAAATGAATTCATGATATAATATTCCAAATGACAGTACATACACCATATAAGAGTGAATAGGTGAAAAACAACAATGAAGTCTCAATAGAAATGTAAAATGAGATGAAATCCCTTATAAAGAAGGTAACCTTAAATTAAGGATAAATCAATCCCATAATTATGTGTGTAAAATATAAATACACCCAATATAAGTGTATATTAAGTGTAAAAAAATCAAAGGTAATTCCCACATATTAAATGGATGACATATTCAATAAGTACACGTTGAACCCAAAGAAATCGAAATTGGGTTAAGAAGATCCCTTGGTAAAATTCGACAGTCTAATGGCGTCATTTTAAAAATCATAAAATTAGTTGATGAGAGAGAAATTGGTATCTAATCATCTGGACATAAAATTTACATCAATAAGGATATACAGGAACATATCCCAATATAAAAATATGTAAATTAAAATATATAACAAAATAAGTCTTTTTTAAAAGAGGATGGTGAAAGGTTCCCTTACCTATTTGGGTAACTTTCAAAACGCACACCCCATGAAAGAATGACTATAAAACATTGATGTAAATACTCATAAAAGAAATTATATTATGAAATGAGTAGAATAAGGGGAATTACATATACAACTCAAAGGAAATGGTGGCAAATGTAGCATAAATCTCACGGGAATAAAAGTGGGATGAAAAACCCCTTACGAAAACTCGACAGCCTAACAGCGCCACTTAAATCATCCAAAAAATGGATTGATGAAATAAAATAGGGTATCTCATCATATTAACATAGAATGAAAATTAATAGGAATACAAAATAACATCCCCCAACTAAGAAAGAGGAGCTTAAAAAAAACGACATAAAAGCGAGTACTTAAAAAGAAAGAGAGAGGTAGGATCCCTTACCTGAAGTCCGACTTGTATTGTTCGTTTCTTTATATTCATGAATAATAAACTTTGGTCAATTTATAATTTCTTAAGGAACTCATTTGAAGATTATTATTCAGTTCATATCACATATTATAATGTTATAATAATTGGTTAATTATGTGAGTTCATATCAGACGTTTTTTTCGATGTTTGGTACATGAGTCAAAAATGAACTTGTTTGAAAATGATTGTCCATGTAGATTTAATTACATAATCTGAAGAATAGTATTAATTATTTAAATATCATATATATCCATTACATATTCATTTTATAATATTCCATAACATTTGGAGACAAAATGAAATGAAATGCACCGTTCATGGAGACGGTAGGCTGTACGTACGAATGAACGCTAATTTCATTTCTTTGTAATATTAATGGAATTAAAAAATTATTTAGAGATATATATATTATAATTAAAGTATAATATATATGTTATATATGTCACATAATTTCATTAATTTCATTCTTTATACATTCCATGTATTGCATGAATGAGTCACATCACTTGAGGGGGCGGTAGTCCACACTTCCTCATATGAAATTATCGCATTTGCACAACATGCAAAGAATAAAGGTATGTTTTAAATATAAAATAAATAAGAATATAGAAAATATAAATACCATATATATCATATATAAAATAAAGTGACATCATAATGTCCACCTTTAAAGGTGTTATAAGAATATTGAACAATCATCGTTTCGTGAGGCAGTAATTTCCCATCAAAAGAAAAAGTATGTTCTTTAACCATTAGATGGAGGTGTGTGTATGTGTATCTCAATTCCATCATATAAAAACGACCTTTTATATTAATTATAGTGGTGTTTTTACAAAATAACGTAATAAAAATAGTTTTGGGGATTGGAGAAACAAAATAAAACAAAAAAACATAAGAGAAGACATTACCTTTAAATCGGGTAACTCCCTTTGGTTTGAACCAAAAGGGTTTCTTGAAGAGCTTTCTACTTAAGGTGAGGCTTAAATGATGAATAGAGGGATGTGTAGAGATGAAATGGGTAGGGTTTGGCCGAGAAAAAGGCTTGAGAGGTGTGGGTAAGGAGTTAGATGTGGGTGCCTTTTATAAGAGAAGAGGAGGGGAACTCTTGAAAAGTTATAAACTATTACTTTATTATAAAATGATTTTCGGATATTAAAGGACCCACAATTATATATTTCTAGGATAAGGTGATAAGGGTTCGAAATCCTCCCATCCAATAGGTTTTTTGACAATTTTAAGTCTTAGATGTTACATTATCTTCTCATTTTATTTAAATCATTTATTAATGAGGTAATCACTGCATCATCATGGTGTCAAAAATAAATTAATTTATTTAATGTATAAAAATTATAAAAAAAATACAATGATGTAGGAAATAATTTTATCTTTCTAATTGATATTTATAGTAAAACATATGAAATGTATAACCCCATGTAAAAATTGTTTTAGTAAAACAATACATGTTTGTGACATTTTTATTTTAACTTTAAATAAAAAGTTATTAATGTCATTTTCCTACCAAAGTGGCTCCATGGGGTCCCCAAGTTTACCCATGGATTTTATTGGTCGGCCATGACTTATCCAATAAGGGTAGGATATGTTTCAAGGTCATTTCATATTATTATTACATTATCTTTACCTTAAATTATACTAATTACCTATAATCGCGATTAAAAAAACTTAAAAGTTACTATTCCCCCAAAAAATTATTTTAATCCCATTTTACCCCATTTTACATCCTAATGAAAAACATATATGTTGGATTTTTGAAATTAAAATCACAAAAGTGGTAAAGTTTCATTTAAACAAAAATCAGTTTTTTAACTACCACTTGGTGGTTTTACTATTCATCAAAAATTAAACTTTTTCATAAAAATAACAAAAATTCACCCAAAGCTATATTTTATAATCCAAATTAAAATATGATGTATATTTTAAAAAATTCAAAACATATATGATTCATTAATTAATTTAATAATTAATTCCTGTTGTCAAAAGAAGTAGCGTGTTTTAAGAAACAATATCTATTAAAAGATTGACACTAGTTCAAGTCCAATTTCAAAGTAAAATTAATTTCAATAACCACTATTGGATTAAATGGAAAATATATATTCTAATTTCACTTTAAAACAAATTCAAAAGATGATATAATCATATAACTAAATTTGATTAAAAAGAGGTTTTGAACTAAAATACAACATTTTACACTATTCAAAAAAAATGAACTTTATTAGAAAAATACCTAAAATTTATACAAAAAAAATTTTGATGTCCCGATTCTAAAAAAGATTTTTATTTGGTCCAATATAATTTATAAGAGTGACCAAAACTATATTAATGAGGGTTTACCATCAAAAGGCGATAAATCATCCTTTTAGTGAATTTTAGAGTATTTATGCTTAAAATTGAATTCTTTTCTTATTTTAAGCCTTTATATTTTTTGGATAAATGTAAAAACATTTACCAAACATATATAATCATATTTATGTTATTTCTATTCATTACCGCCAATACAATGGCTAGGTGTTAACTACCATTTAAAATAATATTATTTTATTATTATAGTGCAACGTAAGATTTCAAAGAATCTCGTTATTGCCTATTAGGTACGCCATCTACCATAGCGTTCCCTTTAAAGTAATACTAATATTTTATTCACAAATATTAATAAATATAAAAATTTAATATTCTTTATTTACCTAGGATGTTACATACTTCCCCAATTTTGGGAATTGTGCCCTGGCAATTTTAAAATTGGGCTCAAAAACTTCATTGAAAGTCGCACATCGGAACAAGAGTCAGTAAAACTATCACATTAAAATAAATAAAGAGATGTAGAATGGTCACCCGAGTTAACCCATACTAGGATTCCATGAAAACATGGATATGTAGGAGAAAAAAGGGTCATGTTTTGAGGGAAAATGATAGAAAACATGTTTAGGAGAAAGTTAACCACCAAAAAATCACAAACTGGTGATGGGTTAAACGGTATTTGATTACCCAGTAGGAAAAGTTAACAGACAAAATTTTTGTTTTTACGTTAATTTTCATTGAGGAATTTATTTATGAGCTTAACTAAATCATAAGGAAACATACTTACTTGTCGTGAAGACTCTCATCTCCTGCTAGATTACTTACACAAAATCATATTTTATCCAGAAGACGAGTATTAAGGATGACTTCTTCACATTAAGAGCTCTATAATCAAATTCTAGAGAGTCACCCAATCCACAAAAAAGAAATATATATTTCCCATGTCTTTATACCTTAACCAAAACAAATATTTTTAGAACAAGATCAGATAATCCACAAAAAGATAATCCTTTATAAAAAGAAAATCTATTCTTAATCTCCAAAATTTGTCCAACAAAACCCAAAGTTCAACGAAGACCATTCGATAAACAATTTGTCTATAAAATTCATCAAAGTAAACCAAACTAAGATTGAAAACCAAATACTTCAAGGATTTAATCACATAGTCTTCTAAGGTACAAATTAACATTTATCTCCAAATAACATCAGTTGCTCTTAAAGTCTCATATTGAAAAGTAATTAACCTAATCACATATCCTCCATGATAGGTTAATAATTTCCATAGATAACCAAAAATCAACTTACTATTGATTCATAAAATCATCTAACTAAAAATAATTAGTCAAAATAACCAAATACACCACGTATTCCAGTGGTAGGTGATAAATATCAGTCGGACTTTAGTTGTGGGTTCGATTCCCGCAGCTTTTTCCGACGCGACGGGTTGTCACACGGTCTGCGTGCTGTCCTTTTTCTAATACTATATAATTCGTAAAACATTCCCCAAAACAAGATAAAATCTTCAAAAATAACCATAACATATTTTAACCACAAGTTTTTCTCATTCCTTTCATATTCCATAATATCATAAAGTAACCCATAATTACCTAAAAAAGTAAGGATCATATAAACCCTAATGGTTAACTTTATAATTATTACCTGAACATCCACATTGAGTTGGTTCTCTCGTACAAGATGCATTACAGAACTCAACAAGGTTCAAGTGGTTGATCATGACTCCTAATAGTTGGTTTAGAATAACCACAAGATTTCTCATTGAATCCACCATTTCATTTAGTCTCTTAATCAGAGAACCACCACAGTTTCCTTCAAACCCATTGTCACTTTGGTGCCTTCTAGTTCCATCCATTTACTAAAACCAAAAATGTCAGTGTGAGTATTTCAACAAAATCATCATGTACTAAAGAGGAAGATAAACACTAAGATATACATATCCAAGTTATATCAAACTCATTCAAACATTCAAAAATAATAATCACTCTATCTAAAATAATAATCATTGTGGTTATTCACAACTTTTCACTTATGCTTAAACAACAATCTAACCTATAATGTTATCTAAACCTCCCTTTGATACCAACTATAAGGACCCGACCTTAAACCTTACTTAATCTTGAGTTATTTCTAGAATACACATTGAGGATCTTTTCAGGTTTAGCGTTTTAGAAAATTAGATCATAAATCATTCATTACATTCCACATTTAAACAAAGTGGTTACATAAAAGATAGTGTTAATTTTTTCCCATCAACGGAATCATATTTAAAATAAAACATGGATTCCTTCTTGACACTTCCTTGACACTATCATCATATCACGTACCTTAGCCTTGACCTATGAAAAACATTTCAAAAACATGGGATGAGCATAAAAAGCTCAGTAAGGGATATAAAAAACGGAAAGGAAACATTAGTACATGTATACATAAGAATCAATGAAATCATACTTTACCCAAAAAACCTAAGCACGTTAACATACCTCATTAAATCATAAGATTTAGGAATAACTCATAGAAATCATAAGACATAAAGGTAACTTGAGGCATTTATAACATTATTACATAGGGAGTAACCCTCATGGTTACGTTTGGAATACCCATTAGAGTATATTCTCTAAATCTCTTCAGAGAAACCTTAGCGTTTAACCCCTTCGTGTTACCCAATGCATTGGTGAGCTATCATGTGCTCACCCGCCCATAGTTTATCACGGAACCACCCATCTTCATAAACAATGCCCAAGAACCATAAAATAATCATAGCACATAACTTAAGAATAAAGGAAATATAACATTACCACATTGAAATAAAAATATAACATTTTAAGATATTGAAATAATGAATCCATTCTAAAAACCATTTTCAAAACCATTTAAAACATTTAATAAAGAGATTTTTGAATCAAAGTGTCCCATAACACTTTGAAGATTTTAACATTTTAAACCATTAATATCCATACAAATAAATCCTTAAAACCATTTTGAAAACATGTAAATTAATGAGAAATATTTATAAGAATAAATAATTAAAACATTTAAAACGATATTTTAGTTAACAGGTTTTTAACAAAATGAGAGACACTTGAATACAATAATTGAGGAATAACATTTAATCAGAATTTTATAATATCATGAGAATAAATGGATTCATGATATAATATTACAAAGGACAGTATATACACTATATAAGAGTGAATTGGTGCATAAAAACAATGAAGTATCAATAGAAATGTAAAATGAGATGAAATCCCTTATAAAGAAGGTATCCTTAAATTAAGGATAAATCAATCTCATAATTATGTGTGAAAAATATAAATACACCCAAAATAAGTGGATATTAAGTGTAAATCAATAAAAGGTCATTCACACATATTCAATGGGTGACATATTCAATAACTACATGTTGAGCCCAAAGAAATCGAAATTGGGTTAAGAAGTTCCCTTGGAAAAATTCGACAGCCTAACAACATCACTTTAAAATACATAAAATTAGTTGATGAGAGAGAAAATGGTATCTCATCACTTTACATAAAATTTACATCAATAAGGATATACATGAACATATCCCAATATAAAAAGATGTAAATTAAAAGGAATAACAACATAAGTCTTTCTTAAAAGAGGAGGGTGAAAGGTTCCCTTACTGATTTGGGTCACCTTCGAAACGTACACCTCATGAAATAATGACTATACAAAATTGATTTAAATACTCATAAACAAAATTATATTACGCAAAGATTAGAATAATGGAAAGTAAATATACCACTCAATTGAAATGGTGGAAAATATAGCATAAATCTCACGAGAATAAAAGCGAGATGAAAAAACCCTTACGAAAACTCGGCAGCCTAACAACACCACTTAAAACCTCCAAAAAAATGGGTTGATGAAATAAAATAGGGTCTCTCACCATATGAACATATAATGAACAGTAATATTAATATAAAATAACATCCCCCAACTAAGAAAGAGGATCTTAAAAGAAATGACATAAAAGAGAGTACTTAAAAAGAAAGAGAGAGGTAGGATCCCTTACCTCAAGTCCGACTTGTCATGTTCGTTTATTTATATTCCTGAATAATAAACTTTGATTAATTTATAATTTATTAAGGACCTACTTTAAATATTATTATTCAGTTCATATCTCTTATTATAATGCTATAATAATTGGTTAATAATGTGAGTTCATATTAGACGTTTTTTTCGATGTTTGGTACATGAATCAAAAATGAACTTGTTTGAAAATGATTGTCCATGTAGTTATAAGTAAAACATCTCCAGAATAGTATTAATGATTTAATTATAATATATATCCTTTAAATATTCATTTTATACTATTCCATAACATTTGGAGATAAAAAGAAATGAAATTCACCTTTCATTGAGACGGTAGGTCTTACATACGCATGAACGCTACTTTCATTTCTTTATCATATTAATGGAATTAAAAAATAATTGAGAGAGATATATATTATTATTAAAGTATAATATATATTTTATATAGGTCACATAATTTCATTATTTTCATTCTTTATACATTCCATATATTGCATGAACGAGTCATATCACTTGAGGGGGCGGTAGTCCACACTTCCTCATATGAAATTATCGCATTTGCACAACATGCAAAGAATAAAGGTATGTTTTAAATATAAAATACAGAAGCATATAGAAAACATAAATACCATATATATCATATATAAAATAAAGTGACATCATAATGGCCACCTTTAATGGTGTTAAAAGAATATTGAACAATCATCATTTCGTGAGGCAGTAATTTTCCATCCACAGAAACAGTATGTTCTTTAACCATTAGACGGAGGTGTGTGTAAGTGTAGCATGAATACTTCTTATAAACAAATAATTTTATATTAATTATACTGGTGTTGTTACAAAAGAAAGGAATAAAAAGAGGTTTGGGGATTGGAGAAGAAAAATAAAACAAAATAATATAAGAGAAGACATTACCTTTAAATCGGGTAACTCCCTTTGGTTTGAACCAAAAGAGTTTCTTGATGAGCTTTCTTCCTAATGTGAGGAATTAATGATGAAGAGAGGGATGTGGAGAGATGAAATGGGTAGGGGTTGGACGACCAAATGTCTTGAGAGGTGTGGGTAAGGAGGTAGAGGTGGGGTCCTTTTATAAGACAAGAGGAGGGGCACTCATGGAAATTTATAAACTATTACTTTATTATAAAATTATTTTCGGATATTAAAGGTCCCTAAATTATATATTTCCAGGATATGGTGATAAGGTTTCTAAATACACCCATCCAATAGGTTTTTTACAAGTTTAAGTCTTATAGTTTACCTTATCTTCTCATTTTATTTAAATCGTTTATTAATGAGGTAATCGCTACATCATCATGGTGTCATATGTAAATAAATTTATTTAATATCTAAAAATTATAAAAAAAATACTATGATGTAGGAAATATTTTTATCTTTCTAATGGATATTTATAGTCTAAAATATTAATTGTATAACCCCATGTAAAAATTGTTTTAGTTAAACAATACATGTTTGTGACATTTTTATTTTAACTTTAAATAAAAAGTTATTAATGTCATTTTCCTACCAAAGTGGCTCCATGGGGTTCCCAAGTTGACCCATGGATTTTAGTGGTTGTAAATGACTCATCAAATAAGGGTATGACTTGTTTCAAGGCCATTTAATATTATTATAACAATATCTTTACCTTAAATTACACTAATTACCTTTAATCGCGATTAATAAAACCTAAAAGTTAGCATTCACCAAAAAATTATTTTAATCCCATTGAACCACATTTTCCATCATAATGAAAACCATTTATATCGGATTTTTGAAATTCAAATCACAGAAGTTGTAAAGTTTCATTTAAATGAAAAATCATTTTTTTAACTACCACTTAATGGTTTCACTATTCATCAAAAATTGAAGTTTTTCAGAAAAATACCAAAAATTCACCCTAAGCTATATTTGATATTCCGAATTAAAAAATCATGACTATTTTAAAAAATTAAAAACATATAATTTTCATTAGATAATTTAATAATTAATTCCCGCCGTCAAAACAAATAGTGAATTTTTAAGAAATAATATCTATTAAAAGATTGACACTAGTTCATGTCCAATTTAAAAGTGAAATTAATTTCAATGACCGCCATTGGATTAAATGGTAAAAATATATTCTAATATCACATTAAAACAAATTCAAATGATGATATAATGATATAAATAAATTATATTAAAAAGATGTTTTGAATTAAAATACAGCATTTTACACTATTCATAAAAAATGAACTGTATTGGAAAAATACCAAAAATTTATACAAAGTAAATTGTGATGTCCCGACTCTAACAAAGAATTTTATTTGGTCCAATATAATTTATAAGAGTCACCAAAACTATATTAATGAGGGTTCACCATCAGAAGGAGATAAATCGTCCTTTTAGTGAATTTTAGAGTATTTATGCTTAAAATTGAATTCTTTTCTTATTTTAAGCCTTTATATTTTATTGTATAAATGTAAAAAAATTTAACAAACATATATAATCATATTTTAGTTATTTCAATTCATTACCGTCAATACAATGGCTAGGCGTTAACTACCATTTAAAATAATATTATTTTATTACTATAGTGCAACGTAAGATTTCAAAGAAACTCGTTGTTGCCTATTGGGTACGTCATCGAGCATAGCGTTCCCTTTAAAGTAATATTAATATTTTACTCAAAAATATTAATAAATTTAGAAAATTAATATTCTTTATTTACCTGGGATGTTACATCCTTCCCCCCCTTTTGGGAATTGAATCATCACAATTTTAAAATTGGGATTGGAAACTTCATTGAAAGTCCCACATCGGAACAAGAGTCGGTAAAACTATCACTTTAAAATAATGAAATATAAGTACAAAGGTCACCTGAGATAACCCATTCTAGGATTACATGAAAACATGGATATGGAGGAGAAACCAAAGGGTCATGTTCTGAGGGAGAGTGATAGAAAACATGTTTAGGAGAATGTTTACCACTAGAAAATCACAAACTGGTGATGGGTTAAACGGTATTTGATTCCCCAGTAGGAAAAGTTAACAGACAAAATTTTTGTTTTTACGTTACTTTTAATTGAGGAATTTATTTATGAGCTTAACTAAATCATATGGAAATATACTTACTTGTCATGTAGACTCTCATCTCTTACTAGATTTCTTACACAAACTCATATTTTATCCAGAAGTCGAGTATTTATGATGACTTGTTCACATTAAGAGCGCTATAATCAACTTCTAGAGAGTCACCTAACCAAAAAGGAGAAATATATATTTCCCATGTATTTAGACATTATCTAAAACTGAAATTGTTTGAACAAGATCAAATAATCCAAAAAAGGAAAATCCTTTATAAAAAGAAAATATATTCTTAATCTCCAAAATTTGTCCAACAAAACCCAAATTTCAACGAAGACCATTCGATAAACAATTTGTCCAAAAAATTCTTCAAAGTAAACCAAACTAAGATTGAAAACCAAATATTTGATGGATTTAATCACATAGTCTTCCAAGGTACAAATTATCTTTTATCTCAAAATAATAATAGTTGATCTTGAAGTCTCATATTGAAAAGTAATTAACCTAATCACATATCCTCCATGATAGGTTAATAATTTCCGTAGATAACCCAAAATAAACATAATATTGATTCATAAAATCATCTAACTAAAAAGAATTAGTCAAAATAACCAGGTACTTCACTTAGTCTAGTGGTAGGCGATAAAAACTAGTCGCACTTTGGTTGTGGGTTTGATTCCTGCATCTTTTTCCGACGCGACGGGTTTTCACACGGTCCGAGTGTTTTCCTTTTTCCAAAACTATATAATTCATAAAACATTCCCCAAAACGAGATAAAATCTTCAAAAATAACCATAACATATTTTAACCACAAGTTTATCTCATTCCTTTCATATTCCATCATATCATAGAGTAACCCATAGTTACCTAAAAAGTAAGGGTCATATAAACCATAATGGTTACCTTTATAATTATTACCTAAACTTCCACATTGAGTTGGTTCTCTCATACATGATGAATTGTAGAACTCACTAAGGTTCAAGTGGTTGATCATGAATCCTGATAGTTGGTTTAGAATAACCACAAGATTTCACATTGAATCCCCCATTTCATTCAGTCTCTTAATCAGAGAACCACCACAGTTTCCTTCAAACCCATTGTTAATTTGGTGCCTGCTAGATCCATCCATTTACTAAAACCAAAAAGTTCAGTGTGAGTATATCAACAAAGTCATCATGTACTAAAGAGGAAGATAAACAATAAGATATACTTATCCAAGTTATCCCAAACTCAGTCAAACATTCAAAAATAACAATGACTCTATCTAATATAATAACAATTGTGGTTATACACAACTTGTCACTTATGATTAAACAACACTCTAACCTCTAAAGTTATCTAAACCTCCCTTTTATACCAACTATAAGGACCCAGCCTTAAACCTTACTTAATCTTGAGTTATTTCAAGAATACACATTGAGGACCATCTCAGGTTTAGAGTTTTAGAGAATTAGATCATAAATCATGAATTAAATTCCACATTTAAACAAAGTGGTTACATAAAAGATAGTATTCATTTTTTTCACATCAACAGAAACATATTTAAAATAAAACATGGATTCTTTCTTGACACTTCCGTGACACTATCATCATATCATGTACCTTACCTTGACCTGTGAAAAACAATTCAAAAACATGGGATGGGCAAAAAAATCTCAGTAAGGGATATAAAAATACGGAAAGGAACCATTAGTACATGTATACATATAAGTCAATGAAATCATAGTTTACTCATAAAAAATAATCACGTTAACATACCTAATGAAATCATAATATTTATGAATAACTCATTGAAATCATAAGACATAAAGGAAACTTGAGGCATTCATAACATTCATACATAGGGAGTTACCCTCATGGTTACGTTTGGAATACCCATCACACTATATTCCCTAAATCGCTTTGGAGAAACCTTAGCGTTTAACCCCTTAACATTACCCAATGCATTGGAGAGCTATCACGGGCTCACCCGCCCTGACTTTATCACGGAACCACATGTCTTCAAAAACAATGGCCAAGAACCATAAAATAATAATAGCACATAACTTAAGAATAAAGTAAAGTTAAAATTACCACAATGAAATAACAATATAACATTTTAAGATATTTAAGTATTTAATCCATTCTAAAAAGCATTTTCAAAACCATTTAAAACATTTATAAATAGATTTTTGAATCAAAGTGTCCCATAACACTTCGAAGCTTTAAACATTTTAAACCATTAATATCCATATAAATAAATCCTTAAACCATTTTGAAAACATGGAAATTAATGAGAAATATTTATAATAATAAATCATTAAAACATTTAAAATGATATTTTAGTTAAAGGGTTCTTAACAATATGAGAGACACTTGAATACAATAATTGAGGAATATCATTTAATCAGAACTTTATAATTTGATGAGAATCAATGGATTCATGATATAATATTCTAAAGGATAGGAGATACACCATATAAGAGTGAATTGGTGCATAACAACAATGAAGACTCAATAGAAATGTAAAAAGAGATGAAATCCCTTATAAAGAATCTATCCTTAAATTAAGGATAAATCAATCTCATAATTATGTGTGAAAAATATAAATACACCCAATATAAGTGGATATTATGTTTATAACAATAAAAGTTCATTCACACATATTAAATTGTTGACATATTAAATAAGTACATGTTGAACCCAATGAAATCAAAATTGGGTTAAGAAGTTCCCTTGGTAAAATTTGACAGCCTAACGATGTCACATTAAAACTCATAAAATTAGTTGATGAGAGAGAAAATTGTATCTCATCAATTGGACATAAAATTTACATAAATAAGGATATAGAAGAAAATATCCCAACATAAAAATATATAAATTAAAAGACATAACAAAATATGTCTTTTTTAAAAGAGGAGGGTGAAAGGTTCCCTTACCGAATTGGGTAACATTCAAAACGTACACCCCATGAAAGAATGACTACACAACACTGATGTAATACTCATAAATGAAATTATATTATGAAAAGAGTAGAATAATGGGTATTACGTATACCACTCAATGGAAATGGTGTCAAATGTAGCATAAATCTCACGGGAATAAAAGTGAGATGAAAAACCCCTTATGAAAACTCGGCAGCCTAACGGCACCACTTAAAACTTCCAAAAAAATGGATTGATGAAATAAAATAGGGTCTCTAATCATATAAACATATAATTTACAGTAATATTAATATAAAAGAACATCCTCAACTCAGAAATATGAGCTTAAAAGAGACGACATAAAAGAGAGTACGTAAAAAGAAAGAGAGAGGTAGGATCTCTTACCTCAAGTCTGACTTGACTTGTTTGTTTCTTTATATTCATGAATAATAAACATTGGACAATTTATAATTTCATAAGTACCTCCTTTAAATATTATTATTCAGTTCATATCACATATTATAATGTTATAATTTTTGGTTAATAATGTGAGTTCATATCAGACGTTTTTGTCGATGTTTGGTTCATGAGTCAAAAATGAACTAGTTTGAAAATGATTGTCCATGTAGTTATAAGTACATCACCTCCAGAATAGTATTTATGATTAAAATATCATATATATCCAGTAAATATTAATTTTTTACTATTCCATAACATTCTGATTTAAAAAGAAATGAAATGCACCGTTCATGGAGATGGTAGGCCATACGTACGCATGAACGCTACTTTCATATCTTTGTCATATTAATGGAATTAAAAAATAATTGAGAGATATATATATTATAATTACAGTATAATATATATATTATATAGGTCATATAAGATAAATAATTTCATTCTTTATACATTCCATGTATTGCATGAAGGAGTCACATTACTTGAGGGGGTGGTAGTCCACACTTCCTCATATGAAATTATCGCATTTGCACAACATGCAAAGAATAAAGGTATGTTTTAAATATAAATTATAGTAGCATATAGAAAACATAAATACCATATATATCATATATAAAATAAATTTACATCATAATGGCCACCTTTAAAGGTGTCAAAAGAATATTGAACAATCATCGTTTCGTGAGGCAGTAATTCGCCATCCATAGAAACAGTATGCTCTTTAAACAGTAGACAGAGGTGTGTGTAAGTGTAGATACAATCCTTCTTATAACAAAATACTAGTATATTTAATATACTTTTATTGTTACAAAATAAATTAATAAAAAGAGTATTGGGGATTGGAGAAGCAAAATAAAACAAAAGAACATAAGAGAAGACATTACCTTTAAATCCGGTAACTCCCTTTGGATTGAACCAAAAGGGTTTCGTGAAGATCTTTCTACCTAAGGTGAGGCTTCAATGATTAATAGAGGGATGTGGAGAGATCAATTGGGCAGGGTTTGGCCAAGCCAAAGGCTTGAGAGGTGTGGGTAAGGAGGTAGAGGTGGGGGCCTTTTATAAGAGAAGAGGAGGGGCACTCTAGGAAAGTTATAAAATATTACTTTATTGTAAAATGATTTTTGAATATTAAAGGTCCCGCAATTATATAATTCAAAGATAAGGTGATATGGGATAGAAATACACCCATCCAATAAGTTTTTTACATGTGTAAGGCTTAGATGTTACCTTATCTTCTCATTTTATTTAAATCATTTATTAATGAGGTAATCACTGCATCATCATGGTGTCATAAATAAATTAATATATTTAATGTCTAAAAATTAAAAAAAAATGATGTAGGAAATATTTTTACCATTATAATGGATATTTATAGTCAAAATATGACTTGTATAACCTCATTTTAAATTTGTTTTAGTAAAACAATACATGTTTGTGACATTTTTATTTTAACTTGAAATAAAACGTTATTAATGTATTTTTCCTACCAATGTGGCTCCATGGGGTTCCCAAGTTGACCCATGTATTTTTCTGGTCGGCCATGACTCATCCAATAAGGGTAGGACATGTGTCAAGGTCATTTCATATTATTATAACATTATCTTTACCTTAAATTACACTAAATACCTTTGAACGTGATTAATAAAATGTAAATGTTACTATTCACCAAAAAAAAATTAATCCCATTGAACAAAATTTTACATCCTAATAACAACCATGTATGTCAGATTTTTGAAATTCAAATCACAGAAGTGGTAAAGTTTCATTTAAACAAAAAATCATTTTTTTTAACTACCACTTAGTGGTTTCACTATTCATAAAAAATTTAAGTTTTTCAGAAAAATACCAAAAATTCACCCTAAGATATATTTGATATTCTGAATTCAAAAATAATGTCTACTTTACAAAATTCAAAACATATAAGTTTGATTAATTAATTTAATTATTAATTCCCATTGTCAAAACAAATAGCATGTTTTTAAGAAACAATATCTATTAAAAGATTGACATTAGTTCAAGTCCAATTTCAAAGTGAAATTAATTTCATTGACCACCATTGGATTAAATGGTAAAAATATATTCTAATTTCACATTAAAACTAATTCAAATTATGATCTAATCATATAAATAATGTATATTAAAAATAGGTTTTGAATTAAAATACAGCAATTTACACTATCCTTAAAAAAATGAACTTTATCGGAAAAATACCAAACATTTATACAAAGTAAATTTTGAGGTACCGATTCTAACAAAGAATTTTATTTGGTCCAATATAATGTATAAGAGTGACCAAAACTATATTAAAGAGGGTTCACCATCAAAAGGTGATAAATCGACCATTCAGTGAATTTTAGAGTATTAATGCTTAAAATTGAATTCTTTTCTTATTTTAAGCCTTTATATTTTATTGGATAAATGTAAAAACATTTAACAAACATATATAATCATATTTTAGTTATTTATATTCATTCCCACCAATACAATGGCTTGGCATTAACTATCATTTAAAAAAATATTATTTTATTATTAGAGTGCAACGTAAGATTTCAAAGAAACTCGTTGTTGCGTATTGGGTATGCCATCGATCATAGAGTTCCCTTTAAAGAAATATTAATATTTTATTCAAAAATATTAGTAAATATGAAAAAGTAATATTCTTTATTTACCTGTGATGTTACATCAGTGACATTTTATTTGAGTATAAATACACATCTTATAAGGCCAGGAATCTAGACACTTAATGTTGTGGAGAATTTAGTGTACCTATTAGAAATAACTGATTCATATGTAAGGGATATGGGAATGATTCCATTAAAAGGGTTATTATAAAATATATTTTGGGTGTATAGTAAATGACTGTTGAAAAAACTATACTGGTAAATTGCATTCCAATTGGTAGATACTTTCACTAGTGGGGAAATTTCGATAGTCCCAAGACCATATGAGGTTTACATCATTCATTTTGGAACATGGAAATATGATGGTTTTGGAATTGGAAAATAAACAACTGGTCCCATGACACTATACTAGGTTGTCACTACATATCATAACTGGTTTAGAATAAAACAACACATAGTTCATACAAAAGGAGACTCTCGATAATGATCTATCACATATACAAGGTGGTGGAATTTTTTATATCCACTTAGTGTGTCTCGGCATATTGGTCTATTAATGGGTCTTCTACGAAGATCATGCTCATCCATAAGTGAAGTGTATTTCAATATTTGATTCAAATATAGAGATGAAATAATCCTATATAGTTTATATTTATTGATAAGATATACCTCTCTATGTAATTATTTATTAGAAAGGATCGAACACATGTCATGTAGTTTAAATTCAGTGTACTGGAACATTGTTGTTCAATTTAGCATCATGCGAGTAGGTTGAATTACCGAATGGAATGAATAAATTAGTGAAGCTGGTTCTTTGTTTTTGACGCATACATTGAGATGGATGTGAAATAGAATAAAATATTATAATATTTCATTGAAAATAGGTATTAAGAAAACATATATAACATAGAGGGTATCCATATATACTTAAATAGATGTGTTCTGTGAATTTTTAATCATAAACTGTTTTTATCTGAGTTAAATGGAGGTGAAAATGGGATTCATAAGTCTACCATCAATAATAGAGGAATCCCATATTATACATATTGCGGACAATTCCTTCTATATTTTAGGGGTGTGGGTACTCTATTCTAATGAATAAAATTTACAACATAAAAATATCATAATAATTGTTTTATTCAAATATGAATACTAATTGGTTCTCTTTGTACTAACAATTACATGTTTATAGTTTTCTATAGGGGAACCAATAAAAGTGGGTATAGAGGTCTATGGGGCTCAAATAGGTGGACATAAAATCAAGGAATTGGTTTTTATTTACCTAGATATCATGGAATGATGCTATTTTATAGAGAGTGTAACATTCAATAAGTTTTTAATAACACTAAATGTTACTCTATTTTGTATTGAACAAATTTTAGAGTGATGTCATTAGACATTCAACTTATTAGTACTTAATCCTATTGGGGATAATCTATTCATGGTTGACACATTTTTTCATGTATGTTAACATTGTGTGACAAGGAATTGGTTCCCTCTATTTGGATAGAATGTAGGTCAATCACATATGTCAAAGTAGATATCCTGGTTCCCTAAGCACACATTATTTGTTCTCTGCATGATAATCCAGAGACAACAATGTAGCTGATGGATCCAACAAAGAATTCATGAAAATTAATTTGTAGGGGAATTACAATTTATTTTTGAGTGGGAGTCCCCAAAAAAGTTTCTTCTCATTGATATACATAGTGTTCAGTTATGTGAAATCATGTATTTGAAAAAATAGTGGTTCTAAATATCATTATGTATCAAATAGCATGGGATTGAAGACACGTGTAGTTCTTTTTAGATAATCCCTTGCGTAGGTATATCCAATACAGAAGGAAATAGGAATTATTTTTTATTGAATCAAGAATAGACCTAGGACTGGAATCCTGGGCATCAGTATATATCATATATGTGCAAGAATAAATCCACATAATGTTTTTTGAAAAAAAAAAGTTCCCTCAAGGGAAAAGAATTTCGAGGCTAGAAGGGGGGAATAATTATTCTCTGGCAGTTTCCACTCATCTTCCAAATAATTCAACATAGATCGGGTTATCATATAGTTAATAATTCATGGAAATAATGATATATATATATATACATGTTACAATATTTCTCATGGGAAGGACAATAAAGACACACATATTTTTGGTATTAGGCTTATATATAGATCTGATTCTTACATAGGTATGTGGAATTTTTTATATGTATGTTTTATTTTATTGTATTGATGTTGGACCTATGAATAGAGGATCTAGACATTTATACAAATCCTACAACAATATGAAACAAGCAAGATGTAGTTCTTGTATACATAAATCCCTATGTGTGACTAACCTATATGAATAAATGGTGCATTTTCCCATTTATATTATAGTTACACCCTGGATTTATGATTTAGGTATCACAAAACATCATTTGATACAGGAATAATGAAACAAATAATTATTCAATGGGATACATACGTATATTGAATTCTATATGTCAAGAGGGAAATTTATCATTGTGTCATGGAAAAACCCATTATTAGCGACCTATGCAACACTACGTATCTTATGGTAAGAGGAATCATTCAAGATGTAGTTTATAAAATCAAAATTCCAAAAAATTCATGATATTGTATGTGGGGAGAGGTTATTTTTATCATATTATTTCTAGGATGTGATATATGTTTTTGGTGTCCCTATGTATCCCATCAAATATAGAATCAATACCCATATAGTTCTATGATTGGTTCTCCACATTGATCAGACTCATGCACGGTGATGTGGCCATTTTTTCATTTATATTGATGTTGGGAGCATGATTTTAGACCTCTGTATCCCTATGTATCCCGTGGTAATAAAAATCAAGCCTTACACTATTCTAATAATTGTTTTTTTCTATTTATAATATTGCTACAAACATAGAGATTAAGGCAAGAATTATTGAGTCATTATTAACCCCACATGGATATGGTTTAATGGGTGACATAAATGATGTATTTAAATTAATATATCAATAATGTTTGTTTTCCAATTGGTGATATTACCATAGAACCATTATATAAATAACTCAATTGATTAAGGGGTACCATTCCTATATAGAAAAAATACCCCGAGGAATAGGCTATTTTGAATTTTGTTATCCACCATTGAATCCTAGTGGGGTCCCTTCAAGAACTGAAACATCCCATTGGGGATAGATCATATGAATTGATTTATTCACGGGTTAATCTATGTGGTGTTCCTTCTAGACTGGTCATTCATTATTACTAAAATTATATAAAAGAATATCTGGTTATGGTATCAGAAGATTTTGACATGAAAATGAGTAAATATGTTTGTACGGTTGAATGGGAGGGTGTCTACTAAATTATGAATCTCAGTAAAGTTTGGTATTCAAAGTGGATAAAAACCTCAAAATTATAGTTTACAATAATGAGATGTTATCATCATAATTTAACAATGAATATGATTCATGGATTAGTAACATTAAGTGTAACCAAATCTAGATGAATAGTTTAGTTATGGGATGTGTGAATCACAAACCAAGGATATATGTGTCAATAAGTTGTTGATATCGATGGGTAAACGCAGTCCAAATTTTTTTTGGTGTCCTATATTGTATTTAGTTAGGATAATAAATCCTATATATAATATTACCCTATCCTTTAAGGACATGATATCCACTATAAGTAATCATTTTAGAGTTTGTTTTAACTTTTCAACCCTAGTGGGGTCCCTTTGGATTCAACCTTTACTATTACTAGTTTTCTACAGAGGGTAAACCAATATGAATGACTCAAGGTTCATGGGGTCCCATGTAAAAGTCACCCACTTCAGAAATTGTTTGGTATCAACTTATATAATGAATATATAAAGTTTTTTACTAGTGATCACAACATTAATGAAGGGTTTGAGATCCCTAAAGGATATGTAGTCTAGTATTGAACACATTTTTAAGATTAATGGATACAAATTTTATTATTCAATACATAGTATCTAGGGGGATGATATTTTTGGAAAGAAGAGTTCTTGTCAAGCAGTTTAACATCAATCTATAACGACATTATTGTGAAGTTTAACATCATGTAATATGATTATATAATGAAGCATCACGTCATGATACTTGGATATAGTTCCATATCTAAAATTAATGTCATTATAGCTAGTTGGATAGGATTTTCTAGATCCATAAGATTATATGAGCCATGATCATCTTGAAAAATAATTGAAAACATGGGTTTTGATCTAGCTATATGAGAGTGAATGATAGGAGCCTCTTCAAAAAATTTACTCCCATAGAGGAACATGATTGGGGTTAATGGGAACTTGTGGTTGGGCCTAAAATAAATGATCCATGATTCACAACATACCATGTGATAATTGGAATTACAATGCACATTTTTTACTTTGATTTCCCTAAGCAAGTCTGACCAATATAATATGGAAATGATATTATTTTTTCATATTACGTCTGGACTATGTATTTTAGATCTTGGTGTCACTAAAAATCCTTTGGTAGTAGTAATCAATCCATATATAGTCATTTCATGGGAAATTGTGCACACTACTCATGTTCTTATGTGGGTAGAGGGTTTTTTATCATGTTTCTTCTAGGCCCATGATTTGAGATCTAGTTGTCAGTATGTATAATGTGATAATAGGAATCAAGACCAACATAGTTCATAATAGTAGAACTCCATGCATAGGTCTGTACCATTTTAATGATGTTGAATCCTCTCATTTATATTTTGGTTGGACCCATGATTTGAGATATGGGAATCACAACATATAATGTAGAATTAAGAATAAGGAGACACATAGTTCTTAAGGAATTTCCCTGGATAGGATTGATGAAAATGAAAGGAGGGGTCCATTTTTATATATATTGTGGTTGGGAAAATAATTTGAGATCTGGTTTCCACTATATATCCGAAGACAATAGGAACCAAGTCACACAATTTTTTTATAAGTAAATTTCCCATTACAGCTCTGTACCTTACACAGGGAGGGGAATAATTTACATTTCTATTGTATCTGGACCAAGGAATTGATATTTTATTGTCACTATATATCATGTGGATGTAAGAATCAACCCATATGTAGTTCTTGAAAGGAAAATTCACCCAAATATCAGACCCATATGAAAAGTGGGGAAATATTATTTATTTATACTACTATAGGACCCATGATTTATGATCTGGGATTTTACATATATACCATGATATTAAAGAATATGAAATATATAGTTCTACTACAGATAATTCCCTATATAATATAAACACATACGTTGAGAGGGAACATTTTTTCATTTAAATTATGGATGGATGAAAAATTTGACATCTATGTGTTATTATATATCCAATTATTATTGGAATCATTCCACACATATTTCCTTCATTGAAAATTTTATTATTTAGATCTGACTCTTGCATGGGGGAATTTCATTTTCATACCACCACATAGATCTAGCTCACGTGTAGTGGAATTTTCAATATGTAATGTACTTAATTATAAAATAAAGAAACCTATAATGAATGATTTATTGGTGCTTATCAAAAAATAATAAACACTTTTCCCATTAGAATAGTCATTAGAGGACACAAGGAATAGGCTAGTTCCCCCATACACTATAAACCTTTCAAAAAGATTTGGATCCTGCATAATAAGAGTAGGTAGGACCTAAAAGGTGACCTCATTTTTTGAATATTTATCATATAGAGGCCATGGCCATGTTCCAAGTAGTTTAATATAAGACGATGATGACATCATCCCTGATGTTTTAACATCGTGTGGTAGGATGTTTTCTAGGAAGATTAATGTCATGCATTAAAAATGTAAAATGATTTTTAGTTTTTTTCTTTCTAGGACTATGATTTCATGATAAAATCTATGCTAATTACATCTTATGAAATCTAAAAATGAGGGGTGTAAAATAATTTCCCTATCCATTATGTCCATTTAGTAAGATACATTATAAGAGATCATATGCATGTCGTAAATCCATTCAAATTTGGTTTGTATCTATTGATGATTCTTCTCACATATCATCAGGGGTTCGATAACAAAAATCTATTCTCCTAGGAAGATTGAGTAGAGGTGAACATTTTTATTGAATGATAAAACCATTTGATTTAAATGGAATTTGAGGCTTTTCATAATACTCAACCATTTATCATCGAGATTTTATAACTCATACAACTACTTTTGTGATAGTTTAAAACCTATTATATTTCCAAAAATAGCTATTTAGATTGAGGGAAACTGGGTGTCAATGGGAAATTATTCCTATTTCCCATAAAAAATTGAATATGGGGTCACTTGTGTCATATTTAATGTGGTGGTATGGGAGGACCATAAATCATGAAGGAGTTTTTATGGGAAATTCTTATTGTCCTTTTCCACCAGTTCTTATTTTATATTTGGTAGAGTCTTATAAAAGACATATATTTTTTCATTAACAATTACATGATGGTGGTATGACTTGTTGGACTAGATATTATATTCTAGATACATTCCCCACAACTTAAAATAATAGAATTTTGTGTTATTATCCATCAATATCTTATAAGGGACACCAAATCTTGAGATAATTTTATACTTCATGATTTTGATGATATTCTTCATCCTAACTTCCTTGAGGGGTAAGAAAACATATCATTTGGTATAGAATTTATTAGTTGTAATGTTGTATTTATCCTAGATAGATATTTCATGGGGATATATCCCCATAACATACTTTTCTTATGTTGAAAATAACTAGTAATATTTAGCGATATGTAGAATGTTCTTTAGAAGAAGGTTGTTGTTTTCATGAATCTCACATGATTGAGACATCCTATTGAATTCCATACAGTTGTTTATCATTTTTTTATTATCAACCAAGAATCCGAATTTGGGGGGAGAATCTTGTTCATTATTTGTGATAAACACATTATCATACATGGTATTATTCCAATATGACATGAATATATCATTTTTCTATGCATCTAATCTTTACTCCATTGAATCCCTTTTTATAGAGGGATCTATACTCGATTAGACCATCTCAATGGGCGTGGTTATATTATCAACATCAAATTTGTTCCATTTTAGATAAATTAAATGAGAAGGCCCCATTTTAGAAGTAACATATTATAAGATCCATCCATCTCCGGGTAGATTTCAGTAATTCATGATTCTATGAAGATTAGACCTGGTTAATTTCCTATATGTAATAGATGATGAATTTTGATACCACCATTCAATTCTAAGTATGTAAAACTACCCCATCCTAATTTTGATCAACCATGATTATTGATATATTTTCTAGTGGCATGGCAGGAGAATTTTATAATGAGAGGACATTGTGTAGTGTTGGTTCAAGAGGTAATTTCTCAATCAATCCTCTGATTTAACTCATGATAGGTTCCAATTTTTTTTATTTTCATACTTTTAATTGATCTATTTAATTACAAGTGCCATATCCCCATTAATATTCAAGAAGGATATCTTCCAAATATGGGATAACCCTAATTCAATGATAATAGATCGATTATATGCCTCATTACTAGTGTATCAATGGAATAGTGAGAATGGATAGGGAAAACATATTAATTAGGGATAAACAATACAATCTCTTGACCAACCTAGTTATGATTGGATTTTTCATCCCCCTTACAATATTAATTTTATAGGAACTATCAAAACGCATCTCTTATTATTGCAGAGTACCAGGGGAATAATAAACATCTTCATATAGAAAATGGTTGTCAACTATCATGTTTTCCGGGGTGGGATGTTCCATAAGTAAACTAGTTATGGCCTTCTATTTAACATCATTATATTTTATAAATTCTATGTAATATTATTTCTGTATAACCATCCATTGATCCAAATATATAGTTAACATAGGTCCACCAAAAATTAACTTCAATGGGATGACATGAGAGTCCACCTGGAACACATGAAACTATAGGTGATGTCTCATATTTCTCACTCAAAATATGAGAGTGATGTAGTTCTACTCAATATCAAAAAATCACGTCTTAGTGTCTAGAATCATTTGGTTGGGATAATAGAGGTTTTTTAATATCCGTCTTCATTTTTTATGACAGGAGAACACTAATAAATCATTCCAAGGAAACCACGTATAAAATTAGTGTAATTACTTCTACTATAAACATCAAGACAAGTTGAAGTTGTAGGTATATATTTAATTTCTCAAACAAATTCCGTAAGTCCTTATCTCATTGGTAGGTGACTCACATAATCATTAACTTAGTTAATGGTAGATATTTTTTAACCATGTTGGTTATGAAATAATGTATTTATACGAGGTGACCTCTGATATTCCTTATTCTTTCATGATTCCAAGGGGAGAAATTTCTATAATTATGAATGTTATTTCTTGATCAACTTCAATCCCATAATGGTATACAATAATAACATGAAATTTCTATGAAATTACACTAAAATAACACTTCATATGATTCATATTTAAATGATACTACTACTATTTTCTAACTAATATTTTATGACCAGTTAGGTGAAAAAAATTATAAGTAGATTTAACCAACATATCATTGACATAAAATTAAACGATTTATACCGTGAATGTTTTATAGATATTATAAATGGAACAATGATAAGTAGTGCCATAATTTCATAATCCAAATGACATGAAGTGGAAGAAAAAGATCCTTTGATGCACTCTGAGGATGGAGGATTCTTCATATTAGGTCACAACAATTGTTTGATATATCCTAAATCCCTTCAATAATGGAAAGGTGTATTGAATCAGATTTTTGGTGTATTATTTTTAAATATTATGTGGAATTATTACGAGACCAAGTGCAGAGATGAAATATCATTCTGAGTCTTGGTGATCTCGGAATAGTGGTTTGCACTTTTTTTAAGTTAAGTGAGTCGGCACTTGTGCGCGGCTGTGGCAGTTTCAAAACGGATTCCGGGATAAAAAATATGAGGGAACCATTGCATCCAGGACGATGACATTACTTAAGAAAAATCCAAACATCGACCAGCATGGGTCGAGGGAAAGAGTTAATTTTCAGACGTTTTATGTAAAATTAAATAAAATAAATGTAAAAGTTTATTTTATTTTTATTTTTGGAAACATTCACTACATCGCAAGAACATGTCAGCTATTTCAATCATAAATGCCATGTAATAAAGACTCAGAAATGGAAAGATTGACTCATTAATACCAAAAACATATTTTGAATTCCAAAACACGCTACCCTTTTTATTGGGATAATTGAACATCGATCATTGGAGAAAGATTGAGAGGAGACTCTGGAGAAAACTCTCAGTGACGAACAAATATGGATTGAAGCTGTGAATCGCTGCCCCAACGAAGTTGGAGGATATTGACGATGATGGTAGTAGGGAATCTTTGTCAGCGATTGATCTCTTCTGGAGGTAGGGGTTGTTATTTCAAATATATTTTACCCATTTTTTATTTTAAACGACAAACGCATATCAAACACGAACAATTTGATCCGCGGATTCGTACGTTCTTGCAGGAGGTTTTTATTTGGGATGATTCACGTAATTGATCCATGTTGATTTTTTGTTGTTTGATTATGCTCCATTTAAGCCTACTAATGGGAGCGGATCAACGTCTTGAAAAACGATGGGGGAGGTTCATTCCTTGATTCACATTGTATTCCCCCCCCCCTTTTCTTTTGTGTGTTCTTCCCGTTCATTATGGGGAGATGAACAACGGATCATTGCACATGCATTCTTTGACATAACGATCCCAAATTGAAGGAGCGACGCCACAACGAGCTTCCAAAGGTGCGAAGACGATGGAGAATGACGAATCAGACCAAATAAGGAAGGGTGGTTCTTCAAGAGGTCTCCACGTGACTGGATCGTTGCATGTTTTAAGAGATGATCGGAGGTTTGAAAACAGTGGAATCGGCTTCATGGTGTCAGGGTGACCAAATCCTAGGAGCTCTGTGGTGATCAGATGACCATATTGGCGAACGGGGCATCACAAAAGGTGTGATGGTGGAGGTTTGTGTTTCTGTAAATTGACAGAAAACACGGCGTGTACTTTTTATGAACATGTCGTGTAGTACTTGCGGTGGAGGATAGGGTTTTGGGGGCCATAGAAGATTCACATGGCGTTTGACCCTGGTCACACAGTGTGTTAGACTTTCCCCGAAGTATGGCTTGTTTGTTTGGAAGTACACGGACAGGGGATGGTCTACACATCTTCAGAACACGACGTGTACATCATGGAAGATGTGGCTACGTGGGACTCGGCGTGTATCCAAGGGTTATACAAACACAAGATTAAGTACACGACCGTGTACTCCATCACATGGCCAGGCGGGGCCAGAAACTTGGGTCACCCCATGTACCGATTACAAGGGTTGGAGTACAGGGGTTGATGAAAGTGTACAAGAACATGGACTTAGTACACAGAGCCAACCCCAATCACTCAGTCACGGTGTGTACACCGTACTACACACCGTGTACTCATTTTTCTACAATACCGGCCTTACGACATGACCCATTGTACACGAGCAGTACCCAGGGTAAGACAACGTGACATGTAACTTCTCTACACACCGTGCAATTTTGGGAAAACCGCATGGTCCTCTTGTTCACCATAACATGGAAATCCTTCATTTGGGTTAGTTCCATTCTTCTTGTTCCCCTGATGGTCAGACATCATTTCATTTTACAGGATTATGATCTCTTAAACAATAATTTCTGCGATAGAGTGAGGAATCAATCCGAGAGGCCCAGATCGAGATCCTCTATCCATTATTGACCCTAGGTAGAGTCCAGCATTGACATGACTAAATCCACTGGGCGTCAATCCTCTACATAGAATGTGAATTTTGAACGAGTCACGGTATCCGCCATGGCCCTGGCAGTGATCCTCATCTATGTATCATGATCTTTCCCACTCAAGAGTGTGTCTCCCAAAATGAGTGCACCTATCTATCATAATCTTCACAATCAGGAGTGTGTCTCCCATAATGAGTGTAACATCCTTTTGTGACATTTCCCAATGAACAGTACTTCTCAGACGGATGTCATCAGAGCTTTAATACTCATGGAGTGTGTTCTCCTGGAATGAGTGCTTCACGAAATCTTTGAACTGAACCCCTAGTGAGGGTAAGCCGTTGTCCGACTTGTCTCAAGACCATGCGTCTAGGTTTTGAATATATATGGTTTTTTCTATATATCTTGTAGACATATACTATACATATCAAAATGTACATTTAATTTTTGTACTTTCATTTTGTGGTTTTCGGGATCCTATACTGATTTTTGTTATACTCACCCCTTCACGGGCTTTTCCCACACTCGTTGTGCCTTGTGCAGACGATCAACCTTTTGACAGAGTCCAGGGAAAACCAGGACATGACCGAGCTTTCTGAGTTCCCTACAGGCTGATGCATTCTTACGGATATGATCAGCAGTCCCAGTACCTTTTGTGTTTATAGGTTGGACTTTTCAATTTTCATACTCTTGTTTTGGTGTGCATGTATTCTGGCCCAGTTTACTTTTAGTACTTTTCTTTCCATCATACTCTGTTGGTTGGGTTTAGTTGTATGCATGCATATTGTTCCATAGTGGTTTTTTTACATTTCATCATTTTTGGGAGTGGAGATGTGTGTGTTTGTATGTGTACTTAAGAAATACTCCCATGTTAGTAATACGGCTACTCCGTTCTAGTCACCAGCCCCTGGCCTATTGGAGGCAGGCCTGGGGAGTCGCAGTGTGGGCCCCACTGGGAGGGGTCATGATAGAGTGGCATGTATGGCGGTTGGTTCTACCTTAGGACCATGAGTCTGTATAATTTGTTTTGGGAAATGGTGTTAAATGTTTCGAGTTCGGCTTTCAGGCCAAAGACGCGAATGTTGGTGCGACGACCGACATATCCATACACCAGGACTCTGATAAGCTGCTTTTCGACTCGGTACATGAAAACACTAGTTGCAGGGAAGTAAAAGAATGGTACATGCATCATATATGAATGGGTTGTGTTTTCCATGTCTTGTGTGTTAGCTATACAGATATACTCATTTACCATGGTACATCTTCATTCATTAGATGATGCCTCTGAGATGCATACCCACTAGGATTCAGCAGTGCGATCACGAGGATGACCCCCTCAGTGACGAGGCTTTGATATAGGGACCATTTTTTCAGGCATTTCCACCAGGTGGTGCATCAGTAATGCTGCCACCAGTGGAGCTTCCTGGGGTACCTGCGGTACCGACCAACGAGTAGCGCCGACTGAGCGCGCTCCATGAGTTCTAGGGATAGATACCCCTCAGGTTCCAAGGAATGCCTGATACTCAGGTGGATAAGAACTAGCTTTAGATGGTGACTAGATTTTTCAATCCAGTGGGGACACCAGCAGACCAGATGGTTATCATAGGAGTGGGCCTTCTTCAGGGTTCGGTGGGTCGATAGTGGAGTCTGACCATACAGACTCACGATGAGGATAAACTTTCATGGACAGAGTTTTAGAAACTCTTTATAGAGGAGTTCTATCCATTTAATCTGTGATTATTATACATCCAAGAGCTTCATTAGCTCCAGCAGGGCAGTATGACAGTAGCTGGCTATTCATCGAGGTTCACCAACCTCGCCCGGTACTCGATGGATATGGTCAGGGTTCGGTGCATTAGAGCTCAGAACATTGATCAAGGTCTAAAACTTGAAATCAGAGCTAGTGATGTTCCTCTATTGCATTTCCACTTATGATAGTGTACTAAAGAGGGCCTTTGTGATCGAGAGCTTCTTCGTGGAGAAGAGACAGCCAATGGCAGTCAGCAGCAAGAAGACAGGTGTGGAGACCCCTGCTGCAGGGAGATGACGTCAGGCACGGGGATATGGACTTGGAAAATGCCATAGGAGGACCCAAGACATAGGATCGATAGTCTAGATCTCTTAGGATAGATCCATCCAGCCTAGGGAGAACCGATGTTATTTGTGTGACGGTAGGGGACATCTCGCTAGATATTGTCTGACCGGTCGAGCTGCCGGCATGGAAGCAGAGGATAGACCACCAAGATAGAGACATAGAGTGGAGAAGACAGACCTTCGAGGTGGAGGGTGTGGTAGAGGAGCAGGGAGAGATGCAGGTGGTGGAAGAAGATTTGACATACTTCCACCACCACCCCCAGGATGTCCGCACCAGGCTCAAGGTGCTGCGGGATAGGGACGGGGATAACTGCTTGTGGTCGAGGCATATGACCCAGGGTCTCCAATGATGATTCATGGAATGGTCTGTGTCTTTTCTACCTATGATTATATACATATAGAGACAGGTTTCAGCCATTCCATTATTGCCACATCTCTTGTATGAAACCTCAAAATTCAGGTATAATTGTTGACTTGATCCTTATGCATGGAGACACCTATGGGAGGAGACTCAACGATCACTCACCTTTACAGATAGTGTGATCTCACCCATTTAGGTGAGAGTTTTGGTTGGAACCTCTTGGTGGCAGTGTCGAGGACTTACGACATCATTTTCGGTATGGATTGGTTATCTTCGGTCTATTCCCAGATTGACTATTTTAGGAAATGAGTGCGGTGTGTCTGCTCTGATGGAACGAGGTTTTCCTTTGTCAGAGAAAGGGGAAACTAGGCAGTGAAAATGGGCTTATGCATAGGTGGGTGCAACCAATCTCTCATGAGTTGTCGAGCCTTTCCCTCGTAGCAGTGGATGTTGGGAGCTCCCAGTTCCCATAAATAGTGGCGGAGTATGGGGATGTATTTCCCAAAGATATTCCAGGATTACTGTCGTGTCGGGGAATTGACTTCTGCATCGACTTACACCTTGAGACGACACTGATTTCCTCATCAGCATATTAGATGGCTCCCATAGAGCTTTTCGAGCTAAGGGTAGTGTTGGAGGATTTTCAGAGAAAGGGTTTCGTGAGACCCAATGTTTCACCCTGGGCAGCCCTAGACTTGATTTGAAAGAAGGAAGATGAGAGTCTGAGGTTTTGTGTGGATTACCAGTGCCTGAACCAGTTGATAGTGAAGAAAAAGTATCCACTACCAAGGATCGATGACCTCTTCGATCATCTAAGAAGGGTCACAGTGGTTGTCAAATGTTGACCTTTGATCATGCTATCACCAGCTACGAGTGAAGGACAAGAATATACCAAAGACGGATCTCAGATGCCGATACGGTCACTATGAGTACTTGGTGATGCATTTCGCTGTAACGAACACCCCTACATTGTTCATGGTACTGATGAACTAGGTCATCCATCCGTACATGGACTGGTTCGTAGTGGTCTTCATCGACGACATCCTTGTGTACTTGACGTCAGAATAAGAGCATGCAAGACACCTTTGGATGGTTATAGACGTACGTCGGGAGCACCAGCTTTATCAGATGCTCTCAAAGTGCCAGTTCTGGATTTAGGAGGTCAACTTTCTGGGACTCATCATCTCAGATGATGGAGTAGATATACACCCAGCCAAGGTGGAGGATGCATTATCATGGGAGCCACCTCAGAGCGTGATGGAGGTGTGAAGCTTCCTTGGGTTGGTAGGATATTACCATATATTCATTCCTAATTTCTCCCGGATATTAGCACTGATGATAGCCTTGACCAGGAAGGGGAAACCCTTCATGTGGACGGAGAAGTGCTAGTAGGGTTTTGAGTGGTTGAGATAGTGTTTTACAAGCACCCAGGTATTGAGAATGTCGGAGGAGGGGGTCTTGTACATAGTTTTCTGCAATGCATCAGGGACTGGGCTTGGCTGTGTCCTGATGTAGAGGCAGGTGATGATTGCTTATGGTTGATGCTAGCTTAGTCCAAATGAGCAGAACAATGTGACCCATGATCTCGAGTTGGAAGTAGTAGTCTTATCATTGAAGATGTGGTGACACTACCTTATGGGTCAGCGATTTATCATCTACTCTAACCACAAGAGCCTCAAGTGCATATTCACATAGAAAGACCTGAATCTGAGGTTGAGGCGCTGGCTAGAGTTTCCCCAGGATTATGACTTCGAGATCATCTATACTAATGGGAATGGGAACAAGGTGGCATATTATCTTAGAAGAAGGTCGAGCTCAAAGTTGTCGAGTGAGGTGACAAAGTAGTTAGCCACGTTTTAGTTATCCTTCATGGATGGGGAGGATACATATTACCTACAGTAGATGGTTTTCACCCCTCCACTCTTACAATTTATTACGAAGGCACAACTAGAAGATGTAGACCGTGTGGCCTTACATTCTCATTTATCCACATGACATGCTCCTGATGGATATTTGCAAGGTGGGGAGCACATACTTCTTTTCAGAGACACATTGGTGTACCAGTGTCATTGCAGGAGGTGATCCTGAGAGAGTTTCATACATCCCCTTTGGTGGTACATACTAGAGTGGAAAAGATGTACCATTACCTCCAATGAGAGTTCTGGTGGTCAGGAATAAATAAGGCAGTAGTAGAGTTAGTTTCTCGATGCCTTACATGCTAGCAGGTGAACGATGAGCACCAGGTTCCAGCGGGATTATCTCACCCCTAGAAGTTCCAGAGTGGAAGTGGGATGGAATATCAATGGACTTAATGACAGGATTACCACATATGTCTAAGGGTAATGATTCCATCTTGGTGATCGTTGACCGAGTCACCAAGTTGGCCCACTTCCTAGCTATCAGGGAGTATAGTTCCATAGAGAGCTTGGGATACCCTTACGTGCATAAGATAGTTTGAATTCATGGAGTTCCCTCAACAATATTATAGGACCGATATTCCCATTTCACATCCCGATTGTTGAAGGGATTGCATGAGGCTATTGGGACTCAGCTATGCTTGAGCACCGTGTTTCATCCCCAGACAGATGGTCAGACAGAGAGGGCCATTCAGGTTCTGGAGGATATGTTGTGAGCCTATGTCTCAGACTTTGGTCGCAGTTGGGAGGACCACCTATCACTAGTGGAGTTTTCATTCAACAATAGATACCACTCCACCATTGGTATGGAACTATTCGAGGCTTTGTATGGAAAACCCTGTTGGTCACCGCTTTACTGGACCGACCTCGGAGAGTCAGCACTCATGGGTCTAGAGTTGGTGCGATCTACCATTGAGAAGGTGCATATCATCCGGGAGTGGATGAAGACTGCAGAGATCTGACCGAAGTATTACGTTGATAGAAGATGGAGACATCTGGAGCTCGAAGAGGGAGACCACATCTTTCTTCAGGTCTCACCTCGACGAGGGTTACAGAGATTTGGCTGAGGAGGAAAGCTATCTCTGAGGTTCATCAGACCTTTCCAGATACCGTGCAGAGTTGACGAGGTGGCATACCTCTTAGCTCTACCTCCATAGTTGCATTGGGTACATGATCTCTTCTACGTGTCTCAACTGAGGAGGTACGTGCATGACTCATTGAACTTCATCGACTAGGGAAAGCTGGAAATCGAGGATGGAGTGATATTTGTTGAGTACCTGGTGGAGATCATGGATTTTCAAGAGAGGATACTTCATGGATGATAGATTTCCTTGGTGCACATATGGTGGCAGCATGGGAATCTTTAGGAGAGCACATGGGAGTGGGAGGCCCAGATCCGTGTCCTGTACCCACATCTTTTTTAGTATCTTTTGTTTTGGAACTTTGGGGATGTAAACCCCAAGGTGGGGATAATTTAATGACTCAGATTTTCCCTATGTTATTTTTAAATATTATATGGAATTATTATGAGACCATGCGTAGAGACTGCAAATCATTTCGAGGCCCAATGATCCTGAAATGGTTGTTTGAACTTTTTTTACATTTACTGAGTTAGCACTTGTGTTCGGTTGTGGCAGTTTCCAAACGGCTTCTCGGATTAAAAAACATGATGGAATCGTTCCATCTGAAATGACAACATTACCTAAGAATGAGCCTAACTTCGACCGGCATGGTTCGAGGGAAAAATTCAATTTTAGTATGTTTTAAGTAAAATAAAATAGAATAAATTGAAAATTTTATTTTATATTTATTTTTGGAAACATTTGCTGCAGTGCAATGATATGGCACCTGTTTCAATAATAAATTCCTTGTCATAATGACTCAAAAATGGAAACTAGGACTCATTAATACCACAGTGTATTTTGAATTCCAAAACATGATTCCCTTTTTATTGGGATAATCAAACTTCGGTCGTTGGAGGAAGATTGAGAGGAAACTCTGGGGAAAACACTCAGCAACGAACGATAATGGATCGAAGCTGTGAATCGTTGTGCCAATCAGGTTGGAGGATATCGAAGAGATGGTAGCACGACCTCTTCATCAGCAATAAATCCCTTCTGGAGGAAGGGGTTGTTATTTAAAATATCTTTTACTTGTTTTTTATTTTAAATTAAGAACAAATATCAACCACGAAAAAGTTGATCCGCGGACTTGTACATTCAAGCGAGAGGGTTTTATTTGCGATGATTTGGGGAATTGATCTATGTTGATTTTTGTTTTTTTGATTCTTCTCCATTTAAGAAAACTAAAGGGAGCAGATCAACGCCATGATGAATGATGGAGGATGTTATTTCCTCGATTCGATTTGGATTTCCTCATCCCCACCTTTTCTTTAGTGTGTTCTTTGTGTTCTTCATGGGGCGTCAAACAACGAATCATTTTTCATCTGTTCTATGATGAAACGATCCCAAATTGTAGAATCGACACCACACTGACCTTGGAGAGGTGCGATGACGATGGTAGACGATGAATCAGACCGGATCAGGAAGGGAAGTTCTTTGATCATTCTTCACGTGGATGAATCATTTCATGTTATTGGAGCCGACCAGATGTCTGAAAAAAACGGAATTGGATTTGTGGTGTTAGGGGGACCAAAAACTGGGAGTTTTGTGGAATTCAGATGACATGATCGATGAATGGGGAATCACGGAAGGGGCAACGGTGCAGGTTTTCATTTCTGGAAATTTTCAGAATACACGATGTGTAATTCCGAAGAACAGTACATGTTATACCAGTGGAGGTGGCTAGGGTTTTGGGGGTCAGATAGGAATCACACGACATGTGACCCTATTCACACAGCGTGTTAGGCTTTCCCTGAAGCTCGGCGTGTATTTTGGGAAGTACACAGACACAGGATGGTCTACACAGCTTCAGAACATGGTGTGTACATCATATTAGAGGTAGCTACACAGGACTCAGCGTGTATCCAAGGGGTACACGGACATGAAATGGAGTAAATGACGTGTACTACATCACACGACCAGGTGAGGCCAGTAACGTGGGCGACCACGTGTACCAATTACATGGGTTGGAGTACACAGGTTGATGACCATGTACAGGCACAAGGCCAGCATACATGGATCCAACCCCAGTCACTCTAACATGGCTTGTACACCATACTACATGCGATGTACTCAGTTTTCTACATGACCAGCCTTACAACATGGGCTATTGTACACGGGTTGTACCTGGGGTAAGACAACACAACGTATAACATTTCTACACGTCATGTACTTTTTGGAAAACAGCATGGTCCTCTTGCTCACCGTAAAATGGGCATCTTTCGTTTGGGTTAGTACCCTTATTCACATTCCCCTGAAGGTCAGGAATCATTTCCATCTACATGAGTATGATCTCTTCAGTAATAATTTCTATGATAGATTTAGGAAACCATCCAAGAGGCCCAGATCTAGATCCCCTATATATTCTTTACCATAGGTATAGTCCGATATCGATGTGAAAAACTCCACCAGGCATCGATCCTCTACCTAGAAGGTGAATTGTGGATGAGTCACAGTATCTACCATGGCCTTGGTAGTGATCCTCATCTGTGTATTGTGATATTTCCCAATTAGGAGTGTGTCTCCCGCAATGTGTGAAACTATCTATCGTAATCTTCCCACTCAAGAGTGCGTATCCTATAATGAGTGTAACTTCCCCTAATGACGTTTCCCGATGAACAATACTTATCAGATGGACATCATCGGTGCTTTATGACTCGTGGAGTGTGTTCTCCTGGAATGAGTGCTTCGTGGAATCTTTGAACTAAACCCCTAGCAAGGTTATGCAGTTGTGCGACTTGTCTCAAGACCAAAGGTCTATTACTTGAGTATATATGGTTTGTGCTATATATCATGTAGACATATACTTTTAATAGTTGACCATACCTTTACATGGTGTACTAATTTGTGGTTTTTTGGGTCCTTTACTGAGTATTGTTATACTCACCCCTATAAGGGCTTTTCCCACACGTGTTGTGTCTTATGCAGAAGAGAAACCTTTTAACGGAGTCTAGGGTATACCAGGATAAGACATAGCTTTCTGAGTTCCCTACAGACCTAGGAATTTCTACGGCTACGAGCTGCACTCCCAGTAACTTTTGTGTTTATAGGTTGGACATTGCAGTTTTCAGACTCTTTTTTTGGTGGGCATATATTCCGTCCCAATTTAATTTCTATACTTTTCATTCTATTATACTCTGTTGGTTGGGTTTAGCTGTATGCATTCATTTTGTTCCTTAGTGGGTTTCTTATATTTCAGAAATTACGGGCTTGGAGATGTGTGTGTGTTTGTACAGGTACTTAGGCAATGCCTCCCATGTTATTAATATTTCTACTTAGTGCTAGTCACCAGTCCCTGGCCTATTGGAGGCGGGCATGGGGATTCGCAGCACGAGCCCCACAGGGACGTGTCATAAAAAATGGTCATAGAATAAAATCGTTTCAATGATCAAACATTATATTATTGATAATTTTAAATCATATTACATGAATTGTTTGTTGATATCTATGAAATCAATATTTTCATTGGTCATCTAGTTCTATTTCAAATAGGGATGATATTGTAAACCCATTTTCAATTCATCACCTCCAAGAAATAGAAATATTTAATCAAATTTTCATCTTCTGATTCTATATTTATAGTATGATAGGGGTACATTCTCATTGATTATTATTGAAAACTATAATGGTCACTGCGATAACCTGGGTGATGGGTGGCCACATCGGGGTTCAACACTATAATTTCTATATAATTCCAAGAGAACAAGTATCAATGTTTATTTTGAAAAGAAATTATATATCCTAATCATTGAGAGGCATGGAAGAACAATTCAAAAATGTTTGTAGGTGATAATTTTTTCCCCAGATTCACATACCTAATCTCATCAGGGGTTGTAGAGATGCCTTTTATAAATATGGGATAACTATTACTATGGTCAACATATTCATATATTATTTTTGTTTACATGGGGTAATTTTTATACATGGTTATTAATTCATAGCCATCTCAATCCCTTTTGAGATGTGATAGGTTATGATAAGTGAAACTAACATCCTCAACATATATAGTCATCATGGAGAGATTTCGGGAATGTTGGTCTTTGATTACACCACCACTAAGGGAAAGAGAAGAATGGTAATCCTAATATTCAATGAATATCTTGTGGGAATTTAAAATTTTTCCTATAAACATGGTAGAATTTAGGGATCTGGACATAGGATTAATTAGATGGTAAATTATATTATCCACTTCAAATGATGTCATTATATCACATGGACATGGGAGAGTATAGTTTTTTTTGAAATATCTGGTTGATATTGATTTTACTTCTTCAACCATTATTATAGGTCGCCCAAAATATATATTTAATATGATCCAATGATTTGGAGGAGAAGTTTCCAATCCCTTAGAGAAAGAAACCATCATATCACCCTCCACCACTAGTTTGTTAAATCTACTAGTATAGATTCATTTTATAGTTTATATTGAATCACAAGAATGGAAGGGGAACTGTCACCATATAGTGAGATTAGCATTCCATTGGTGGGGTATTTCATGTATTGAAGAAATATTGATGGTACCACCACATGGTTGTGTAGAGAAGTTTTTTTTTGAGAATTAAATTATATGATTTTTATTTCTAGATTCCAATAAACTCAAAATTAGATGTGATAAAAATATTGATCCTTTGAATTTATCTTTCTATGGGGCCTTTTACCACTCTTGTTGTAACCGTTAATAAATATATTTTTTGGAGAAATGTTCCCCACACTGTATAAAAAGCATTGAAGATTCCATACTATGATAATGTTGATCTAAGAAGCATTTTCAACCAAATACCATTGGATATTGATGTTATAATGTTTTATAAAACCATACAGAGGTCGAATATATCTCTAGATAAATCCTTCATCTTCCTACACTATGAAGAAGATAGGTGTATGGAATTATAATGTACTATCCTCCTTTCAGTAAACCATATCCGTAAGAAAATATTTTCCAAAAAAAACATATGTTATGGTAGGCTGAAAATAGTATCTCTATGTGATCTTCTGAATGTTGGAGGGATTCATTGATTTATTGTTTCTCCAGGACCACCACTTATAGTTTTAGAATTTACGATTTTTTCAATAAGAATGTGCTTCCAAATATGGGGTTTAACATTACCAATCATCTCAGTATCTATGATTTTTGGTTTTAATGGGTCTGGTTAATTAGGAAAGGATGAGAGTGTATGTGTTTCAAATGGAGAATGTCCCACTACTATACTCTGTTGTTTTAGATGGTCATACAATCCCACCCTTACCATTCCTTCATTTAAAATAACTAGTTTTGAATTACAATTTATTGTCTTTAATGAATTAGTTTAATTCTGTTCCACATTAAAATGTTGTTCCCCTAGGTATATTTCTTGTATATGGATTTTGAGAGAATGTGATGGGATTATTATTCTTGACTACACCCACATCACTCCATGTACCCCAGGTTTATGAATCTTCCACCTCCGGCTGTGTAGAATGGTATATATAACATGTATGAACGATTTTATTCCATATTAAGGGAGGGTTATATTAATTATAAAAAAAATTCACCAACATTTTTATTTTTATCCAATGAGGGTTCTGTTTGGTGGGGTAGTTCCAACTATCCAGATATTATAGGTATGACATCATCAAGAGTTACAGACTATGTTGGAGTTGTATATGAATCTTTCTCCTATGTTTTTTCTTGTTTCCAATTGTTGTGGAATACATTAGGATTTATATTAAATTGATTCTCTCTTTGTTCTGGGATTGGTATATATTTTTCTAAGCTATCCCTCAGTATGGAATTATCCGAGTCAAATATTTTAAAAATATTGTATATATCGAATTTCTATTCACACATATTTGAAACATACTTACAATCACCCACTTATTCTATATAGATTATTTTCACAATATTAAACTTTTTCTAGGCCATTCTATGTAAAACCTATCATGAATCAACCATGCTCTAGAGGATGACATTGACAAAAAGTGGTTCAGGGTGTTATGGACTAGTCTCCTTGGAGAAGTGAAATAATTAGGGAGATCACTGAGATTGACCTAATTTGGGATCATGGTCTAGGGTAGCTTGAGGATGTCCTTTTAAATATCAATAATGAGGTGAATTAGAAGTTATTTATTTCATAATGAATACAATTTGTTCAACCATTCCTCAGATCGCGGGTGACCAAGATCTCTTCTCTCCACTAGAAGTGGGACATTTTTCTTCTACTTCTACTCAGTGGGAGATGTTTTAAGATACAAATAAAATATAGTTAATCCAATGGGAATTGTTACTCATATGAGGTTAATAGTAGTAGTTTCATCTTTAACTAGATTTTCCTCCAACATTGTGGGTGTGGGATGGGATGTGGCTTGAGTTTGCTAAATGGAATCTTCCATGAATTATTCCATTTCTTCCAACTCACAGAATCATCCTAGGTATTTCATTAGAATAAACTTTTCTCTCATATCCCCATAATTATTCTCATCATAAATGCCATGAAATTTATCTTGTGAAAGTTGGGTACTGAGTAAATAAGTTGAACCAGTATGTAAGACAACAATGATTGATAACCTATTATTTTTATATTGTTTTCAATTTTTGAAGTAAAAAATACTTGATTTTATTAATGTGGAGTTTAGTTAGAAAATAGATTGCTGATGAATTTCATCCCACCCCATTAAGGATCATGCAATAAGGAATCTTAAAAAAATAAGGATAAACCTGCCAGAGTCTGTACAAGACATTTCTATTTTTACACCTTGAGTTGGTTTTGTGGGAACAATATCAGGCTGCATTAGAACATGAATGAAAAGAGATATTATTATATATATCCCATTCCATTAATGTATGATAATATAGTATTCATAAAATGGGTGGGGATAATGTATCATACACCCATTCAAGATACATATTGTTCAGGGATTCACAATAGTGTGCTACCCCTCCTTGGATTCCATTTGAGAAGCCAGAGATTTAATGTTGTTGAGATATTCTATAGGTATCTGCATATGGACTACCTCCTATCTATATGGATTTGGAGAGGCATGATGAGTTGGTCCCACTCTCATATCTCATGGATTCTCAATACATATTATAACCATATGATCTCTCTGATGGGGGATATGTTGCTACAACTATGGAGATAATTCCTGATCTTCCCCAACATCATCATTTATATAGAATAGTTTACTAGATTAGAATAATTTTTTATTATCCAATGATATTCCTGTAGGTAGGATCGCTCTCACATGATGGATGTTTGGGGGGATTTGTAGTTTTGTTTGAAGAAGACACCTAATAGGAATTTTTCCACTGAGTAGTACCTCATTGAGTGGTATTAGGATATATATATCATTAAAAAATTTCTATAGTCATTCTATAATAGAGGTTATTTCATCTCTTCTATATGGTGAGTGGGATACATACACACCATTCCCTTTATCAATGGAAGAGTACCACTATTGAGGTTGAAACTCATCATTCAATGGTGCAAGGTTGTAGCACTTTACATCATTTGGCGTGTGTTTAGCCTCCTGCTATGAATCCATATTACCTAAAACTCAAGGTGAGGTTTCTTCATTTCATACCTCTATGCTTTTTTGTAGTCTTCATCACTTCACAAAATTTTGATGATAATTTTCATGAAGTGATAATGTGTGATAGTACATACAATATCACTCTCCAAAAAATATGGTGGTACTATACTACATTATCCTACATTGAGGGAAAATCAGGGTAATTTATATAACCACTATTCATATTAGATCATTTTTTCTTATGAGCCTTTTGGGGTTTGATTCCCCTGTCTATAAATAACCTCAGTATCAATCTGTGTATCATGAACTCAAGGTAGATTATATTTGAACATTCCAAGAAATTACAAAATTAAATAGGTTAATCTCACAGTGAGATAGATGTCTAGGGTTCCATCACCCAGTATTTACCACATAGCCTAGAAATGTATGATTACATTTATGCTAATGATAATGATAAAAATCCACCCAACCCTACATATTGGGGCTGATTCATGGATATTATTTTCTCTTAATCATGTTTTCAATGGTTTGATAACCCCTGAGATGAAAACTGAGGGAATAATTCTCCTAATCACACTAGATGGAATTGATCAATAATTTTAACTAATTCCAACAAGGATATCTTCGGTTATTACAACTATGATGGTGGTGATTGGGATAAACAATCCAAAAACACTACGAGTTCAGTTTCTTCCTAGAATATGATCATGGTAGCTTCTACTACGATTTTCCTAATTTTGAGAAATCTCATTCCCATTTGGGCTAGGGAAAATTTCTTCTAATAGTGGGAGTCTCTTATTTTGGGATTCATTCATGTAATCTCTAACTTCAAAATCCATGTATGAGGTGTGTTCCAATTTTTTGAGTCCAGAAATGTAGAATTCTATTATAGTACCTCTCTCCCTATTCCAAATTTCTTTTCATCTACAAAGAGAAGGTTATATGTTTTTTTTTTAAAAACAATACCACCAGTTACCCAATCCCAAGATCAATCATACGGATGTAACATCAGGGGATACATATATTTGAGGAGCATTGGGTTCTCAAGGTATGGTAGAGTGAAATCATCCACACATTCCACATTATCATATACCAATATATAACAGGGATTTAGTAATTTATCACCAGAGAGTTTTCATGATTCATATAAAACAAGCTATATAAATTCTTTATTTTATTCGAATCATGAGTCTCAAGAATTGGAAGATGTGGCCATGTCTATTTGAAAACTAAGTGTATTTATTATCATTATGTGACATTCATATCCATAATAAGATATATGTTTTTTCCTTGAATGGACACTCACATATTCCACCATAAGTATTTTATAAAACCCTCCTCTAGCTCGTCCATGAAATTGTAGTCATAAGTTATAATGGGAAAATACATTTTCATATGTTTTTTAATCCCCATTAATATTTCTATTATAGGTTCTACTTTATCAAATCCACAGTCCTAAACCAACATAATCTACAAAGTTCATTTCTTTGGGTCTCTCTGTGAACGAGGTTAGGTGCTGGTGATAAATGATTGGGAACTATATGGGGTTAATACCATTATTTTGAGAACCTATATATGCGATTTTTTTGTAAAGGGTGAGTATTTCCATAATCAAGGGATATATTAACCTAGGAGGATGTTCATGGTGGATGTTATGAGTAGAGTCCTTCTCCAACTACTCTACACTACCATGAGAAGATCTATTGGAAGAATTATTGCCTTATTCTTTTTCAAAAGAGTTGGAAGACTCTCAAGGTGTTAAAAATATACATTTTTTGGCCTTGATAACATTGAAATAGAACACTTCAAGAATATGAGACACATTCTATGCCAGCACTAGAATATACTGACTAGCCTTTTGGTGATCAACATTGATATAATCCTTCTGAATGGAATTATCTAGAATATGTTGATGTACAGTTGTTTTTATAGGAATATGAACCTGTTACTAATAGTCTTCTGGATAATTATAGAGAGTATATGTGTCATCATCTTAGATTTGAACCTACATTTGGGTGGATTTCAAAATATTCCAGTTTTCTATGGTTGAAATAGGGTTATATACCCAATTTTTTTAGGTATTACTGATCAAAATATGGAGATGACATTTGGAATGGGATATGGGCTATAATACACCACATGTATATCCTATAAAGTATGATATGGTAATAAATCATTGGATGAAGAATTTATATGATCCTAGAACCCATATGATACCATAACAAGTCATGTAGATTCATTTTTCGGGATACACGCCTTCTTTTAGGTGACAACAAAATTGTACTAAAGGACCACTGATGAAATGAGTGAATAAGCTCAGCCATGTGCCATTAGAGTATACTGCTTGATTTTTTTATTAGAATGTGCATCATTATGATGTCATTTTTTAAACTAAGTTAGTGATCCCAAGTAAAAATGATATCATGAGCTCCTTCATGTTCCTAATACTTTATCAAAATATTATGACAGTCCTCCTGGATGTGAAAAGGAACGTTTGATTTCTCTAGAGTATAAACATATTTATATTGATCACGGTGTTTTTATTCTCTCACATTTGAGATAGCAACAAGTTCTCTATAATGTGTATGCATAAGTACTAGAATATTCTACCAGAGAACATATTTCATTACCATGATATAGTATCAATTCCAATGTGTCTGTGGAGGTATACATGCGAACATGTTCTTTATCACCAGCACATAATGGTAGATGAATATGATTGAAGAAGGGATATAATCCCACTCATATCCATCTTATTCCATGAATATATGTTGATAAGTTTCATGTGCAGCGGAAAGGATATACACCACCCTCATGCATGATGACATAAAATATGGGTAGACATTATTTGGATGCGAAGGGATATGTTCCATCTTTAGAGCCATCTCTAGAATATTACAATTTCCCTTGTCACTTGATGACATATTATTGTCCCACACCCTCTGATATGAATGTTTATATGCCTTTCAAGATATCCTTGGCTCTTGGGCAAGAGTTTTTAATGTGAAAACCTATCGGTTAATTCCCTCAGATATAGATTTAAGGTAATTGGTGATATTTTGATGATGATGGTCATTGGATATACCTCTCCTGGGTGGATCATAAACCAATATAGAAGGTTTTTGACTCCTTGGGACACCCCCTTATTGTAAATAATTTTACTATTATCTCACTCTGAGGATTGGATTAAGAAGAGGTTGGTAGTGTCAATAGGTTGAACCAATTTCATTGTATCATTCAATGAATGTGGTGGAATAATCGGAATCAACATCCAATTACCACTTAATATATCCTAATGCTTTAGGATCACACCACATTATGGTATCATCAAAAAATCATATTTTCTAAATAGATATGAAGGCATTTGGTGGGTGATTTATTTTCCAAGTCATTGATTTTTCTATTTTAGATGAGGTTTCATAACATTCTATTACCGATGACATGATCTCATGCCATGATGATTTTTGTTAAAAAAAATATCTCATGTCATAATGAAAATAAGGAACCAGGTCTCCAATCAGCTCATTACCACAAGAATGAGACTAACTCAATTATCTATGCATGTGTAACAAAATTGTTCATTCATATTTCTAGTTTTTCCAATTTGAATGCGTTAATTCCCATGAAAAAATGTAATTTCTCATGGGATCCATGATTACATTTTTATTATAATATTTCTTCTGTAGTTTCCATTTTTGAAAAATGGAGCAGAGAAATCATCCATCATGCATAAACAACATTTTTTGTTCCATTGTTCCACAAAGGATTCACAATTTTGGTTTCCATCAATGCATAAAAAACCTACAGTTCCCACATATGTAGTGAGTCATAGACTAACATTCAAATTTTTGGTGATCATTTCGTGTTTCAAACCCAATTAACCTTATGGAACAATATTGGTCAATATCATGGGAGGACAGAATGATAACAATGTTTTCAGGGTAATTATTACTTTCTCTGAGGAAATCTTATAGATTTAAGATATCATTGTGATTCTTTCAAAAATAATTATATGATATTAGTTACACTAATAAAAAAAAATTTTGCTGAATCTCTATGCCTGAGAAAAGGTTTTCTATTAGGGAAACCGTATTTATATATCTAATGTTCTCCATCTGGTTCCCCTTATTACATAACTATATGGGACTACTTTCATAATGAAACCATATGAAAAGTTACTTTATACATTATTTGCATCGATGAAGGAAATTAGTGTATTAAGAATGATCTAAATCATTGGGAAAGCATCTGAGATATCCATTTTTTATAATACTTAGAGTCTTCATAGTTCAGTTTTTTCCTTAACCGTTTAATAAGTGGTAAGGGATTATTAACACTCATGAGGGTTTTTCCCAGGATTTTATCAATATTGGAATTACTTAGGGAACTACATCGAGGTCAAATTTTTTATTAGGAGGATTTTGAATCATGTTTTTGAATGAGTATTACACACTGAGATTTCCCTTCATTGGGGGGGTGTTTAATAATAGTTGAGATATGATATTGGAATATACCATTTATCACATGATCTATTCTTATTGTGAGAAACAAGAGGTGACATGTGACTAGGATCATTACATATAGATAAATGTAATAGACAATGAAAAATACCTAATAGAATATTTGGCATAGATAGAAAGCCCTATGAATATTACCATTGTATCCTTCTTATAAAAGGAATCATTTAATTCAATTATAATTTTAGTTATCTAAATTTTTTATGGAATATGATAGATGGATAACAACATTGGATGGGTCCTATGAGATAAAGTAAATATAATATATTGGGAAATACATTGAGTTTGAATCTCATGAGACACATCCAACCATTATCTTCCAATGGATAGAGATTGGGGACCATGAGTGGATCACTATATAGGATTGGATGGATGAGGATCCCAAAATACCAATAACATTGAACGAGTACATGATCTTAGTCCATCGTGGAGTCTACCCATATGATGGTGGAATATTGATTATGGGTATATGGTCATGGGTTAACATGGTTATAGGGGAAAATACAATTAATACTATAGGAAATGAAGATATGTAGAGTGGTTTCTTCCTGACATTTCAAAGGATGTCATTCTAATAAGGCTAAAAAATATTAGGATGTTGGACTGACATATATATGGTCTTCATATGAACCTATCTAACATGACTATTGTATGTTGTGAGATCGAAGATGACATAAATGAGGCATGTTGCATGATATGGTTAACATTCTTAATGATTTAACGTATACCTAGATTATATTTCCATAGTGTGTACCTGACATGGATGAATTTCCATGGGTCATCAATGAAGACACATCCAAGGGACTTTATAAGATAAAATATGTATGTCAAGGGAGATCCTCATGATAAGTCTTAAATGTTCAACATTCATTTCATTATTGAAACTGACGTGTCTAGGGAACTTTTTTAGAACCTATAAGGCATGACTAAATATTGCCACAAGATCAAGATGACATTACATGGGTTTGTCATGTGATCCACATAGAATGAATGATGTATTTTCATAAAACTACTTACATTTGCAAGGGATATCATGTGAACTTGGATACCATGTCTGGGATGTGTCACATGACACAAAATGACATGATGAAGGTACATTCACATGGTAACAAAAATGATCATGTGATTTGTGTTTTTCCTTCATGTGAAGTAGATCAAATCTTAATTCACATGAAACTTCAATCATTTTCATTATTTTTAATGTACACATCAGAATATGTATTATCCATTTTTCTTATGAGGTATCACATGATCAAGATGATGTAATAAGGCCCAACACATGATCCAACTAACATGATAAATAACCATTGCAAGATCAATGAAATGGTCATGTTATGTGAGTAAAGATATAACAAAATCCATTATGTTACTCAAGGTACTTTCTCAGGTAGAATACTCTTGTGTTTACGTGATCCATTGCTCTAAGAACATCACTTTCTACTCGATGTGTTCTCCTCCTCTCTGATAGGATATTTTTAGGGATAATCATCTTGAATTTTTTTTTTAAAACATAAATCTCATATCCTAGATTTTTTTGGTGGAGATATTCACATGATTGAGGGGAGTTTCTATACTAACATCATCCTTGTGTTTCATGTTAAACAAAAACCATATGATCACTCCATTATTAATACCATTATTTATCTTATGGATTTTAAAATGGATTCTAGAGGATCAAATATGGATTTCAAAATGGAATTCATTTTATTTGAATCTATATATATAGTATTCTTCTAAATATTGAATTGACATACCAAAAGACCTTCCAACGATTAGGCCGACATGAATATGGTTCTTTGTGAGATCAGGCCGTATGTCAAAGGGATTTTCATAGGATCGGGAAAATTTATTTAGTTCCCTTCATGAGATCATGTTTTCATATCAATTCGCATTCACACGATGAATGAATTTATCATGAGGAAAATATTACCAGTTTATAAGAAAAAATAATTACTCTCTCTACATATGGATACCATCATTTTAATAGTTTTGTTTCACATGGTCCACTTCAGTGGTTTCCAAACATTTGTCGATCGACTTTTCTGATGATTATGACAACTCATCTATAATACATGTCCTGATGATTATGTCTTTTCTGGAAGCCTTTGTGAGGTCATGATGGAATGTTAATGGGGACTTCATGCAAAAGATGAATTGATCATGTGAGGAGCATAACCTATTCACATGAAATAAGAAACAATAATCCCACAAAGCGTAAATAATTTTTATTTATTCCTATATAAATCCATTGATGTTATATCTTTTCTAACCTATCATTTCTTCTCATGATCGACCAGACAAGTCGAATCAAATTCATGACATTAAGGATCTTGTTAAGGATGATTTTACATGTTCAGGAGAGGTTTCTTTGAGTGGGTTCACATTATTATTAATTGATAATATGAAGAGAACAACCAGGATGTGTGAAAATAAATATATCTCAATTAACATGAAACTACATTTTTCACCAAGTTTTATTTTATGAACAATAAGGGATATTTTCCAGTGTCATATAAAATAATGAAAATGAACTATCTGAGGGAATATGTATGATCAAGAGGGCTCACTAATGGGTATCTGTATAATATGGATGACATGTTGGAGTGGATTTGCATGATCATGCACAGATCATGTGATGTGCACGACCCCTTCATGTGATTTTTCTGGTTATATGACATCTTCAGTCTCATTGAAGGAAAAATAGTTCATGTGACCCAGGAAATTAACCTCCATATAACCATGATACTCCTTTCATTCTATTTTAGAAAAAATAATTCATATGGTTTTGGTATTTCGATGGCCCAAAAATTTGTGGTGGTCATTTGGTGGGTTTAAAAAATGTTTTTAAATTACATAAGTACATATATAGGGACACAATTAAATTATTTTAAAATACATTTTACTAAAAAATAATATTCATTTATTTTTCAAAATAAATAATATAATAATTTATTTGAAAGATTAGAAATTATATTTGATATAAAATATATAATATGATAAATTTGAGAAAAAATGATCTTGTATAAATTTCTCTGTATTTTTCATAAATAAAGGCTTTTTCATTGAATAGTGAAAATTAATTATTTTTGCAACACAGTAATTTAATTTATAAATAAATTGATGTAAATATCTCACTGTATTTTTAATTTAATCTTAGAGTGAAATAATATATGTTTGAATTATAATAATCTATCTAATTACATTTTAAATTTTCATAATCTGGATTTTGATATATGTTTATTTTCATGTTTTAAAATTCTATTTTTTTATTCTGTATTTTTTTCATTTAGTTTTACATATTTTTATTGTTGTTGATTTCATCGACTTACCAAAAAATAATTTGTTGAAATAATTTTTTTTTTAAATTAGAATGACCTCTTTTTTCATGTATAAAGTTTTCATATTTTTTAAAAAGAGATATATTTTTTTATTTCTAAAAAATTGGGTTTTTTTAGAAAAAAGGTAGTTCTGGTGATATCGAAAAGATCTAATTATGATATAAAAAATTATTAAACATAATGGATGAATAATGTATGAAAATTAATCTAAATTACCCTAAAAAAATAAAGTCATATAAATTATAATATATTACATCATTATATGAGAATCAATTTTACATCCAATGTAGTGATTACAAAACACCAAAAAAGACAACATTGGTGTCCAAATACAACAAGGAATAAGGAAAACGTAATAAGAAATTTTTTACTCTATATAATTTATAAATTATTATTTTGATAGATACATTATAAACTGATGTGTTATAAAACATGAATTTTTTCCAAATTCTGGTGTAATGATTTCGTAAGACTAGAAAAGTCAAAAAAAATACTAAATAATTTATCATGACATAGCTGTGAAAAAATATAATAAATAAAGAATATAAAGGTTTTTAATAAAATAATTTATTGTGGAAATTTATTATTAAATTTTATCAATGAAATAATTATGTTAAATTATACTAGAATCACGGAAGGGAATTTATTCAATTTAATGAAAAATAACATAAATGGATTTAAAAATGATAATGCAATATTATTTTGATTAATTATTATAATGCACAAAATTTTAAGATAAATATATTATTTTATTGAGGTTTTAATGGTTTATATTATAATTCCATTATTTTCATCATTTTTTACAATGCAAAATATGTAAATAGTTTTTTATTTGACATTAACTCTGATTGATGGTAATAAAATTTTATTAAAATATTTTGCAATAAGAAATATATTTAAAGTGGAAAATTAGAATGGAATATTTCTAATGTTTCATACATTTTCAATTTATGATCTAACTCAATTCTTAAAAGAAAAATTATAATCCTGTAATATTGAAAAATGAATTACTACATTTAAGGTAAAAATAGAAAAAATATGGGGTGAAACAAAATTTATGGATTAAAATTATATATAATCAGTAAAATATGAATGGATAATTATGTTCATAAAATATCACTATACTCATTGAATAAAAATATGTTTAAAACCATTTTACATTAGTTAGATATGTATTATTGTTCAATATTTTATATATTTCAAAAAAGGTGATTAATGATATTTTATAATAAACAATATTCTATTAAAGAATTTTAAATTAATAAAAAATTATATTCATCTAATTGAATTTTTTATTGAATAAAATTTTAAAATTAGTTTAATTATGTTTCATTGGGTCATTATTAGTAAATTATTTAACCTAAATATTAAAAATAATTATTATCATGAAAAATGTTAAGAGATTAAATGGGGGGGGTCAAAACTAATAGATAAGGTAAAAAACAAAAAAATAAAAGAGACAAATGTCATTTTATGTTATTATTTAAACTCAAAGGCATCTTATATTTTAATATAATATTTTTCCATTTTTCATTGAAATCTAATTTATGTTAATTTTGTATTTCATGTAATTTCATGAGTAACCCTATCCTTACATATTAATGGCATCGTCATCCAATTACATATTCACAATATATATTCCATTTAGATTAACCAAAATCAGAAAAATATATTTAAAAAACATATCCACATTCTATATTTTATTTCCTTCAAAAAATAACATTCCTATTATTATTCAAAAGTGATTTAAATAAAATCTACCGAAGAAGTGCTAATCATCCTTATCGTCTAATTAAATTTTAATTATTATTAAAATTAAAATAAACCTATTATCAAAATAAAAAAATGATTAATAATGTTTTAACCATTTAATAATTCTGTATTATGAATACATCATAACCATTTTCTATCTCTTTTATATCATATTAAATTTGAAAACATCATGTGTACTTATGTTTGACTTACCATATCCTCATAGATTCATAATTTTACCTACATCACAACATTACCTAGATGGATATAATAATATAAATAATTAATATAATTGATATTTGTGACATTATAATTATTATATAATTATAATATCTTACATACCATCTTACCTTCTAATTTGATGGAAAATGATAACATGACACATATATACCTATAGAATACTAATCCATGAAGCGATGTGATTCAATTTTAATTTACATTATACAAGCATAGTAATGATAATTTATTTATAAAATTTATATGATATATATGGTATAAATATGATCATATAAATGTGAGTTATTACTTACCTTTCTTTTTTTTTTCTCATTTTGAAACTTTAGTAGAACATTATTGGGTATGATCGACCTACCATATCCCTAAGTAGGGTAATTATATGTATATATTATAATTGATTATGAATATTAATATATTTAATATATATTATCTTTATATCACGAATAAAATTCTATACAGGGTGAAACTATGAGAAATACTCAATGATTTTAACATTGAAATCAAAACAAAAAATAAAAAATGATGCAATACATAAAATTATGGAAATAATAACATAATTTTAATTTTGGGTCTGTTGATATTATCTTAAAACATTCCCTGTCATGTGATTATTTATCATTTAACATTATATTTCAACAAAATATCCTTACTATTTTTATATAGCATATGTATTTTTCCAAAAATGTCTCCATTTCTATATATATTGATTTACAACTAATCTTATTCAATTTACTGTTAAACATTTATAAATAATATCATTTACTAAATACTAAAATTATTTTACAAAGAATATTTTTTATGAATTAAATTGATCATTAAATATATGAAGAGTAATTTGGAATGCATTGACTAGTGCACCACAAAATTATATAGCACCATGATGCCTCAATTAGTAAATTTTTGAAAACTAGTTGGATTGACATATTAAATGTGGTATTGGTGTGTACCTAGACATAGATTCAACTAAAAAACATGAAAGATTTCATATTAAAGGTATGATGATGTATGTGATCATGACATAAAACATTAACAATTTCCATTACTAGAAAGTCATTTATTATTATAGCTTATATTACTATATTAATGTTAATCATTGATGCATATTTTTTGCTCAATTTATTAATTACATGTCATATATTTTTAGTTATTTAACTTTAAATATTGACAATTCCATAATTACTCATGAAAACCTATGTTATATGTAAAACTTTTTGATCATATCAGATAATGATTTAATTGTTTCAATTTCCCTAGGCTATTAATAATTAATATTTTAAAAAAATATATATTGAAAAACAATTACTATGTTTTAAATTTCATTTTCATTTTACAATATGAAAAATTTATTTATCTATTTTACCATGTCTATCAAACTATTCGGTCCTTTAGGATGTGATCACTCGTATCTAGATCCAATGTAATATTTATGAAACCAAATTAGGGTTACTATATTTGGGGCATGTTCAAGTGATTTTGGATTTTGGTAAGGTAAAATTATATATTAGTGACAATATTGGTGGAGATCGTGTATTATAATATAATCAAAGGGTGGTAGGATTAAGAATATATCATTGTGTGGAGACCATTATGAGACTTCAAATACCTATTTGACACTGTGATTGGTGATATTAGATGCACAATGATGTTACTAGAAATCTCGGATCTAATTTTTGGTTCATAATATGATGATCTATGTCGCATTATATGAGAACAATTTTTATATTATTATGCCTAAATAGGCATTTGATAGGTGTCCAATTTTTTAGAGATATTCTCATGCGGTCATGAAACACTATGTGTGATACATAAGTATATAGAATACCAGGAGATGGTTTTTTCACTGTTTATAATGTCTAAGACAACCATTAGTTGTATGATATAAATTATTCCCGTTCATGTCATTATTAATGTGAGTGGGTGGACAAGAAAAAAATTAACAAGAATTTTGATTTTGTACCAACATAGATAAGATGAGGCCATAGATGTGACATGATGAGGTCTGAAAAAGTATTTCCATGAGTAAAATAGATTGTATAGAATTTACATAAGAGTGCATGATTGGGTTGACATTATCATTATGAGTGAGATGGAGTCCTCATGTGATGTATGATCAAATGAACTTATCCTACCATGAGTGAGATAGTAGTGGTTGGGGATAGGATATGGTACCTCCTTGAGAGGGAATCTGAGTTTGAATCTTGGACATAATACCCTACCTTCCCCCTTCAACTAGTATTAAATACATGGATTCTGGATTTACATATATTTAAATATTTTATTTTTTTATTGGTAGGAATCTATGAGTGGATTCATAAATTTAACTAATTTTGTGTTGTTCATAGTTGGGGTTTCTTGGTTAGGATCTCATGACCTGTTGGGCGTGTTTACATAGTAAAGTGTCATAAAATCCTATTTAGAACATGAATACTCGGAGGGAATATATATATATATATTAAATTTATTCAAAAATATACATATATATTATGGCTTATATTAAGGGTGACTGGTGTGTCCCTATAGTGGTATATTCTCATTCCTATAATAAGAATCCTGGTGCACATACTGACCTTATGTCATTTATTCTAGTTAGAGTATTAGATGTGTGGTGGATTTATTTAGAAGAGCTCTGTATGTATAAAGGATTGGTATATGGATCAAGGTAGGTTATAAAGCCTCTCTCATATTGTATTATTTTATTCTCCCTTTTATTTGGTATTAACGTTGTGATAAATAAGTGTATGTTTTGTGTAACAATATTATTTTTTGGGGAGAATTTTTTTTTTATTTTATTCCTCATACTATGATTCTATTGATGCCTAAAACTTTCTGTTATACTATATTCATTAATTAATCTCATTTGAGGGTATAATATCTTTACTATATGTATGAATCCCTCACAACTAGTTATAATCCTCTAGCATATATGGAGACATTATTAAGTCCCTACAGCAAAGGATAACAGAGGTGTTTTTTTGATGTTGAATTTTGATTTGTAATTAGAGTATTGTATTTCAATATTAATTTTGGGAGATATTTTAAATCTTGGTTTGGAATGTGTTTTAGATTATGATGGATATAAGACTAGTGTTTCTAGAAGATAATTTTTTTGTTTGAACACCATATTAGTAGGCCATGAGATTGGTGTTCATAGGTATCAGTGTTATAATTTTATTATTACATGATGAGGGATGAAATTGATTTATTGATTTATTGTTTATATTTATTGGATTCAGGATCATTTCCAGCATCCTACATACATGCATCATTCTTGGAAAGTTTGATTCACTTGAGAAATGTGTAGACTCCTCTAGTAAATTTATTGATGAGAGTTTATTTGTTTAGTGTATCAAAAATATCTTATATGGTACCTTCATATAGAACATGTTGGATGATGTTTTCATAGATAGATCATGGTGTTTATCCTTTGGATGGTAGTTCATATAAATCTAATTATGGGAGTGTCATTAGTGATTGAAACATGTCCCATTTATCAAGGTATGTTTGGATACCCATCATTGGTAAACACTATAATTGATTCTCATATAATGTCTTGATGAATACATGGTTTCACTATGATGTGGTCCATTAAGGAATTTTACTTTCCTTTTGGATACATGTTCATAAACACAATCTTTCATCAATGTTATATTTAGTTTTTTCATATATAGAATCACAGTGGAACTCTACTAAACTGAAATAGAATGTTGAGTAATTTCAAGTGGAATCCAGTGTTCTTTTAGGATACAACGTTTTCTAGGTTCCTATAGTACCATAGTAAGGTTATATTTTTTATATGTTGGATTATTTTCCTTATGGTTCCAAATTTTCCAATTTGGAATGACACCAATGTGGTGGGTGGAAGATCGATTAACCTAGGAATGAGTGATGCCTTGTGAAGTTGGATGAGTTAACCACTAGTGGGTCATTTTAGGAGTGTTCATATTATGATCGTGGGCTAGATAGGACACAACAGTTTTGAGTATGAGTTCATTGTGTGATTTGGTTTTAATGGATCATGAAACCATTTGGATTGGATGAGAATTAATAAGAACTTGTATGAAAACATATGGCATTGATCTCACTGGGTCAATCCAAAACAATGCAAGACTATGGATATTGGATTGGTTGTTTATGAAAATTCTTAATATTTAGGGAATATGTCAGATTTTATTCATGGTGCCTAGTTATTATTGATATTTGTTAATTAGTGATGATGTAGTCTACTGAAAATGGTTCATTTTATGGATGTTCCCAAGAGGTTAAATATTTGTAGTTCAATGTTTAGGTTCACATAATCATGGAAACCAAAGTTATTTCTCAAAGATATGGGTGATGAAACAAAGGAATTATAATAGGACACATTTTTGTTATTGGTTACAGATAAGTGTAAGGGAAGAAATATTATGGGGATTATCGAAACATCTTATAGAGGATTGCATCCTTGTGAACTGAGAATAAGTACTGGTTTCTATTCAATGATGCAACATTGGTATGCGTGGGGTAGTCATTTTAAGTCATTATGTTTTGTTAATTATTAGATATTGGATATATTGAGGTAATTATTTGTTTAGTAATTTTATGATAATAGGACTCCTATGGTGGAGAGAATCATACAGGTGTGGGTGAATGAACCTCAAGTCAATAGAATCAAAACTGTTGAGGAATTGGTTGGTCAATAGTCGATGATACTGAATATATTAGTAACATGAATTACCAGATGTAATCATGTTCATTGATGAGAAATACATTAAAAATTCATATTACATTTTTGTTAGAGTATATGTGTTTTTATTGAGCATGATGTGGGTTTTCATATGATATAAGGGAGATTCTGATGAGAGGTGTGTCGATGCTTGGGGTAAGGGCACAATAGCTGGTGTGGGGGTTTGTGTCATAATCATTGAATTGCATAAGTGATGGGGATTAAAATTAGTGTGGGTGTTGGATGACCACAAGACTCTTTCAGGTTTTAGGGAAGCATGATTGTGTAGTTTTGTAAGATCTCTACATTAATCATTAAATATTTGAGCGAATTTAAGATAAAAAAACATTTTTTCATTCCCAATGATCTTTTAGGATTATTGTTTAATAGATTTGGGACCGAAATATTACATAAAAATCCCATATATTACGAAATGGATACTCTGAATCAAAATCCATTTTTCAAATTAAATGAATCTTTTAAAAAGTAACATGCTTTTATTTCATGAAATATCATCACAAATTTTATCATAACCCCATCTTTGTTTCTTCTCATCCTTTAATTTCTACGAACTTTTTATTAAAACATGGGATGAGCATAATAACATTGGTAAGGTAAAAGAAAATAAATCCATTATTCTATTGGAAAAAATGAAATCCCATGGAAAACAATATCAAAAAAACATTAATTTTTATTAGAAAACATAATCATTTTTTCATTAAAATGATCATTATCTTACTTATTAAAATGAATGTATTTCAATGAAAAATAATTATAAATCATAGAAAAGTCTTGAAGGTTTCATCGTACATCATCATATTAAATCCCTTACATCGCCTTATATTTGTAAAATTCATACAACTAACTTCCAATATAATAGTTCCAAGAACATAATTATTACCCAATGTATTAGAGTTATATATTGGAACACCCATCATATAATCTATATTATGATCACACACAAGATATAATAGTACTCAACCCTTCATATATTCTATATCTAACATTCCCATAAGCTAAAATGGGGCTCAACCCTTCATAAATAATTTACAGGGATCATATCATGAAAAACCCATTAATCAACTCAATTAAACCCATGTCAAAAAAATAGCCAGATTTCAATATTCTAATTTATTTTAAGAAAACTTTTGATATAAAAAAATAAGCAAAAATATTGAAATAGTTTTTTATTTTATGAAAAAATTAATTATTTTAGACAAATATGAACTTCATATAATGGTTATAAAAACATGAGAATACATTGCTTCTATATATGTTATAATAGAACATTCAATTTCACTTTTGTAAAGAAATTGAAAACATTCAATAAAATGATTCATTTCTAAAACCATAGAAAGAAATAATCCTATAAATATCTTTATTGTTATTTTATATCATTATAAATATTTGTATAAAATAATTTTTAAAGATTTAACATGAAGGATAAATATTTTCAATAAAATATTTTCAACACTTAAAATGAGGTTTTTTTGTTAAAGTGTCCCTTACCTTGAGTCTGAATCATCACTTATGTTCCCTATGATCATGAAAAATAAAATTAGTATAATTCTTTAATTTCATCCGAAAAGTTTTAAATTTATTATTATATTAATTTCATTTATTATCATTTTATATAGAATTACATAATCATTTATGTTTATGTTTGGTGTTTTGATGATACTCGGTTCATGAGAGAAAAATGACTTTGGTCGGTTGACTAAGGTAAAATATGAAAATATTACATAAATTATAGAATAATAGTCATGAAATAATTATCATTTTAATAAATCAATTTTAATTTTAATAAAAACCATGATATATAGTTATAAAAAATGAACTATTTTATAATCATTTAGATGGTATGTCATATGTACACATGAGTAACGTTTCAATTTTTCAATGAAAATTTCATAAATAAGGTAAATAATATTTTAACTTTATAAAATTATAAATAAATCGTAAAAAAATATTATTTATTTAAATATTATAAAATATATCATCAATATGATATGGTGAAGAAAAATTAATCACATTGCTTCATGGTGTTGGTAGTCTAAACATATGCACGAATGGTGTAAACATTTTTCAGTGAAGGGAAAGGTTATAAGTTAAATGATATTTTATAAATTATAAATGATAAAATTTTCATGATAAAAATATATATGAATTAATAACTTTATTATAACTAACCATGAGATATAATGATTGAAGAATAATTACATCGGTTCACATGTCGGTAGTCTTCCATTCAGATGAATGATGGTTTCATATCCCATTTGATGAAAGTGGATATAGAAATAGGTTTCACCATTAATATTAATACATATATTTGTATGTATGATGATAGTTTTATTATTTCATCATTTTTAATAATATTTTCAATATGCTTAAAAATAAATTAAACAAAAACAATTGGTTATGAACCATACCTCTTTTTTCAGACAATCTTTTAATGATTAGTAAAAAAACATTACTACGATAATTTTTATGATATAACCAAATCCTATAGGATGAGATGATGGTGTAAGTAATGGGTTATATAACACATTTTCTTATACAAAAGGATTTACATGTGTGATGAAATGAAAAGAATATGATCAATTTTATATGGGAGGAGAAGGGAACTCTTGGAGTTTCATAAAAAACAAATTTTTATAAGTAAATATTTATTTAAAATTTTATAAATATTTATAATATTTATATTTAATTTGTGTATTAGACTATATCCCCTAATAAAATAAAATTTGGACATTTTTTATCACATTTTTATGATTATCGTTTTGTTCTAACCCCCAGCCCCCATTAACGTTTTTCATAAGTAAAACATTAACAATGTTTTTTACAAAATCAGGGTCAATTTAGTGATCCTAAATAAGTATAAAGGATCATAAATAAAAATTGGAAGGTATGATATACTATATCATAATAATTTGGTTGAAAATATGATTTTTAGGAATTATATATCATTTATTAAAATATAGATTCAATAAAAAATAATTAACTCTAATTTTAGAACAATTCAATTAATTTTAATTAAATATCATAAACATAAAAAATTAATTTGAATAAAATATTATTTAATACCTACATAACATGTTATTTTTATAAATAAAATTTATTTTTAAAATTATTAATTTCATATTATGTTATTTTTAATATTTCAAGTTTTATTTGTTCTATTTTATCATTAATAAAAAATTATTACACCAGTGTTGTGTAAGAATTTATAATAATTATTTATTCATTAAAAATTAAAAATAAAATAAAATTCTGAATATAAATCATTTAGACACAATATTAATATTTTGACTGAATTTATCCTCTGGTTATTAAAAAGTTAAAAATAATATCGTTATCAAAAACATGACTGTGATATTCTTTACTTTTTATTACATTATATATTATGATGTTAATAATCACGTCTAAATAGAAAATATATATATTAGACAATTAGATGAGTATGGAATATTTATAGTAAGTAAATTAAATTTATCCAAGTGTTAGTGCCATTTGTTACACATTATAGTTTTATTTTTATAAATAATTACCCGATATACCTTTATTCGGGGTTAAAAATAACTAAGGATACTCTGTGTACTGAATAAACATTAAATAAAACTATTTAATAAATTTTGACCTATTTATTCCAAATATGGAATTATTTTTTCATGATTCAAAACACATAAGGAAAATAATTTATTTTAAAATAATATCAAAAAAGATGATAAGTAACAGTTTTTCATAAGAATTCAAATTATTAATGTAATTTTTTTACTAATTTGAATAACAAAAAATGATTAAAAACTATAATAATATTATTTTAAATAAAAATGAAACTAATTATAGCTCAAAAATCATTAAAAATAATTTCCCATTATAATTACTTGAAATGAAATAAAATTTTAAATAATAAAATCAATATTTTCACAATTTATTAGAATATAATGATTTTCAGAAAATTTTTCCAAAAATCAAATTATGATAATTTTCCCATATTGATTTTAAAAATGAAATTAATTTTTTTCAAATTACTATTTTGTATTTTGAATATTAAAATTTTAAATTAAACCTTATAAGTAAATAGGTTATTAAAAAATTTATATTTTTGATTTAAAATTACATAATATTTTTATAATGAATATAATAATATATTTCTTGAATTATATATATATATATATTATTTTTTCATCATTAACTGGGTTGTAACATTCTTCCCCCATTTGGAATCTATGGGCACACAATTTTATTCACATATTAAAAAATGTAGTGATATCTTTTCCTCATAACATTTTTAGATTCCCATGTTGTTTTTTCGACAATATGGTTTTTCCAAAAACTGATTAACTTGATGAATCACATTATTCTATAACACATGTTTCCTATAGTTAATAATATTAGTAGGTTGTTCCTTATAAGATATGATATCTATCATCTAAACTACTTTATAGATCAAAACATGATATGAATTTGGGACATATTTCTAGAACATCAAAACATGAAAAATCTTCTGTGTGTAGGATAAACTCAGAGGAAAGGAAAATAGGTAACCAAAAGATCCTTATATATACAAGACTTAACATATTATAATGATCTAGATAATATCATCCATTTTTTATGAAACTACGTCACATTTTTTTGGGATATACATTTTGAAAAGAATGATCCCCTACTTTTAATGAAATATATCTCCTTCGATTAACCACATAACTTTTCTACCAATGTTAATCCATCATCATATAATGTAAACAATCATTAGTTTATCAATTTTTTATTCACCATCTTCATCCCCATTAACATTCTTTCTTCTACACCATCAAAACAAGATGTAGTCTGACACCATTTCCAAAATAACTCTTCAAATAGTGACATCGGTGTAATGGAATAAAAACATTTATTATAAGGAGACTAATGAAAATAAAGATATTGATCCCAAATTATATGGTAATCCATTAAACAATAATGAACCATTTCCTCCTAGGTGGGAATCAATCATTCATAATTCTCATCATATTAAGGATGAAAATATGCATTGAGATATAATTTTGGACCCAACAATATATGAATTCAATTCCATACATTTTAAGTGATCCTAGGATCACGTTAAAATACTATAGTGAGAGTAACTCTTTATTTCATGATTATTTTTCTAATGAATTATTGACACTGATAAGCCTAATATATTTGACGATGAATTTGAATGAAATGAATAGATTTAGATAATAAATAAAAATATTCAAAATTATGTTTGTTAGCTCAAGAATTGTAAGAAATTCCCTCTATGAAACCCATGAAAATATTATACTATTTCCACTCCTGGAGTGGAAAAGGATGAATAATCCCCTTAGTTGTTTGAATGTTTACATTAACCTATTTATAATTCAATCATTTATGGATTAATTCAGCGATATCACCATTCTTTCCATCCCACCAATAATACTCAACATGGTCTCTATATATCATATGGATACCTGTATGAACAAAAAAGAAGGAAATCTGAGTTCCACAAAAAAAATTATTTCTTAAAATGGGAATCCCAATGCACAATTATTGTATTTTAAAATCTCATAATAAGTTATTTTTTTCGATATTAAAAGCATGAAACATAGCCTCCTTAACAGTTAGTAACTTTTTAGTAACTCATGGTGTTTTTTTCTAACTTGAATATCTTGTTCAATAATAGATGATTGTACTGACACCTAAATAACAAAATAAATTCCAACATCAAAAATTTATATGCCAAAATTCATCAAATCATTAAACAGAGGTCCATGGCGAAAAAATAAAATGGTTAGTGTAGTATTTTTTTCTAATTCAAAGATATATGAATTTTTTTTTCTAATCATGGATAAAAATAAATCATTTAGTCATTATCATTGATTAGTTTTAATCATCTTCTTTGACTCATGTCCAACTATATCCGAGTAAATATATACATCAACATATTATGACCAATATATAATTCCCAATAGGATATATATAAATGATCCCTCTAAAATGTTAATAGAAATACTATAACAGCTTATTCGAGGACATTACATGATAAATTAACCCATGAGGAACTAGTTGAAAGGAAAATAATAAATTTCCAGATCATTCTACATTAGAAAAAAAAATTATGTACCATCAATAAAATATCATTTTCAATTGATGATTCACAATTTCCCATGGGTGGATCCAATATTGGATCATTCACCATAATTATTTTTTATATTTTGATAAAAATAATCACTAAAGTTTTTTATATTAATTTAACTTCTTTTTATGAAATCCTAGTCATTGGAAAAAATCAAGCTATGTTTTTTGAAAACATCCAGTTTTAACCAGTTAATCTAAGAAAACTAAAAATATCTTGCCATTTCTAAAATTCAAGAAAACATTTTCCGAATGTTAAAATGTTATTCCATCATTAGAAATAATATTCCAATGTAATGAATCCCATTGAAACCAATATTCAGAGTTACTAAATTTTCCATTTAACTTATTTTTATTTAATAGTGGAAAAATATCCTTAGGTTCTTTTAATGATGTTCCCATCTTTTATAATATACTAATATATGATGAAAAATAATATATATATATATATATATATATATATATATATATATCCATGAACTCATGTTAAAATCATTTCATTAGATTAATAAATATAACTAGTGCATTAGAAAACCCAAAGGGAATAACAATATACTCATAATGATATTATTTATTCTGAAAAGTATACTCCAGGATATCTTACTCCTTTAACATCATGGTATGGTACCCCACCCTAGGATAAATCAACAAAATGTATTTTTTCACATAGGATATGATCAAAAAAATCATTGATATGTGGAAAAAAGAACTTGTTCTTAATAGTGATATTATTCAGGGCTCTATGATTAATGTAAAGTCACATGGAACCACCGTGTAGCGATTTTTTTATATTAATGAATCCATTATCTAGAAATTCATATAATATCGGTTTCAATTTTAAATTTTATAATTGATACATTATAAATGTTGATTTTTAAATCTTCAAAGCATCAAGAACTACGTCCATAATAAACTCAACATCTCAATCTTGAATAATAGAAGGTAAATGTTGAAGAAAAAATTTATTATTTCATTTTATAATGGTACATATCTAATATGAAAATTTTCTTTTTATTCATAAAAATGTTTTAAATAACCTTATCTTCTACATATAATAAATTTCTCACCAATGTGATATGTTATCAAAGATATGAAATAATTGAAAAGAATATTTTCTCAACATTTCATATTATCATGATAAAATAATCAAATCCATACCCAAGATAATATAAAAATATACCATTGGATATTCAAAAATATTTTCAGGAAAACCCATTTAACAAAAAATAATATGTAGATCTATAAAAATCATGGTTGATTTAATTTTTTTCACATGGTGTTTTCACCCAATGTTTTATAAAACATTATTGATGAAATATTTCAAATTGAAATTGATTTTTTTTAAAAATGCTTGAATGAATTGATCAATAGTAAAATTGCTTATATGGATATTTTAAATAGAGAAGTCACATATCTATTACCACTATAGTAGAAGACCATGAATTAATAGTGGCAGTAGAAAATGTTTTTTTCCACAACATTATGATATTGATCCAAAGGATTTATATCATTAATAACAATCTTTGAACAGATGTTACCATAATAGACCAAATCCTTATAACTAAAACATCTCACAAATATAAGGATATTAGTTACCCCATTCATTTATTTCTCACAACCTTTTTTTGAATTGAAGATCCATGTAACCAAACATACCGAATTTGTAACAATTTCTAGAATTTACCAGATATTACACATGAATCATTTTAACCAATATATCACAATATTAGAAGATAAATTTATTACTGTTATATTTCATTAATGAATAATTAAAAATTTCCTACCATACATAATTTATTTTCTACCCTCCAGACCTTATTTTCTGTATGTTTTCCTGGAAACCATGATCCTTATGAAACACTATTTTTACCTTCACAACATAAAAATATATCTTACATTTTGAATTCATAGAAATATAATTCCCTTTGATATATTTGTTTCAAAATTCAATAAAACTGATTAATATTACAATCAAGATAATAGATATAATTAGTTAAATAACAAATCAATATTATAATATTTTAATCATACGTAACTATTTAATATAAATCCTTCAGCATCAATTATGAGAATTATTTCTTCATAAATATTTTAATGACATTAGTGAAATATTCATCAAGGAATACACTCTTACATGTGTTACATTCTATGAAATCAATCTCATTTATCTCTTTGGTATTATAAAAAAAACATCAATCAACTTCATATTCAAAAATAAAAATGGTAATGTAACCTTTTGATTTTATGAACACCCCATTACTTAAATTATAATTTTTAGGGCATTAATCCATATTTTAATCAAAAATAAATCTAATTATACTCTGAATGCTAGAGGGTTCTATTTCATGAAGTGTACAACTATCATCATGATTATATGTGGATGATATATTTTCCCTATATATTGATTTATACCCAAATATATTTCCTAAATCAACATATCCATATAAACAACAAACATTGTAGATTCAATTTTGACAATATCATGTTTCTTATTTTCAAGGAAATCATGCTTTTTATGGTTTCCTATTATATCATGTATGCTTCTTCTATAGAATACTAGTAGAAACTAATAATGTTCAAATAAAAAACATTATAATATTCAATTGACATATTATATAAAATTAACCATTAATAAAAATATTTTTAAGGAATTCCAATATTATTATCTTAACTGTTAATGTTTACTAAACCATTTCTCTAATGCCAACTGTACAAACTCCACCATAAACATTACATATTCTAGTGAATTTAAAAAATAATTAATTTAATTCAATTGAAAATTTATTTTATGATTAATGTTTTTTATATTTAGGTTATAAATAATATATAAATGTCATATACATTACAATGTTGACACATTTACTCAATATAGATTTTTCACAAAAACATAATTCAGAAGAAACATGTTTTCCTTATATTAAAAATCTTATAAAATTTTATCTTGATCACCACCTTGAAACAAACCATTCTTAAATCAATGTGAAAAATATTATAATATAAGGATTTAGGATAAGAAACTAAAAAATCAACAAACAATTTATAAATATATTATTATATTTAAGTATAATAAAACCCATGAAAAATATTTTCATCAAAACATAACTTTTTATTAGAAAATAGAAACATTTTTCCTAAAAAATATCATTTTCAAAACTTTTAAATTTAAATTATGTCCATAAAAATTAATTTTCAATCATTTAAAGTCACCTATATTCCCAAGGAAATAAAATTATGTATACCCTTACTAAACCCTTATTGTTGTGAAGAATATACAACCAACTTCCAATATAATTTTTATAAGGCCTCAGCCTTAAACCTTACTTAATCTTGAGTTATTACAAGATTACACATTGATGATCTTTTCAGGTTTAGAGATTTAGAGAATTAGATCATAAAACTTTCATTACATTCCACATTTATACAAAGTGGTTACATAAAAGGTAGTATTCATTTTTCCCATCAACGGAAACATATTTAGAATAGAACATGGATTCTTTCTTGAAACTTCCATGACATTATCATCATATCATGTACCCTTCCCTCGACCTGTGAAAAACATTTCAAAATCTTGAGATGAGCATAAAAATCTTCGTGAGGGATATAAAAATATGGAAAGGAAACATGAGTACATGTATACATAAGAATGAAATCATACTTTACCCATAAAACATAAGCACTTTAACATACCTCATAAAATCATGAAAAAATCATAGAAATCATAATACATAGAAGGTAACTTGAGGCATTCATAACATTCTTACATAGGGAGTAACCCTCTTGGTTATGTTTGGAATACCCACCATAGTATATTCCCTAAATCTCTTCGGAGAAACCTTAACGTTTCACTCCTTCGCGTTACCCAATGCATTGGAGAGCTATATTGGGCTCACCCTCCCTTAGTTTATCACGGAACCACCCGTCTTCATAATAATGACCAAGAACCATAACATAATCGTATCACATAAAACATGCATAAAGGAAACATAACATTTACACATTTCAATCACAAGATATCAATAAAACAAATTGATAAAAAAACCTCATGAAAACCATTTTCAATACCAAAATAAAAGAAAAGTAAAACATGGTATTTATTTTTCTTTTAAAAAGAATGTATGGCTTGTAGAGGAAGCCGAAACTCAAATAATGGTCACGGTGGCGGAGAAGTCGTTGTCGCCGCACACGTATGACAAAAAAATTCCCTTTTGTCGTTTAATAAACGCTTCGTATAAAAAATATTCCTTTTGAATAAACGTAAAAGTCAAAGGGGTTTATACACCGTATAAAAGAAGGTTGTGTATAAAACAAAATATGCCTCAATGAAAGGATATTGAGACAAAGTACCTTACAAAGATGGTATCCTTAGTTTAAGGAAAATTCAATTACATAATTATGTGTGACAAAAGAATACACCAAATATAAGTGGATATTAATTGTAAAACAATCAGAGGTCATTCACACATATTCATAGAACGACATATTCAAGGAGTACATGTTTATCCCAAAGAATCAAATTTGGGTTAAGAAGTTCCCTTGCAAAAATTTGACAGCCTAACGGCGTCACTACACAATTCAGAAAATGAGTTGATGAGAGATAAAAAGGGTATCTCATCACATGGACATAAAATTAAAACAATAAGGATATATTAGAACAAATCCCAACATAATAGTATGTGAATTAAAAGACATAACAAAAGAAGTCTTTTAAAAAGAGGAGGGTGAAAGGTTCCCTTACCGACATGGGTATCATTCGAAACATACGCCCCGTGAAAGAAAGACAATAGAACATTGATGTAAATACTCATAAATGAAATTATATTCCAAAATGAGTAAAATAATGGGCAGTAAATACACCACTCAAAGGAAATTGTGTCAAATGTAGCATAAATCTCACGTGAATAAAAGTGAGATGAAAAATCTCTTACGAAAACTCGGCAGCCTACCGGCGCCACTTAAAACTTACAAAATGGATTGATGAGAGGAAATAGGGTCTCTCATCATGTCAACATAATGTTTACAGAAAGAGGAATATAAAAGAACATTCCCCAACATAACAAATAGGAGCTTAAAATAAGTGACATAAAGGAGAGTACTTAAAAAGAAAGAGAGAGGTTAGATCTCTTACGAAAATTCAGCAGCCTAACGGCGCCACTCAAAACATCCAAAATGGATTGATGAGAGAGAATAGGGACTCTAATCATATGAACATAAAAATTAAGGTAAGATTAATATAAAAGAACATCCCAATCACAAGAAATATGAGCTTAAAAGGAATGACATAAAAGATTGTACTTAAAAAGAAAGAGAAGAGTAGGATCCCTTACCTCAAGTCCAACTTGTTTTGTTCGTTTCTTTATATTCCTGAATAATAAACTTTGGTCAAATTATAATTTATTAAGGACCTCCTATAAAGATTATTATTCAGTTCATATCACATATTTTAATATTATAATAATTGGTTAATAATATGAGTTCATATCAGACGTTTTTGTCGATGTTTGGTACATGAGTCAAAAATTGAACTTGTTGGAAAATAATTTTCCAAGTAGTTATAGGTACATCATATCCAGAATATTATTGATTTTTTAAATATCATATATATCCAGTATATATTCATTTTATACTATTCCATAGCATTTTGAGATAAAAATTAAAAGCACCGTTCATGGAGACGGTAGGCCGTACGTACACACGAACGCTACTTTCATTTTTTGTCATATTAATGGAATTAAAACAAAATGAGATATATATATATATATGTGTTATAATTCCAGAATGATTTCCATAATTTATATTTAATATATTACATATATATCCATTATATATATGTACTTATAATAGTACATAACATTTTGAGATAAGAAATGAAATGTACCGTTCATGGAGATGGTAAGTCGTACGTACGCATGAACGCTACTTCCATTTCTATTTCATATTTAATGGAATTAAAACCTAATGATACATAATAGTATTTTAATTACAGTATGGTATCATATATAATATCATTAAATATATCCTTTATACGTACTACATATGGTGTTAACGAATCAAATCACTTTGAGGGGGCGGTAGTCCGCACTTCCTAAAATGAAGATATCGCGTTTACTCATAATAGTAACCATAAAGGATATGCCATAAATGAAAAATACAGAAGATTAAGTAAAAAATAAACATAATATATATAATATATAAATATAGTGACATCTTAATGGCCACCATTAAAGGTGTTAAAAGAATATTGAACAATCATCGTTTCGTGAGGCAGAAAATCCCCAACCACAGAAACAGTATGTTCTTTAAACATTAGACAACGGTGTGTGTAAGTGTAGCTCAAATACTTATTATAACAAAATCCTAGTATATTTAATATACTGGAGTTGTTACAAAATAAATTAATAAAAAGAGTTTAGGGTGTCGGAGAAGAAAAATAAAACAAAAGGACACAAGTGAAGACATTACCTAAAAATAGGGTAACTCCCTTTGGTTTGAGCTCAAAGGCTTCCTTGGTAAGACTTCTGACCAAAGTGAGGCTTCATGGAGTTATAGAGGGATGTGGAGAGACAAAATTGTCAGGGGTTGGCCGATCCAAAGGATTTGGGAGTGTGGGCTAGGAGGTAGAGGTGGGGCCTTTTATAAGAGGAGAGGAGGGGCACTCTTGGAAAGTAAAGAAATGTTACTTCATTTTAGAATGTGTATCAGATTTTAATGGTCCCACATTGATTTTTTTCGAGGATAAGGTGATAAGTGTTCGAAATCCACCCATATAATAGGTTTTTGACATGTTTAGGTCTTAGATTTTACATTATATTTCCATTTTATTTAAATCGTTAAATAATGAGGTAATCGCTTCACCATCATGATGTCATAAATAATTTAATTTATATAATGTCTAAAAATTATAAAAAAAATATCATTATGTAGGAAATCTTTTATTATATTTATATTGATTATTTATAGTAAAAAATCTAACTTGTATAACCCCATGTAAAAATTGTTTTAGTAAAACATCTTATGTTTGTGTCATTTTTACTTTAACATTTACTTAAAAGATATTTATGTCATTTTCCAACCAAAGTGGCTCCATGGGGTCCCCAAGTTGACCCATGGATTGTATTGGTCGGAAATGACACATCCAATGAGGGTAGGACATGTTTCTAGGTCATTTCATTTTATTAAAACAATATTCTTACCTTAAACTACACTAATTACCTCTAATCGCGATTAAAAACTTAATAAGTTACTATTTACCAAAAAAATATTTTAATCCCATTGAACCACATTTTACTTCTTAATGAAAAAAATGTATGTCGGATTTTTGAATTTAAAAAAAAAGATGGAAAAATTTCATTTAAACGGAAAATCAGTTTTTATAAGTACTACTTAGTGGTTTCACTATTCATCAAAAAATGATGTTTTTCAGAAAATTACCAAAAAATCACCCTAAGCTATATTTGATATTCCGAATTCAAAAATTATGTATATTTTAAAAAATTCAAAACATATAAGTTGAATTAATTAATTTAATAATTAATTCCCGCTTTCAAAACAAATAGCGTGTTTTTATGAAACAAAATGTATCAAAAGATTGACACTAGTTTAAGTCCGATTTCAATGTGAAATTAATTCCAATGAACACTATTGGATTAAATGGTAAAAATATTTTCTAATTTCACTTTAAATCAAATTCAAAATATAATATAATCATATAAATAAATTATATTAAAATGAGTTTTTGAATAAAAATACAACATTTTTCACTATTCAATAAAAATTGAACTTTTTCGGAAAAATACCAAAAATTTACAAAAAGTAAATTTTGATGTCCCAATTCTAAAGAAAATTTTTTTTTTTCAAATATAACACATAAAATTGTCAAAAAGTGAATTTAAAAGAGGTTCTCCATCAAAAGGCGGTTAATCGACCTTTTAAAGAATATTAGAATGTTTACGCTTTAAAATTGGATTCATTTGCATTTTTAATCCTATAACATTTATTGAAAAGAGTAAGAATATTTGACAAACATATATAATCATTTTTTAGTTAGTTCTGTTCATTCCCTCCATTACAACGGCTAGGCGTTATCTACCATTTAAAATAATATTATTTTATCATTAGAGTGCAATGTAAGATTCCCATGAAACTCGTTGTTGCGTATTGGGTACGACATTGAGCATAGCGTCCCCTTTAATGTAATATTAATATTTTATTCACAAATATGGATAAATATAAAAATGCCATATTATTTATTTACCTGGGGTGTTACATCCTTCCCCCCTTTTGGGAATTGCATCCTCGCAATTTTAAAATTGGGCTCGGAAACATCCTTGAAAGTCCCACATCGGAACACAAGTCGGTAAAACAATCACTTTAAAATAAAGAATGAGAAGTACAGAGGTCACCCGAGTTAAATCATACTAGGATTCCATGTAGGAAAAGATGGACGAGGATAAAACATAGGGTCATTTTCTGATGGAGAGTGATAGGAAACATGTTTAGGAGAAAGTTAACCACAAGAAAATCACAAACTTGTGATGGGTTAAACGGTATTCGATTCCATAGTAGGAAAAGTTAATAGACAACATTTTTGTTTTAAGTTACTTTTTATTGCGGAATTTATTCATAAGGAAACATAATCACTTATCATGTTGACTTTCATCTTTTATAGATTCCTTACACAAACTCGTATTTTCTCCAAAAGAAGAGTATTTAGGAAGACTTTTTCACATTAAGAGTACTATAATCAACTTCTAGAGAATCAACTAATCCACAAAAGAGAACTATATACGTCCCATGTCTTTAGACTTTAACTAAAACCAAAACCAAAAAGGTTAGTACAAGATCAGACAATCCAGAAAAGGATAACCCTTTATAAAAAGAAAATCTATTCTTAATCTCCAAAATTTTGTCCAACAAAACCCAAAGTTCAACGAGGACTATTCGATAAACAATTTGTCCATAAAATTATTCAAGGTAAACCAAACTAAGATTGAAACCCAAATATTTGAAGGATTTAGTCACATAGTATTCCATGTTAAATCGTAACATTTATCTCCAAACAACATCAGTTTCTCTTAATGTCTCGTATTGAAAAGTAATTAACCTAATCACATATCCTCCATGATAGGTTAATAAATTTCCATAGATAACCCAAAATCAACTTAGTATTAATTCATAAAATCATCTAACTAAAAAGAATCAGTCAAACTTACCAGGGACTTCACATAGTCCAGTGGTAGGTGATAAATACCAGTCTCACTTTGGTTGTGGGTTTGATACCCGTAGCTTTGTCCGACGCGACGGGTTGTCACACGGTCTGCGTGTTGTCCTTTTTATAAAACTCCAAAAATAAACCTAACATGTTTTAACCTCAATAGTTTCCTTATACCTCTCATTTTCATCCAAATTAGTTATGATCTCAACATCTTAATTCTTGAAGTCTTATTTCACCACCACAAGATAAAATAATACAATTCCCAAAATGAATAACATCATACCTTGATCATGGCGTCCACTCGGTTTCATCGCCATCTTGCTCACATAGGTAGAAGTCCCATGCATTACAAAAATGATTTAGATATCCTTCAAAATCATTTGCTTCATCCATCCAAATACACCTTGTACAACATGGGTCATATGGGTGTTCATAGAAAAAGAGTTTTGGAAAATAATCATGTATGACATATAATTCCAAAACATCTGATAAAACATGATTTCTATAAAATAGTCGGACAGAATTTGAGTTGAACTTTTCTATTATTGGTACTTTTAAAATACCATAAGTATGTGCTGACAGAATATATTTTAAAATCAAATATAAATAGGTTGCGCAAGGGTCTCCTTCCTCAGCACCATTTTTTAAATCATAATATGCTTCAAATTATTGTTATAAGGTAAAATATTTGAAAATACCTTCATAATATTTACTTTTCTTGAAAATATGAGAATATTGTGAAATATTAGTTTTCTAAAAACAACCCATGATCCACGATGATAACGAGTTATAGTGGAGGTGTTTGATGTCTCAAACAACTGCTTGCAAGTGAGTTGTATGCTAGAAAAAGTTTCACAATCATCCGAACATGACCTTGCAATAATTATTTCAAGCATGTCATCAGGAAGAGATAGGAATGTCGTTTGAGATCCTTATACTTCCATTCATAACTGACTTTACTTGACCTGAAAAAAGTTATAAAACAAGGATTTAACTGAAATAATTGATACAGGGACTGATCATGTGTCTAACAAAAACTCCTAATCCCTAAAGATGTCTAAACCTCCCTCTGATACCAACTATAAGGACCCCGCCATAAACCTTACTTAATCTTGAGTTATTTCAAGATTACACATTGAGTATCTTTTCAGGTTTAGAGTTTTAGATAATTAGATAAAAATACTTTCATTACATTCCACATTTAAACAAAGTGGTTACATAAAAGGTAGTATTCATTTTTCCCACAACGGAAACATATTTAAAACAAAACATGGATTCTTTCTTGACACTTCTTTGACACTATCATCATATCATGTACCCTTCCCTTGACCTGTGAAAAACATTTCAAAAACTTGGGATGAGCATAAAAAACTCAGTAAGGGAAATAAAAATATGGAAAGGAAAAATTAGTACATGTATACATAAGAATGAAATCAGACATTACCCATAAAACATAAAGACTTTAACATACCTCATAAAATCATGAATAAATCATAGAAATCATAAGACATAAAAGGTAACTTGAGGCATTCATAACATTCTTACGTAGGGAGTAACCCTCTTGGTTACGTTTGGAATACCCACCACAGTATATTCCCTAAATCTCTTTGGAGAAACCTTAACGTTTCACTCCTTCGCGTTACCCAATGCATTGGAGAGCTATATCGGGCTCACCCGCCCTTAGTTTATCACGGAACCACCCATCTTCATAATAATTCCCATGATCCATAACATAATCGTATCACATAAAACATGCATAAAGGAAACATAACATTTCCACATTTCAATCACAAGATATCAATAAAACAAATTGATAAAAAAAACCTCATGAAAACCATTTTCAATACCAAAATAAAAGAAAACTAAAACATGGTATTTATTTTTCTTTTAAAAAGAAGGTATGGCTTGTAGAGGAAGCTGAAACTCAAATAATGGTCACGGCGGCGGAGAAGTCGTTGTCGCCGCACACGTATGACAAAAACATTCCCTTTTGTTGTTTAATAAACTCTTTGTATAAAAAAATATTCCTTTTGAATAAACGTAAAAGTCAAAGGGGTTTATACACCGTATAAAAGAAGGTTGTGTATAAAATAAAATATGCCTCAATGAAAGTAGATTGAGACAAAGTACCTTACAAAGACGGTATCCTTGGTTTAATGACAAATCAATTACATAATTATGTGTGACAAAAGAATACACCAAATATAAGTGGATATTAAGTGTAAAACAATCAGAGGTTATTCACACATATTCATAGAACGACATATTCAAAGAGTACATGTTTATCCCAAAGAATCAAATTTTGGTTAAGAAGTTCCCTTGCAAAAATTTGACAGCCTAACGGCGTCACTACACAATTCAGAAAATGAGTTGATGAGAGATAAAAAGGGTATCTCATCACATGGACATAAAATTAAAATCAATAAGGATATAGAAGAACAAATCCCAACATAATAGTATGTTAATTAAATGACATAACAGAAGAAGTCTTTTAAAAAGAGGAGGGTGAAAGGTTCCCTTACCGACATGGATATCTTTCGAAACATACGCCCTGTGAAAGAAGGACAATAGAACATTGATGTAAATACTCATAAATAAAATTATATTACAAAATGAGTAAAATAATGGGCAGTACATACACCACTCAAATGAAATTGTGGCAAATGTAGCATAAATCTCACGGGAATAAAAGTGAGATGAAAAATCTCTTACGAAAACTCGGCAGCCTACCGGCGCCACTTAAAACTTACAAAAATGGATTGACGAGAGGAAATAGGGTCTCTCATCATATCAACATAAAGTTTACAGAAAAAGGAATATAAAAGAACATCCTTAACATAACAAATAGGAGCTTAAAATAAGTTACATAAAGGAGAGTACTTAAAAAGAAAGAGAAAGGTTAGATCTCTTACGAAAATTCAGCAGCCTAATGGCGCCACTCAAAACATCCAAAATGGATTGATGGGAGATAATAGGTACTCTAATCATATGAACATAAAAATTAAGGTAAGAGTAATATAAAATAACATCCCAATCACAAGAAATATGAGCTTAAAAGGAATGACATAAAAGAGTGTACTTAAAAAGAATGAGAGGAGTAGGATCCCTTACCTCAAGTCCAACTTGTCTTGTTCGTTTCTTTATATTCCTGAATAATAAACTTTGGTCAATTTATAATTGCTTAAGGACCTCCTATAAAGATTATTATTCAGTTCATATCACATATTTTAATTTTATAATAATTGATTAATAATATGAGTTCATATCAGACATTTTTGTCGATGTTTGGTACATGAGTCAAAAATTGAACTTGTTGGAAAATAATTTTCCATGTTGTTATAGGTACATCATATACAGAATATTATTGATTTTTTAAATATCATATATATCCAGTATATATTCATTTTATACTATTCCATAGCATTTGGAGATAAAAATTAAAAGCACCGTTCATGGAGACGGTAGGTCGTACGTACGTATGAACGCTACTTTCATTTTTTGTCATATTAATGGAATTAAAACAAAATGAGATATATATATATATGTTATAATTCCAGAATTATATCCATAATTAGATTTAATATATTACATATATATCCATTATATATATGTACTTATAATAGTACATAACATTTTCAGATAAGAAATGAAATGTACCGTTCATGGAGATGGTAAGTCGTACGTACGCATGAACGCTACTTCCATTTCTATTTCATATTTAATGGAATTAAAACCTAATGATACATAATAGTATTTTAATTCCAGTATGGTATCATATATAATATCATTAAATATATCCTTTATACATACCACATATGGTATTAACGAATCAAATCACTTTGAGGGGGCGGTAGTCCGCACTTCCTAAAATGAAGATATCGCGTTTACTCATAATGGTAACCATAAAAGATATGCCATAAATGAAAAATACAGAAGATTAAGTAAAAAATAAACATAATATATATAATATATAAATATAGTGACATCTTAATGGCCACCATTAAAGGTGTTAAAAGAATATTGAACAATCATCGTTTCATGAGGCAGAAAATCCCCAACTACAGAAATAGTATGTTCTTTAACCATTAGACAAAGGTGTGTGTAAGTGTAGCTAGAATACATATTATAACAACATCCTAGTATATTTAAGATACTGGATTTGTTGCAAAAGAAATGAATAAAAATAGTTTATGGGGTTGGAGAATCAAAATAAAACAAAAGGACACAAGTGAAGACATTACCTTAAAATCGGGTAACTCCCTATGGTTTGAACTCAAAGGCTTCCTTGGTAAGACTTCTGACCAAAGTGAGGCTTCATGGAGTTATAGAGAGATTTGGAGAGACAAAATGGGCAGGGGTGGGTCGATCCAAAGGCTTTGGGAGTGTGGGCTTGGAGGTAGAGGTGGGGGCCTTTTATAAGAGGAGAGGAGGGGCACTCTTGGAAAGTAAAGAAATGTTACTTCATTTTAGAATGAGTTTCGGATTTTAATGGTCCCACATTGATGTTTTTCGAGGATAAGGTGATAAGGGTTTGAAATCCACCCATCTAATAGGTTTTGGACATGGTTAGGTCTTAGATTTTACATTATCTTTCCATTTTATTTAAATCGTTAAATAATGAGGTAATCGCTTCACCATCATGATGTCATAAATAATTTAATTTATTTAATGTCTAAAAATTATAAAAAAAATATCATGATGTAGGAAATATTTTATCATATTTCTATTGATTATTTATAGTAAAAAATATAACTTTTATAACCCCATGTAAAAATTGTTTTAGTAAAACATCTTATGTTTGTGTCATTTTTACTTTAACATTTACTAAAAAGATATTTATGTCATTTTCCAACCAAAGTGGCTCCATGGGGTCCCCAAGTTGACCCATGGATTTTTTTGGTCGGCCATGACACATCCAATGAGGGTAGGACATGTTTATAGGTCATTTCATTTTATTAAAACAATATTCTTACCTTAAACTACACTAATTACCTCTAATCGCGATTAAAAACCTAATAAGTTACTATTTACCAAAAAACATTTTAATCCCATTGAACCACATTTTACTTCTTAATGAAAAAAATGTATTTTGGATTTTTTAATTTAAAAAAAAAGATGGAAAAAATTCATTTAAACGGAAAATCAGTTTTTATAAGTACCACTTAGTGGTTTCACTATTCATCAAAAATTGATGTTTTCAGAAAATTACCAAAAATTCACCATAAGCTATATTTGATATTCCGAATTCAAAAATTATGTATATTTTACAAAATTCAAAACATATAAGTTGCATTAATTAGTTTAATAATTAATTCTCGCTGTCAGAACAAATAGCGTGTTTTTATGAAACAAAATATATCAAAAGATTGTCACTAGTTTAAGTCCGATTTCAATGTGAAATTAATTCCAACGAACACTCTTGGATTAAATGGTAAAAATATATTCTAATTTCACTTTAAAACCAATTCAAAATATAATCTAATCATATAAATAAATTATATTAAAAAGAGGTTTTGAATAAAAATACAACATTTTTCAGTATTCAATAAAAATTGAACTTTTTTGGAAAAATACCAAAAATTTACACAAAGTAAATTTTGATGTCCCAATTCTAATGAAAAATTTTATTTTTTCAAATATAACACATAAAATTTCAAAAAGTGAATTTAAAAGAGGTTCTCCATCAAAAGGTGGTTAATCGACCTTTTAAAGAATATTAGAATGTTTACGCTTTAAAATTGGATTCATTTGCATTTTTAATCCTATAACATTTATTGAAAAGAGTAAGAATATTTGACAAACATATATAATCATTTTTTAGTTAGTTCTGTTCATTCCCTCCATTACAACGGCTAGGCGTTATCTACCATTTAAAATAATATTATTTTATTTTTAGAGTGCAATGTAATATTCCCATGAAACTCGTTGTTGCGTATTGGGTACGGCATCGAGCATAGCGTCCCCTTTAAAGTAATATTAATATTTTATTCCCAAATATGGATAAATATAAAAATTTCATATTATTTATTTACCTGGGGTGTTACATCCTTCCCCCCTTTTGGGAATTGCATCCTCGCAATTTTAAAATTAGGCTCGGAAACATCCTTGAAAGTCCCACATAGGAACACGATTCGGTAAAACAATCACTTTAAAATAAAGAATGAGAAGTACAGAGGTCACCCGAGTTAACCCATACTAGGATTCCATGTAGGAAACATGGACATGGAGGAGAAAACATAGGGTCATTTTCTGATGGAGAGTGATAGAAAACATGTTTAGGAGAAAATTAACCACAAGAAAATCACAAACTTGTGATGGGTTAAACGGTATTTGATTCCACAGTAGGAAAAGTTAATAGACAACATTTTTGTTTTAAGTTACTTTTTATTGCGGAATTTATTTATAAAGAAACATAATCACTTATCATGTTGACTTTCATCTTTTATAGATTCCTTACAAAAACTCATATTTTCTCCAAAAGACGAGTATTTAGGAAGACTTTTTCACATTAATAGTACTATAATCAACTTCTAGAGAATCAACTAATCCAAAAAAAGAGAACTATATACTTCCCATGTCTTTAGACTTTAACCAAAACCAAAACCAAAAAGGTTAGTACAAGATCAGATAATCCAGAAAAGGATAACCCTTTATAAAAAGAACATCTATTCTTAATCTCCAAAATTTTGTCCAACAAAACCCAAAGTTCAAAAAGGACCATTCGGTAAACAATTTGACCATAAAATTATTCAAAGTAAACCAAACTAATATTGAAACCCAAATATTTGAAGGATTTAGTCACATAGTCTTCCAAGTTAAATCGTAACATTTATCTCCAAACAACATCAGTTTCTCTTAATGTCTCGTATTGAAAAGTAATTAACCTAATCACATATCCTCCATGATAGGTTAATAAATTTCCATAGATAACCCAAAATCAACTTAGTCTTAATTCATAAAATCATCTAACTAAAAGGAATCAATCAAACTTACCAGGGACTTCACATAGTTTAGTGGTAGGCGATAAATACCAGTCGCACTTTGGTTATGGGTTTGATTCCTGTAGCTTTGTCCGACGCGACGGGTTGTCACACGGTCAGTGTGTTGTCCTTTTTATAAAACTCCAAAAATAAACCTAACATGTTTTAACCTAAATAGTTTCCTTATACCTCTCATTTTCATCCAAATTAGTTATGATCTCAACATCTTAATTCTTGAAGTCTTATTTCACCATCATAAGATAAAATAATACAATTCCCAAAATGAATAACATCCTAACTTGATCATGGCGTCCACTCGGTTTCATCGTCATCTTGCTCACATAGGTAGAAGTCCCATGCATTACAAAAATGATTTAGAGATCCTTCAAAATCATTTGCTTCCTCCATCCAAATACACCTTGTACAACATGGGTCATATGGGTGTTCATAGAAAAACAGTTTTGGAAAATAATCATGTATGAAATATAATTCCAAAACATCTGATAAAAAATGATTTCTATAAAATAGTCGAACAAAATTTGAGTTGAAATTTTTTATTATTGGTCCTTTTAAAATACCATAAGTATGTGCTGAGAGACTATATTTTAAAATCAAATATAAATAGGTTGCGCAAGGGTCTCCTTCCTCAGCACCATTTTTTAAATCATAATATGCTTCAAATTCTTGTTATAAGGTCAAATATTTGAAAATACCTTGATAATATTTACCTTTCTTGAAAATATGAGAATATTGTGAAAATATTATTTGTCTAAAAACAACCCATGATCCACGATGATAACGATGTATAGTGGAGGTGTTTGATATCTCAAACAATTGCTTGCAAGTGAGTTGTATGCTAGAAAAAGTTTCACAATCACCCGAACATGACTTTTCAATAATTATTGCAAGCATGTCATCAGGAAGAGATAGGAATGTCGTTTGAGATCCTTCTCCTTCCATTCGTAACTGACTTTACTTGACCTGAAAAAAGTTATAAAACATGGATTTAACTGAAATAATTGATACAGGGACTGATCAAGTGTCTAACAAAAACTCCTAATCCCTAAAGTTGTCTAAACCTCCCTCTGATACCAACTATAAGGCCCCAGCCATAAACCTTACTTAATCTTGTGTTATTACAAGATTACACATTGAGGCTCTTTTCTGGTTTAGAGTTTTAGATAATTATATCAAAATACTTGCATTACATTCCACATTTAAACAAAGTGGTTACATAAAAGGTAGTATTCATTTTTTCCATCAACGGAAACATATTTAAAATAAAACATGGATTCTTTCTTGAAACTTCCTTGACACTATCATCATATCATGTACCCTTCCCTTGACCTGTGAAAAACATTTCAAAAACTTGGGATGAGCATAAAAAACTCAGTAAGGGATATAAAAATATGGAAAGGAAAAATTAGTACATGTATACATAAGAATGAAATCATACATTACCCATAAAACATAAGCACTTTAACATACCTCATAAAATCATGAATAAATCATAGAAATAATAAGACATAAAAGGTAACATGAGGCATTCATAACATTCTTATGTAGGGAGTAACCCTCTTGGTTACGTTTGGAATACCCACCACAGTATATTCCCTAAATCTATTCAGAGAAACCTTAAAGTTTCACTCCTTCGTGTTACCCAATGCATTGGAGAGCTATATCGGGCTCACCCGCCCTTAGTTTATCACGGAACCACCCGTCTTCATAATAACTCCCATGAACCATAACATAATCGTATCACATAAAACATGCATAAAGGAAACATAACATTTCCACATTTCAATCACAAGATATCAATAAAACACATTGATAAAAAAACCATATGAAAACCATTTTCAATACCAAAATAAAAGAAAAGTAAAACATGGTATTTATTTTTCTTTTAAAAATAAGGTATGGCTTGTAGAGGAAGCTGAAACTCAAATAATGGTCATGGCGGCGAAGAAGTCGTTTTCGCCGCACACGTACGACAAAAACATTCCCTTTTTTCATTTAGTAAATGCTTCGTATAAAAAAATATTCCTTTTTAATAAACGTAAAAGTCAAAGGGGTTTATACACCGTATAAAAGAAGGTCATGTATAAAACAAAATATGCCTAATGAAAGGAGATTGAGATGAAGTCCCTTACAAAGACGGTATCCTTGGTTTTACGGACAAATCAATTACATAATTATGTGTGACAAACAAATACACCAAATATAAGTGGATATTAATTGTAAAAAAATCATAGGTTATTCACACATATTCATAGAATGACATATTCAAGGAGTTCATGTTTATCCCAAAGAATCAAATTTGTGTTAAGAAGTTCCCTTGCAAAAATTTGACAGCCTAACGGCGTCACTACACAATTCAAGAAATGAGTTGATGAGAGATAAAAAGGGTATCTCATCACATGGACATAAAATTAAAATCAATAAGGATATAGAAGAATATATCCCAACTTAATAGTATGTGAATTAAAAGACATAACAAAAGAAGTCTTTTAAAAAGAGGAGGGTGAAAGGTTCCCATACCGATATGGGTATCTTTCGAAACATACGCCCCATGAAGAAGGACAATACAAAATTGATTTAAATACTAATAAATGAAATTATATTACACAATGAGTAAAATAATGGGCAGTACATACACCACTCAAAGGAAATTGTGGAAAATGTTGCATAAATCTCACGGGAATAAATGTGAGATGAAAAATATCTTATGAAAACTCGGCAGCCTACCGGCGCCACTTAAAACATCCAAAATGGATTGATGAGAGGAAATAGGGTCTCTCATCATATCAACATAAAGTTTACAGAAAGAGTAATATAAAAGAACATCCCCCAACATAACAAAGAGGATCTTAAAAGAAGTGACATAAAGGAGAGTACTTAAAAAGAAAGAGAGAGGTTAGATCTCTTACGAAAATTCGGCAGCCTAACGTCACCACTCAAAACTTCCAAAATGGATTGATGAGAGAGAATAGGGTCTCTCATCATATGAAAATAAAAATTACATTAAGATTAATATAAAATAACATCCCAATCACAAGAAAGATGAGCTTAAAAGGAATGCCATAAAAGAGTGTACTTAAAAAGAAAGAGAGGAGTAGGATCCCTTACCTCAAGTCCAACTTGTATTGTTAGTTTCTTTATATTCATGAATAATAAACTTTGGTCAATTTATAATTACTTAAGGTCCTCCTATAAATATTATTATTTAGTTCATATCACATATTTTAATGTTATAGTAATTGGTTAATAACATGAGTTCATATCAGACGTTTTTGTCGATGTTTGGTACATGAGTCAAAAATTGAACTTGTTGGAAAATAATTTTCCATGTAGTTATAGGTACATCATATCCAGAATACTATTGATTTTTTAAATATCATATATATCTAGTATATATTCATTTTATACTATTCCATAGCATTTGGAGATAAAAATTAAAAGCACAGTTCATGGAGATGATAGGTCGTACGTACGCATGAACACTACTTTCATTTTTTGTCATATTAATGGAATTAAAACAAAATGAGAGAGATATATATATGTTATAATTCCAGAATGATATCAATAATTTATATTTAATATATTACATATATATCCATTATATATATGTACTTATAAAATTACATAACATTTTGAGACAAGAAATGAAATGTACCGTTCATGGAGACGGTAAGCCGTACGTACGCATGAACGCTACATCAATTTCTATTTCATATTTAATGGAATTAAAACTTAATGATACAAAATAGTATTTTAATTCCAGTATGGTATAATATATAATATCATTAAATATATCCTTTATACATACCACATATCGTATTAACGAATCAAATCACTTTGAGGGGGCGGTAGTCCGCACTTCCTAAAATGAAGATATCGCGTTTACTCATAATGGTAACCATAAAGGATATGACATAAATGAAAAATACATAAGATTAAGTAAAAAATAAACATATTATAAATAATATATAAATATAGTGACATCTTAATGGCCACCTTTAAAGGTGTTAAAAGAATATTGAACAATCATCGTTTCGTGAGGGAGAAAATCGCCAACCACAGAAACAGTATATTCTTTAACCATTAGACGAAGGTGTGTGTTAGTGTAGCTCGAATCCTTCTTATAACAACATACTAGTATATTAAAGATACTGGAGTTGTTACAAAAGAAATGAATAAAAATATTTTATGGGGTTGGCGAAGCAAAATAAAACAAAAGGACACAAGTGAAGACATTACCTTAAAATCGGGTAACTCCCTTTGGTTTGAGATCAAAGGCTTCCTTGAGAAGACTTCTGCCCAAAGTGAGGCTTCAAGGAGTTAGAGAGGGATGTGGAGAGAAAAAATGGGCAGGGTTTGGCCAAGACAAAGGCTTTGTAAGTGTGGGTAAGTAGGTAGAGGTGGGGGCCTTTTATAAGAGGATAGGAGGGGCACTGTTGGAAAGTAATGAAATGTTACTTTATTTTAGAATGATTTTCGGATTTTAATGGTCCCACATTGTTGTGTTTGGAGGATAAGATGATAAGGGTTCGAAATCCTCCCATCCAATGGGTTTTGGACCTGTTTAGGTCTTATATTTTACATTATCTTTCCATTTTATTTAAATCGTTAAATAATGAGGTAATCGCTTCATCATCATGATGTCATAAATAATTTAATTTATTTAATGTCTAAAAATTATAAAAAAATATAATGATGTAGGAAATCTTTTTAGATTTCTATTTATTATTTATAGTCAAAAATCAGACTTGTATAACCCCATGTAAAAATTGTTTTAGTAAAACATCTCATGTTTGTGTCATTTTTACTTTAACATTAAATAAAAAGATATTTATGTCATTTTCCAAACAAAGTGGCTCCATGGGGTCCCCAAGCTGACCCATGGATTTTATTGGTCGGCCATGACACATAAAATGAGGGTAGGAAATGTTTCTACGTCATTTCATTTTATTAAAACTTTATTCTTACCTTAAACTATACTAATTACCTCTAATCACGATTAAAAACTTAATAAGTTACTATTCACCAAAAAAAATATTTTAATCCCATTGAACCACATTTTAATTATTAATGACAACCATGTATGTCGGATTTTTGATATTCAAAACACAAAGATGGAAAATTTTCATTTAAATGGAAAATCAGTTTCTATAAGTACTACTTAGTGGTTTCACTATTCAAAAAAAAATTGAAGTTTTTCAGAAAATTACCAAAAATTCACCCTAAGCTATATTTGATATTCCTAATTCAAAAATTATGTCTATTTTAAAAAATTCAAAACATATAAGTTGCATTAATTAATTTAAGAATTAATTCCCACTTTCAAAACAAATATCGTGTTTTTATGAAACAAAATGTATCAAAAGATTGACACTAGTTTAAGTCTGATTTCAAAGTGAAATTAATTTCAACCAACACTATTGGATTAAATGGAAAAAATATATTCTAATTTCACATTAAAACCAATTCAAAAGATAATCTAATCATATAAATAAATTAGATTAAAAACAAATTTTGAATTAAAATACAACATTTTTCACTATTCATTAAAAATTGAACTTTTTCGGAAAAATACCAAAAATTTACACAAAGTAAATTTTGATGTCTCGATTCTAAAGAAGAATTTTATTTTGTCAAATATAACACATAAATTTGTCAAAAAGTGTATTTAAAAGAGGTTCTCCATCAAAAGGCGGTCAATCGACCTTTTAAAGAATATTTGAATGTTTACGCTTTAAAATTGGACTCATTCACATTTTTAATCCTATAACATTTATTGTAAAGAGTAAGAATACTTGACAAACATATATAATCATTTTGTAGTTAGTTCTGTTCATTCCCACCATTACAACGGCTGGGCGTTAACTACAATTTAAAATAATGTTATTTTATTATTAGAGTGCAACGTAAGATTCCCAAGAAACTCGTTGTTGCGTAATGGGTACGACATCGAGCATAGCGCCCCCTTTAAAGTAATATTAATATTTTATTCACAAATATGGATAAATATTAAAATGTCATATTATTTATTTTCCTGGGGAGTTACAATTTTCTTAAGAACATAATCATTACATAATGCATTTTAGTGCAATATAGGCACACCTATCATATATTATATAATGGGATCATCCATAAGCTATAATATGTATCAAACCTTAATATATTATATATCAGGATCATTTTTTATCTATAATGTGGATCAACCGTTTATAAATAATATCCATGGACTATATGATTAATAAAACTCTTGAAGAAAATTCTATAAAAACATGTGAAAAATATATATGTATATCAAAATAAAAATTCAAATAAAAATACTAATTAGAATTCCAAAATACCAATAAAATTTGAAATAGGGTGTTTCAATGAAGAAAACATGGAAACATGTTATATGATTCAATAATAAATTAATGGTAATGATGGCTTTAAAATTTGGTTTCACCGTATACATTAAAATTTAACATTATTTTTTTCATTTTGAAAATAAGATTAATACATTCCATAAAAAGTTTTGTTTTTCAAAATAATTGAATTAAATTCAAATAAAAATACCTTTATAGTTAAATTTTTCATTAAATATAGTTTTAGAAAATAATTTAAAAAATATGGTCGTGGGCGAGAAATACTTTTTAAAAGAAATCATTAAAAAACTTAACATTATTTAATGTTGAGGAGTCCCTTACCTTTTTTCTGACTCATTACACATGTAATTTATCGCACGAATAATATAATAATGTAAATTATTTAATATCTTGGGAAACTTTTTCAAATTTATTATTATATTTATTTCATTTATTTCAATAATATATACTATTATGTATTCATTATTTTTATGTCATATGATATGATGGTATTCAATTCGTAATTCCTAAATGAATTAGGTATATTGAAAATGGTCAATGTTTTCTTGATTAAATCATCTATATAATAAGAATAATAAAATAATTATCATTTTTATACGTAAATTTTACATTTAAAACCAATCATAAATGATGGTTATGAAAAATGCACTACGTTACAATAACAGAGATGGTAGGTTTTACGTATTTGAGAGTAATGTTTCCATTTTCATTGATCATTAAAAAAAATATATGCATTATCTTGTAATTAAATAATAATAATTAAATCATAAATATATTATTATTCATTTTAACAATAATTATATATATTTATATTTTGCATGTACTGTGGCTACGAAAAATGAATCACATCGCATTGTGGATGTTTTTGTCAACATGTATGCACATAAAATGTTAAAAATTTTAAGTGAATTGAAAGGAAAGGATGTTAATTATATATTATCATGTTAGAATATTGAATATTTTAGGAATATATATTTATATATATGTTAATTAATTAAATCATTATAACCTTCAATGAGATACATTTATGGAAAACAAATTACATCGATTCATGAGGTAGTAGTCCTTCATATTAAAGAACGATGGTTTTGTTTCCTATTTTTGGAAGAGTATATATATATATATAGTATATTACAATAACAAAAAAACCTCATTGTATGTAAAATAATGGTTTAATTCTTTCATCATGGTTAAAAATATTTTTAAGAGGAGGAATAATACATAAAACTACAACGATCGGTAAAGAATAATACATATTATTTTGAACATTTCTTGATGTTTACATCAAAATAATTACTAGGATTGATTTATGACAAATAAGAATATAGTATGTTAGGATAGATGTATTTATATTATTTGGGTTGGTAATTTATGAAAAAAAATAATTTTCATGTATCAAGACATGATGAAAAGATGTTCACTTATTCAAGAGAGAAGAGGAAAACTATTGGAATTTCATAAAATATTAAATTAATATAAATTAATATTGTGGTAAAAATGGATAAAAATTAATATTTTTGAAATAAACTATTATTATGGGTTCAAATAATCTTATCCAATAAATTTTTTAAATGTTTGGATTAAATTTTAAATATTATATTTTGCCACCCCACACCTATTAACCATTTTCACACATACTATCATAACAATGTTTTTTAATCCTTAAGGGTCAATCTAGAAAACATATTTGGATGAACGGTACATAAAGGGACAATGAATAATATTTTTAACTATATCCAAATAACATGGAAGAATTTATAGTTTTATTTGAATTTTATATCATTTAATAAAATAGTTTTTTCATAAAATATCAATAATGTTAATTTTAGATATATTAATTTATATTTAAATTAAAAAATAAATAAATTTAAGAAAACAAAAATTAAATATTTTAATACATCTATAACTTGTAATTTCTATCTTGAAAATTCATTGGTCAAATTAATTATTTCATATTATTCTACTTTAAATATATTTAATATTCAATATTTTATTTCTCCAATAACTGAATTTTTATTATGTCAGTGTTTTGTATGAATTTGTGGTAAATATTTGTTGAATAAATATCAATTATGATGATAAATAATTTATCATTCAAAATGATATTTATAATAGGGCATATTCTTTGTTTATTCACATGTTAAATACATCATTATCATTAAAAACATGACTATGACATTTTTTACTTTTCCTAACAAAAAATATTATAAAGGATATAACCGCATAAAATCAAAAAAAATTCCACATATAAAACTGATGGATTATTATGGATTTTATATTCTCATCTAGTAAAATTTATGCAAGCGTTAGGTTCATTTTTCTGTCATTATAATTTTTTAAATTGTAAGTACATGATTTACCCTTTGTTATAAAAAAATATTACTATTGTATTGAAAAAAAATTAAAGTGGCCAATTCACTAAATTTCAACTAACTGATTCAAAATATGGATACAAATTTTCAAGATTCAATTCATAGTATTATATTGTTTAAACTAATGTTATATTATCAAAACACAATGAAAACTGTTTTTTAGAAGTTTTCATTGTAAATAATATTTTATACTATATTGAAAAATATAATTCATTTTAAAAAATCTATTCAAGTTATTTTATATTATAATTAACTAGTAAAATATAATAAATAATCAAAAATATTATTTCACTTCTAAGAATCATGAAATGAGAAAAATTAATAAAAAATAATCATGTTTCACTATTCAAAAAAATAAATCTTTTTAGAAAATTATTAGCTTTTAATCATATAAGAATTTTTAACTCATGATTTAAAATTCGAAATTATTATTTTAAAATTAAAATTATACATTTTTAAAAATTAGTCTTTTAAATAAAACCTTACTAGAATAAAGTTTAAATAAATTTATTATTTTTTGATTTCAAAATAACCTATTTTTTATAATTAAAATTAATATTTAATTAATGAATGATATAAATATATATAAATTATTTAATCTATGAGCACCTGGGTTGATAAAAGATTGTGGGTGTATCAATCGATGAAACTATTGAATTTACTAAAAAAAATTCCATATGTTTTTCGTCTAGTTTTTTTGACCGGTTTTGGATGTGGTGAAATTGGAACAACATTGATAATATCATTTGGGATGCAATAGAAGTGGTTTGAGGTTAAATAGGGATTTCATGGGAGAAATATAATATATCAAGAATAGGTTTTTTCTATTACTCAACAAAAAAAAAAGAATAAGAATTCATATATGTAACATAGTGAGTAGACATATAGTTTATGTCTATATAGTGTCAGGAAATTTGGTTAGATTAGTACTATAGATTTTCTAGGAATATAATCCATATGTTGCGGGAGTTTATAATAGCCCAAAAAATATTGGTTTTTTTATTTTTAGTAGGAATTTTATCTGTTTGTTTCCTAAGAAGTATAGTTTGAGAACATTTGTTTTCTAAGGAGATTGAAATGTTTCTACATAAGTCCATTCACAACATATTTTGGAATCCCAAATGTAAATGAGCTTTTATGTGCTGTGTTCCTCTCATGTAAGGAAACCGAAAATCGGTGTGACCCTATTATAGATGTATTTAGTGTGTGAACAAATTTACATATTTTCATAGGTACACTATGTGTATTTAAATCTTGTGGCACATCTTTTTGATAGTGCGCCTAAAAAATTATATTTTAGTGGGACAAGACCATTGTTGAGTTTAATCAGTATATACACCACTCAATTTGATTCAAATTGATGATATATGTTTTATATTTTTGTTTCATTGTGATTATGTGTATGATGATTTTTACATTAATTTAAATCATTATAAGTTTCTATGTTGGGTTACATGTGTTATGGTTTGTTTCTTATTTCATCGGTACATGGTCGAATCCATTGAAATTGATGGTTTATTCCACTATAACTACAACAGGAAATTTCATGAAGTTAACTAATTTATATCATGTGTTTTTTTCTATAAAAGTACATCACCCAATATATTCTTATAAAGGATTTAAATTAAATTATAGTATTTGGATATTAATCAAGTATTTTGTGTTAATGATTTTACCGTGATGGTAATGGGAAGGATCCACACACATTCAACATGAGGATGGAAATTGAATCATTGTAACTAGATTTCCTAGAGATACTTTAAGATATTATAATTATTTTAATTAAATTTAATATTAATTACGATATTTTTATATAAATTATGTGCGGCACTTTTCCTGATATAGGTTCAAGGGATGGGTGATGGGGATATGTGGGATTGGACAAGGGTCATTAGAGCATAACAAATAGTTAACTCTGTATTCCATGTATGTTTATCAATTAAAAACAATCAAAGTTTTTTAATAATTATATGACATGAATATACACTAAATGGGGTTCTACAAGAGTTTTATAGTTCATTGGGTCCTACGGTTGATGATACAATATTGATTTAGGCTATCGATTCTTCTAATTAGAACTATTATCACAATGTTTTTCTTGTATTACATAGTGACTATATTGTAAGGAATGGGGGATATTTTTGAATCGATGAGAGTCCTATAGGAGGCCATGGTTTGTTATATTAATTTTGTGATGACGTAGGTTAATTTTTAGGTCCCATGGGTTAGAATGAGGGTATTAGGGATGAAGATTGATGGTATGGGCCGTCAAACAACTTGTGAGTGTTGAAGAGTTGCATATTGTGTTTGGAAGTGTGTATTAGTTTTTTCATTATGAAAAATAAATCATTCAGGATTTGGATTGGGAGATGTATAGTATTTTTATCTATTTGATGAGTTGATAGACATTTCTTAGAATTTATAGGATGATACCCTATGGAGGTTCATGATAGTTTATTTTTAATTCACATAGGGATTACAAATAAGAATTCATTTTGTTTTGGACCCTACATATTTTGATTTGGGATATTTACAATGTGAAAGATTCATATGGTCCCTATGTTGTAAGGTTATCTTTGCTATTGGGATTCATCGTGAAAGGTCAGACATTGGAGTTTAGGTCAGTGGATCCAACATGTATTGTAGTAACCACAAGGCGTCAAGATCAAGATGGTCTTGATAAAGTGATAGTACGATGGGTTGGATGATCATTATGGATGGACTGATGGGTATGATGTAATACAATATAATTGAGAGGATTTTTCAAGTCAAGGCATGAATTTTTAATTTGACATGTTTTATTTTAGGATTTGTTATCCCTTTGTATTTTCCTTTCAATACATGTTGTTATGATAGGAAATGAATTTCTATAGGGATAAGGATCCAAAAGAATTGTCCATACTAAATTTAGAAATTCATGATCCATTATCCTAAGATGCGGTCCTCTTCATGAATGTTGTATCGAATGACCATGAGTATGGAAGTGAAATTTGATACCTTCATAATCTCAATGAGTGAGATGGAATATTTGGTCCCCAATATTGGTTGTTATGACAATCATCAGAAAACCCTGAGTGAGATGGGGTCCAAGATGTGATTTTATGGTGTTATAGGATGGAAATCCATGAGTGACATGGATTCCCTTGCATGGGTGTGTTGTTATGTAATTTAAATGAAAAACCCACCAGGACTATGATGGTTTCAAAATAATATGTAGAATTAGAGGGATGGACCAAAGGAAGTTTGATAGGGTTGATGTCAAGGCTTGGATGTGAAACCACATTAGTTTATAAGGTTTTTCATGGAATCAGACATAATAACTATCTATTTCTCACAGGCTTGGGGTCAAGATATTGGTGAAATAATAAACCACATCATGAATTATTATACCAATTTTATGATATGATTCTCTATGTGGATTTTCGGAAGGATCCAATGTAGGAATGGTTATGTTTGGGTGGAATGGTTAACTATTGATAAACTATAATAATTGAGTTTCATGTTAGCTTAGTTATTTCAGTAACACTTTTCAAGATTTCATATTTATTTATCTCATTAACTCTCCCATATAGAGAAATATGATTGAATTTTTTTGGGGTGATTTGTAAGACCCTACTTATTTATATTCTTACACTAGGTTCTAAGATCTCGATGATATTTTAGTCCTTATATATATTTTTCAATTCAATGCATAGGATGTGTAGTTTTTATGCTCGATTTGCTTGATGAGTATTGAATATTGGGATGAGTATTGGGGTGGGAATCAGATACCCTTGTATGTTGTTTTATTTTAAGATTATAATGTATATTATATCGTTCTAATGGGAGATCTCTATATGTTTTATGTAACAATATCATTTATTGTTGCAGTATTATTTTATTGATTATTATGTGTTCTGATATTATATGGATGTTTATAATTCTTGGTCATTATTATACTACTCAATATTATGATTTCAGGGAATGGTCTTTCCACTATATTGATTTGTAAATAACTCTTAGTTCATAGCATCTTGTATATGGGGTTTCCACTTTTTTTCCATGGGAAAACTTATTTCAGATGGATGTTCATGGTAAAGGTATCATAATTTCTTTATTTTGAATTCTCATTAAAGATAATATTTTGATATGTGATCTATAAATGCTTCATAGACTATGATTAATATCATAATTGTGCATCAAGAACTATATTTATGATAGGATGTTCAGTTTACCAGGGCGTGTGTGTTTTTATTCTTGATTTTCCATGTTACAGTTGTATGTAGTAAACATAAGCAATGATCATGTGTTGTGGATTTATAATTCAATGATTTTATCATCTAGTAAGTTAAAAAGAGGCATGTTTACATCAATTAATCTTATCATGTGGGATTCATATAAAACCTTATGCTTGTATTTGGATGTTTTATTTATTAGTGGTTTAACTATGTAATCATTTAATAACAACATAATCATTGTTTTCCAATAAATAATGTTGGTGTAATTATATTCATATAGATAACTATTTATATTATTTATATGGAGTGTAATGTAGATCATATGTGGGATGTCCATTTAAAAATTAAACCCAGTCCTCCAATATGGATATGAGTATAGAATTATCAGGTGTTTATGTGTATATTTCTTCACTAGTAATTGTATGTTGAGGGAATTGTATTCATAATTGTTGATATAAGGATTGGAATGAGTTTCCTTAAGGAATCATTTTTATTTTATTTATATTTCTTGAATAATAGGTGTATAATTTTACTAAATAGATTCATTGATTCAGTTTACCTCATGAAACATGGTTATATATAGGAAAGGCTTTTTCAATTATATGGGCCTCCCAGACATGAAAAAATATGGGAGTTTTTAATATAAATTTTGGTTTAGAGGGGATAATCAATTTGATTTATAGACAAATGGTTGTCTAGATGTTCTTTTGGAACAATATCTGTGTGGGAGGGGGTCATGCATTTATACATAGAGTGATTGATACGTTAGGATCATGGAAAAAGAAACATGAAGAATGGCATGGTCATTATGTTAGGAATACTACAATTGGATAGATTGGATGTGACTCATGGGAGTGTAGTATTTTTTGTGATTAGGTTACCTAGTATCATAGAACTAATGGGTTCATCTAACAATGAATATAATCATAAGTGACAATGTTTGATAGGATCCATTGTATAACCATATACCGTAGAGGAGTATATTTAGAAAAGTAGTATCATTTAAAAAAGTAGTTTCATGGTATATGGTAGGTTAATGAATTACAACTTTCCACTAATTTTATTTTTTATTATTCAATAAGATGTGTGAGGACGAATTGATAATATTACAGGGTTTTGATGTACATGATTGATGATACATTAGTTTTATTTTTATTGAGTCATGTTTGGGCTTGTAAATAAGGTTTTTTGTTCATGAAAGGTTTATTTTTAGGGACTCATGGGGTTGGTACCTCTTTCGATAGGCACTCATGATGTATTTTATGTTAATCTATATAGTGGGTAGTGTACCTTAGGAAATTTGAGTATGTATTCAATGACAACCATGAATGGGAAGAAATTGGTGTTTGTGTTGGAACTCGGGTATTATTTGTATGGTCATGTCTAGTAATCATGTTGGGTTTTGAAGAAGATATGGTAAATTATGATCATTATATTTATATTTTGAGAAGATGATTATGATACTATTATGTTGAGAGTTATCATAACAAGTGCAGATAAATTATCATTATCTCAAATGAACCAATAATTGAATTAGATGAGATGGTAAGATATTGTTGTTACATTGGATGTTGGTGTATGAAATGATCTGATTAAAGGTAGTTTAACATTGAAGAAAAGATTCATGATTTTGAAATTATGTCTGGGGCGAGTAGATGAATTATCCTTAAGCTCAGATTGGGTATTAGTATGATCTAAGGCTATGTTGGGTTAGAGGTGCACTAGTGCTCCATGTTATAGTATAATGATTGATGTCATGTTTGGGGATCCAAACATGGAATTTCAAAAAAGGTAATGATTTTAACATAAATTTCATCATTGTAAAATCCTAGGGTTCTTATGGGTGTTTTTGTATTGGGATCTAGTCATTTGGTGGTGCATCAATGGTTGTGTCTAATTATTTTATGAAATAGTCAGGTAGAGTTGGTCATACTGGGGCTTTCCACATTTTTGTACATTGTGTGACGTGAATGAAATAATAAATATCAATTGGTATTTCTAATGGGTTAAAACTATGAGTTTATGTAGAAATTACAGTGTATATGGTAATGTTTCTAGGAGATGTAATGTGATAGCATTTCTTGGGGTTTAAAGGTGGAATGCGGTCGGTAGATGGTTGATTGATGAACATGGAATGTTGAGAAAAATATCAGTAGTATTACCACATCTTCCCAATGATGAAAAGTGATGTATTGGGGAGTATAAAATGTCATATAGAATCTCGGGTCATAATTATACGAATGAATATAAATTTTCTATTTTGTGGGGGTGGGGTACAAGTTGAGTAAGAGAACATAGTTTTAAAAGTAGTGAATTTAAATATCATAAAAATATACTTTTAGGATGTAGATTGTGGTTTAGTATAAGTAATCAGGGTTCTGGTGTGTATCAAAGTAGGTTCAACTGGTCAGGATATTGAATAATTGTAGTATCATAGAATTCAATATACTTAAGAATCCTTTTTTGAAAAATTATTTTTTTTGTGTTTTTTGTTTTACACATAATTTAATTTCTCCTAATTATATAAATAGAGTCATTAAAATTTGATTCTATATTTTTATTGAGTAGTTACATATTTGGTAAATAAGTTTATTTTATTTTAGTTCATTATAAATAATAACCATATTAAATACTTTTCCACACAATATGGGTAAATCAGTTAATTATGGATAAAAATAAAATGATAAATAATATAAATTTAAAAAAAACAAGACATTATCCTATTTCCACTCAAATATAATAATAATAATAATTATTCCACTTTATAGAAAAAGGTGGGAAACCGAGGTTCAAAAAACAAGTGTATCGATATGTGCTGAAAGAGATTAAAAAAATTAAAAACATTATACTATGATTATTAGAATTAGATAATGTATATAATTACCAGTGAAAAGTACTAATATTGGCGTTTGGATCCATGTTGATGATCTATTAAAGGTGAGTATCCATTCTTTACATTGTCTGTATGAATTCCTTCGATTTTATTTTACCTTGGTTGTAGACACAAGCCAGGATTCAGTCTTTTTTCTCTAACCACGCATCTTGCTCCTTCACACAACCTTCTTTCATTTATTCTTTCGATATTCTCTTTTGAAGAGATTACCCTAAATTATTTTTCAAACATTTATTCCTTAGAATGGAGAAAGATCTTTAAGAACTACCCTTACTCTTCCTCAACTGTTTATGTTCTCCCTCTTTGTACTCCACCTTCCCCATTTAGAGGTCTTTCCTTCCTGGTTTTCACCCTTCTTAGCCGACCAAGTTTCCATTGGTTTATGAAAGTGTGAATATTCTTTGCGTCCCTTTGGTTTTTCCCCTTTACCACAATAAAATTCCCTAAGTCTCTATTTGCCTTTTTTGTATTCTTCTTTCCAGGGATGTAAAGACCATTCCCATGGATGAGTGGATATTAAAAATTCTAATAAATTATTAAAATATATCAAAACATGGTCACATATATATTTTCTTTATACATTTATAGTAGTTTATGTGCTGAAAAATAATAAATGGAATTCCCTTTCATTTTTATTGTCTTAATTTGTGACATAGGGATATTAAGATGCTATATATTTTCAAAAATAGTTATATGATAGATAAATGATTTTATTATCCTAATAATATATTTTTAATTTTTAGTGATGATATAAGAACATAAGATACATACGAAATACTAGCTTAATATTTACTAAATTAATATAAAAATACAATAATTGTTTTAAAAAATGAAGTTGAGTTTGTGGGCCACGATCAAGGAAGTCATGTTTGCGGTTCCATATTTTTAGAGAGATTTATGGATAGAATCAGATTCAAGCATGTTAGTGAATATCATTATAAATCGATCTGGTAATGTCCCAGGGAAGATGTTGTCGTATTGGATTGATTGTCTCCGATATATAGAGTATCGTAATATTATTGTTAGAAATGTCTATAGAGAAGAAAATATGGTTGTAGATGCCATTTTGAATATAGAAATTGTGGGTTCCAGTTATCACTAGTAATTATGGTAGATGACGTTTTTCATGAATTTGATCAAGTGGATTCACGTGGTGATGTATATAATGGAATTTTAAACCCCTGTTAATGATTCTTATGCTAATTTTACTTATTAATAAACTTATTTAAGAGAAGGTTTATCTACCTCTTGAATGTTCAGATTATTTATTCGAAAATAATTCTAGATAGAAATAATAAATTATGGAGGATATTATGGATTAATTTTAATTACATTATTTTCATCTTTTTTTTAATCTCAAATTAAATGAATAATTCCAAAAATTACATTAAAGATATTTTATATTAAATAATATTTTATTACTTTATTTAAAACTATTAAATATATTATATTCATACATGTTATTAATATATGGTTAAATATTTCTATAATTTTCTATTTTGGACTAAATGACATCTAATAGTAACAATAATGACCCATAAAAAGAAAAAATATCATTAAAACTGTAATTGTTCAAAAATGAATTATGTGGGTAAAAAATGATACAAGGTTAAAAACATAATTTAATATTGTCCAAATTTTATTATAAGATATAATTTTAAATATTATTTCTATATTTATGTAATATGATTTTTGATCCATTTTTTGATTAACGTTAATTTATATTAATATAATACATAACTAAATTCCAAGAGCGCACATCGCATCTCTTATAGAAGGGAGATCCTCCCATATAATCTTAATAATTAAATTTTACTTGGTCGTACAACCACTACTAGAAGACATTATGTACATCCCTAATAACATACTATATTTTGATGTTTTTATATTAAAACCTTCATAGGATGTCTTTTGGTTTAATCCTAATGAGGTTTTCTAAAGAAGAGGTACAATTCTAAACCAAGATGTTTCATTTTATTTATTTTTCAACATCCCCCCAATATTATTCAATAATTTTCAGATAAATGCATTAGATTCTATCATATAGTGAAATTTGATAATATTAATCAAATTACATACATCAAACTCCACTTACATCAAACGGAAAACAAAAAACTATTCATCTATATTGTAAACAACATTCTTATGAACTGATTTGATTTTTTCCATTATTTCCATTCAGGGCTAGAATTAATAATGGATTTAATTCATATATGTGTTATTCATTTCACATCGTACATTTTGGAACAATAATAAATCATTTATTTAATACATTTCCATTTATTAAAACATGATAATGATGTTCATGCATACATGTAAATTTCCACCTAAAGAGAGATATGTGATTTGTTTTTTGCTGTCACATTAAATTGCTTGTATATATAAGTCTATATTAAAAAAATTATTCTATATTTCATTTAATAATCATTATGAAAAGATAAATTAATAAATATCTTTTTTCATTAGTTATCTTTGAATAATGGAAACATAACTCATCTATTCGTAGAACCTACCATATTTATAATAGTAACATAGTTCATTTTACGTAACCATCATTCATGATTGTTTTAAAATATTAATTTATGTATAAAATTAATAATTACTTAATTATTTTTAATCTATAGACGATCTAACACTTACCATAAAGATCACATTCAATATACTGATGCAGTTTTTGATATTCAATCAATGTATTATCAAAATTTCTAACGTGAACATAACTTATTAAATAAATATATAGGACATTGTATAACTTAACATAAAATTTATAAAAAAACATGAAATTTATTACTAAACATGTATACAACTACCATAAGTATATTTTTTTATTAAGATACATAACATAGATGATGAGACCAAGTCGAGGTAATGGATTTTTATTTGATTTTTTAGGAGACACATGTCATATTCCTTAATTTATTCTTTTTTGTGGCCAATATACATCCCATAAATGTATTATATTATTAATAATATTTAAATTATTAGTAATTACATATCTATATAATGTTCCATATTTCACACAACGAATGATTCAATAGTTACCAATGTTGTAATGATTTTATGTTATAATCTCAATGTTTATTAAGACTATTTATGATTAGTTTCTAATGAATTAATTAATCAATATAACACCAAATAAACCTAGTAATTTTATTATAATCCATTTATTTCAAGATAATACATGTTTTCGATTCATTTTAATCTCTTTTATAACTCAAGTGTCATAAATAATGATTTCAAAAACTAACATTATTTGCCTATTTAATTAAAAATTATTTTTTATTCATTCTATATTTTTTATAAACATGTTTTCATTATTTTTTTAAAATTATCCAATAATAGTTAAAAATAAATTTTATTTATTTCTCATGAAATTGAAAAAATGGAATATTCTTGTCATTTTTGAATGGACATAATTTTTTACTTTTTGTAAATGTTTTAATGGAATGTTATATTTTAACTAATATAGCATAAATAAAACTTATACCTATCATGAACACTCAACTCATCGAATGATAATTTATAATTTTCCAAATTTATTTTCAATAATAATGTTTTCTATAATATTTTTGACAGTTTTATACATTAATGAAATGAATTAAATATAGAAATAGTATTTTCCTTATGAAATATTCCTACTGATATTTTGAGGAAATTTTCATATAATAAGAAATAATTTTTTGTAACATGTTATTTACTAGGGATATGATCCAATGATAGTATATTTATTCATTTTTCTTTAATTTTATAATTATGATGAAAATATGATTATTAAAACTGTTTATTTTTATATATTATTTTATTGTGAAATGTTTATAAAATATTTTTAAATATTTATCGATTGATTAAGGTTTTAATTTAAAAATTAAAAACTTATTTAAATAGTAATTAATATATACTCATATATTAATTCCCCTAATATTTAATTATTTATTCTATTTAGAATAATTAGAAAATTTCATCTCATCCTGATATGAGGGATAGTTATGCAACTGATTTGATTACATAGTAAATTCTTATGATTATTAATTACAATCGATTTTGTTTTGTTGAACATGTAATCTTGAAAATATTATAATGGGTTTTTCAAAATTGAAATATAAATCATATGGTGACATTTTTTTCTAATTACAAATTTTATCAGTGATTTGAGGGTAAACCAAATCCATCATGCGATTATGTCGAACATGTGATGTTTCCTTGGATGTTAGACATGAATTATTATTATGTCATGGTTGATTTTTCATAAAAATTTAAAATATTTCTATTATATTATGAAAAAAAATTGTTATGTCATTCAACTATCTGATTATTCATGATCCTTCTTTTTTAATATATTATATTATACCAGGACCTCAGATGTTATTCTTCCATGTCATCTTTATTCCATTACTGGATTTTTTATGTCAACCATTTTTTCTTTGTATTCCCGATGTTATTCTTTGAAAATTTTGGATCTCCAAGGGATTTATGAGATCAATAAGGTGATTTAAATAAATAAATTTTATTATATATTTGATGTTTTTTACCTCATATCCCAAAGACACTGGAAATTTTGTTCATTATTTTTAGTATAATTTATTTTTTTCTTAAAAATAAAGTAATAGTATTTATAAAAAGGTTGTAATTTCTATTTCAAACTTTCTCATATATATTTTAAGGTGATACATACATTGGGGGGGTAAATCTGTATTATCTCACATCCCATCGATTCCATTTTTGATGTGGAGTGGTTTCCACTATCTTATTGAAGTGATTGTGAGTAAGTCCCTTCATCTATTATCATTTCATTTTTCAATACACATATTTTGGGGATTTAGTTTATGTTATTAGGATAATTCTTTAGGATTATGGTTGAATAAATATAATTCATGAGTATTTAATGTGTGATTGGTAGTGTACATCAACAAATGAACGTGTTGTCACATATTGTTTTGATGATGTTACATTGCTCAATTGGTTTATTTAGGTTTTTAAATAAAAGTAATTATATAGAAGATAACCATGCATTGTGTATTATGGATTTTATCTAGGATTGTTTTTGGGATATTCTATGAACCTACTATGGGTTTTTGGTCACTATCTCAATTATAAATGATTTTATTTTGAGATTTTAGATGAATAATATTATTTTAATGAAATTTAATAATTAATTATAACATTTCATAATTATTCATGATTAATAAATTTCATTAGTATAGTTCCATTAACAGTGGATGAAGATTTATTGGCATGTCCATGGCTCAACATATCACGAGGATGGGTCTAATCCATGTTTTAGGTGGGTATTCCTTTTAATTAAAAGATTTATGGTTCTTTATTAAAGTCCATACATTCTTTCTTACCAAATCATGTTCATGGATGGTATTTTGGAAACTAAGTTTCAATTTTTAGATGAAATGTGGTGGTATTATTTCTATTATCATTATAATAAGTGATCTTTATCAAATTTAAATTTTGAAAATTCCTAACAACTAATCTCTAAGGGGATAACGTTTTTGTTTTTATGTGGACAAAATAATATGAATTATTTTGATGTGAAATTGTACACGGAATGAAAAATGATGTGTAATAATTTTACTAGGTAGGAATGAAGGGATTAGGGATGACTATTTAAGGAGAAGAAGTTTGAAAATCCATGAGTGTTTCGAATATCCCTCAATATATATAGACTAATCATGGTGTGTTCTATGAGTAGATACAGTTGCACCGAACATGGATTGGGTGATAAAGTGGATACATCCTTCAATTAATGGAAAAAGGGATATACATTGAATAATTATATAAAGTTACCTTATGAGTGTAAATGGAGCCTTTTGGGAATTATGATTAGGATTTAAAGGGATCATTTAATGGGATTTATAGCACCCAACATAAATCCAGGTTTTAGTAGGATTTGTTTCCTTCAAAAGGTCCGTAGTAAATAGGTCTTAGATTGATCAGGGTTTTTCTATATGTTGGGTAAAACCATGGGTTTATATTTAGTGTATCCACCGGGATGGAGATGATATTGATGAGTACATTCGATGAATGTTTTTGTCTATAATATTGGATTCCATTAAGGGAGAGATTTGATGCACTTTTATGATAAATTTTAGGTAAGCCCTAGGCCAGGTGTGTTGATTAGGTGAACTATGTTTTTGTCTGAGATCTGTAATGTTATTTTTTTTTTTTGTGGTTAAGTATGTGATTTAGATCAATTTATATTATGTGAGGGGATCTGTAGGAGTTAGCATAATATGTTTAAGATAACATTGGTTGTAATACGATGAGATGGAGTCCCTATTTTTTTGATGTATAGGATGATAATGAAGGATAATTTATGGGATGAGTCATTTGGAATCTCTTTTAGTGATATGGGATGGCCATGCTCGACTATGGGTGATATGGGGTCATTGATGTGACAAGAGAAGGTCATTTTAGGAATATCCATGAGTGATATGTGGTTCCTATCATAGAAATGATGATGGCATATTTGGATGAAGATAAAACCATGAGTGATATGGGGCCCAATTTTTCTTTAATAAAATAAAGATAGTGCCTAATATGAATGTGTTTTTGGAGGTTGTGTTAATGAATGGGACCTCCATGAGTGAGAATGTGAGTTTTTAGCATGGAAATAGGAACGTACAATGACCGTCTAGATATGGGTCGAGACATAGCTGAAGAACTATCCATAATAATCATGTATGGTTATAATTTAAAGGTATAGGGATAGGTGTGAACTATGGAATGTTATTAAAGGATGTATGGTCACGTCCTGGTTGATAATATTGGCACTCGATGCCCATGTAGGCATATGAATATCATTATGTTCCTTGGATAGTTGTTTAGTGAAAAAAGGCTTAATGAGGATTTTTCATTTGGTATTTACATTCCATGTGAATCCACATTATTTTGAATGAATACATTAGCAATTCATGGTGAGAACTTACAATGATATATCCTCACAATATTCATGAGAATCCAAGTGAATGAGAATATCTAATATATGTTGTTTACATCATATCACAGGTTGTATAATGGATTATTCTATAGGTTTATATTGAGTATTTGGTGTTAAGATAGGTCTTAGAGTTTGTGTTAGAGCCACTTAATTTTTTTCAATGTATTTTTACTTTTATATAGGATCACAGAAGTGGGAAATAATTTTATGTTTCGTATGGAAACATCAACTCTTATATAACTCTATGAATTTTAATTTTTTGTCTATGTACTTTAATGTTATAGTGTTGTATGATGCTCTATTATTTTCAACTATTTAATAACTGGTTCAATTTAATAGTCTATAATATTTAAGGAATATTACCTCACTCTGAGTAATTAGTCTCTTTAATATGAAGATCTAGTATAGGGACATGTGGAATCTTATCTCATATTGTAGTTCATGGTGGGTGATTCAAACCTACTATTAATCCTTACAAAAATAATTATTATCAATTTTTTTATTTAAATTATTTAATATCTAGTTTATAATTAATTATTCAAATCCATATTTTTATATTTCCACATACATGAATTTTAATATAATCATTAGTTATATGGGATACTAATGGCCCCCTAAAATAATTCAACAGAATAATTAATCCAACATCATTATTCATCCCTCAAAATGACATAAATTTATCTAATATTATTAATTTATACTATTTTTATAATCAAATGTGTGATTTTATTGGGGTTCACATGGATGAATACCTAAATATTTTTTATTTTTATTAACAATAGTTTACATTTCTATTTCAATTTTCATAATGTTATTCCATATATGTTTTTTATATTATTATTGTTCATTTATTTCGAGGACGGAATATTATAGGTAAATGAGGTAATTTATTATTCATTATAAATAGTGATTTCATTTGAGTTATGTAGTACTATTTATTAATTAAAATTACATAGTTTTTTGGGTTCTATTATATTCACCGTCCATTAATAAAATTTATCCCTATGAAAAAATTCTATAATTAGAATACATGATGTTATATTTGTGTCCATACATGTTATGTTATATAATTGTCTTTGTTAATAATATAATATCCCTAGAGAACATTTTAATTTTCAGTGGTCTTATTTCATAATATTTTAGGTATTTATAATAATGTCCCTAGTATTTTTTCTTATTAAGAGGGATTATAATATTTTTTTTGTTTAACAGAATTCAGTATATTTGATGGATTGAGCATGCACTTACTCATATTTTATTGATGGAACATATCATGCACATATAAGTCACTTGGTGGATAGATTATGTTATATTATACTATCCAAATATGGTCTAGAATTTTCAATGGGATAACGGGTATATAGAATATCCCCCCCCCCTTCATCTAAAATCCATTGTCCATCTCCCAAGGTTATATTTTAACAAACTATTTTTCTCTATCATTTAATTATAATGTCATGATAATGATTATCAATGTTTCTCCCCCTTCATATTTATACTAAAATTATATTTAATGTAATGGATTAAATAATATTTATTATTTTATCACCATAATGTAATCCTAATATATTAATCACTCTAAATACATACACTGATGATAGATTTCAGAATCAAATCATATAAAATGCCTCTTATTGTCCCATTTGGTGGTTTATTTTATACTTTTAATCTATAATAACTAGTATATCTAAGGTCGTTCATTAAATAATATTTTGAAACCCATCTATTATGTTATTAATATATCTTAAAAAAATGGAGTTGGTGTATTTAGAAAGACCACAAAATCATCGTATCTAATTTTCACCAAAAAAATAGAATGTTCATAGAGAGTATAAGAACATAATACTATAGAGTATACATGAAAATATTTAGGAGTTCAAAAGTAATCTATCATAATATAATATTACTCCACATGATTGACCCCCTTATATAGATGTGAACTCATACTAGGGAAACAATAAACCCTCTCTCAATGACTCACATTGGATTTCAGAAAGTCTAATACTCTATTTCTCTCTATCAAGGTGTGAAGAAATTTTATCTAACTATTAATAATACTCATGCACTTTAAAATAGTATAATAAATTTGAAAAGTATTTTCACCTGAACTAGGGTGGGAGTTTTATAGGGTGATGTAGTCTGTTTATTCCTCTTCCAAGCTGATATTTTTCTATTATCATAAGAGAAGACCGGTGAGCATTGCCACTGCTTCTACCTATAGAGAGTCCCCAATGACATAATATGATGTGAAATTAAGGATTATCGACCCCCCTTTTTCCCACACCACACTTACTACCCTCATCGAACCTGAGCTCAATGAGCCATCTATGATGAGTTTTAGACTGGGGAGAGGAGGTTTCTATTTGAACCAGTGCCCCTATTTAACATTTAGAGAAGAAGAAGTGGGATACCTACCCATGAAGATCAAGCTATTTTTAGTGATTTATTGCAATTTTTGATGATAAAAATTATTTCTACCAACATGATCTTGGTCTAAACAAATGACTATACTTCACATGTATGGGGTTCCATCAATCCAAGCATTGTTCTGCACCTTCTAGATGCTCAAAAACCCTTCCAAAAGAACCAATTTTCTTTCCATCCATTCCACTCAAAAAGTTGGGCACACATGAACCATATTTATAGAAAATTTAGGCCATTCATGTTCTATATAGAGAATCACTTGAAATTCCAAAACTCAGTCCACACCTCATGAGCTAATTCCCTTCAAAGAACAAGTTATTATCATATCATCCATTTAATACCTACATAAATGGAACCTAGACACTGTGGTAATTCTGATTCGTTTGATATTATCATCAATGGGAAGTGATAAATTCATGATAAGACATATAGGAAAATTATACTTCACTAGAGTCTCTTTAAACCACAACATATTTCCCCACTTATCCTCAAACATAGAATCCCAAAAACAATCATGAAATCCCTCACTGAGAAGTTTTATGATGATGATTCTATAGAAACACACATGTCCAGGTCATTATAATGATCAATGAGATCAAATACCTCACACTTTTTCTTTTACAATGTTTCGTTAATGAAATTTATATACTTGATGCACTCTTGAAATAAATATAATGGATCGAGAAGACAAGAAAAATTACTTGGAGCTGACCTAATTACGATTCCCATATGAAATATTGCATATTCCGACTATCGAGTGAGTATGGATTTTGAGGGCCATGAAATGAGGTTAGATAACATACCATAAATAGTTAAGCCCACCTATACACGTAACCATTTCACCATTTCATTATCTTTCCATGAAACATCCCCAGAGATTTTGTTCCTCATATACCTCCTCTGCTTGTTTTTCATTCATACAACAGATCATATTTGAGTGATTTTTCCCATTAATTCATTCTTTCCTCATAGACCTATATATCTTACCCCAAGAGACCCAATAAAGCATCCCTTCCAAATGAGTTTCCCACATAAACCTTTCCAAAATGTTGGAAATATGAGAAATGAGTACTTTAGGAACCTCGTTAGTCAGGAGGGAAAGTATAGAAATTGGTAATAAAATTATATTCACCAAATTGATTCTGCCACCAAATAAGGGGAACCTGTTTTTCAAACTCATCATCCTCTTACTGATTTTCTCAATTATTTTTCCAAATTGTTGAGATCAGGGCAATCATGGTGAAATGGATGTACCTAGGTAGTCCATAAGAAAGGTTCTTTAATGAATTTCAGAATTATTTATGTGTGAAGACGTTCTTCTGTCTAAACATCTCCTCGATATATATAAGAATACTTAAGTCTTATTAATAATATGACCACTCCATTTTCAATGGTTATTATGGACTTTGTTGTCTCCTCTAAGAGATCTATTGTTGGCATTAGAAAAAAATAGATATTTGAGAGATGGTGAAATGATATTAAATTTAAAAGTTCATTGGTACATTTTATGTTTATAATTCACCATATAAATATAATTTTTGACATTATAGTTCTTAGAATGTATAAAAATTATATTTGTACTAAATTAATTCCATTTCAGTATTGGTATGTGTAATGGATGCATCACGAGCTTAGACATTTTATGATCAATTATTTTATGTTAATTAAATATTCATCATGATGTATAGTCTATAATATCACCATTCATATTCTCTTACAAGATGTTTGGTTTGACATATCTATACATCATTGTGATTAAATGGTAAATTATGAATGATAAGATATATGTGTATTCCAATAGATAAATTTTTAGTTCTTTATATGATGGTTAAATGTTTTCTTTCATCATTTTTATAAAATTACAATTATAAATGATGAACTATAAATTATTTTTTACATTAACTATAGTTACATATCAACCTATTAACCCATTATGGATATTAATTTTTAAATGAGTTGTGAAATTACATGGTAATGCTATAAATTCACCCATTCCCTTATGATTTCATTGTCCATATGATAAATATAATCCTATATACAAATTTATTTTAATCATTATTATGGATAATGTATCACTATTCTCTTTTATAATTGATCATCCACCTAATTACATTACCTGATTGGAGAAGGATGGATTAGCTGTATTCAATAATATACTCTAACCATATCCACTTGATAGTATTCACATCATTCCATGTGAATATTTAATTTACTATATTATGATATGTATATATACCTTACAACTGTACATAGAGATACTACATAACAATCCATAATAAAAAAAGTATATTCTATCATTATCTAAATAATGAATTAGGAATTTTTTCATAGAGAACACTGATAAAAATGGGGAATATATGGGGATATTTTTATATAATATAATAACACAATATAATCAATCCGTACATACATCATTAAACCTAAAAATCCATTTTCTACTAGAGGGTAGTGTGTGTATTTAGGTTGTGACTATTCTATTTATAATATCAATCATGTTTTATTAATAATATTTTGTTTATAGAAACATGAATCTAAAAATATTTAAATATAATGGTTGTTTGGAATGGATAATTTAATTTTTTATAATGAATAAGTTATTTCATATAAAATTTTAAGTATAAGGATCAAATTAAATTTTATTGGCCTAGAGTATTAATTTATGCACTATAGCATTATGGTATCCATGAAAAATCCTATTGCATGTGATTAAGTAATAAATGAAAGATTCATTTTATAGGCAAAATTTATGTTTTCTGATTTCACAGTAAAAACTGTTCTTTTAAAAAAATTTGTAAAACTATCAATAAATACACTTATTATTAATCCTTAATGTTAAAAATAAGATAATAACATCAATAAAAATTAATAAAAATATATTAATATATTCTTTAAAGTATCTATATTATTTCAATAATTAAACTGAATGTTTTTATAGTTATAAGGGATATAAAATAGAATTTAAAATCACTATTTTTTATATAAAAGTAATTGAAAAGTATATCATCCATGTTCATAATTAGTTTTTGAAATAAACATCAAAGATACACCCGTGATAATTATATATAAACTAAGTTTTGATCAATCATGTTATTAATTTTTGGAAGTGGATACTTTTTATTGATAATTACCTTTTTATGATCATGATATGCTTTGAAAAGATGAATTTATCCATTAATAATTTCATGAAGGATGTGTTGTTCACGTCTTGGGGAATAATATAGGTATATAAACCCATTTTCATACTTTATTAAATGATTTTACACATGTTATTAAAATTATATGTGGTTGATTTTATTGGGTAATAAAATATAAGAATAAAATTGTACATGTGTTCAATTTAAAAACTGACCTCATGATTTTGGGAAACAAAAAAAAAATTAAGAAATACATCAACATATTCATAAATTTTTATCATGTTTTTCATGTGATATTTATACAAATCCATTTTTTCTATATGTCCTTCACTCATGGTTATAATGAATCTTATTATGAATTTTTTTTCTCAAGGATGATCATAATCACCATTTTCAAAATATATGATTATTAAATATTTTCATATCAAGTTGAAATTTCCCTATCCTAAAAATTTATATTACTTAATGGCCTATGAAATCCATGCCTCACTAATCCCAGTGGTAGGATAGCATTGATATCCAAATCACAAATCTAATAGGTAGGGGTGTCTGGAAAAAACCATAAATAAATATAGTATAATTTATAATCTATCAACCCAAAAATAGATATGAAACCTAGATATATAAAATATATCATCTAGAAACTAAAAAAATCTAGATGGAATGATCATCATAATAATTTTAACAATAAAAAAATAATTATTAAATATTAAATAAACTAGAATAATTAAATGGAAAATATAGATTAGATAATATTAGTAGGAAAAATTTTCATTTTATAGGGAAGAACATCAAAAAAATTAATAAATGTATACAAATTTAATGGAATTAAAAACTAACTCCTCCATGATGTATCAACCACTATTATCCACTATCCAAAAACTCATCTTAAATTAATATCTTTACTACCTCCCTATCTAAAAAATGAAACATCAAATCATCCCACATCCACAAAGGAATAAACTAGGTGGGGATATGGACTGTGTGGGTATGCATATACACATACCACAATGTTAACCCTGAAAAACAATTCATTGCAAATCAATTTAGAAACTCAAAAGATTAGTCACAATAAAATATATGAATGATTTGAAAATTTTAAATCTCACTACAACCAATGATACATGTTTATTCAATCGCATAAATCCTAAAGTCAACATCCTATTAGAAGTTATATTTTGAAATATGACACAAGGACCTCACCTGACATCAACAGCCCATAAGCATCCAAAATATCCAATACATCATAAAACCCAAAAATCCATCACTATTTATAATCTATCTAGGAGATATATTCAATTAATAGTTTCACTATAATGAGAACACTCCACCCACTTAATTTTTCAGTAGGAATGTTCGCTAACCCATGTGGGAAACATTAACCAGTTTGTGGGTAATGTGAAAATATAATGATGGTTACCCAATCAATGTGTGGAGGACAAAAGTAACCTTCATGGATAAATACATGAATGAAAATAATATATAGATGATACACATTCTATAGTGTTTTGGGCCAATTAATTTTCTGTACATGGTTACTGAAATTGGTTATTTTCTAAAAAGAGCTATTAAATTTCAATTCCGGGATTACCATAAATATAATCATTGAATGAATAAAATATGTATACCATAAATATTTAGACTAAAAAATGATTAGAAATTGATACTCATTCAATCAATTGGAACACCAGTGTATGAATATACAAAATACTCAAATAGATAAAATTTACATGGAATTAAATTTATAGTATCATACTATGTAGGCTTTTTTAGTAGATGAGAAAAAGACACATCATTACAATACATCTCAAAAATAATTTCATACAATATATATGTGAATACCTATTTCAATCAGTGTGAATGTTATGTAGACAGAGTCATGAATTTTGATGTACATCCCATGTTATTGTTTTACATGGTGTGTGCCATAATGTGATATTTTTATAATGTGTTCTTGATGCACATGATGTAATTGGACCAAATATACAAAAAAATAATTTAGTAAACAAAATTGGTGTTGTTGGAATTTTACTCAACATCAACAAATCAAACAAAATCAACCTATGTGGTTTGTATTACATGGAATATCTACCACAGTAACAATTATTGTCATATTTATTGGGACACACTGAACCCAAAAATATATAACATGACATATAGGATGCGTGTTCTCAATTTTATTAATCAACTACCCAATGAAATTAAGTGGAATGAGATTAATAATTATATAAAAAATATATATTCTATTATCAAAATTTCTACTGTAAATTAGTTTCTCACAATTATCTAGTAGACATATTCATAAATTTCCATTATTGAATACATAACATACCCCAGAAATCAGCTTTACACATTACCAGTTCCCCATAACAAGTCATTCACCCTTCCTGGTCATCTTTAATCCATCCATCTTGTACTCATAACCATTTTAGAACACTATTTTCAGTTACATAACATTATTAAACATAAACAATAAGAAATCATAGATCAAATGATGAGATAAATAAATTGAATGATGATTGTATATGGTAAAATAAAAAAAACTATAAACCAAATTTTCATTATAAAAAAATAACAAAAATACATTAAAAATTAATATTAAATCAATTATTTTGTAATACTATAAAACCTCAGTTATGATAAATTCCATTAGTATAAATAAACTTAGAAAAATGGAAATATAAGGTTAAAAAATGTGTTTAACATTTAGATATACGGTTTCTATAAGACTATTGAGTTTGACAACATGTCATTCGATTAAAAAAAATTCCACATTATGAACATAATCAATGAATAATTCAAATTTCATTATTTTATTAATTAATCATATCCTATGTTTCTATGAACATTATAAACGAAATAATAAAATATTTTAAATATAGAAAACTAAATTATAAAATTTTATTGTCAAATACAAATGAATATTAACCAACATAAGTGAATACAATAAAGTTTCAAATATTTTGGGTTTTTAATTTATTTTTCATTGTTATAAAAAATCATAGTTAGAAATATAATTATTTAACATAATTCTCATTGTTTTAACATTACATCTTAAAATAATATTATATAACAATGAGAAAAAATTCACTAATTTCTGTGAGGGACAATTATATAGTAAAAATATTTAATATAACTTTAGAATATTTATCAATTATTGAACTCTTCTAAACCCCCCATATTGATTTCTCTTAATTTATAAAAATACTAAAGACCACTGGATGAGAAATAAAATAAAGGGTCGAGATAAAATTATGAATAAGGAAAAACATATCATTATTTCATCAATGGGTAGATCATAATTAAATGAAAAATAAGTATAGATAATGTTTTAAAAAAACATGGAATATTAAGAATTTTCAATAAATCATAAATTATTTAAATGTAGTATAAAAAGAGAAAAAATATAACATGATATAATAGTGTGATATATACATAGAAATATAGAATACAACAATACAATCACAAGATGATAGAATCCTATATATGGTCTAAAAACTATTACAAGACATCATAAACATATAAAAATGGTCACTCAAAATGATATGATTATTATATGTAAGTTATTATAGCCAATATCCTTAATAAACAATAATTAATGATTTATTACAAAAGGAAACAAATAATATAGTTCCATATGATTATGATTCTATATATATTTAGGATATCTGAAATATAATAGATTAACTAAAACCATGTTTGTAATAACATTATTTACAAACTCTAATACATGAACATATATTCTATCCATATTCAAATTCTACTTGATATGACATGGGGGAAAACAAAATAAATAGATGAGATATAAATCCAAATAAGGTAATAGCCAAATCAAACCATATTTAATGAAATACTTGTTAGTCATAAGGCATATCAAGGTGGCATTAATGTGTTTAGATTCCGAAAAATGATCATCAAAGAATTATTTAAGATGATCACATCCATGAACAATATGAATGTCGAAACAATATAAATCATTACATCATAATCATATTCCCATGTTAAATAAAATGACATCACAACATAGTTTTCTTTGAAAAAACTCACAATCACAATAATGGGTATCTCATGATATAAAAATAGTACCCAATGCATTGGAGGTCTATATAATTTTAGGACAACATGTCACATTTATATTATATACATGAAATTGTGTTCCATATAAAATAGAAGAGATCTATTAATTACTTTTAATGACGCGATTTAGGAGATTGGGTTATATACAATAAAGTCATAAATTAATTTAGATAGGTACATATAGGTTAATGACATTAAAAGTATATGGGTATGGGTATTCAGTATATAAATTCATATCATGGAGAATCCTAAAAAAATTTCAATTGTCAAACTAGAGTACATAAAGAATTATGGAAGTGTTTAATGTGGGGGAAAGGGGGTCTATATTTAATTGAAAATAACGTAGATACTATGATTTATTTGTAAAAACATATTTCAATATAGTGAATGAAATAATATATTTAATAATACAATGAATGTTCTTGATGAAATAGGGGGATATGATCTGCAACCTAGAGAGGGCTCTACTATAAGTATGGGAGAAAATTATTAAGAGTTTTATAGAACCTTTAGAGGGATATATAAAGGTAAAACAAGAGTAATTTCCCACACAACGAGGTTTTAATGAAGGGGTATGAGAGGTCGGCTGGGTTTCTATAGTATAATTGATGGGAATTATTAATTAATTTCTAATAATATGTTTTGGACTCTATTTTATAAAATATCAAAATTAAAAACATTCATGTGGTATCTATCGATGTTTAATTCCATTGAGAATTTTTTTTATCATTTTATAAGGCTATGAACCAAACTAATTAAAATTAGAACCTTAGGGTTATAGAAGTGATTCGTGATCATAATAAATTGAATTTAAAACATCAAAATATAATACATATTTTTTATGATTTATTATTGTTTTATAAGAAATATTAAAAAAAATTATTTTGAAGAGAAATTTTTTATTTTGGTTGTGGATACCCTTTGTATCATTTATTATATACCATTTTTAAATTATGATGTAGTAACATAGACTATATTTAAAACTAAAAAATTATTTTTTTGGTCTCAAAATATTTTTAGAAAATAACAAATATCTAATTTAGGAATTCTAATTTAAAAAATTATTATTATTTTTGAAAAATAATTTCAAAAATATGATAATATTTAGTCATATATAAAAATTCATATTTACTTGAAAATATTAGTTTTTACATTACTGAAAACATTATGAACCCTATGAAAACTGCATTGAAATTAATAATTTATGTTATCATTTAAATTTGAAAAATTATTATTTAATATGAATATTTTATTAAAGTAATATATATTTAAATTTTTTTGGAAATTATCAAGAGAGTGTCTTAATTTAGAATATATATTTTAAAAATATATAATTCTTATTCTTCAAATAAAAACCCATATTTTCAAATCTGTTTTATAATTATTTTTAAAGTAATAAGAATAAGGGATAAATATAATATTTTTTAAAATAAAAGAATATACAGAATTTCTTATTATAGGGCCTTAGATAGATAACCTCTAATTTAACATGCATATTCTCTAAGGGTATGGTGTTCAATTATGGTGCTTTCTTAGGGTGGTTTGACCGACATTATTTGTGACATTATCTTGACAACCCTTAACATATCCCTCAAATGGTTTATCTCGAGATTTATATGATGTATCTTTTCTTATGCTCGGTTAAGGGAAAATTACAATGATTTGATATTCAGGAAATGATCTTTTATATTGGTTTCATTATGTATGATCCTACTAGTTTAGAGAATCATTTTTTCCATATATTTAAATTGGAAGTTACAAGAACTCTTAATATATACTAATCATTCTCGTCACCGTATAATGGGTATTCTGAATAAGTCTATGATATATAATTAACTTTTTCTTTTTACACTATATAATAAATAATTCCCAAATTCAACTAAAATACTACTTGAGTTTTCCATGACTACATTACATAATATTGAATTTATTCTTTAAAAATAGTATTTTCATTATAATGTTTTTGGTCCTCGCATTCTTTCCCCATTCAAAAATTATCCTTCAAAAATAAATTATATATGGTAAAATAGATATATGTATATCAATTGAATCTCCTCATCCAGTTCATATATCCCTTTTTCAAATATATGGTTCCAGCATAACTCTTGACTATGTGAGTTATCTTGTTTTTATAAAATTGCCTCTATGATATATGATCTTTAGTAGATACTTATTATCTGGATTATATTTCTCCAAGGGTAACACCTATTAGATTAGTACATGTGGGGGGTTTGATATATACTTCCTTGATAGGGATACATCATGTACGTGAGTAAGGTTATGTGGGGGTTCTTGTTAATTGGTCACCACTTCTAGATAAGGAATTATATCGATGGGACTGATGTATCTCGAAGACGTGTTCCCCTTTTATCAGTTATCATGAAATTATTTCATGGGGATATATAAAGATATAACTTATCTATGACTCATACTCCAGGTATCATTGATGATCATTTGTAAATATTTTCGATCATATTTGTGGGGAATTCATATTATGTTGAATGTTTGGAACCTTCTATGTGATATCATTAATAAGATTAGGTCAAATAATTTTTTGATCTCCAAAATCATGCATTCATGTTGGAGTGTCACACCTATTCTCGTACAGATCATTGTAAGGTTTCAAAAGAATAATAGAATGGAAAATTTAGTTTTATAACAACTCCACTATTGAATGATGTTTCTCCCTCCATATTTAGAAATCTGTTGAAATTGATCCCAACATATCCTACAGTGATTGAATTTTTATTTTATATTTACCACATATATGATGGTGATATATAGTACTGAAACTCATCTCAATATCATGATTTAGTTGAAGGATTATCTATAATTTCAATGTAATCCCTAGGTCATAATCAGTAAATTTTAGGAGCGGAACCCCATGTAGTCTTACCATATCCCTTATGTATATAATTTAGAGTTGTTAAAGTTGAAAATAATCCTTGGTATAAATGAATTGTGGTGACATTTTAAGATAATCGGCTACATATCATATGAATATATTTTCATTAAATTGAATAGGGAGTTATATGATGAAATTGATTCTTCTGTTTTCATATTTTTATTTAGGTATTTAAAGTGGTTTTATCAGTACCACCAATGTATTTTGGATTCCTGGACTTGTTTGAATAAAAAGCACTATGAAACAAATTCTATAATCTCCCTATTATTTTATCCCATAAGAAATTTCTCCCTTGATATACATACAATGTTTTTCTTTTTGTATTAATAGATATGGATGTTCTATGTGCATCATTTAGTACATCCTTATTCATTTATAGTTTTGATGAGACACTTATTAGTGTTCCAAAATTTTTAACTCATTATTTAATAACTATGGGATATGGAATATTCATTAACATTTTATGTATCACCTGATAACTATTTTAGGAAAATTTAATCCTCTCATTAATGGATTGATGATAAATTATTTTATAAAGGTATGATGAATATCCTTTTATTATTTCCATACTCATCTATTTCATTTCCAAGAAGATTGGACCCCATTCAATCTGAATAATAGATATGGTTTCATGATCCTTTATACATAGAGCATCTTCCACATTGATTTCATTATGAGGATGGTCATATATTTAACATTCATAATCCTTGAAGAGCCCCAAAAACCTTAAATAGAGAATATTTATCTCGAGTAGGGTGAATTTATACTTTCTGATTTTATGATTTGTATATTCTTCATGAATCACATTAAATTGATAATATATCTGAATATTTAATTTGATGATCACTAAAATAAATCCAAACTACTTTTTGGGGTAGTTATTCTGTTGTATCATTAATTGGGGTAGGCATATGTTATCACATTTTCATCATATGTGAGTAAACAATACAAGAAATTTTTGGATACATTATTTTAGATCAAAAATCCATCTGTAATGGTGGGTAAAGTTATCATAGGTTTAGTGATTAGAATCCTATCTAGGGAAACATTATGCTTCACTCACATTCATCATTTTTATAGTGACCCCAGCCCTAGAATCCTTGAGTCATAGTGTAATACCATTAAATTGGAATGAGATACCAGTAATCACATCCCGAAGGACCATAGAGTTTAGTAGTCATCATAAACTAGATACATACATTGGTTTTAAATTACATTTTAAAAAACAAATAGAATATAAATTTGTTTCAAGTATAAATTTATTTAATCAAACATAACACTAAATATCAGTCATAATACACTTCATGTATTCCAAATAAATGGAAAAAAAATAAGCATAAGATCAAATTCTATGTAATGGTTTATTATAGTGGAAGATATCATGAATCAAGAAGCATAATAAATATGGAAAGGAAAATAACCGAAGACAAATTCCATTTTAATAACATTTATATCATTTTAAGATAAGGAAGAATAAAATTTGTAGTGTATGTAACTTAAAAAACATACCATTTAAATCAATATAATGAGAATGAAAAACATCTATATAGTATATCATTTAGAAAATATCAAGGATAATAATGATAATAGAATGAGGGAAATTATTAATTAACAGCCGTATTTTCTCAAGAGCATAGAAACCTATACTGTTAAGATACATTCTCCATATAGTTTAAATCTATAAGTATAAGCCCATTTAATTTGGATTCATAACTTGTCTCATGATAAATGTAGATTCATCGAGGGTTTATTTAATGTCTGACCCCCACCCACCACTACATGTCTAATGAATTCGTCATATATCGAATAATCAATTTAATTAATGTATAATGTGACTTACTATCAAATGTCCACATTGAGTGTAATAAACATAATTTTAAATATTTCCCCAATTAATCTAAAAAATGTAAAATTAATCAATATATGAAAAAATGTTATAAAATTTATTAAATAAATATATACATGATAAATAATATAGATTTTGATGGGAAATTTAATGTTTATGATCACTATAATGTGAATATTTAAAAGAGACATTAATGAATTCAAAATGATTCAAGGTTGTAAATATAAATACAATACACGATTGAAATAATCATAAAACATATAGATGAATAATAAAGATAGTATAAGTATTATATATACCCATTCAATTAAGAACCAGGGTTGTTTTCATTGAAAAAATTTAAAATATCTATAAGGAAGTTCTTGATGAAAATATCCCTCTAATTTCGAATAACAATCCAATTGAATTTTAAAAGGGTTAAAAATTTTAATTATTAGGAAAATGAAAATAAATAATTTTTAGACGTTTATAAATAAGTGAAAAATAGTAAAATTTCCTTTCATGGATCATTTTGAAAATGTAAAAAAATTAATATTTATAAAACATGGTTTTTGAAAAACACTTATTTCCAGCCGAAGATAGAAATAAAGTCGAGATTTCTTTAAAATATTCTAATCAATTTTTAGTACCAATGAGTTTAAAAATAGTTCTTTTAAAAAAATAATCATGAATAACCACATGATAATAAAATTTAAGGTTTTATTAATTGATGAAAAAATAATTTCCTTGAATGAAAATTTAAGTGTAAACTACCCCGAATAAAATGATATTTTGAAATAAACGCCGAAAAATTTCATAACATTGAAGTGAATATAAACCAATGAGATAATTATGTATGTGGACAATAGATCCATATAAAAAAGTGTAAATACTATAATATATAATCACAATTAAAGAAAATCATAATCTTATAGTATTAATGACAATAAAGAGGTAATAGATCCCAATGAAAGGAAATAGAGTTATGAAATTCGTTACCACTAGGTAATTTTTAATTCAAATGTAAATAAAAGAAATAATTCAAATTGAAACATAAAATACCATGAATAATGAATTATTAAGTATCTTATATGTAAAATTATTTTATACTCACCATATAAATGTAATTAGGATCTTAATAACAAATAATTCTCAATGGAATGTAAATTGAGGGAAAATCTCCTTCCTCATACATAAATTTTGGTTTTACATCTATTGAACTCATGTATAGTTGTTTTAAACATGATAATTACATATATAAACCCATATTAATATTTATGTTATCATATAATATTTTTAAATATCAATTTTTCATCTTTATGTAAATAATTTATCATTATTTTTATTGTTTAGTGTGTAAATTACATTGTTTATTGAGTATGTTTTGACCTATTATTTCTTATTCGAATTACTTTAATAATTATATCATAATATAACAAATTTAATCCTGAAATTATATATTTAATTTTTTATGTTTATATATATGTATTGTAATCCATAAAATATAGTGATTGGAAATGAAACACACTGTTCATGGAGACGGTATGCGTTACGTACGCTTGAATGTTGTTTCTATATTAATGACATATTGAGTGAAAGAAATGTAAATGAATTACAAATGTTACCATTTCAGTATAATTTTTATTTAATATATATAACAAAGGATTATTAAACCCAAAATTAAAAAATTCCATCTCAATCGTGAACGAATCACATCGCTTCGCAATGTGGTAATACACCATACCCATGAATGACGTTATCATATTTCAATAAAATGTAATGCACAAAGGAATATGTTATATAGTAATTTTATAAGAATTAATAAATCATAAGTTAAATAAAAAACATTTCTAATACTATGTATATCATTTTTTCCAACCTTGAATGGTGGTAATGGAAAAACAAACAACATCAATTTGTGAGGTGGCAGTCCGCTATAAACACGAACAATGGATTCATCATCAATTTTGTACATGTGTGTATTTTTATCTCATACCCTTAATATAAAAATTATTTTTATTTTTATGATAATGATGTAATTTCATAATCATGAAATTATAATAATTCAAGGAGGATTGAAAGGAAATAAAATAAAAATGTTTTTATAAGAACATTAACTCTTCATTGGGTATCTTCCTTTGGTAGGAATTAAAACATTATAAAGAATATATTATTCAAATAACATGGCTTCTATAATTAGGGGAGTTAATTTTTTATTTTATTTGGGTAGGGATTGGGTGAACAAAAGTTGTTTTAGAGGAGTGAAGATGGGGGAGAGTGGGTGGACTTTTATAAGTGGTGAAGAGGACAAACTGGCAATATTTTAAATGAGTTTTGGTGTACCATCATTTTTACATAACCATAGGATTCCATAACTAATAAAATTAAATAATATATGTTTAATAGTATAAAGGATTCAGTAAAATGGGTATTGGAAATGATTTCTGTCTTTTTTACACCTTTTATTCTAATTTTAATCATTATGTAATATCCTTTTAACCCTAATCATTATAATTACATTTATTATTTTTTACTAATAATTAAGATAAAAAAATATGCTGAACCTATTTAAAATTATTAATTATTATGAATAAAAAACTAGAATTCATTTTTCCATATTCAATTCAGATAAGTGGAAAAAATTATTTTAATCTTAATCCCATAGATGGGAAGAGAAACCAAAATTCTAAAGTGAAAATGGTCAAACAATTTTCAATTTTTTTAAAATTATATTCATAATGAAATTTATTGGAATGAATAATATTTGATTAATATATTTATAATTAAAATATTTTACTTTAAAACCAATTAAAAAAATAATTTAACATAGAAAATTATTTAATGAAAAGGGAAACATTCATTTAAAATTCAGTATTGTTAACTATTCATCGGAAAATGAATATTCGTAGAAAAAAATTCACCACAATGTAATTAATAAATTATGTTTTTATAAATGATGATTATTTTTGTCAAATAAAATTTTTAAATGTGTCAAAATATTGTTTCTAATAAATTGGTTTATTAAAAGGTGGCGAATCTGCCATTAAAATTACATCTTTTTTGTATAAAATTAGATTTATTCTTATCTAATGCCTATAAAATCAATTGGATAAATGTAAAAAAAATATCGAATTTATAATATATATATTTCATTAATATTATCCGCTAATAGTAATTAAATTAAATTATTACATGTAATAGGCTTTGGAGGATAAAACTAATTTTTTTGAAAACAATTTCATTATATCCAAATAGTTTCTATATTAATTTAAAAATAATTGTTAACCAATTATTTCAACCATGTATTTAATAATCTATTTAATCGTAGTTATAACCTCATTTTTATCATCTTGGTAGTAATTTTCATATAAAATTATAATATTAATAGTATTTGGTAAAACAATGTCTTTCCTTTAATGCAAGCCATCAATGAATGTCATTATAAAGTGTATTTCAAGATAAATTTGTTTTGCATGAAATAAAAGAAGAATATTTTTTACTCTATTTAAATATATGACATAGTTTCAAAATAAAAAATATATTTTAATGTCCCATAATTTTATATTTCTTTATATTCTTGTTACTGTGTGTCATACATACTCTCGAATATTATGTTCATATTTTAATCTTTCCATGTGTTACATTATCCCCGTCATAAATAAATTTGAGCCTCAAAATTTAAACATCATATTTTTAATAACTATTTTTTATTTGAAAATTTAGTCATTGAAATACTACATCATGAGAATGGATGGTAAAACATCCTCTTAATTAGAGAAAATAAGAAGTACCAAAGTCATATATAATGACACATAACTAGGATACCAAATTGGTGATCATTAAAGGAAAGTGATGATATTAACATAGATGAAATTCATAAATATAAATAAAGAGTGATTGATGTCATTGATAAACAATAAGTTAATTATCTATGTCAATTTTAGGGGCTCAAACCCTTAAATTTGATAGGTGTGAAAAGATCTTTTACATCATTAGAAATGGTTGTAATATGAGAGAATTTAATTTGAAGATTATTTTTATAAAATTGAATAATTATTTTAATATCTTGATGAAATTTTATATAATAATAAAAATATCATAATTTGGTTGGGTTTCAATAAATATACTATTCATTTCTTATTAATTGAAATAGATATCCAAAAAAGATTTTTTTTTCACCTGAAGCACTAAAAATCACTTTTAACATATCGTAAGATACATAAAAGTGGCACTAGTCCTTCTGTCTATCTCTAACTATTTCCCAAAACTAATGTTGGTAATAAAATAATCTATAAGACACAAATTTAATATTAATGATTCATAATTAATATTTATTCACCTAATCATTCATCTAAAATCAATGAATCATTAAACAGAACATTACTTTGGACAGTGGTGGGCACATAAACCTTATCATCCATTGGTCATTGGTTCAATTTTCACTGCATTCATAGATATGATGATTAGTCAACCTACATACGAGTTGTAATTTTTTTAAACTACATTAATCTAATTCATATAGTTCTACCAATACAAATATAATGGACATTCTAAAAATAAAAATCAATAATTAAATTACCTTTTTACTATGGTTTTAAAAAAAACCCATTTTTCAATGCCTAATATTCATATTTGGATAATTTTAAAATTTCATTTATAATCATATTAACTATAAAAAATATTAATACATTGAATCATAGGTCCACCAAATTTAATGTAACATTTTTTTAAATTAAATTTCCACTAAAACATAAACATTCCATAAATTTCCCCAATATTTACTTAATCATGGTAAAATTTCACCACATAATACCCATGAAGATTGTTTAAGACATCCAACATATGATCATCCATAAACTCATAATCCATGATGGTTCCCATAACAATTATGTTAATAAATACACCTGAAATTCTAACATTTAACAAATTCCTTAGATGTTTCATAGTTCATAAACAAACTACCATTTGTAAATTACTTCAACTATTTAATTTTTGAATCCAAATACACAAATACATCATTTGTTTTATTTCTTTTTAGGTTCCTCCATGGTCTAGGTGTTCAAAACATTTAATTCATTGTTAGATTCTATTCAACTCCTTAAAAATGGTTTGTAAATAATATTTTATTTATCATAAACATATCCCTTTTGAGTGTTAAACCAGGTTATCTATAAGGGAAATTTTCATATATCATATTAATCTCGAGTGAAGGTCGAACAACCATTTTTAGAGTTATTACCACTAGGTCAAAATATGATTAAATCATGTCCACTTTTTGTATCTATATAGGGATGTTTTATTAGTAAGACCCAAATAATATAAATCTTACCAAAAAATTAGGGTGTTCTTAAATAGTTATCCTCAATTTTTATCTTAGTTATATATTTTCTATTTTATGATTTCCTAATTATATTTCCTAATGTTTCTACAAAAATTCTATTTATACCAACTATATATTATTTTACTCGAGAAGATTGAGTCAGTGGATGCTACCATTTCATTGGAGCAAGACGCAAGGAATCACATACTGATGTACCAAATAGTTTACCAGTCTTAGTAAAATAGATACATCTATGAGTTTTACATTATATTTGAATAAAAAAAATAAAAAAAATTTATTTTTCTAAGGAATAACTTTACTCCATCTTGTGTAACCACATATATTGGTTGTAGTAAAATTCATGGATTCATGTTAAAGGAATCAAAATAATTGAGGGTTAAAATGCTAAGAATGAATTAAGTAATGTGTAGGCTATTATAAGTTAGTAAGAATACAAAATATAAAAAAGTATATAACTGAAAAAATAATCCATTTAAATTATTTGAGTATCATGGTAAATTAATAAAAAATCAATATAAAATGTTAAACAACTACAAAAACATTAAATTTAAAACAATGTTCTATGAATGAAATTGATCAATCATTTATGTCATAGAAATAATATTAGGGATAATAATGATAACTGAAATGAATAAAATGGTAAATTATTAAACACAATGTCATAAGCAGATGGAAACATCTACAATTACGATCTATCCTCCAGATATTTTAATACTATAAGTAAAACTCTATTAAATTTGGGGAAAATATTGTCTCATGAGACCTGTTAATGCATTTAGGGGGTATATAAATTTTAGTTCCCACACTTCACTAGATGTCCAAATCACTACTAATATATTTAATAAATTATTAAATTAATGAAAAATGTGACTTATCATAAAATATCCAAATTAGTAAAAGATTATGATTTATCAATATTTCCTCAATTATTCAAATAACTATCAAATTATAAACTATTTTTAAAAATGGTTATTAGTTTTGAAAATAAAAAAATCTCAGAAATATAACATAGATATTTATGGGACACATAATGTTTAATGATCTTATGGAGGTGGATATTTTTAGGGGAAGGTAATTACTACTAAGATAATAAAGTAAGTGACTTTCAATACTGTAATTGGTCAAAATAATCATAAACCATCTTGAGTAATTAATAAATGATATCAATATAATTTATTCCCATTAGAGAAATAAAAATAGTTATATTTATTTATGAAATAATAATATGTTTTAAATGTTTCTTGAGGAAAATATCATTCTTATTTTGAAAATCACTTTTTAAACAATATATTTTATTGAAATTTATTTTACTAAAAACTATATCACATAAAAATATCCTTGTAAACAAGAAATATAAGATTGAAATAAATTAAAGTGGATAATTCCATACATTTTATACAAGGTAAAAAAATTATATTGTTTATCGTAAAATGAATAGAAAAGTTCTGTATTCGGAAAATGACAAGAATTATCATTTAGATATATATAAGAAGAAGAAAAAAATGTGTCAAAAACTCTCCAATATATTATTTTTAAAAGGATAAAACAATTGTGAAAATATTTTTAGATAACATTTTTTGTGACAAAATAGGTTTTCGATAGAAGAGATAAATGAATTAGGGTTTTCATAGAAAAATTATCTAAAACATTCTAAGTAAAAAATATTATAAAAATGGTACTCTTACATGTAAATAATCAATAGTAAAAACATTAGTTGAAAATTAAATTGATAATAAAAAATGATTAAATATTCTCCCATAATGATAATTCTTGTGTAAACAATCCCAAATAAAAAGATATTGTCGTCTAACCATGGAAAATATCACAACGTTGAAGTGAGAATAATATAATGAAATGATTATATGAATAAATTTTAAATAATTATAAAATATTTTTAAATAAAAAATTATGTTGTCAAAATTAATTACAAACTTAATCATTGAATATTAATGAAAATGAGAAAGTTATATAAACCAACAAAAGAATTGACTTATAAAATTCTTTACCACTTGGTAAAACATAATTAAAATATCATTAGATGAAATAATTAAAAATGAATCATAAAATACCATAATGCATAATGTGATCATGATAATAATTTATGGAGTCTGTATATACACTATATAAAAATAATTTGGTGGAGAATAACAAATACGTATGAATGGAATGTATATTGGGACAAAACCCATTACCTCGAACATTACTTTAGTCACACGCCATTTAAAATCCAGTATAGCAGTTTTAAACATGTTAGTAAATTGTAAAATAAACAAACAATATTTTTATCATATAAGATTTATTTATAATATTATCTCACCCATTTGTTAATAATCTTTAATTATTTTCCTTATTTCATGTGTTAATTTTCATGTTTTTTAGTATGTTTTGCCTTGTTATTTTTTTGTTCCTATGACTTCAACCATGATTTAAAAATATACTTAATAAAAAATAATGTAAATTTAAAATTTATTATTTAAATATATATATGTATATTTATATCAATCTGTAAAATTTAGGGATGTGAAGTGAAATACACTATTCATGGTTATGGTAGGTTGTACGTACACGTGAACGTGGATTTTATTTTATTCTCATATTAAAAGAAATAAAAGTAAATGTTATTCACATATATTATATTTTAGTATAATTTTATGTTATTTTAATTAGATATGTTTATCAAACCCATATTTAGTACATTCCATTTAAAGTATGAATGAATCACATCGCTTAATGAGGTGGTATAACTCTGTACCCATGAATGACATTATCATATTCCAAAAATATAGATATCCTAAATTTTTATGTTATATAATAATTAAAGAAGAACAATTAAAACATAAATATAATAAATATCATATATAAATAGTATTTACATCATTGTTTATATCCATGAGTGGTGGTAATTGAAAAAAACAACATCGATTCGCGATGCAGTTTTCCACCATATACATAAACAAGGATCTCATAACAAATTTTATGGATGTGTGCAAGGTTACATATTTTAGAAATAAAATAACTATATATTAGTGTAGTTATGATACTAAGGTTGTTATATAATCGTGATATAATAATATTGAAGTATTTGGAGATGGAAATAAAATAAAAATTATTTTAGAGAAACATTGCCCGTTCTTTGAATATATTCCATTGGTTCGTTGTAAAACCATATAATGGGTACAATTTTCAAAAAATAAGACTTATATGATTTGTGTCAGGATATTGGAAGGTTATTTTTGTTGGTAATTTTTTATCCAAATTGGTATTAGGGGGTTGAAGAAGGGGGTGATTGGGCGGCCTATAATAAGTGGAGGAGAGGACACACATCATATTCTTTAAAATAAGTTTGAAGTGCACAACTTTTTACCTAAAAATAGGCTTTCAAAACACAAAATATTAGATAATATATGTTTAATTGTCTAAATATTTCCGTAAATGGGTTTTGGACATGTTTTGGTTTATTTTTATACCTTAAATTCTATGTTTATTCATTATGTAAGCTCATTTTACATTAATCGCAATAAATAATTTTAACTATTTTCACAAATAATTATGGTCAAAAATTAAGTTGAACATATTATAAATTATAAATTACTCTTATAAAAAATAATGAATCCATTTTTTTAAAATCAATTTACAGAATTGAAAAAATAGTTTAGAATTAATCACATATATGGTATGAGAAAGATGGGTTTTAATGTGAAAATGATGAAAAGTTAAAACAATTTATAACTAAACTAAATTTGAAATTGATTGAAATAGAATAAACTATATTAATATAGGTATAATTTAACTATTTTATCTTTAAAACATATTCAAATTTTATTTAACCTCAGAAATTATTTAAGAGAAACAAAAATAATTTAAATTCAGTATTATTCATTTTTCATAAAAAATGAAACTTCTCAAAAAATACCAAATTTTAAACCTAAGATAATATTGAAATTATAATTTCAAAAACTAAATTTATATTTTCAAATAAAATTTATTAAATTTTCACAATTTTTCTTTAAAATTATTTATCTATTAAAAGAAACCAAAACTACCTTAAGAAAAATACAACTTTTATGCGTAAAATTGAATTTTTTTTTTATGACACCGATAAAATATATTGGATGAATTTAAAATAATATGAATAAATATATACTATATAAATTACCTTAATATCGTCTTAAAATAGTAATTATTTTTAATTATTTTGATAAAATACTTTTGGTGCAAATAATAATTTTTTAAAAAACATTTCTATTATATAAAATTGTTTTTTATATTTATTTATACATAATTCGTAACCAATTAATTCAAATATATATTCCATAATTTATATAATCTTAATTACAAACATCAATTTCTTCATTAGGATGTAATTTTCATTTAACATAATAATATAAAAAGTTTTTTTCAGACTCTACCATTCTTGTAAATCAAAACAACGAAGAAACTAATTATTGATTGTAATGCAAGATAAATCATTATTGTTTGTAATGAAATTTTTTATGTGTATCATGAATTTCATGTAATATCAAATATTTAAAATATTACATATACTATTATGTATAGGGATGTTATATTCCCTTCGAGGATTATTGTTACATGTCATATACGCTATCGTATATAATTATCGTATTCTAAAATCTCAAGGTGTTGCAATTATAGAAAAATCTCACCCATTCTAAGGTATGTTATATAATGGTATTGGAAATAGTGGGAATATTCTAAAAAATTTATGATGATTTCCATATAATCGAAGGAAACTATAGATCTCAATGACATATGTTGTTCTAGTCCATCCTTCAATTGCCTCTCTTTTAGAAGGATCCATAGACATACCTTCACTGGTTATAAAATTACCCAATAATTTTAATTTCCCTATTCAAGAATAAAATTCAATGTACTTAAAAGAGAAATATAGATTTATAAAATTATTCAGTACAAAATTAATATTCTCCTCATGTTTAACCTTTATTTTTGGGTAAATTAAATAATCATCTACAAAGAATAACACAAATTTATATGTATAATCTCGAAATACTATATTAATTTATTCCATGAATTTATAATGTGTATTATTGAGTCTTAATGGAATAACTATATACTCATAGTTTTCATTCCTTGTATAAAAAATAAGTCATACTGATCTCCTCGTTATGACCATTACATGATCATATACAACCTGATGATCTAACTAAGTGATGTGTGGGGTGTCCATATATGAATGAAAAATACATCAATATACGGAAGGGGATACGTGATATTTATCATGATTGTTTAATATCACAAAAATAATTTTAGAGTTTGATTGAACTACCATTTTACACAATAACGATGACAGGTTCTCTCAAGGGTGAACCACATGGGTGTTTAAAAACAATACCCATATTCTCTTGTAATTATTTATTTTTCTCATCATGTTTAATGGTGGACACTAATTATATATTCATCGATATTGGTAATTATCTAGGTGTAATATTAATTTATATCTCACCCTCATGTCATAGAGGATGAGCATTAAATTCTTTTGGAAACACATTAGAATATTCCATCAAAATGAAAATTTCATAATTGAAGACCTTTTACATAGTATCAATAAAATGAACAATATTTTCTTTCTTAAATGAAAATAATATCCCTTCATGAGATTAATATAGGAAAATATATTCCTCATCCCCATTACACATGTACAAAATCAGAGGTTGATTCATGATATATATTGTGATTCTCTTATTGCAATTTCTTTTAATTAAACTAATAAAGGATATATGATATGTACTAATAACTACATTTAATTTAGATTATGTTTCCTTCACAAGATACACAGGTTAGTTCATCCAACAATAATCGATAATGTAGGATTTCAATTCATCAAATGAAATAATTACCCAATATTCAATTTACACGTTATCACTAATTACATCTTTTTTGTGGTGTTTTAAGAGTGTTACTAAACCCATGTGATATAAATGAATATGAAGCCCCATTGTCACAAAGGACATGAAATGTTCATCTGTGAAAGATGCCAATAAATTTTACTATTTTATTTGGTTTACAATCATTTAGTTTATCTAAATTGATAGAAAGATAAAAATTCGTAAATTATAAAATACCTAGAGGGGAAAATTATAAGGCCCCAGCCTTAAACCTTACATAATCTTGAGTTATCACAAGATTACACGTTGAGGATCTTTTCAGGTTTAGAGTTTTAGAGAATTAGATCATAAAACTTGCATTACATTACACATATAAACAAAGTGGTTACATAAAGATAGTATTCTTCATTACTATCAATGGAAACATATTTAAAATAAAACATGGATTCATTCTTGACACTTCCTTGACACTATCATCATATCATGTACCTTTCCCTTGACCTGTGAAAAAAATTTCAAAAAAACTTGGGATGAGCATAAAAAGCTCAGTAAGGGATATAAAAATATGGAAAGGAAACATGGGTACATATATACATAAGGATGAGATCATACTTTACCCATAAAACATAAGCACTTTAACATACCTCATCAAATCATGAATAAATCCTAGAAATCATAAGACATAAAGGTAACTTGAGGCATTCATAACATTCTTACGTAGGGAGTAACCCTCTTGGTTACGTTTGGAATACTCATCACAGTATATTCCCTAAATATCTTCGGAGAAACCTTAACATTTCACTCCTTCGCGTTACCCAATGAATTGGATAGCTATATCGGGCTCACCCGCCCTTAGTTTATCACGGAACCACCCATCTTCATAATAATTCCCAAGAACCATAACATAATTGTATCACATAAAACATGCATAAAGGAAACATAACATTTCCACATTTCAATCACAAGATATCAATACAAAACAAAAAACATTGTGAAAACCATTTTCAATACCAAAATAAAAGAAAAGTAAAACAAGGTATTTATTTTTCTTTTAAAAAGAAGGTATGGCTTGTAGAGGAAGCCGAAACTCAAATAACGGTCATGACGGCGGACAAGTCGTTGTCGCCGCATACATACGACAAAAACATTCCCTTTTGTCATTTAGTAAATGCTTCGTATAAAAAATATTCCTTTTGAATAAACGTAAAAGTCAAAGGGGTTTATACACCATATAAAAGAAAGTTGTGTATAAAATAAAATATGCCTCAATGAAAGGAGATTGAGACGAAGTCCCATACCTCGTATCCGACTTGACCCGACCGTTCTTTAATATCCTGTATAATAAACTTGAGTTAATCTCTTCTTGCTTAGGAACCTTTTTCAAGTTCATTATTCCTTTTATACCATGTTATAAACATCATGTAATCATTTAAGTTAATAATGTTCATTTTGTCGGTATTTGGTTCTTAAGTCAAAAATAGACTTCTTACACTTACATGTTGTTAATTTGGTCAAAGTTTAGTTATATACAGAATGATATTAATGATTTGGATAACATATATATCATATATATTCATTATATACATGTATTTATAATATTACATCACATTTAGAGGTAAGAAATGAAATGCACCGTTCATGGAGACGGTAAGTCGTACGTACGCATGAACGCTACTTCCATTTCTATTTAATATTTTCTGGAATGGAATCATAATTATAAAAGAGTATATTATAATTCCAGTATAATAACATATATAATATCATTAACTTTATCCTTTACACATCCCACATATGATATTAACGAATCAAATCACTTTCAGGGGGCGGTAGTCCGCACTTCCTAAAATGAAGATATCTTGTTTACCCATAATGGAAACCATAAAGGTATGCCCAAAATGAAAAAAAAACAGAATCTTATGGAAAACATAAACATATTATATATCATATATAAAAATAGTGACATCATAATGGCCACCTTTGAAGGTGTTAAATGAGTATTGAACAATCATCGTTTCGGGAGGCAGAATTTCGCCATCCACGGAAACCGTATGTTATTTAACCATTTGATGTAGTTGTGTGAGAGTGTAGCTCAAATAAATCTTATAACAACATCCTAGTATATTGAAGATACTGGTGTTGTTACAAAAGAAGTAAATAAAAAGAGTTTAGGGGGTTGGAGAAGCAAAATAAAACAAATGAACATGAGAGAATGAATTACCATTAAAAGTGTAACTCCTTTTGATTTGAGCCTAAAGGCTTCCTTTGAAAGGATTCTGCCCAAAGGGAATCCTCTAGGATGAGGAGAGGGATGTGTAGAGAGTAAATGGGCAGGGGTTGGCCGAGACAAAGGCTTGAAGAGTGTGTGAAATGAGGTAGAGGTGGGGGCCTTTTATAAGAGGAGAGGAGGGGCACTTTTGGAAAGTAAAGATAAGTTACTTTATTTTAAAAAGAGTTTCGGATTCAAAAGGTCCCACATTGCTATAATTCGAGGATAAGGTGATAAGACTTCGAAATCCACTCATACAATTGGTTTTGGCCATGTGTAGGTTTTAGATTTTTCATTATCATTCCATTTTATTTAAATCGTTAAATAATGAGGTCATCGCTGCATCATCATGACGTCATAAATAATTTAATTTATTTAAAGTATAAAAATTATAAAAAAAAATACTATGATGTAGGAAATCGTTTTATCTTTCTAATGACTATTTATAATCAAAAATCGGATCTTTATAACCCCATGTAAAAATTGTTTTCGTAAAACATATTATGCTTGTGTCATTTTTACTTTTACATTAAATAAAAAGTTATTTATGTAATTTCCCAACCAAAGTGGATCCATGGGGTCCCCAAGTAGACCCATGGATTGTATTGGTCGGCCATGACACAACCAATGAGGGTAGGACATGTGTAAAGCTCATCTCATACTATTAAAACATTATTTTTATCTTAAACTACACTAATTACCACTAATCGTGATTAAAAACTTAATAAGTTACTATTCACCAAAACAATTATTTAAATCTCATTGAACCACATTTTACTTCTTAATGACAACCATGTATGTCGTATTTTTGAAATTCAAAACACAATGATGGCAAAATTTCATTTAAACGGAATATCAATTTTTATAATTACCACTTAGTGGTTTCACTATTCATCAAAAATTGAAGTTTTTCAGAAAATTACCAAAAATTCACCCTAATCTATATTTGATATTCCGAATTCAAAAATGAAGTATATTTTACAAAATTAAAAACATATAAGTCACATTAATTAATTTAATAATTAGTTCCCGCTGTCAGAGCAAATAGCATGTTTTTATAAAACAATAAGTATCAAAAGATTGACACCAGTTTAAGTCTAATTTCAAAGTGAAATTGATTAAAATGACCATCATTGGATAAAATGGTAAAAATATATTCTAATTTCACTTCAAAACCAACTCAAAAGATAATCTAATCATATAAATAAATTATATTAAAAAGCAGTTTTGATATAAAATGCAGTATTTTTCACTATTCATTAAAAAATGAACATTGTCAGAAAAATACCAAAAATTCACACACAATAAATTTTGATGTCCCAATCATAAAGAATAAGTTTATTTTGACAAAAATAGCTTATAAAATTGTCAAAATATAGATTTAAAAATGGTTTTCCATCAAAAGGAAGTAAAACAATCTTTTAAAAATATTAGTGTATTTCATGCTTAAGATTGTATTTATTTTCATTTTAAATCTCTATAACACTAACTTAATCATTAATAGATATAGAAAAAAATATCTATTATTCATTACATATTTGGGATGTTACATCCATCCCCCCTTTAGTTGTGTCCCCGCAATTTATTTACTTATCGAATAAATGGGGGTACTTATCCCTCATTGCATTTTCAGATTCCCATGTTGCCTCTTCCATCATGTGGTTTTTTCAAAAAACCTTTACCTGCTTAATCACCTTATTCCGTAACACTTGTTCCCTGTGGTCAAGAATATGGACTGGTTGTTCCTCATAAGATAGGTTCTCCTCCAGCTGAACTACCTATGGACACAAAACATGAGATGGATCTGGCATATACTTTCTCAACATTGAAACGTGAAAAAAATTGTTTACCTGAGATAAACTCGGAGGTAAAGCCACTCGGTATGCAACTGATCCAACTCTCTCCAGAATTTCGTATGGTCCAATGAACCTTGGACTTAGCTTTCCTTTCTTACCAAATATCATCACACTTTTCCAAGGAGAAACCTTGAGAAAAACATGATCACCTACCTCGAAAGATAGATCCTTCCTCCGGTTATCCGCATAACTCTTCTGCCTGCTCTGAGCTGTTTTCATGTGTTTCTGAATCAGCTGAACTTTTTCTGCCATCTCTTCTACCAATTCTGGTCCCATCAACTTCCTTTCCCCCACTTCATCCCAGAAAGCTGGAGTTCGACACCGCTTCCCATATAATGCTTGAAATGGTGCCATCTGTATACTGGAATGGAAACTGTTATTATATGAAAATTCAACCAAAGAAAGATGTTGGTCCCAACTTCCCTGATAATCCATAGAACAAGCTCGTAGCATATCCTCCAATGTCTGAATTGTTCGTTCTGACTGCCCATCTGATTGAGGATGAAAAGCTGTACTAAAATTTAATTCAGTACCCAACGACTTCTGAAGGCCTTTCCAAAAGTTAGAAGTAAACCTGGGATCACGATCCGATACAATGGAGAGAGGAACTCCATGTAACCTGAATATCTATTTAAGATACAAATGGGAACGTTGATCTAGGGAAAAAGTATCTCGTATAGCAAGGAAATGAGCATACTTGGTCAAGCGATCAACAATAACCTAGATTGCATTATTACCTCGAGATGTCTTCGGTAATCCAACAACAAAGTCCATGGATATATTCTCCCATTTCCACTCTGGCACTGGTAAAGGCTGAAGCATCCCTTTCGGTAACTGACGCTCTGCTTTAACTTGTTGACATGTCAAACACTTCACAGTAAAATCAGCAATATCTCTTTTCATTCCATCCCACCAGTAATACTCACGCAGATCTCTGTACATCTTAGTACTGCCCGGATGAACTGAAAACGGAGAACTATGAGCTTCACATAACAACTCTCTCTTCAACTGTGAATCACAATGCACACACAATCTCTTCCCAAATATCAAAACGCAATCATTATCAATGTTGAATTCAGGCAACTTACTTTTTTGAACTAGCTCTACCTTTTTCTGCAACTCGTTGTCTTGCTTCTATGCTTGCTTGATTCTGTCTGATAGAGAAGATATCACTGATACCTGAAACAAAACAGAAGGACTTCCTTCACCAACAACTTCTATGCCAAAGTTCATCAAATCCTTAACCAAAGGATCGCGTTCCAAATGCAACATTGTTAATGAAGCATTACTTTTTCGACTCAAAGCATCAGCCACTTTATTTGCTTTTCCCAGATGGTAATGAATTGTACAATCATAATCCTTGATTAATTCTAGCCATATCCTCTGTCTCATGTTTAAATCTTTCTGAGTGAATATATACTTTAAACTTTTGTGATCGGTATATATTTCACACTTTACTCCATACAAATGATGCCTCCAAATTTTTAAAGCAAAAAAAACAGCAGCTAATTCCAAATCATGTGTAGGGTAATTTACCTCATGAGTCTTCAACTGTCGTGAAGCATAAGCAATTACCTGATCATTCTGCATTAGGATGCAGCCAAGTCCTTTCAATGGTGCATCACTGTATATAACAAACTCACCATTCCTGGAAGGTAGTGCCAAAACTGGAGCATTCACCAATCTTCTTTTCAATTCCTGAAAACAATCATCACATTCTTTTGTCCAGATAAACTTAACACCCTTCCAAGTTAGCTTAGTCATTGGACTAGATAACCGTGAAAAATTTCTAACAAACCTTCGGTAATAGCCCGCCAAACCAAGGAAGCTACGAAAATCGGTTACATTTGTGGGTCTTGGCCATTCTTCCACAACTTTTGTTTTGCAAGATCAACGGTTATTCCATCTTTTGAAACAATGTGACCAAGGAAAGAAATTTGTTGCAACCAAAACTCACATTTGCTGAATTTGTTGCAAAGGATTTCACCACTTCTTTATACTTGTAGTATAACTTCTTCCCATCACTCAAGCTCTTTGTCAGACACTCGTTTGCATAGTGACCCATCTCATTGCACTTATAACATTTCACTAACTGTAAATCAAATTTGTTCTTACCTTCACCTTGATCCTTTTCAGTGCAATCACGAGCCTTATGTCCCATCTTACCACATCGGTAGCACTTTCTAGAATTCAGAAGACATTCCCAGCATGCCTTTTGCCACATTTATCACAAACTGGAAACTTAGTTTTCTTACCATCATACTTTTTTGAAGAATTATTACCTTTCTCCTGCCACCTTGGTCTCTTCTTCTGCTGGTTGTTATAGAACACTTGGTCATCAGCAAACTCCATTTCCACCTTCTCAGCACATCGAACAAGATTTTCATAACTTTTGAACTCACGATAAGCTAATTCCCTTTGATATTTTGGCTTTAATCCTGAGTAAAAACGATTGATTTTACTATCAAGGTCTCGGATAAAATTTGGAGCATACCTTGCCAATCGAGTGAACCTTTCCTCATAGGCAGCCACTGAATCTTCCTCTTGCCACAATTCCAAAAATTGTTTTTCCATCCTAAGTCGAACAGCCTTAGGAAAATACTTCTCAACAAACATACCTATGAATTTATCCAAGTCGAGAGCATCAATCTCATCGGCGTCCCTGATATTTTTAACCATATACCACCACTGATCTACCTCACCCTCCAAACGGTAAATAGCATGACTAACATTTTGATTGTCTGAACACCCCATGACATCAAAAATCTTCTACAGTGCTTTAATCCACCCTTCAGCTAACACAGGGTCAGATGATCCTCTGAATGATGGGGGATGTTGCCTCATGAAATGTTCCACCACTGACATGTTCCTCTGCGGTTTATCTGGCTGATCTCATGCATGGATACCACCACCATTTATATCCTGAGTCAACTGTGCCATCACTGCAACAAACTATTCAGTTCCAATTCCGACCATTTCTGGATGCTGATTCGGAAGGTTATTTCCTTCTGTATGCCTTCCTAACACTGCTTCCATGTTTCCTCTGTGGAAAACCATTCTGAACAAACATGTCTTAGATGAAACAACATGGTAATATTCAAATTCTATATCACTTCAATTTAACCATAAAAAAAATATTTTTGGATAATCATTTAATATAATTCTAACTCCTAAAGTTATCTAAACCGACCTCTGATACCAACTATAAGGCCCCAGCCTTAAACCTTACATAATCTTGAGTTATCACAAGATTACATGTTGAGGATCTTTTTAGGTTTAGAGTTTTAGAGAATTAGATCATAAAACTTGCATTACATTCCACATATAAACAAAGTGGTTACATAAAGATAGTATTCTTCATTCCCATCAATGGAAACATATTTAAAATAAAACATGGATTCATTCTTGACACTTCCTTGACACTATCATCATATCATGTACCTTTCCCTTGACCTATGAAAAACATTTCAAAAAAACTTGGGATGATCATAAAAAGCTCAGTAAGGGATATAAAAATACGGAAAGGAAACATGGGTACATATATACATAAGGATGAGATCATACTTTACCCATAAAACAAAAGCAATTTAACATACCTCATCAAATCATGAATAAAGCATAGAAATCATAAGACATAAATGTAACATGAGGCATTCATAACATTCTTACGTAGGGAGCAACCCTCTTGGTTATGTTTGGAATACCCATCACAGTATATTCCCTAAATCTCTTCGGAGAAACCTTAATGTTTCACTCCTTCGCGTTACCCAATGCATTGGAGAGCTATATCGGGCTCACCCGCCCTTAGTTTATCATGGAACCACCTGTCTTCATAATAATTCCCAAGAACCATAACATAATCGTATCACATAAAACATGCATAAAGGAAACATAACATTTCCACATTTCAATCACAAGATATCAATACAACACAAAAAACATTTTGAAAACCATTTTCAATACCAAAATAAAAGAAAATTAAAACATGGTATTTATTTTTCTTTTAAAAAGAAGGTATGGATTGTAGAGGAGGCCGAAACTCAAATAACGGTCACGACGGCGGAGAAGTCGTTGTCGCCGCATACGTACGACAAAAACATTCCCTTTTGTCTTTTAGTAAACGCTTCGTATAAAAAATATTCCTTTTGAATAAACGTAAAAGTCAAAGGGGTTTATACACCGTATAAAAGAAAGTTTTGTATAAAATAAAATATGCCTCAATGAAAGGAGATTGAGACGAAGTCCCATACCTCGTATCCGACTTGACCCGACCGTTCTTTAATATCCTGAATAATAAACTTGAGTTAATCTCTTCTTGCTTAGGAACCTTTTTCAAGTTCATTATTCCTTTTATACCATGTTATGAACATCATGTAATCCTTTAAGTTAATAATATTCATTTTGTCGGTATTTGGTTCTTAAGTCAAAAATAGACTTCTTACACTTACATGTTGTTAATTTGGTCAAAGGTTCGTTATATCCAAAATGATATTAATGATTTGGATAACATATATATCATATATATTCATCATATACATGTATTTATAATATTAAATCACATTTAGAGGTAAGAAATGAAATGCACCGTTCATGGAGACGGTAAGCCGTACGTACGCATGAACGCTACTTCCATTTCTATTTCATATTTTCTGGAATGGAATCATAATGATATAAGAGTATAATATAATTCCAGTATAATAACATATATAATATCATTAACTTTATCCTTTACACATCCCACATATGATATTAACGAATCAAATCACTTTCAGGGGGCGGTAGTCCGCACTTCCTAAAATGAAGATATCGTGTTTACCCATAATGGAAACCATAAAGGTATGCCCAAAATGAAAAAAAAACAGAATCTTAAGGAAAACATAAACATATTATATATCATATATATAAATAGTGACATCATAATGGCCCCCTTTGAATGTGTTAAATGAGTATTGAACAATCATCGTTTCGGGAGGCAGAATTTCACCATCCACGGAAACCGTATGTTCTTTAACCATTTGATATAGTTGTGTGAGAGTGTAGCTGAAATAAATCTTATAAAAACATCCTAGTATATTGAACAATCATCGTTTCGGGAGGCAGAATTTCACCATCCTCTAGGATGAGGAGAGGGATGTGGAGAGAGTAAATGGGTAAGGGTTGGCCGAGCCAAAGGCTTGAGGAGTGTGTGAAATGAGGTAGAGGTGGGGGCCTTTTATAAGAGGAGAGGAGGGGCACTTTTGAAAGTAAAGATAAGTTACTTTATTTTAAAAAGAGTTTCGGATTCAAAAGGTCCCACATTTCTATAATTCTAGGATAAGGTGATAAGGCTTCTAAATCCACTCATCCAATTGGTTTTTTCCATGTGTAGGTTTTAGATTTTTCATTATCTTTCCATTTTATTTAAATCGTTAAATAATGAGGTCATCACTGCATCATCATGATGTCATAAATAATTTAATTTATTTAAAGTCTAATAATTGTAAAAAAAACTACTATGATGTAGGAAATCTTTTTAGATTTCCAATTACTATTTATAATCAAAAATATGATTTTTATAAACCCATGTAAAAATTGTTTTCGTAAAACATATTATGCTTGTGTCATTTTTACTTTTACATTAAATAAAAAGTTATTTATGTCATTTCCCAACCAAAGTGGATCCATGGGGTCCCCAAGTTGACCCATGGCTTGTCTTGGTCGGCCATGACACAACCAATGAGGGTAGTACATGTGTCAAGCTCATCTCATACTATTAAAACATTATTTTTACCTTAAACTACACTAATTACCACTAATCGCGATTAAAAACTTAATAAGTTACTATTCACCAAAAAATTATTTTAATCTCATTGAACCACATTTTACTTCTTAATGACAACCATGTATGTCGGATTTTTGAAATTCAAAACACAATGATGGCAAAATTTCATTTAAACAGAAACTCAATTTTTATAAGTACCACTTAGTGGTTTCACTATTCATCAAAAATTGAAGTTTTTCAGAAAATTACCAAAAATTCACCCTAAGCTATATTTGATATTACAAATTCAAAAATGAAGTATATTTTACAAAATTCAAAACATATAAGTCACATTAATTAATTTAATAATTAGTTCCCGCTGTCAGAGCAAATAGCGTGCTTTTATAAAACAATAAGTATCAAAAGATTGACACTAGTTTAAGTCTAATTTCAAACTGAAATTGATTCCAATGACCATAATTGGATAAAATGGTAAAAATATATTCTAATTTCACTTCAAAACAAACTCAAAAGATTATCTAATCATATAAATAAATTAGATTAAAAAGCAGTTTTGATGTAAAATGCAGTATTTTTCACTATTCATTAAAAAATGAACATTGTCAGAAAAATACCAAAACTTCACACAAAGTAAATTTTGATGTCACAATTATAAAGAATAAGTTTATTTTGACAAAAATTTCTTATAAAATTTTCAAAAGATAGATTTAAAAATGGTTTTCCATCAAAAGGCAGTAAAACAATCTTTTAAAAATATTAGTGTATTACAGGCTTAAGATTGTATTTATTTTCATTTTAAGTCTCTATAACACTATCTTAATCATTATTAGACATAGATAAAAATATATATTATTCATTACTTATTTGGGATGTTACAAAAATCTAGATGTTTAATTTATCACTCATAAAGTAAACTTATTCTATATTCTATTTATTTCTTAGTTTTATTTTATATGATCAATGATCTATTTACATACATAAAATTTTATATGAATATTTTCTTTATTTGTAATGGTTTGTTAAGGGATTTTGAATTTAATGAAGCATATTCCCCAGGTGAATGAAACCATCTATAAAGAAATGCCACTTTATTTAATACAAGGTGACAATCGAGTAAAGTATCATTGCACCATCTTAAAGCTTATTAGCTAGAGGTTAAACTATGTTATAACAACATAATTATTTAGTATATAGAAACAGATTTTGTTTTTCAATGGAACCAACTAATTCAAAAAATTACCCTAATATAGTGATATTTTCTTATGTCTAGTCTTATCCATATTTCTTAAATATTGTTTTTTTATTATAGTCACAAGAAATAACTAGGAACTCATTTGATTCAAATTATGACAACCCGTAATATTAAAATATCATAATTCACAATTAATTACCTAAGGAACATGTAATATAATATCAAATGATATTGATGCCCAATATGTTTAAGAAATAAAGTACATAGCTCATTACCTTGAAACATGGGTATAATAATTTTATTTAAAGACACTAAAATATTTCCCTATATTCCATTAATTTTCTATTATGGTATAGAATAACCTAGTGATATTATTAAAAAATGCATGAACTAATTATATTGTAATAGTGTAGTTATATAATAACATGATGATAGTAATACATGCTAGTCAATAGGCATATCATGGTTGTATAAATGGGGTGAGATTCATAAACATAATCATCGAACATTGTTATAATAGGATGCCATCATGGTAGTATAGGAATGTCGTACCAACAAAAATCATGATATCAAGATCATAATCCAAGGGTAACTACCATGGAATAATAATATACTATGTATTGGTTAACCCCATGTTCACTTTACATTGAGTCTCATTAGATTAAAACATTACCAATATAATCCTAATTACACCAATCATATTCATATCATGAACATGAATTTTTGTGATTTATACAACTGATGAAAACCACTAATTAAATTTAATACAATGATTATGGAGTTTTGGTTATATATATGTATGTATAAAATAACTTAAGGATACCAACTTCTAGGTGAATATTTTTGACTAAAAAGGGGATATGTATTCCCTAAACAAAATTTTGTCATTGAAAATCACAGTATAATTTATGTAGTAAAAAGGGTGTACATAAAGATTCATATAAGGGATTAATGGGGATTATATGTGGTCTCTACTTCTAAATACATAAATAAAAAAATTATAGGGATGTTTAATAACATATTACAATATGAAAAATTGACAATCAAAAGTTAAAATATAAGTAATGATCATGATTATAGTGGAGAGGAAGAGAACACTTACATTGAGAGGGGAGTTCTAAAAGGATGGGAGGACTATGAAAAGAACATGGGAACGCCATGGGAGTGGTCTAGAGTTATAAATGAAGAGTAATATAATTATAAAATATTTATTAGTAATGTGTAATGGCGTATGGGTGGGTTTTTATGGAAAAATTAAATATAATTTTTGTTTCCAAAACATAGATTTTGGAATCTATATGATAAAATACTGAAAAACCACACTCCTCCCCATAGGTATTACCTTTACATCAAACATGTATTACTAGTTTTCAATATCACATATGGTTGTGAAATAATCACATTAAAACAATATAAATGGTTATGTAAAAATGAATCATGACTTCAAATTTATTGATTTTAAAACATTAGAAAAAAAAATATAGGTTATGGATGATTCATTAATGGATAATAAAGTTGTTCAAATAACATATAAAACACATTATTTTTAATGGTATTCATGATTTATGTTTCTAGATACTCTATATAGAATTTATTTCATAACACATTTCCTATTATGATTCCTTACTACAGAATGATTTTATATTTGATCCCATAATTAAAATGTCTCTTAAATTTATGAAAAAATCATCATGGGATAATTCTAACATGATTATTTGAAAAATAATATTTAGTGTTCCAAAAAAATTCTTAAATAAGATTTCTTCACATATAAATATCCTTATTTACTCTAACATGATATTTTTTATGATGATAAAAACTTAGTGAACCTTATAAATATTACAATTTCCATAATTAAATTATACTTTACATTATATTTAATTAAATATTATCAATTAAGAAGAATATATTTAAATGATTGTTCTTTAAAAAATTCTTGAAATTATCAATCATGTTTTATCATAGAGTGTTCTTATTTTTGAAGAATGTACCTTTTTTTCCTCATATCAAAATATTATTTCTTATAAAAACATTATACTGTCATTTATAAAGTATTTATAAGAAGCGATAAATATAAAAACTAGTTAATTTAAAAAAAATTATTTTAGGAATGGATAGATACAGAACCCCTTATTACCATAGTGTATTCTTGGAGCATAAGGCATGTGATTTTGGTGTTATATTATTTTTTTTCTATTAATATTTTTTGTGCTATTATGTTCAGATGACTGAACATCTCTAGTATACATTTTCACTCAAAATTTAGTAGTCAGATAACATCATGGGAATGATTAAGGGAAAATACCTTAGGTTCCATAACCCATTGAAGCTATAAAAAAGTAGCTTCCTTGGGTATTATTGTACTATTTAATTCTATCCCATAACATATCTGAGTTAATTAGGTTTTATAATTACCCTTAATTTATTAAAATCAGAACATTCACTATAAAATGGATATATCATCACTGGTTAATATGCATAACTATCCATTAAACCCAAAATGAAATGATTTATAATTGTGAGAAAACTCCAATGTAGTGCATTTATACTCTATAATAGCATTACACATTAAGCAATTAATAAATTTAGTAATGTAATTTAACATACATATGTTTGGTTCATGAAAATGACATACTAAGGTGGATTGGGTTCTCTCCCCATTCCCATAAGAATAGGGGACAATGTTCCATGGTGGATTACGATAGATCCATAATCACATATAAAGAATATAATGATATTTAAATAATTACCCAATATATTGAATGACTATATAATTTTGGTTCCATGCATCATATAACAATTATTGAATATGAAAACCCCTAATTAACCATATATAGTGGACAACAACACATAGTTGGTTAGGCTAACTCTATAATCCCATACATAACATCTATTATGAAATAAAGAATTACCCAACACGTTATAGGGTATATAATTATGTGGCCCATAACATAATTAAAATAATTCTTATATAAACAAAATGAGGAAAATTAATCATATATAAACTATAAGGATGATCAAACACAAGAAAATTATATGGGATTGATAAATATTATTGAAGTCATAACTGAATGTTAATTCAAAAGTATTCCAATCAATAGAATAAATTAAATTGGTTTGGATAATCTTAATAGAAATATTTTTGTAGGTCATGATCATTGATATCTAATTTAAAATATTCATGTGGAGGGCCTAGGAGAATAATGAATAAGAATGATGCACATTAGTGGTTCTTTTTGAAATAATATAATGATGATTATTTAGATGGAAATATATTATCAATAAAACCCAAATTATACCAACTGGGTTCTCCATAAAAAACTATGTTTTTAGAAGATATTCTTGGTCCAATTTCCATTGATGGGGTGATGAATGACACGTGTTAGGAAATTTTAATGTTCTCATATATTGGGTTAATGTAAAATTTGAAATTTTGAAGCGAAAAATAACATTTATTACCCCATCAATGGAAAAAATATTTAACTAGGTATATATGTATAGTTCATATATAATAATAGATATTATGTTCATGAGAGTATTATATCTTGAAAATATGGATAATGAAATAGAACATAAATGTTAAATTAAATGGATCCACCTAGGAAGATCCCTTACCCCATGTCTGAATAGGCTATGCACATATGAGATACATTGTTCGAATCATGACATGTGTTATTGATCACCATAGCTATGAAGGACTCAAGATAACATGTATAGAGCATGGGATATATAAAGAAAAAAATTATAGGAGAGGCTTTTTGGGAAGGTTAAATAGGAAATTTTAATGAGATATTTATCTATAGATGGGTGGAGCAAACCGACTTTTATATGTTAGGAAATGTATAATTTTGGGAATAACCATTAGTCACCCAATATATAATTAATTTATTAAATGGAAAATTATTTAATAATTTATTAATAATGGACTTTGGGGTGGTAATGTGTTGATAATGACATGACCAATAAATTCCATACTTTTTTCAAATATGATTCAACTATTTTTCCAGAAGTTATTATATATTATCATTATTATTTATACCAAGGTAACTAGCTTTCAAATAAGTAGTATATGTTCTATTTTAAAATATTTGGTAACCAATAGTACCAATTATTGGTTTTCTAAAAAAAATCCATTTAATCTCGTAAAATATCTAAATATTATTAAATCAAAATTTAAATAAAAATATATAATATTCAAAATAAAAATTCCTGTATAAAACTAACTCTTATCTATTATGTGTTATTTATCTTATTTTGTATTTATTATCAATTTAATGGGAGTTATTATATTTATAGATTGGTCTATTAATAATATTATATTATTCATTTAAATTATATCAATTTAATTTATTAGATTTAATAAAAAAATTATTGATATGATAAATATTTTGAAAATAATAGGTTACACCCTTAGTCATGGAATTAAAATTATTCACAATAATAATATATGTAATATAATTGATTATATTGAATATTTTATCTAATAATTACATGTTTAACTCAATTACTAAATAAATGTGTTTATATAAAATCTCTAAAAGTGATAGTAAAAAACTATCAATATAAGTGCACAAAAATAGTTTATTAGTGATTTATTATGGTTTCAATAAATTTATACTTGTGTTTTATAAATAAAAAATTAGATTTTTAAAATCTTGTTATTAATTATTAAAAATATATTTTATATATCAAAAGTATCTACAAATATTTATTGATGTTATTTTACTACAAATTATATAATTGTTAGCTACATCTATATTTTTACTATTCACATAATTTTTTAAACCATGAAAGTTCATATTTACTCAATATTGATATACCAAGACAAAAAAATAATGACAAAATATTAAATATAAAATTTAACAATTGTATATTCAACTTCTAAAATTATTACAAATTTGTTGGCCAAGGTCTCACAAAAGATTTTCTCCCCAAATTAGTTAGGCTTCATCAAAGGTAGGACAACTTAGTATAGTTTCATTAATAAATATTAGTGTGTCAATATTTTCAAGAATTCCACTAGAGGAGGTAGCATTTCCATTATTCATGATTTCAAAAAGGCTTTTGATATTATGCACTAGACATTCATTCTCTAGCTCCATGCTAATTTTTGTTTTCATAGGATCTTAATCACTAAGGTGAAAATAATTTTTGAGTTTATTTCATTTCTATGTTATTCATAATGAGTCCCCTATAGGATACCTTGAACTCTTTATAGTCATTAAAAAAGGTGACTTCACTCTGTATTTATTTTTTCCATTATCAGGACTACCACAGTTAGATTTTCTCTATCATGGTCGGCAATGGAAAAAAATCTATAAGTGCTTTTAGGGGACTTTTTATCCATTATCATCTACTATATTAATAATTCATCATCCTATTCAGAAAATGGTACAATTAAAAATTTTATAATATTTATGAAATACCTCTAGTAAAATGAAGTGTTCTCAGGACTAGAGTTTAATTAGAAAAACTAATTTATCTAATTCAGATAGAGAATTAATTTTACTAAAAAATTTGATATAATCAGATATTTATTAATTAGAGAGGTAGTCCTTACATTTATATACCTTGGTGTCCCAATATTTTTTGGAATAACAAAATATGGTTAATTTGTTGGTATTATCAGTCCAATAGGAAGATAGTTTGCTTCTTGAAGAGTTATATCTCCTTCCATTATTTTCCTTGTTTGTTTGGTGAAATCCATCATAATATTTAATTTTCTCTATTCATTAAAAAATTATGAGTTTCCTAATTAAATTATTTATATTATAATTATTTCCATCAAAAATATTATATGGTTTGGAAGTATTCTAGAGAGGAAGTTAGCAATAGTTTTTGGGAAAATCTAATGTATGCCTTATGATACTAGTTGTCTAAGGATTATAAATATTTCATTATTTAATCAACAATTGGAAGATCATTTTATATAGAGGCTCATAAATGATAATTTTGAGGGACATGGATTTTATTGTGTTAAGATTCCAAATAAACTCAAAAATAAGAAACATAGTCATCTCGATTCCTCGGTTTGGCCTACCTTCAATTTTGTTTTCTATGAAATTCTTTTTTATTATAGTTTCCTTGCCTCCAAGTATTTATCCCTTAATATATATAATATTAATTGGACTTATGCTCTATTATTTTAATACCTCATGATTGATGATGATTCTTAGGATTTGGACCTCTTTATTAATATCTAATTAGATAACTTTGATTCTCTGCATGTAAATAGTAATTCCACTAAATGTACCTATATTTTCTCACAACATGTTGATATATGGGAAAGATACACTTCTAAAAATGGTGTTCCCATGACAAATATTTTCTATTGACATCCTTTTGGTCTTAATGTGGACCTATATATTCTTGTAAAGTTGAATTGGTTGTCCATCGAACCCACCAAATCAATTCTTGTTCAGAGGCTGGTGCACAAGATACACATGTCATATGCATATCTTCTGGTCTGTGGAATTTTTCATTTCTCCCTATGTTCCACTATTCATAAAAATAATGGGATATAGAACAAATTTTCATGAGCTTTACCACTACCTCATCGATGTGGAGGGACCTTCAAATTTTCTTTTAGATTCAACTTCCGTAGATAACATCCCTCAAGGATTTCATTTTGTGATGGTTGTATATGAATCATTACCCTCATATACATCATATTTTTAAGTTTATTATATGAAAATTTATCCTGATTATCAACAAATCTGATTATAAGTGAATTCATGATCAAACTAAATTCATTATTTCAGATACATGGGATAAGCTATTAGTTGTGTCTAATGAATAAAATCCATTAGGAAGGAGAAATTTCTATAACTCAATTCGTGATCTCTATTTATTTAGGATTCATGGAATTAATGGTAACTTATTTCATACCTATGTATTTCTTGATGTATGTTTTAAATCATACTTTTCATGGTGGGTCAAAATTAAAATTGATGGGTCATCAAGAGGTAATCTGGGTCCATCATGTTATGGTAGTGTTTTAAAATCTCACCATTTGTATGTTTTAGGATTTTTCTAGAGCCCATGTGTTGTATATACTTCTCTTGAGGATAAATGTTTGTTGTCGTCAAAGAAATTTAAAAAGACAAACATCATTTCTATATTAATATTTGGATGGAATTCAACTCCACTATTATCATTAATGCAATCTGAGTTTTCTCTACTTATCACTCTTGAAATTTATCTATTTGGTGGATTATATTCTTGGATTTCCTATCATACATTGATTACCAAATATGCCATTTCTACGGGAATGAATATCTTCTTCTGTATGGCCTTTCCAACAAAGGTTAAAATGTTAATGATCTTATATTTACGTATCAGATTCTTGATGATCTTATTTATCTTGTTTAGAGGGACCAGTGTAAAATTACCCTCTATTGACTCTTGTAATGATGATTTATTTTATTAATAAATGAGTATCTCACACTTGATAAAGGTATCATCTTTCCTAAAAAATTATTTAAAATATGAAAATCTTTATTTATGTAGAAAACCATTTTTCAAAATATTAAACAATACAATTCATATATTCTATCATGAAATAATAAAAATATAGATCATCTATTATTTATGTAAAAATATTATTTTTTAACCCTAATAATTTTTATTGTAAATAATAAATATAAAAAAATATTATATCTAAATATAAAATAATTAAATATCAATTTTCACTTAAAGATTATATTTTTTTATTCAACAGTTGAGGTTGAAGCGGCCTTCATTATTGAAACAGAGGACCTTTGGTTTTTGTTAGAAAATACCCATTAAAGAATATAAGAGTTTGTGATATGTATGGAATCAAGATTTAATGTAAATAATTTGTATGATCATAGAATCATATACATGTAGAAATAACAGAAGATATGAATTCTAAAACATAGTTTAAGGGTCAGTCATATGACCATAAAAGAATGTTAACAATGTATCATGTTGTATTGGCTTCACTCCCCATTCACATTAAAATAATGAATAAATGTCCCGCATTGGATTTAGTCCACTTCATAATCCCTCATAGTGAATATCATAAGTTATAAAGAATTACCCAGTTATTGGAATTATATATCCTTCATATACCTCCATTCAGATAATATATTGTGCTTACGATAATCAATATTTCACAAAACATAGTGGAAAATGTTTCGTAGTTCATTAAGTTCACGCATAATTCTCATACATGATATATCATTAGATATAGTTCTTCATAAAATTTATTGGGGGAATATATAAATCTAGGTCCACCCATCGCATAATAGAAGTCATACATATGTGGTACCTATGAAGAAAATAAACCATAGATAAAATATATACTAGATTAATCCCAAGAGAAGTAATTAAAATAGGAAAATATTAATAATTATATAAATGAATTATAAATAAAAATTATTTCAAAAATTAGAAGAAATTAATTTTTTTCAGAATCATAATTGAAAAAAGGACATAGGTGCAGAACATGGTGTTTCAATGATAAAAAATCATAATAAGGATGTAAGATAACAATGATAAAAAAATGAACCACTCTGGTGGTACATTGTGATATAATTGAAGGATATTTATTGATAAATGGTGTTCTTCTTATTTTATATAAAATTATAATTGAAAAAATAGTGTTATTTATATTATAATGACAGGTTTTTCAATATAGTCGTTGTTTGAAATATTTAATGGGGGTTTGGCTTAAAATGTGACTTGAAATTATATTTTCCTCTCAATTCTAGTTTATATAAATGGGTTAATTTTTCAAAGAGCCTAAAACAAGTATATCAATATAAAGAAAAAGAATTTTTAACAAGGTATTTATGGGATTTAGATATAAACAAATAAACTTTTTTTGTTTGTAGAATATGTAATAAATATTGAGGAAATGAAATATTGTGTATCTCAAAGGTAACAAGGATCGTATGGAAGAGCCACTACATCATGTATAAATCTATTCTGGACATGTGCTTGTCATTATTAGAGACATCATCTTTTCTTAGAGACTTATTAAATAGTGAATTCCATATTTATAATTCTATTTATTATGGGAATAATGATGAATAAATTATATCTTTTAAAGGTATATCCTGTTTTGGTTTGAGACATATTTCAATATAAAGTGTAAATATGTATGAGTGGAGATGATCTTATTTTATAAGAGAATATAAGTGAAATTTTAATAATACAATTTAAATATCCATCATATATATCACAACCCCCACCCTAAAAGGGTACCCCTACATTTATGAAAATTAATTAAGAGGGATAGTGGCCCCCATTTATAGCCTCTTAAAGGTCCCGAGTAAGTAACAATCACTATGAGTATAAAAAATATCTCAAATTAGTGTTATTACCCTATATAATAAATTAGTTCGAGAGATAGGATATAATTTAACAATAGAATCCATTTAATAATATAAAAAGGATACAAAAAACAATCCCATAATTCATTTGTAAAGAATTTAGATATAGATAGAATTATATAAATTAAATATCCAAAATTAAATCTTCATAAGCGACACAATAACTATAAATGATTAAGCCAGTAAGGTCTAGAATTTTCCATAAAGACAACATGGAAACCTGAAAAATATTTTTATATATGTGGGGTGAAAATATATGTATTCTCAATATAAAAACAAATGTCTCTTGTTCATATCTATTATTAGAATAGTAATTCACTTGTTAGAAAAAATTTGAACCAACATATTCGTGACTAAATTCATGCCACATGATTAGTTTAAGAGGCCACAAATATTACGAAGTGAAAAAAATCTCAAAAGGAACCCAAAAAACACACATAATGGTATTCTTTGTGAAGCCCTTTTCTACAGACCCCTTGTCCTTTGTGAATTCTCAAGGCCCTGATGGAATGATCTGTGAGTCTTATGGCACTTCAAGACCACTCTAAGGGATGAAGATGCACACTGTGAGTCTGATGTAATCGCTTCCATTCGAAAAGCCAACCTCTACGTTACAAACCACATCAAGACTTTACAAACCCTGATCCCTTTAATTACCTAGCTCAGTTCGACCTTTGGAGGACGGTTACCTGACCCTTCGATTACTAAATTTCTCTCGATTCGCGAAGCTGTCAAGCATCATGAACTAGACTGAAAATAGATCATTCAATGTTCCTGAGCTTCATGAAACCCCCATTAATATGTTCATTAGTATCTCCACCTAATGTGGGTATGAATTCTTCAATGTCCTACACTCTTCATGGAGGAATAAGGCCCGCTATGGTACTTGAGATATTGTGGAGCATGAAGAATTTGTGAATTATTCTTTCACCAATCATGGACTTTGCCTTCCAGTAGAGTCACTATGTTTTTTGAATCCCTTCCCTTCTTGAAGCCCTTGACCTTTTCAAAAAACCTATAATTTATTAATCACCTCTCTTCGAGGACCTAATATTCATGAATCCCCTCTTATGGGCTTTTATATGTCTCCTCTCTTCTGATGACACATATTCATGAAGGTTTATCCCCCAAATACTCCACACCCCTTCAAGATCAATTTAGCCACACCTCAAGTTCTTATTTGACCTATTCAAACCATTCATGTATTCCACTCCTACTCCATGTGAGGGTCGAGATTCAAGTTTACTAGTTTCATTCCAACATCTGTATATTAATTTCTATTACTTCTCAGAATAATAACATTAACATGGACCTCATGATTGACCCCTCATCCACACTATTACAAACATGAATTACTAAAGTTTCCCACTCCTAATGGTTCATGAACTAAGTTTCTATAAGGTCAAGGGGTAAGGAGTGAGTCCCCCATGTGTTCATTGTATAATGTAAAACTAACTAGCATAAAAATCCGCAGGACATGACATTAAACTGTAGTCTTTCCTCATGCGAAGAGAAAAGAATGCCCCTTGTAGTTTCCTCATGGGATTCCACCACCTCCCACCATTGGGCACAAAACTCCAAAAAAATGGGAAGCTTGTAGGTGTATTCCCCACACAACCTTCATAGGATTCCCAGTATAGGAATGATAGGGGATTAGTTTTTCCTCACATGGAATTAGACCCTCCCAACATGAAATGATATCTACTTTGATTGGAATACATTCATAAGATCATCACCGTATCTCATTGGAACATATTTCATGACATGGTTGAAAGGTCTACTTATTATTCATATTTCTCATAGAAAGTCTTAATCGCATTGGACATCGGGTTAGTACTGACCATGACACCCATAAAGCTATGGGAATCCCTCCTAGAGTAATCCATTTCCTCCACCTTTAAGGGGCCATTAATACATGTATTTCGTAATCACATTTCTCCATAATAGAGAGCTTCCATGCATATTCCATAGCCTAATGGACCTCCTACTTAGGTGTAACCCCCAAAACAATCATCAAACAACATGTGATTTGATTCCCAATTTAATTGGATATGAAAGAAGCCTCTATCAGGTCCAAACCCAACATTACACCAATTATACCCACTAACAACACTCCATTTACATCCACACTAATTTTTTTCTGGTGCCACATCGTGAAAAGATCATGACACCCACCTTGGCCACTCCAATTCATAATCCCCATCCAAATAATTGTAGCTTCTAAAAGGACCGTTGTATCTGCCATGTGTAATACCCACACAAACCAACCATGATACATCCAAATTCCACTGTAATATTTCTTTTGTAATCCCCATACTATCTCCCATTGACACTCCTTTCTTTATGTGAGTGTTCTAACCACACGATGTTAAACTACATGGACCCGTCCTGTCACATGAACATAAATATTATCATTTAACTACATGATTTTTTATCCCTATATTCTAAATGGGTATGTAGGACACCGATCTATGGTTAAATCCAATCAAATGGTAAACCATGGTGCCCCCCTCATAGAGGTGAACCTACCTGATCCACAAATAAGGGTTTGAAGTTCAGCCTTCCTGGTGTGACATATTCCACTTATATAACACCCCTCATAGTTCTGCCACCAATGGAATTATGATCCATGTGCCTTCATGTTGTGACATATTACTTTATGGGAAAAATATCATGGATCTTACTCTCAAGGGACATTTGATCCATCAATTGGTAAACCACTCAGGTTTTCCCTCTTAGAGATGTACATCCTTGATCCGCCTCAATGGAGAATTCTTATCACCTGTCTCTATAGAACATTAAACCCCAGATCCACCTCAAATGTTTTTCCATCCAAAAATTATGTTCTACCTCCTAGGAATGTACCACCTTGAACTTCCTCCATGGGGAATTCGGATTAGTCCCATTCGACATCGACAATAATCTAGTACCATGACTCATAATATCTACCTCATGTTAGATGGGGGATACCTGGGGAGAAATCATTGGAATATATGCCTTTGGAATAATATACCTCATGAAGGAAATGTCGTGCCTTAGGGTTTTCACGTAAAGATGCATCTATGAGATGACATCATATGTGGAGGATTACAGGCGACCATTTTTCGTAGTGTCCATATATACCAGTGATACCCAATGTGACTACTCCCATTCCCAAAGGATACAACTCTATATATATACATTAAAATGTCCATATATAAGAAAAAGAGTTAATCAGAATCCATAAAGTGATGTCACTAGAAATGGGGTCCACGAACATGAAATAAATCTACGAGGGAGACCCTAACTAGGTGATGAATTTGAAGAAGAAATCCATGGAAGGAAAACTGGAATTCTATAATATCATTTTGGTTATGGATAATACATCAACATTTAAATTGATGAAATATTATTTCCTTTGTAAAGTGGAAATATTGGTAAACAAAAATGTTAGTCCAGTGCCACGTTAACACTTAGTGGGTGCACCTCGGTGAAAGCATCTGAAATAGAAATGTTGAACCCTATGTGAGAGTATTCTCTTAAATATGAGGTTTATTATTTTTTGAGACATTAACATATATAAAATTCACTAGATAAAACTATTTTGTGCCATGAACGACAAATAAAATGGTTGTCTCCTCATGGAACACACTCTAAATTGGGGTAGATTAATTTTTGGAACTGTGGTCTAAAACACAGTCATTAAAAATCTTTATCTCTAAACATTACATATTGGAGGGTGTTGTTGAATTGGGAAATTATTTCCATGTACCCATTGTGATTACTAAATCATCCATCTTTGAAAGCCCCAAGCAATAGGAAACTAAAAATCCCCACCATCGATGTAGGGGCATAAGAAATGTAAATGTGTGAATGCCAGACGAATCCACCTCCACCATTTATTCATCCATAACTATGGGTACCAAATTCCCTCATCCCATATAACCCATGAAGATAATTCAGAGGATGGTGAAAAACAATGTCCAACATTGGTACTAAGAGAAGGGGTCATTACCATAAGGGATATGAATCACTAGTACCTATAGGATTCTCTATCTCACTGATAGTGCTGCACCCAAGGGCCGCACAAGAATCCTTTCTTCCCAATCCAATGACACAGTGCTTTGGGTGCCTCTCCCTAGAGTGATCGTATTATTCCCCCCAATTCTGAGGAGGTGGGGATGTCCATGTCACCCTATCTTTGACATCTTGTAGAGAGCTTCCAAGGAAGGATCCCACAAGGCCACTTCATTTCCAATAGTGATTGATTTTCCATTCTATGGAACAAGTGTATTATTCCATTCACTTTATGATCCCCAGTTTGAATTACCCAATGTCAACGTTGGTCAAAAGATCACTAGGATTCCTTTCAATGTGAAACATATTCTATATCTCTATAGGATCATATAACCACTATCACATTCCACCACATCCATCCACTATAGTGTTGCGACCCATCAGTTCTAGTTGGGATCGAGGCCTCATCCACCCTATAGAATGGTTTGGTTGACTATACCAGCCACTGGCCCCACTAATATCTATTATGGACCAATCCATGATGATTAGATTAAATAAATAGGCACTCAAAATATGATCTACAACAAGTGTGGAAGTCGTGTTGGAACTGAGCGGGCAGTGATAGCCCCAAATAGGTGGGTTTTAAAATTTTACACCAATGATCGACGTAGACTTGTTGATGTCAGTGAAGAGCAGCCTAGTCAAGGCCAAAGATCTCGTGTGAATGGTTTTAAGCAAAAAATTAAACTGTAAAATACCTGTTTTGAATCTGAAGTTGTGCATGATGTCTTCTCGTCATTAGCGATCATTGCTCAATGAATCCAAAGTTGAATTACTCTATATTGTCCATACACGCTTCAAGGAATCTGTGGGAACGTCGGTCATCATAATCCAAGTGCTAGCGAGGAATTGCGACGACGGCTTTGATGCTCCAACGATCACCGCATCGCTTCACTAGCGATGCCTAAGAGAGTGCTTGATCTGATGTCATTGGATCCAGAGCTTCTCTCTCTAGAAAAAGGGAGAGAGGAGAGGAGATTAAATCTCTATGAATAGTGTTTGGAAAACGTCCCTCCTCTTCTATTTATAGTGCTTAATTAAAATATCTGTTATCGCCTCATCGACCCCAAAAACTTAATGCACTATCAACGTCATTTTACAACTACTTGTCTAAGTCATAAATATTATTATCACTTACTTGTAATATATTAAAATATATTACATGATACAAATTAAGTAATTAACTCAACTCGTCGCTCCCATATATATTAATTGAACCTTGAATAATTTAATATTCATTAATTAATATTTTTTCATGTATTTACTTAAAACTAATAAATAGATTTAATAAATAAATTCAATACTCATTATTATAAACTTGAATAACATTAATTTATTTATTTAATTGGTGATCATTTAACTTTGGAAAATCTCGGTCCCCTGTGGTGGGGCCCACCATGTCCAAAACTTTTATTTAACTGAATAGGGAATATTCTTGAATACACTATTGTGTGAGACCCTCTAGGCCCTTATTTTGACATCCGTGAATATTATTCACAGAAAAGAGTGGGATCTAGCCACCCATCATAGCCCCAAAAGAAATAAGGATTATTACAACAGCTATAACCAACCTACATACATGCATTATGTAGTATAATATATTTGTCTGTAATATCTCATAAAGAAGGACACACTCTTGTGTCATCGCCCTTTTCTTGATTTATTATTTGTTGATTTAACTAGACGGATTTACCCATGACTTCCATGGCCATGGTATTATAAAGGTACTTCCATCCATATCAACATGGCCTAAGATATATTACTTCCATAACCCGGAAGTGACAAATGCTTTCTCAACCATTCAACCAACATCATGACACCAACGACGCATTGGACACAAACTACCTCGCCACGACTTCATTGGCATGGTTTTCATCTTGCATCAACGTACGTAATCAAGTGACATACATGGGTAATGATCCCAACTCAAGAGAAAATTACACATGATCGTCGATAAGAACATCCAATGACACCCGAAACATGTGGTGTTCTTGTTGGCGGGTCAGTCCTCATGAACTTTCTACTAGATATCACCATGTGAGAACTTCATGAGATGACCCAATGCTTATGAGCCCCCATCTCTTGATGGTTAAACATCTACTGTGTCTAATCCGTAAAATGTATCTAGACCATAGATCATATATATATAATATTAATGTCATAGTATCTATATGTTCTCATTAGAGCCTGGGAACTTCTATAGCCTTTTGATATGACAATTAATCATTGGACATTACTATTTCTATAGTGGATGCAGAATAGTCTACACTATAATGGTATGATGAAATCATGCATATATAACTCGATACATGATATGGTAATCAAAAGCCCTGAATAGTTCGGTCTAGGGCACCTACTATTTCAACAAGTCTTCCCTAATATCAGGATTTTCATGGAATTCCTACCCATATTCCTAGCTTTGGACAAAGTAGAGGCCTCCCCGCTTCATCAAAATCCAATGCTGAAGTCCTCCCCAAGCTTATGGTTCCTGATACGAAGGTCTTTCCCAAGACATATCCATCTAGAATGGAGTTACTACACACTACATCAATGTTCATCATGGAGGCCCTACCCATGTTTCAACTACCCATATCATAGGTCCTCCCCACACGTCCATCAAATAGTATGAAGGTATTCCCCTTACTCATGCTTCTAAACATAGAGGCCCGACAGAAGTCTAGTTTGATCAATTAGAAGACCCTCCATGTACCTCAACCCAACAAATAAAAGGTCATCCCTGCTCTCAAAATCAATATAAGGGAATAACCGTGGTTACCACCAACCAAATAAGTGATCCCCCACTACATCAATTTCTAGAGTGGTGGTCCTACCCACTCTAACAATAAACAATATGGGGGCCCTCCCTGAATCCCAAAAAAATCAAAGGGATTGTCCTCCGTGAACCATAAACCATTAGAAAATGGTTTTTCCAATGTTGAAAAACATCTCTTCCATAAAGAACCATTATGGGGAATAATGGTAAGTTGTCATCGAAGAAAAAATTATTATAATTTTCAAGTTGTTGTCAATTTAATTATCTTCTCAAACATAGAATATGAATGCGATTCAATTATGGAAACATCACCCAAGTAATCTACATCAGGGTTTAGGGAAAGAGCCCGGAAGGTGAGGTTCATGATCATGGAAGGTGAGATCCATAGGATTCTCAAATCCCTTCATAGGTACATGCTAGTGTGGGAAGATTTGGCACCCTTATAGAGACTTATGGTACAATCATCTCGTCACTAACTAGTTTCATTATAAACTTCTACTCAAGAAAACTAAGTGTTATTATGATGCTTGATAGATGATGATCACCCAGATAACCCACCAATGGATACCACTACCCTCTAACTTGAAGAATTTAAAAACACCCAACTCTATAGGGATGTGAGGGTTAGGTTAGTCCCTCCTTAAAGAGATGAACCAATATATAGAAAACAGTTAGCTCATGCAGAAGCTCCTCTGTCAGTCTCTCCACCACTAAACCAATCCATATTACTTCCAATAGTCTCTTCTAAACCACTAATCAATGATTTGGCTAGCCAAGAGCATGGACCCACTTGTGAACAAGGATCCATGTTGGATAATATAGCCAATGATCAGTTTCCCATCATGTTGTGGCCGATTGTGTCTTCCATCTTCGACATATTGGGATCCCTCACTGAGGGCCAGATCACATGATACTGGAAGACTATGAGAATTATACATTTACACCTCTATGATCATTATTTGGTCTACACATGAAGTCAAGAGGATTTTGATGACATCGACCAGCATTGCCACATGGTTTACAAGGAATAAATCATAATCTTCTAGCATAATGTGCCACCCAGATATTGTTATACACATTAATAAAGATCTTTTCAAATATTCTCAATGCTTTTCCAAATAATTGTGGGGGTGTCCCTACATGGGTATATCTGAGGCCATGGATAATTTGATTCTCTTAATTTCAATATCATTCAATGACAACCTAACAATCATAGTCATATTGAGGATATGGATTTGGGTATCATTTAAATTAATATAGTCATACCTGATATAATCAATGATTAAGACACTATTTTTTGGTCTAACAGTGAGTAGCTTCCCTCCATGGTAGTGTATTACATGGTGGGCCCTCATACAGGTTTTTTCACACTCCTAAAAAGGAAGTCACCCTACCTCGAGGAACCTTCCCCATAATTTCCTTTCGATCAAAACACAATAAATGACAAGGTTAAAAAGAAGGTTAAATTGTATGAGTCCTATGGTCATTTTAATGTCATACAGAAGACAAGGGTTGATCACATAGTCTCAACCATACATGAGCAGGTCGTAAATCAGAACAGGATTACTATTGAGATGTTTTTTGGGCATTGACTAGCCACATGCTGATAAAATACATTGTATTAGAATCCCAGTTACATGGAAATGAACTATGTTACAACTATCATCCTTTCCATTCAATGATAAAATGAACCACACCATAAATTCCTCGGATGATAGGAAATCAACCGAGACATTGTTCATATACCGTTCCATGTTATGAACTATCTACTACTTGGTTTCTACCCTTACATGATATGTATCAAGGCTAGTATTTTTACACCTTAGTACATCCACTCAAAAAAATAGTAAGAAAAAGAAAAGGAAAAAAGGCAATCCCTCTCTATTTGGATTAGATATATGAATAAATATTTCCATCCACAACTATGTGTGGCTTGATTCCTATCCTTAAGGGATACATAGAGACACCCATACATATTTTCTTCAGGTCAATCCTTATACTCATCAAACCTTTGGCCCCCATACCTCATTACAATCCATGAATCATAACTATAAACTATTAGGACCCTCCATAGGAATGTGTATTTTCAGGAATGGGCCTCTCAGTCCTCGTTCATGTCTGATTTTTTATAACGCCCCGACCCCAGCTACCCAGAGTCGGTGCATTACTTCGTAATATTGGCATGATCACAAAAGATCAAGTCTCGAAAGACCGATTAGTTTAGTAGCCTTGGAAACACTAGATACATTCATAAGTTTTTCATTACATCAAAAAGTAAACAAACTACAATAACATGGTCTTCATAGTCCACAATCATATCCCTTTCTGACTACCCCTGCAGGTCATTCATAAAATACTTCTTCACATCCTGGAAAATATTAAAACATTGAAAGGGGTGAGCTCAGATGCTCAGTAAGGATAACAATATAGCGGAAGCTTTCATAAATAAACATAAACATTTAAGGCAGTGTGTAACTAAAACAAAAGCCTTTTAAACTTGAACATCAACATAATATGGCAAAAGTAAAATGAGATAATGCCATTCACTTCTTCACATGGATATTCTACTGGTCGAATAATCACATGCAATATCAATAACCACTTTCATATTGGGGGAATGTATAATGCCAGACATTCTGAAACATTTTGTCAAGGCCTCGGCCAAGACGTCTAAAATGATTAAGGCCTCAGCCAAAACCATAAATCAAATTGGGAAAGGGCCTCGGCCAATTCCACGTCTATTTCTCTCATGAGACCTACCGATGCATCGAGGAGCTATAGCGGGCTCCACCCGTCACTTATTAAGTCCAATACATTCCTCATATGAATAGGTTTAAACATATCATAAACCATAACATAATCATATCACATAAAATAAGCATAAAGGAAACATAACATTTCCACATTCCAATCACAAGATATCAATACAACACATTGATATAATAAAAATGCCTTCAAAACCATTTTCAATACCCAAATAAAAGAAAGTTAAAACTTTGTATTTATTTTTCATTAAAAAAATGATGGCTTGTAGAGGAAGCCGAAACTCAAATAATGGTCACGGCGGCGGAGAAGTCATTTCCCCGCATAAGTATGGAAAGAAAAAACATTCCCTTTTGTCGTTTAGCAAAACGCTTCGTATAAAAAAGATTCCTTTTGAAAAAGTCAAAGGGGTTTATACACCGTATAAAAGAAAGTTGTGTATAAAACCAAATATGCCTCAATGAAAGGGGATTGAGACGAAGTCCTTAAAAAGATCATTTTTTTAAATAAAGTACATCTATAATGTGTATTCACTATAAGTACACATAAATAATGTAAAAATACAAGATAGGACATAATCATATCATGACATAATTTGAAAGTAGGAGATTAACCCAAAGAATAGAAATTGGGTTAAGAAGTTCCCTTACCTCGTGTCTTACTTGACTCAACCGTTCTTTAAACTCCTGAATAATAAAATAGAGTTAATATATACCTTATTAAGAACCATTTTCAATTTCATTATCCTTTTTATATCACTTATTACAATTATATGAACATTATGTAATTATTTAAGTTAATAACAGTCGTTTTGTCGATCTTCGGTACTTGAGTCAAAAATAAACTTCTTATAATTACAAGTTGTTCACGTGGTGAAATATCAATTATATCTAGAATTATATTCATGATGTAGATATCATATATATCATATATATACAGTATATACATTCATTCATAATGTCACGTAACATTTAGAGGTAAGAAATGAAATGCACCGTTCATGGAGACGGTAAGCCGTACGTACGCATGAACGCTACTTTCATTTCTATTTCGTATTTAATGGAATGAAATCATAATGATATAAATTTATAATATAATTACAGTATAATATAGTGTATAATACCATTTAATCCATTCTTTATACATCCCACATATGGCATTAACGATTCAAATCACTTTGAGGGGGCGGTAGTCCGCACTTCCTAAAATGAAATTATCGCGTTTTACCCATAATGGAAATCATAAAGTGTGCTATAAATGAGAAATACAGAAGAATAAGTAAAACATAAACACATTATATATCATATATAAATATATTGACATCTTAATGGCCACCTTTTAAGGTGTTATATGAGTGTTGAACAATCATCGTTTCGTGAGGCAGAAATTCGCCATCCACAGAAACCGTATGTTCTTTAACAATTAGATGTAGGTGTGTGTAAGTGTAGCTCGAATAATTATTATAACAAAATCCTAGTATATTGAGGATACTGGTGTTGTTACAAAAGAAATGAATAAAAAGAGTTTAGGGGGTTGGAGAAGAAAAATAAAACAAAACAACATTAGAGAAGACATTACCTCAAAATCGGGTAGATCTTTTTGATTTGAGTCAAAGGCTTCCTTGGGAAGAGTTATTCCCAAATTGAGGCTTCTAGGAGTAAGAGGGGGAATTGGGAGAGTATTTGGGCAGAGGCTGGCCGAGCCAAATGGCTTGAAGGTGTGAATAAGGTGGGAGAGGTGGGGGCCTTTTATAAGTGGAGAGGACGGGATATTTTGGAAAGATTGAAATGTTACATTATTACACAATGATTTTCGGATTCTAAAGGTCCCAAACTTATATAATTCGTGGATAAGGTGATAAGGGTTCGAAATCTCTTCATCAAATAGGCTTTGGACAAGTGTAAGCCTTGTATTTTTCATTATCTTCTCATTTTATTTAAATATTTAAATAATGAGGTCATCGCCGCATCATAATGATGTCATAAATAATTTAACTTATTTAATGTCTATAAATTATAAAAAAAAAATATGATGTAGGAAATCTTTTTATATTTCTAATGAATATTTATCATCAAAATTTGGACTTGTGTAGCCCCACTTAAAAACTGTTTTAGTAAAACAACTCATGTTTGTTTCAATTTAATTTTAACATTAAATAAATATATATTAATGTCATTTTCCAACCAAAGTGGCTCCATGGGGTCCCCAAGTTGACCCATGGGTTGTCTTGGTCGTCCATGACTCATCCAATAGGAGTAGGACAAGTTTCAAGCTCATATCATATTATTAAAACATTGTTTTTACCTTAAACTACACTAATTACCTCTAATCGCGATTAAGAACTTAAAAGTTACTATTCACCAAAAAATTATTTTAATCTCATTGAACCACATTTTACTTCTTAATAACAACCATGTATGTCGGATTTTTGAAAATCAAATCACAGAAGTGGTAATATTTCATTTAAACGAAAAATCAGTTATTTAACTACCACTTAGTGGTTTCACTATTCATCAAAAATTGATGTTTTTCAGAACAAGGCCAAAATTTCACCCTAAGCTATAATTGATATTCCGAATCCAAAAATGAAGTCCATTTTGAAATATAAAGTTTCTATAATTTTAAAAAGTGGTTATTACTATTCATAACGGCTACTTTAATTAGTCGCAGTGTTTTAGAACTCGAAGTTGCGTATAATACAAGCTATTGCATTATTGAATGAGAAGCGTATCTTGGAAGCTCGGGGTGTTACATTCTCCCCTCCTTCAATAAATTGCGTCCTCGCAATTTGAAATTTTTCTTTGAAAATAAAAGGTTGAAAAGAGAAAATACCTTTGAGGAAAACTCACATCGGAAATAAGATTAATAAAATTTAGCCTTAATAAGAGGGAAAGGGAAATGAAAAAGTCACCACCCAATTATGATCTCGATTAGGAGAACATTGGTGGCAATTAGAGACATATAATTGGAGGAAAAACGTAAATATTCGTAGGGAGTGATTGAGATCATCAATCACAATCAACTGTCAAATTGAGGGCCTCAAAGCCTTCAATCTTTGTTGATTTAAAATATCATTAGTTCAACAAGACATAAGGTATTAGGATAACACATTTTTTGTTTTAATATCCCTTTACTAAAGTTTAAGAATTAATTTATTCATTGAATAACAGATAGGTATATATATATTTATGCTTGACAATTAGAGTTTCAACCTTCAACTCACCTTTCACTCAAAAAGATAACAGAACCCAAAAATATTATACTTATCCTAATTGTATAAGGTTCCAAATGATAACTCATACCATTTAGATTAGTAAAATTATTTTGTAATAACCAGGGACTTCCTGTAGGCTAGTGGTAGGAAATAAAGGCCTGTCGCACTATGATTGTGGGTTCGATTCCTGCAGCTTTGTCCGACGCGACGAGTTATTCCCCACCCTGCAGGTTGTCCTTTTCCTAAAACTATAGTATTATAATATTCCAAAAATAATATTCAGAAATGCTTTAACCTTAAACAATACTATTAAAATATCAACTTAATCCATTCCAACCTTAATAGTTATCCAAAATACTTCTGTCCAACTCACAGTCCAAATTTTATAAGGAAGGTAAACATAATGAAGATCCTTTTTCCCACGTAACAACATGTGAATACCTTCATCATGTATTCTTTTTAAACATACTGAATTACCATGATCCCTTATTCCTTATAGAATACTATATATACTCCTTCTATCCAAAAATGTATACAAAACATCAATCAGTTTCAAGGAAGTTAAGTATATCCAATATAATTTATCCAAATCAATCACGTCTTATTCCAAAATCACAATCTCAGTATCAGAACCATATTATGGTCTATATTTCTCTCAACCATATATTTTCCAAAAATTTAATCCTACTGTGGAGTCACATTTCTTGGTTCCACACAATCTCAAGTCTTTGATGAAATAGTACTGCAGTACAATCCTTATATACTCCATAATTATTATAACCAGTACATCATTGATACAACACTCAAATTACAAAATTATTTAATAACAACATAAGAACTCTAATCATTACTACTCATCTGTGGTAGTATCATAACTTGATTATTATCCAATAACATCATTTGGGGCATACTCTGATGATTTGGACATTGGTTTGCGTAGTGTCCCCAATCCTTGCAGAAGAAGCATTGTACATTTGAAACCATTTTCTTACCCTTGCAGTCACGCACTTTGTGCCCTTTTTCTCTACACTTATAACAAACTCTCATTCCCTTTAGGCAAGTTCCATGATGTTTCTTCCCACAATTACCACATATTGGAAAATTCTTCTTTCCCTTCATCCCTTTATCCATCATTCTCTCTTCCATCCCTTTCGTCTCTTGCTTCGCATCAAAGCCATAGGACTCAGAGAATTCTTTACTTATCTTATTAACACATTATACTATTTATTCATATGTTGAGAACACATGGGAGACTATTTCCCTTCGAAATGTTGGCTTAATACCGTGAAAGATACGGTCCTTCTTACTCTATGGATCATACGTACTGCTGGAGTTCACATTCCTTATACTGGGCGCCATTTCTATACAATGGCATAAACTAGATTAGTTTATGAATCAAAATACATAATTCCATACTTCTAAAATACTTAACATAAATTGAACTATTTATGGATATAATCCATAATCATAAAAAGAAATGTCTCCTTTGAGAAATTATATACTCATAACCCTTCATAGTGGTTTGTAAAGAAAATGAGAATTATCCTAAGCATATCCCCCGGGAGTGTCGTAACCAAGAGTGCAGCAAGGCCTGTTGTCGTGCTCCAGTTCCCGTTCGAGTCTATCTCAAAGCGGTGTTTTCGGGTTTTACCCCTAGGTACATCTGTGCCAGAGCCGCCTCTACTTGATCGTATCCAGAAAGGGATGTATTGCTCGGAAAACTCACAAAATCTCTACAATAACAAAATTCTATGAAGTTCTTCTATACTAATCCTCAAAGTCTATCTTTGGGCTATGTGCTCTAATCAGAGTTTATCTAAATCTAGCTTCAAAGGTTAGTACTAAACTGCCTCTGATACCAACTGTAACGCCCCGAGCCCAGCTACCCAGAGTCGGTGCATTACTTCGTAATATTGGCATGATCACAAAAGATCAAGTCTCGAAAGACCGATTAGTTTAGTAGCCTTGGAAACACTAGATACATTCATAAGTTTTTCATTACATCAAAAAGTAAACAAACTACAATAACATAGTCTTCATAGTCCACAATCATATCCCTTTCTGACTACCCCTACAGTTCATTCATAAAATACTTCTTCACATCCTGGAAAATATTAAAACATTGAAAGGGGTGAGCTCAGATGCTCAGTAAGGATAACAATATAGCGGAAGCTTTCATAAATAAACATAAACATTTAAGGCAGTGTATAACTAAAACAAAAGCCTTTTAAACTTGAACATCAACATAATATGGCAAAAGTAAAATGAGATAATGCCATTCACTTCTTCACATGGATATTCTACTGGTCGAATAATCACATGCAATATCAATAACCACTTTCATAATGAGGGAATGTATAATGCCAGACATTCTGAAACATTTTGTCAAGGCCTCGTCCAAGACGTCTAAAATGATTAAGGCCTCGGCCAAAACCATAAATCAAATTGGGAAAGGACCTCGGCCAATTCCACGTCTAGTTGTCTCAAGAGACCTACCGATGCATCGAGGAGCTATAGCGGGCTCCACCCGTCACTTATTAAGTCCAATACATTCCTCATATGAATAGTTTTAAACATATCATAAACCATAACATAATCATATCACATAAAACAAGCATAAAGGAAACATAACATTTCCACATTCCAATCACAAGATATCAATACAACACATTGATATAATAAAAATGCTTTCAAAACCATTTTCAATACCCAAATAAAAGAAAGTTAAAACTTTGTATTTATTTTTCATTAAAAAAATGATGGCTTGTAGAGGAAGCCGAAACTCAAATAATGGTCACGGCGGCGGAGAAGTCATTGTCCCCGCATAAGTATGGAAAGAAAAAACATTCCCTTTTGTCTTTTAGCAAAACGCTTCGTATAAAAAATATTCCTTTTGAAAAAGTCAAGGGGGTTTATACACCGTATAAAAGAAAGTTGTGTATAAAACCAAATATGCCTCAATGAAAGGGGATTGAGACGAAGTCCTTAAAAAGATAATTTTTTTAAATAAAGTACATCTATAATGTGTATTCACTATAAGCACACATAAATAATGTAAAAATACAAGATAGGACATAATCATATCATGACATAATTTGAAAATAGGAGATTAACCCAAAGAATAGAAATTGGGTTAAGAAGTTCCCTTACCTCGTGTCTTACTTGACTCAACCGTTCTTTAACCTCATGAATAATAAACTAGAGTTAATATATACCTTATTAAAACCATTTTCAATTTCATTATCCTTTTTATATCACTTATTACAATGATATGAACATTATGTAATTATTTAAGTTAATAATAGTCGTTTTGTCGATCTTCGGTACTTGAGTCAAAAATAAACTTCTTAAAATTACAAGTTGTTCACGTGGTGAAATATCCATTATATCTAGAATTGTATTCATGATGTAGATATCATATATATCATATATATACAGTATATACATTCATTCATAATGTCACTTAACATTTAGAGGTAAGAAATGAAATGCACCGTTCATGGAAACGGTAAGCCGTACGTACGCATGAACGCTACTTTCATTTCTATTTCGTATTTAATGGAATGAAATCATAATGATATAAATTTATAATATAATTAAAGTATAATATAGTGTATAATACCATTTAATCCATCCTTTATACATCCCACATATGGCATTAACGATTCAAATCACTTTGAGGGGGCGGTAGTCCGCACTTCCTAAAATGAAATTATCGCGTTTTACCCATAATGGAAATCATAAAGTGTGCAATAAATGAGAAATACAGAAGCATAAGTAAAACATAAACACATTATATATCATATATAAATATAGTGACATCTTAATGGCCACCTTTGAAGGTGTTATATGAGTGTTGAACAATAATCGTTTCGTGAGGCAGAAATTCGCCATCCACAGAAACCGTATGTTCTTTAACCATTAGATGTAGGTGTGTGTAAGTGTAGCTCGAATACTTATTATAAAAACATCCTAGTATATTTAGGATACTGTTGTTGTTACAAAAGAAATGAATAAAAAGAGTTTAGGGGGTTGGAGAAGAAAAATAAAACAAAACAACATTAGAGAAGACATTACCTCAAAATCGGGTAGATCTTTTTGATTTGAGCCAAAGGCTTCCTTGGGAAGAGTTCTTACCAAAGTGAGGCTTCTAGGAGTAAGAGGGGGAAGTTGGGAGAGTATTTGGGCAGAGTTTGGCCGAGCCAAATGGCTTGAAGGTGTGAATAAGGTGGGAGAGGTGGGGGCCTTTTATAAGTGGAGAGGAGGGGCACTTTTGGAAAGATTGAAATGTTACATTATTTCACAATGATTTTCGGATTCTAAAGGTCCCAAACTTATATAATTCGTGGATAAGGTGATAAGGGTTCGAAATAGATTCATCAAATAGGCTTTGTACAAGTGTAAGCCTTGGATTTTTCATTATCTTCTCATTTTATTTAAATCGTTAAATAATGAGGTCATCGCCGCATCATAATGATGTCATAAATAATTTAACTTATTTAATGTCTATAAATTATAAAAAAAAATAATATGATGTAGGAAATCTTTTTAGATTTCTAATGAATATTTATAATCAAAATTTGGACTTGTGTAGCCCCACTTAAAAACTGTTTTAGTAAAACAACTCATGTTTGTGTCAATTTAATTTTAACATTAAATAAATATATATTAATGTCATTTTCCAACCAAAGTGGCTCCATGGGGTCCCCAAGTTGACCCATGGGTTGTCTTGGTCTTCCATGACTCATACAATAGGAGTAGGACAAGTTTCAAGCTCATATCATATTATTAAAACATTGTTTTTACCTTAAACTACACTAATTACCTCTAATCGCGATTAAGAACTTAAAAGTTACTATTCACCAAAAAATTATTTTAATCTCATTGAACTACATTTTACTTCTTAATAACAACCATGTATGTCGTATTTTTGAAAATCAAATCACAGAAGTGGTAATATTTCATTTAAACGAAAAATTAGTTATTTAACTACCACTTAGTGGTTTCACTATTCATCAAAAATTGAAGTTTTTCAGAACAAGGCCAAAATTTCACCCTAAGCTATAATTGATATTCCGAATCCAAAAATGAAGTCCATTTTGAAATATAAAGTTTATATAATTTTAAAAAGTGGTTATTACTATTCATAACGGCTACTTTAATTAGTCGCAGTGTTTTAGAACTCGAAGTTGCGTATAATACAAGCTATTGCATTATTGAATGAGAAGCGTATCATGGAAGCTCGGGGTGTTACATTCTCCCCTCCTTCTATAAATTGCGTCCTCGCAATTTGAAATTTTTCTTTGAAAATAAAAGGTTGAAAAGAGAAAATACCTTTGAGGAAAACCCACATCGGAAATAAGATTAATAAAATTTAGCCTTAATAAGAGGGAAAGGGAAATGAAAAAGTCACCACCCAATTATGATCTCGATTAGGAGAACATTGGTGGCAATTAGAGACATATAATTGGAGGAAAAACGTAAATATTCGTAGGGAGTGATTGAGATCATCAATCACAATCAACTGTCAAATTGAGGGCCTCAAAGCCTTCAATCTTTGTTGATTTAAAATATCATTAGTTCAAAAATACATAAGGTATTAGGATAAAACATTTTTTGTTTTAATATCCCTTTACTAAAGTTTAAGAATTAATTTATTCATTGAATAACAGATAGGTATATATATATTTATGCTTGACAATTAGAGTTTCAACCTTCAACTCACCTTTCACTCAAAAAGATAATAGAACCCAAAAATATTATACTTATCCTAATTGTATAAGGTTCCAAATGATAACTCATACCATTTAGATTAGTAAAATTATTTTGTAATAACCAGGGACTTCCTGTAGGCTAGTGGTAGGAAATAAAGGCCTGTCGCACTATGATTGTGGGTTGGATTCCTGCAGCTTTGTCCGACGCGACGAGTTATTCCCCACCCTACAGGTTGTCCTTTTCCTAAAACTATAGTATTATAATATTCCAAAAATAATCTTCAGAAATGCTTTAACCTTAAACAATACTATCCAAATATCAACTTAATTCATTCCAACCTTAATAGATATCCAAAATACTTCTGTCCAAATCACAGTCCAAATTTTATAAGGAAGGTAAACATAATGAAGATCCTTTTTCCCACGTAACAACATGTGAATACCTTCATCATGTATTCTTTTTAAACATACTGAATTACCATGATCCCTTATTCCTTATAGAATACTAGATATACTCCTTCTATCCAAAAATGTATACAAAACATCAATCAGTTTCAAGGAAGTTAAGTATATCCAATATAATTTATCCAAATCAATCACGTCTTATTCCAAAATCACAATCTCAGTATCAGAACCATATTATGGTCTATCTTTATCTCAACCATATATTTTCCAAAAATTTAATCCTACTGTGGAGTCACTTTTCTTGGTTCCACACAATCTAAAGTCTTTGATGAAATAGTACTGCAGTACAATCCTTATATACTCCATAATTATTATAACCAGTACATCATTGATACAACACTCAAATTACAAAATTATTTAATAACAACATGAGAACTCTAATCATTACTCCTCATCTGTGGTAGTATCATAACTTGATTATTATCCAATAACATCATTTGGGGCATACTCTGATGATTTGGACATTGGTTTGCGTAGTGTCCCCAATCCTTGCAGAAGAAGCATTGTACATTTGAAACCATTTTCTTACCCTTGCAGTCACGCACTTTGTGTCCTTTTTCTATACACTTATAACAAACTCCCATTCCTTTTAGGCAAGTTCCATGATGTTTCTTCCCACAATTACCACATATTGGAAAATTCTTCTTTCCCCTCATCCCTTTATCCATCATTCTCTCTTCCATCCCTTTCGTCTCTTGCTTCGCTTCAAAGCCATAGGACTCAGAGAATTCTTTACTTATCTTATTAACACATGATACTATTTCTTCATATGTTGAGAACACATGGGAGACTATTTCCCTTCTAAATGTTGGCTTAATACCGTGAAAGATACGGTCCTTCTTACTCTTTGGATCATACGTACTGTTGGAGTTCACATTCCTTCTACTGGGTGCCATTTCTATACAATGGCATAAACTAGATTAGTTTATGAATCAAAATACATAATTCCATACTTATAAAATACTTAACATAAATTGAACTATTTATGGATATAATCCATAATCATAAAAAGAAATGTTTCCTTTGAGAAAGTATATACTCATAACCCTTCATAGTGGTTTGTAAAGAAAATGAGAATTATCCTAAGCATATCCCCCGGGAGTGTCGTAACCAAGAGTGCAGCAAGGCCTGTTGTCGTGCTCCAGTTCCCGTTCGAGTCTAGCTCAAAGCGGTGTTTTCGAGTTTTACCCCTAGGTACATCTGTGCCAGAGCCGCCTCTACTTGCTCGTATCCAGAAAGGGATGTATTGCTCGGAAAACTCACAAAATATCTACAATAACAAAATTCTAGGAAGTTCTTCTATACTAATCCTCAAAGTCTATCTTTGGGCTATGTGCTCTAATCAGAGTTTATCTAAATCTAGCTTCCAAGGTTAGTACTAAACTGCCTCTGATACCAACTGTAACGCCCCGACCCCAGCTACCCAGAGTCGGTGCATTACTTAGTAATATTGGCATGATCACAAAAGATCAAGTCTCGAATGACCGATTAGTTTAGTAGCCTTGGAAACACTAGATACATTCATAAGTTTTTCATTACATCAAAAAGTAAACAAACTACAATAACATGGTCTTCATAGTCCACAATCATATCCCTTTCTGACTACCCCTACAGGTCATTCATAAAATACTTCTTCACATCCTGGAAAATATTAAAACATTGAAAGGGGTGAGCTCAGATGCTCAGTAAGGATAACAATATAGCGGAAGCTTTCATAAATAAACATAAACATTTAAGGCAGTGTATAACTAAAACAAAAGCCTTTTAAACTTGAACATCAACATAATATGGAAAAAGTAAAATGAGATAATGCCATTCACTTCTTCACATGGATATTCTACTGGACGAATAATCACATGCAATATCAATAATCACTTTCATAATGAGGGAATGTATAATGCCATACATTCTGAAACATTTTGTCAAGGCCTCGGCCAAGACGTCTAAAATGATTAAGGCCTCGGCCAAAACCATAAATCAAATTGGGAAAGGGCCTCGGCCAATTCCACGTCTAGTTGTCTCATGAGACCTACCGATGCATCGAGGAGCTATAGCGGGCTCCACCCGTCACTTATTAAGTCCAATACATTCCTCATATGAATAGGTTTAAACATATCATAAACCATAACATAATCATATCACATAAAACAAGCATAAAGGAAACATAACATTTCCACATTCCAATCACAAGATATCAATACAACACATTGATATAATAAAAATGCTTTCAAAACCATTTTCAATACCCAAATAAAAGAAAGTTAAAACTTTGTATTTATTTTTCATTAAAAAAAATGATGGCTTGTAGAGGAAGCCGAAACTCAAATAATGGTCACGGTGGCGGAGAAGTCATTGTCCCCGCATAAGTATGGAAAGAAAAAACATTCCCTTTTGTCGTTTAGCAAAAAGCTTCGTATAAAAAAGATTCTTTTTGAAAAAGTCAAAGGGGTTTATACACCGTATAAAAGAAAGTTGTGTATAAAACCAAATATGCCTCAATGAAAGGGGATTGAGACGAAGTCCTTAAAAAGATCATTTTTTTAAATAAAGTACATCTATAATGTGTATTCACTATAATTACACATAAATAATGTAAAAATACAAGATAGGACATAATCATATCATGACATAATTTGAAAGTAGGAGATTAACCCAAAGAATAGAAATTGGGTTAAGAAGTTCCCTTACCTCGTGTCTTACTTGACTCAACCGTTCTTTAACCTCCTGAATAATAAACTAGAGTTAATATATACCTTATTAAGAACCATTTTCAATTTCATTATCCTTTTTATATCACTTATTACAATGACATGAACATTATGTAATTATTTAAGTTAATAACAGTCGTTTTTTCGATCTTCGGTACTTGAGTCAAAAATAAACTTCTTATAATTACAAGTTGTTCACGTGGTGAAATATACATTATATATAGAATTATATTCATGATGTAGATATCATATATATCATATATATACAGTATATACATTCATTCATAATGTCACGTAACATTTAGAGGTAAGAAATGAAATGCACCGTTCATGGAGACGGTAAGCCGTACGTACGCATGAACGCTACTTTCATTTCTATTTCGTATTTAATGGAATGAAATAATAATGATATAAATTTATAATATAATTACAGTATAATATAGTGTATAATACCATTTAATTCATCCTTTATACATCCCACATATGGCATTAACGATTCAAATCACTTTGAGGGGGCGGTAATCCGCACTTCCTAAAATGAAATTATCGCGTTTTACCCATAATGGAAATCATAAAGTGTGCTATAAATGAGAAATACAGAAGCATAAGTAAAACATAAACACATTATATATCATATATAAATATATTTACATCTTAATGGCCACCTTTGAAGGTGTTATATGAGTGTTGAACAATCATCGTTTCGTGAGGCAGAAATTCGCCATCCACAGAAACCGTATGTTCTTTAACCATTTGGTGTAGGTGTGTGTAAGTGTAGCTCGAATGCTTATTATAACAACATCCTAGTATATTGAGGATACTCTTGTTGTTACAAAATAAATGAATAAAAAGAGTTTAGAGGGTTGGAGAAGAAAAATAAAACAAAACAACATTAGAGAATACATTACCTCAAAATCGGGTAGATCTTTTTGATTTGAGCCAAAGGCTTCCTCGGGAAGAGTTCTTCCCAAAGTGAGGCTTCTAGGAGTAAGAGGGGGAATTTGGGAGAGTATTTGGGCAGAGTTTGGCCGAGCCAAATGGCTTGAAGGTGTGAATAAGGTGGGAGAGGTGGGGGCCTTTTATAAGTGGAGAGGAGGGGCTCTTTTGGAAAGATTGAAATGTTACATTATTACACAATGATTTTCGGATTCTAAAGGTCCCAAACTTATATAATTCGTGGCTAAGGTGATAAGGGTTCTAAATATCTTCATAAAATAGGCTTTGGACAAGTGTAAGCCTTGGATTTTTCATTATCTTCTCATTTTATTTAAATTGTTAAATAATGAGGTCATCGCCGCATCATAATGATGTCATAAATAATTTAACTTATTTAATGTCTATAAATTATAAAAAAAATAATATGATGTAGGAAATCTTTTTAGCTTTCTAATGAATATTTATAATCAAAATTTGGACTTGTGTAGCCCCACTTAAAAACTATTTTAGTAAAACAACTCATGTTTGTGTCAATTTAATTTTAACATTAAATAAATATATATTAATGTCATTTTCCATCCAAAGTGGCTCCATGGGGTCCCCAAGTTTACCCATGGGTTGTCTTGGTCGGCCATGACTCATAAAATAGGAGTAGGACAAGTGTCAAGCTCATATCATATTATTAAAACATTGTTTTTACCTTAAACTACACTAATTACCTCTAATCGCGATTAAGAACTTAAAAGTTACTATTCACCAAAAAATTATTTTAATCTCATTGAACCACATTTTACTTCTTAATAACAACCATGTATGTCGGATTTTTGAAAATCAAATCACATAAGTGGTAATATTTCATTTAAACGAAAAATCAGTTATTTAACTACCACTTAGTGGTTTCACTATTCATCAAAAATTGAAGTTTTTCAGAACAAGGCCAAAATTTCACCCTAAGATATAATTGATATTCCGAATCCAAAAATGAAGTCCATTTTGAAATATAAAGTTTCTATAATTTTAAAAAGTGGTTATTACTATTCATAACGGCTACTTTAATTAGTCGCAGTGTTTTAGAACTCGAAGTTGCGTATAATACAAGCTATTGCATTATTGAATGAGAAGCGTATCGTGGAAGCTCGGGGTGTTACATTCTCCCCTCCTTCAATAAATTGCGTCCTCGCAATTTGAAATTTTTCTTTGAAAATAAAAGGTTGAAAACAGAAAATACCTTTGAGGAAAACCCACATCGGAAATAAGATTAATAAAATTTAGCCTTAATAAGAGGGAAAGGGAAATGAAAAAGTCACCACCCAATTATGATCTCGATTAGGAGAACATTGGTGGAAATTAGAGACATATAATTGGAGGAAAAACGTAAATATTCGTAGGGAGTGATTGAGATCATCAATCACAATCAACTTTCAAATTGAGGGCCTCAAAGCCTTCAATCTTTGTTGATTTAAAATATCATTAGTTCAACAAGACATAAGGTATTAGGATAACACATTTTTTGTTTTAATATCCCTTTACTAAAGTTTAAGAATTAATTTATTCATTGAATAACAGATAGGTATATATATATTTATGCTTGACAATTAGAGTTTCAACCTTCAACTCACCTTTCACTCAAAAAGATAATAGAACCCAAAAATATTATACTTATCCTAATTGTATAAGGTTCCAAATGATAACTCATACCATTTAGATTAGTAAAATTATTTTGTAATAACCAGGGACTTCCTGTAGGCTAGTGGTAGGAAATAAAGGCCTGTCACACTATGATTGTGGGTTCGATTCCTGCAGCTTTGTCCGACGCGACGAGTTATTCCCCACCCTGCAGGTTGTCCTTTTCCTAAAACTATAGTATTATAATATTCCAAAAATAATATTCAGAAATGCTTTAACCTTAAACAATACTATCCAAATATCAACTTAATCCATTCCAACCTTAATAGTTATCCAAAATACTTCTGTCCAACTCACAGTCCAAATTTTATAAGGAAGGTAAACATAATAAAGATCCTTTTTCCCACGTAACAACATGTGAATACCTTCATCATGTATTCTTTTTAAACATACTGAATTACCATGATCCCTTATTCCTTATAGAATACTAGATATACTCCTTCTATCCAAAAATGTATACAAAACATCAATCAGTTTCAAGGAAGTTAAGTATATCCAATATAATTTATCCAAATCAATCACGTCTTATTCCAAAATCACAATCTCAGTATCAGAACCATATTATGGTCTATCTTTCTCTCAACCATATATTTTCCAAAAATTTAATCCTACTGTGGAGTCACTTTTCTTGGTTCCACACAATCTCAAGTCTTTGATGAAATAGTACTGCAGTACAATCCTTATATACTCCATAATTATTATAACCAGTACATCATTGATACAACACTCAAATTACAAAATTATTTAATAACAACATAAGAACTCTAATCATTACTCCTCATCTGTGGTAGTATCATAACTTGATTATTATCCAATAACATCATTTGGGGAATACTCTGATGATTTGGACATTGGTTTGCGTAGTGTCCCCAATCCTTGCAGAAGAAGAATTGTACATTTGAAACCATTTTCTTACCCTTGCAGTCACGCACTTTGTGTCCTTTTTCTCTACACTTATAACAAACTCACATTCCCTTTAGGCAAGTTCCATGATGTTTCTTCCCACAATTACCACATATTGTAAAATTCTTCTTTCCCCTCATCCCTTTATCCATCATTCTCTCTTCCATCCCTTTCGTCTCTTGCTTTGCTTCAAAGCCATAGGACTCAGAGAATTCTTTACTTATCTTATTAACACATGATACTATTTCTTCATATGTTGAGAACACATGGGAGACTATTTCCCTTCGAAATGTTGGCTTAATACCGTGAAAGATACGGTCCTTCTTACTCTTTGGATCATACGTACTGCTCGAGTTCACATTCCTTCTACTGGGCGCCATTTCTATATAATGGCATAAACTAGATTAGTTTATGAATCAAAATACAAAATTCCATACTTATAAAATACTTAACATAAATTGAACTATTTATGGATATAATCCATAATCATAAAAAGAAATGTTTCCTTTGAGAAAGTATATACTCATAACCCTTCATAGTGGTTTGTAAAGAAAATGAGAATTATCCTAAGCATATCCCCCAGGAGTGTCGTAACCAAGAGTGCAGCAAGGCCTATTGTCATGCTCCAGTTCCCGTTCGAGTCTAGCTCAAAGTGGTGTTTTCGGGTTTTACCCCTAGGTACATCTGTGCCAGAGCCGCCTCTACTTGCTCGTATCCAGAAAGGGATGTATTGCTCGGAAAACTCACAAAATCTCTACAATAACAAAATTCTAGGAAGTTCTTCTATACTAATCCTCAAAGTCTATCTTTGGGCTATGTTCTCTAATCAGAGTTTATCTAAATCTAGCTTCCAAGGTTAGTACTAAACTGCCTCTGATACCAACTGTAACGCCCCGACCCCAGCTACCCAGAGTCGGTGCATTACTTCGTAATATTGGCATGATCACAAAAGATCAAGTCTCGAAAGACCGATTAGTTTAGTAGCCTTGGAAACACTAGATACATTCATAAGTTTTTCATTACATCAAAAAGTAAACAAACTACAATAACATTGTCTTCATAGTCCACAATCATATCCCTTTCTGACTACCCCTGCAGGTCATTCATAAGATACTTCTTCACATCCTGGAAAATATTAAAACATTGAAAGGGGTGAGCTCAGATGCTCAGTAAGGATAACAATATAGCGGAAGCTTTCATAAATAAACATAAACATTTCAGGCAGTGTATAACTAAAACAAAATCCTTTTAAACTTGAAAATCAACATAATATGGAAAAAGTAAAATGATATAATGCCATTCACTTCTTCACATGGATATTCTACTGGTCGAATAATCACATTCAATATCAATAACCACTTTCATAATGAGGGAATGTATAATGCCAGACATTCTGAAACATTTTGTCAAGGCCTCGGCCAAGACGTCTAAAATGATTAAGGCCTCGGCCAAAACCATAAATCAAATTGGGAAAGGGCCTCGGCCAATTCCACGTCTAGTTGTCTCATGAGACCTACCGATGCATCGAGGAGCTATAGCGGGCTCCACCCGTCACTTATTAAGTCCAATACATTCCTCATATGAATAGGTTTAAACATATCATAAACCATAACATAATCATATCATATAAAACAAGCATAAAGGAAACATAACATTTCCACATTCCAATCACAAGATATCAATACAACACATTGATATAATAAAAATGCTTTCAAAACCATTTTCAATACCCAAATAAAAGAAAGTTAAAACTTTGTATTTATTTTTCATTAAAAAAAATGATGGCTTGTAGAGGAAGCCGAAACTCAAATAATGGTCACGGCGGCGGAGAAGTCATTGTCCCCGTATAAGTATGGAAATAAAAAACATTCCCTTTTTTCGTTTAGCAAAACGCTTCGTATAAAAAAGATTCCTTTTGAAAAAGTCAAAGGGGTTTATACACCGTATAAAAGAAAGTTGTGTATAAAACCAAATATGCCTCAATGAAAGGGGATTGAGACGAAGTCCTTAAAAAGATCATTTTTTTAAATAAAGTACATCTATAATGTGTATTCACTATAAGTACACATAAATAATGTAAAAATACAAGATAGGACATAATCATATCATGACATAATTTGAAAGTAGGAGATTAACCCAAAGAATAGAAATTGGGTTAAGAAGTTCCATTACCTCGTGTCTTACTTGACTCGACCATTCTTTAACCTCCTGAATAATAAACTAGAGTTAATATATACCTTATTAAGAACCATTTTCAATTTCATTATCCTTTTTATATCACTTATTACAATGATATGAACATTATGTAATTATTTAAGTTAATAACAGTCGTTTTGTCGATCTTCGGTACTTGAGTCAAAAATAAACTTCTTATAATTACAAGTTGTTCACGTGGTGAAATATCCATTATATCTAGAATTATATTCATGATGTAGATATCATATATATCATATATATACAGTATATACATTCATTCATAATGTCACGTAACATTTAGAGGTAAGAAATGAAATGCACCGTTCATGGAGACGGTAAGTCGTACGTACGCATGAACGCTACTTTCATTTATATTTCGTTTTTAATGGAATGAAATCATAATGATATAAATTTATAATATAATTACAGTATAATATAGTGTATAATACCATTTAATCCATCCTTTATACATCCCACATATGGCATTAACGATTCAAATCACTTTGAGGGGGCGGTAGTCCGCACTTCCTAAAATGAAATTATCGCGTTTTACCCATAATGGAAATCATAAAGTGTGTTATAAATGAGAAATACAGAAGCATAAGTAAAACATAAACACATTATATATAATATATAAATATAGTGACATCTTAATGGCCACCTTTGAAGGTGTTATATGAGTGTTGAACAATCATCGTTTCATGAGGCAGAAATTCGCCATCCACAGAAACCGTATGTTCTTTAACCATTAGATGTAGGTGTGTGTAAGTGTAGCTCTAATACTTATTATAACAACATCCTAGTATATTGAGGATACTGTTGTTGTTACAAAAGAAATTAATAAAAAGAGTTTAGGGGGTTGGAGAAGAAAAATAAAACAAAACAACATTAGAGAAGACATTACCTCAAAATCGGGTAGATCTTTTTGATTTGAGCCAAAGGCTTCCTTGGGAAGAGTTATTCCCAAAGTGAGGCTTCTAGGAGTAATAGGGGGAAGTTGGGAGAGTATTTGGGCAGAGGTTGGCCGAGCCAAATGGCTTGAAGGTGTGAATAAGGTGGGAGAGGTGGGGGCCTTTTATAAGTGGAGAGGAGGGGCTCTTTTGGAAAGATTGAAATGTTACATTATTACACAATTATTTTAGGATTCTAAAGGTCCCACACTTATATAATTCGTGGCTAAGGTGATAAGGGTTCGAAATCTCTTCATCCAATAGGCTTTGGACAAGTGTAAGCCTTGTATTTTTCATTATCTTCTCATTTTATTTAAATCGTTAAATAATGAGGTCATCGCCGCATCATAATGATGTCATAAATAATTTAACTTATTTAATGTCTATAAATTATAAAAAAAATAATATGATGTAGGAAATATTTTTATATTTCTAATGAATATTTATAATCAAAATTTGGACTTGTGTAGCCCCACTTAAAAACTGTTTTAGTAAAACAACTCATGTTTGTGTCAATTTAATTTTAACATTAAATAAATATATATTAATGTCATTTTCCAACCAAAGTGGCTCCATGGGGTCCCCAAGTTTACCCATGGATTGTCTTGGTCGGCCATGACTCATCCAATAGGAGTAGGACAAGTGTCAAGCTCATATCATATTATTAAAACATTGTTTTTACCTTAAACTACACTAATTACCTCTAATCGTGATTAAGAACTTAAAAGTTACTATTCACCAAAAAATTATTTTAATCTCATTGAACCACATTTTACTTCTTAATAACAACCATGTATGTCGGATTTTTTAAAATCAAATCACAGAAGTGGTAATATTTCATTTAAACGAAAAATCAGTTATTTAACTACCACTTAGTGGTTTCACTATTCATCAAAAATTGAAGTTTTTCAGAACAAGGCCAAAATTTCACCCTAAGCTATAATTGATATTCCGAATCCAAAAATGAAGTCCATTTTGAAATATAAAGTTTCTATAATTTTAAAAAGTGGTTATTACTATTCATAACGGCTACTTTAATTAGTCGCAGTGTTTTAGAACTCGAAGTTGCGTATAATACAAGCTATTGCATTATTGAATGAGAAGCGCATCGTGGAAGCTCGGAGTGTTACATTTTTTATACTACCAAATTACACATGTTCCACTTTTGGAGTGCTCTACCCTTGTTCCAAATAATATAAACCTAAAATAAGAGCTATTGGTCAATGATACATGAACTTAATCTAATCACATCATGTCCAAGAAACGGGAATTCTATATGTTGGTTTCCACTGGGGTGTGTTGTTTGTTTCCAGACCTCTAAGGACTTCATTCATAGAGAGTTCGTTATGATTCCACACAACACATTCCAAGTTGATACATTTCACAAATCATGGTCTAAACTCTATGAAATTAAACTATTAGTTAACATCCACATCGCACAATGTTAAACCAAAATTTTACCTTGAACATGTTCTGGATGCCTCATGATAATTTTGTGACAACTCATTTCCCTCATCAAATATAAATTCCACCACTAGTGTTGGACTCAAACCATGCTATATTCATGAACTACGTGTGTTTGGTTTCCCATACTCATTAGATATGTATCTATGCCTATAGATTTTTTCTTCCGGATCATCAAGAAGATTATTAATATTTCATCCATTTGGTCTTACTCACAATCTATAAAATATGAGCTTAAATGGTATATTGTTCATCTTATGGTGTCTATGTGGTACATAAAACTGCATGGCTCATTCTATTCTGGTTTTCCCCCTTTTATGCCATATAAATGCACTTGAAGTGATAATTAAACAATCACAACATTAAAATATTTGTGAGTTTCTTATAGAGTGTTTTTTGTGTTGTTGGGCTTCCTCGGGCCTCATTCAAGTAAGGTTTATCCTACCACAAAACTAAAAATATCCAGATTAGAAACTACTCCCTTGATCTGAACTATATTCCTTAAAATAAGATTCTACAATCCATAAAACATGAATCCATATATCCTTCAGTGTTCCATTCCAAATGAATGTAATCTATTTAAAAATATCAGATGTGGAAACCATGTTTTGATACGCTTCCTCAAAAAAATCATGTCTTTCTCAATTTGGATTATTGTCACCATTCTAATCTAGATGTACCCCTTAATGGTGATGGTCTCATGCCATTTTTTCTACCTACTCATGTTGGGATAACACCATAATGTATCTATGGTAGTAGAAAGTTTATCATGTGTTTCTAACTAGGTAAACAGTTGATCTTGTGTTTTTGTCTCATTTTGTAAAAGTGTGGTTATGGTGCCTTTTTTCAAACATGGTCAACAATCAATCCTTAATCACTAGTCGCCCATTTTTCTAGGACATGAATGCCCCAAATTTCCTCCTTTCCACCTTCAGTATCATGGTGGGACACTGAATCCTTGATGTCACCATATTTTTTGATTCCACATGTTTAGAAAAACCATTTCCATATCCAATATCACACATCGAGTATGAATCATGTGGGAATAGGAGTTCTGGTAAGGTGTGTACAGATTTGGTCGATCCATTGAAAGAGGCCCTTGGTACGAATTACTCGACCATACACTAAGAACCATATTGTCCAAGATCTCTAAACATAAACTACGAGCCTTAAGTCCTATAATTAAGACATTAAACTATTTGTGATCCTTATTTGGAAAATGTGGTGTGTCCTTGGTGGACCATATCCATCATTCACATTACTTTGTTCACTATAAAGTGCCACATTTTTTTCATTTTGAGGAATTCTCATTCCATTAGTCTGAGATCGACGATTATAAATTGTAATTCTATGTCCATGCATGAATTTAAACTATTCATGAATCCATTAATGGGTGTGTGGCATGGAACATGCCTTTTGCATCCCCTTTTACATTAAAATCCATTTCATTCCTAGAAATTTAGTTGTACAGAAGCCATTGTTTTCTCATTCAGTTTGGGTTTACTTCTTCCATCTCACACAAGTACACTTTAAATTGAAATTTCAATAGTCAAGGAAATGGGACCTTAAACTATGTGCAACGTCCAAGTCATATGATGTTAAAATGAGGAATGTGTCCTAATCCAACGATGGTAAACTAAAACACACATCTTCCTCAATGTACAATGTAAAATTGTAAGTTAATCATCCTCAGTGTATTATGTAATAATACAAGGAAAAATATGACCAATTGAGAGGTCCTCTACCCTATTTCATATTCATATTATGTTATCTCTTGGTATCCAAGATAGTGTTCTACTATAAGATGTGTTTCATCTTTATTCAGACCAATACACCTATACCAATGCACCCAAATTCATGTTGGCATAGCTCCAAGAGTGTTATAATGTAATTAATCATTCTAGAACTCCATTAACATTCTTGAAATGAACCTTATTTGAATCCTCATCCTCTTACACATCTTAAATTCACCCATTATGGTTTGGTCTCATTTCACTTTAGCTCTCCTACCTTCTCGGGACAAGGTCTCAGTAGACTTTGGACTACATTTCAAGAAAAGTTATGTTCTTCGAACATGGCCAGGGGTTGACCCTTGATTTTATTACCCATTCCAGGATAATGATGCATATGTTGTGTTTAAAAAATGGTCATTAGTTATCATAAATCATCATGTCACTCTCATTGTGTTATGAATTTCAGGAATCATAATTCAAACATCTAATTACCCTTTGGTTGGATAGAATCCAATACCCATAGCAATACCTGATTCATGCAATAGTGCACATTGAAAAATAATGTTGGTTTTTCTAAGAACCATGTTCTTTGTCCACAAACCCTATCATCCTAGAAACATTTGGTGGTCTGTCAACAATATTAGTCCTTGAGTGTTCGATTACTATATAACCCTCCCATACAAATAGAAAATAATCTGGTCATCCCTTGTTTCTCACACTGATTTTTGACCACATGAGTTTAGGGATTAATCATAATTTGTATAAAAATATGAACATATCGAGATAATTAAATTGGAAAAGGGAATGTGTCTATGCACATATAATTTTTCAAAAAACAAGAAATAAGGTGTCTCCTGTAGCAAGGGACATCGACATGTTGGATCCTTTCACAGGTTCAAGGAAAATTTCCCCTATATATCTACCCGTGTGATTTATTTATATAGCTCCTTCAGCATATGGAAAGGGTACTACAAGGACTTCTACCACTTATAGAGTTCTGTTTTCTCCTCATCGACTCCCACATAAAGCTCATTATCCCTGATCTATACCTGACCCTTCTCAGCCTGGGTATCGGCCACTTGACATGCCACCTACCTTATCTTCTTCTTGACCGCCTCTAGATGAGCAATGAGTTGGATGAAAAATTCTTATTGGGAATCAATGAAGTTTGAACAATAATTTGTTTGTTCATATAGTCAATGTATATCTTAATTTACTTCTTGGAGTTTATGATTGTATCTAGACTTCTCTAGGCTCTAGGAGACGTCTAGATTCTGACTTCCTTCCCATATACTCTTGGCGATATAGTCATGAAATAGCTCAAGGAAACCACAAGCATCTACTCCTCGAAAACACTGGTTTCATAGCTAGTAAAAAACAGTCCCCATCCATCCCAGCTTCAACGGTTCCAAAGTCTGATGTATAAAGTGTTGGATGCAGTTCGACACCCTTTGTAGGATGATACAGTTCTATTTTACAACATCAGGGTCTAAGTCCACTAGGTTTTCGAGTAGTTCATGCTCATATAAAGAAATAAACACAATTAGACCGGCAGTAGGTTCCACATTCAACATCCTCTCATATGGTCTAGGCTCTATATCTTTTGATCTTTAACCCTTGATTTATTTACCCTCGACAATATTGTCTTTTCCATCCATGATTTTTTCCATGTAATGGAATCACTAACAGCCACAATCGACTGTCTTCTTTGGAATATGGTCATATCATCTTGGATAATCATATCCTCACAAATCAGTGTGACTATCGGAGAATGGACCTTGTATTTAAAATCCCTTCTGATTGATGAATGTACAATACCTCCAACACCATTTAGAAAAAAAACATGTCAGTATGTATGATTTGAAATGTATGAGTATAAATATATATGATCCGAGACATATGGGATATGAGATGTGGAATGTTGAGAACTAGGGTTTCTTCTATTATGATACCAAGGAGTGGCCACTATGGATGACTTGGAGCTCAGGTCATTTAGATGTTTTCTACATAACCTCATTTACTTTGGTCAGACCACCAACTGCTTATATCCTTAGAACATTCCCCAGAGCAGACTCCTCCGCACCTGCCAGTAAACCTACATTATCACTATTATGGGTCTCTTGTTTGTGATTTTAATATATTGAATATGATTCAGTTATAGGATATAGATGATGCACAGATAAATTTTACAACATGGGAAGGTGAATTATATTGTACCTTGAAGAGTTCATTCAATTATCCCATGTAGGATATGTTATCAGAAATATTTTGTGGGATACCATGATAAATTTTCTCACCCTATGAATATTATGATTCCATTGGAAATAGGATATTCAAAACCATATTAACAGCTAACATTTGGGTAGGAGAGGTCGCGTCTAGCAACACCGTCACTCGTAATGTTAGTGGATGCGAATTGACCCAGAAATTCATCAAGACTACAAACTTCATCATTTATTTTTCCCCCTCTTCCTTAGACATGAGGAAAATATCCTCATAATAGTCAATCCTAGTATGATTCATCCCATACATAGTTAGGTTCATCCACATACCATGAAGATCTAAAAACTACATGTAAACCTACTATTTGTCACAATCCTTTGGAAACACTTAATTACTGGGGAAGTCTATAAAATGTACCACATTCCAATATCTTGAACCAAATCAGGCAAAATCCCTTTAATGAATCCCATTCATCCCATGCTCCCTTTCCCGTGGATATTAGGATTGTTTCTCTTTCTCCTCGACCTTTACCTCTTTTTTATGTGGACTCATGAACTACTAGTCCCGCTGCTGATACACTACCTACTAGGCTATCTCTTCCCCCACATTGCACTCCTGCCACCAATATACTTTTTCCTCATGGGGGAGGTCTCTCTCCATAATTTTATCAAAGGGTTATCTACATCATCATTACCGCAAAATATGAGGCTTCCCAGCTCTTTGCATAGTCATGGGTTAGCCCGTACACTGAGGTAGGTAGTGGTAGATCATTCTGAATCATTATATCTTCTCTAGGTAATATAACTAAAACTGAACTCATCAAAAAGGATGTAAATTGTGGAGATCCTTTAATTACACCTTTGTGGTTATCGTTTTCCTGCTCCTGAACTTCTTTAAAAACCGATGAAAATTATATGGCTCATATAATGGCTCATAGTCCACCCTTTCTACCAGCACACAACATCGGAAGGATATAAGATATGATCATTTATCCTTACTGCCTATTTCATCATCATCCACCATCCCATTTGGAAGGAAAATATGTGAAATTTAATGTAATCCACATACCTGACCATTTTCATCATTTTTTTCAATCCCAACATGAAAGGAAAACATCTCATGTTGTTTTGAATCTCCAGCTGAAAGATTTTTAAGTAGGGGGAAAAGGGGTTAGATATTTATTACCCCCCATGTGTTTTGACCCCCAACAGTATACTAAATGAAATTTTCCATAGCTTCCTAACATCATCTTCCCATCACATATGTCCAAAAGAACCTTGAAAACATTCTCTACCACTTTTATTTTGAGGGTGATGCACATCCATGTTTCCCACATGACCTCTAGGGTAAAGTTTCATGGCCACACCACCATTTTCACATCCCTCATAGGGAGTATACAACAGAAAATAATCCCCATGATGAATCTAGTTAACATTACTATGGTTTTATTCTTATTCATGACACGATATCCCCATATCTTCCATTGTCTTCCTTCTAGGATCTTCCAATAGGATCTATCATTTCCCTTCTGTTACACCCTCAAAATTGTGAGTGACTATGTTAGTAGTTTACATTCCACCTCCTCACCCTTATTAGGCTCCTCTATTGGGATATTCATGAAATACTATAACCACTATTTGAAGGGGACATCCATTTTCCTTAGATTCATCTCAATGATACCATGAAACATGTCTATAAACACATTCAAAAAAGTAGGATGCTTCACCTGATCATCCCAAAAAATATTCACAGTGAGAGACTTTCCCTACATTACTCCCCAAATCATGATTATACAGATATGATAAAGGTACAAAATGATGATTTCGACCACATCGAGATGTTGTTGAAATGTGTTGGTCCCTGGAGATCACTTTCTAAACTTCTCCATCATGATCTCCTATAGGTAGTAAACATAGAACTGAGAATCCCATGATACTTTATAAATTCTACCCGACAATAGATTTTACCAAATTTCTATGATTGATGTGAATGCCCTGTAGTAAAAATCCCATTAATTAGTTATGTTTCAATAGTTATATTGATCACTGCTATCAAACCGTCCTTTCCATGGGAACCCAATCCTACATTGATGATGTTTTGGATATATAGTAGGTCTTAATCGTCCTCCAGATTCTCCCCCATTAACATTATATATTTGGTTGTAGTGTTATTAGGCTATGGTGGGTACATCATCCTTCATGATATGGCCCAACGTTTCCCTACACCATAGGTATTTCCTTATTATTCCTTTGAACTAGTAGGCTAGTTCATATTTGCTCACCTCCAGGATGAATACATCATCTACCAAAACAAACCCATATATTATAATTCACTTTCAAAAAGGATAACCCTTTTAAGACTATGAAATAATGTCAAAAAGGGATTCATGATCCATGGTGGTATGAATTCAATCTCTGAGGATGATGTTTTTTTCCATATCTTCCCCCTGAGAGGCATCTGCAAGGAAATCCTCAATGACTCTATTGTAGACATTTGAGTTCATGGAATAAGTGTTTTAAAAAACAAAGGAAGGAATTTTCAATTCTAATTTCTGGATCCCATTTCATAGATCTATGAGTAGCGGTACATAGTTAAAGAATTTATTTCATGATGACCTGTTCACCATGAATCATTCATAGAGAAAAATTATAAAATTATGGTCACAAATAACCAGTTCATATAGTACAATTGTTGAGGTAGTTAGTTTCATTAAAAGAGAGCTCTGGAGATTTTATTTTCAAAAGTCCAGGTGAAATTTGGTTCCCCCACCCACACTATTTATTGATGTATAATGGATGGTTATTCACTATGTCCTTCACACTACAGATCTTTTAAAAAATCATCACGAGTGAGCCCTATGAATTATCTTCAAAAAAGGATGTTGATTTAAAAAAATTGGTCATTCTCCCTCAAAATAGGACCATCCATTTTCCCTCATCTCCCAATTAGATGGATGATATTTGATGGTACCAAAATAAATCCCAAATTATTAGTCAAGGATCCCATAGCCATTTATATGTGAAATATAGATCAAAATGCCCCAAAACCACACATAAGGGTCTTGTTCATGAATCCATTTCACAAAGACCCCATACCTTCAATGAGTGCATGATGCCCTTATGGAATTATCTATGAGTTTGATGATGATTTGTGACTATGATAAGGGTTTATGTTGCGCTCTTCGATTCCAATGCAGTCGAGTTTGTTCATTTATATGACCTCTGCGTTGTAAACCACATCTGAGCATCACAAAACTATATGCCTATAAATACCCACCTTTTCCCACCATTTAGAATATGGTTACCCAACTATTGAACTTCTGAATTCCTCACAATTAGTGAACCATTCGAGCATCAAAAACTAGAAAAAAATGGATCATCCAGGATACCTATGCATAGAGAAACATGATTTCATAGGTTACATATGTTCCTCCCCCAAAATTGGAGATTCCATTCAAGATGTCCTGCAACCTTCATGGAGGAAGAAGGCCACCTAGGTTACATGAGGCTTCAAGAAGAGTTAATCCTTCATAATGTACTCCTTTTATATGTCCAGGCTTCATGTTTTGTGAATTCTATTCCTTCACATATCCCTAGACCATCGTGAAGAACCTAAGATTCATGAATCACCTCTCTTTGAGGCCCCATGCTTCTCCAAGATGCTCTCATATGATTCTACATTTATCATCCATTATTCTAACAACTCCTTTCTATGGTTTAATTTCCAATGCCTCCACACACATCATGGTTCAGTTCAACTACACATAAATTCCTTATGTGACCTTTTAGTCCCATTCATATGGACCACTAAATTTCAAGTGTTTCTCAAGAATTCATTTTACATATTACTTATCATCATAGGTACAGTAACACATTTTTCTTCTTATACTAGGCATTCTAAAATGGACCTCCTCACTAACCAATCCTCTAAACTATTCTGAAATATAATTGCTAAAGCCATCCCACTCCCAAGGGTTAATTAGTTGTTGTTATGTAATCCCACAAGATAATGAGTGAGTCCCCTATATTTAAACTGCATGATATCAATATTCCTAGCACCAACAACCCCAGTGCATGATCCTAAACAATAGTCTTATCTCGTGTGATGAGAATTGGATACCCTATTCAAGACCATGATGGGATACCACCTCCACCCACCGATGGGCACAGAAATAATAGACCATAAATATTTCATGTGTAAGACCTAAACACCATTCACATTAATCTTAGTATGTGAGTTCCTAAAATGAGTTCTTCCTCACATGGAATTAGATCCTCCCAAAAAAGAATAAGATCCTCCTCCAGAAGATTGTATTCATAATTCCCACACCATATCTCGTTGGTGCATCTTTCATGACATGACCATCTGGTCTGCTACATCTTCTTATTTCTCACTCCTAGAATGACTCTTGTGGTCTAAGGGGTTAGTAGTTACCATGACACCCATAAACCTATGGTCTTCCCTCCAAGATTAATACCTAGTCTCTACCTCCCATGTTCCATTCCTTCACCCACTCCCCAATGATATTTCTACCCATTGGGAAGCTATTGTATTTAATACCAAACTAGATGGGCCTCCTACGAAGGTTTAAGCCCCAACTCCCCCATAAAAATACATCAGATTTGATTCTTAATTAAATGGTATACCTAAGAAACCTATATGAGTTAGAAACCCAGTGTTCCACCCCTTACACCCACTCATAATACTACATCCACTTCCACCATGATTTTCCCTTGGCCATCACATCATAGAAATATCATCCACATACCTTGTCTTCTCCTTCCACATCATTTCTGGTTATAGAAACACCTAGGGATCTCATATGAGTAAGACCCATTCCATCTATCCATATTATATCATCTTTAAAAGGTAATATTCCATGAATAATCCATGTACCATACTTGGACGATTGTCATTTTTCTACACAGTCATTCTAACCGTAGAACATTACACTATATGGACCGGTCTTGTCCAATGAAATTAAAAAAGAACATCAAGCTCTGTGGGTTCTGATCCCTTTCATCTAATAAGGGTACATAGGATGCCTATCTGAGGTTCAATCCCATCCAATGGTAAACCTTGGTGCCCACCTCATAGGGGTGAACCTCCTTGATCCACCTCCAAGGGTGTACATTTCAGCCTTCACAGTGTGACATCATCACCTAATGGGGAACAACTCCTTAATCCATATGCAATGAAATTATGATCAATCTGCCTTCATGGTGTGACATCTTCTCATTATGAGGAGACCTACCTGACGAACCTCTAAAGGGAGTTTTGATCGATCCATAAGTACACCTTTCAGGTTCTCCATAATAGGAATGTGCCACATTGAACTTCCCCCAAGGGGAATGGTGATCATCCATATCTATATGACGATAATCCCCAGATCCACGTGAAATGGGGATTCATCCCAAATTTAGGTTCTCCATCCTAGGTATAAACCACCTTGATCTGCCTTCACGTGGCACTCTGATGAATCTCATTCCTTCACCACAAGAAGATAAAATAGTGACTCCAAGAAGCTACCTCATTCTAGACATGGTATTCCTTGGAAGAAAAAAATAATAGATATGCCTTTGGAATCAGATACCTTATAACTGACATGATATTGAATGGATTTCACAACTAAATATTCCCCCATGAGATTCCATCCAATGAGGATGATTACAGTTGACCAATGTTCTAAGAATCCAAGTTATTCATTGGTTCCCAATGTGAGTACTCTTCTTATCAAAGGTTGAATCCCTCTAAAGACCCTTTGGAATTACCATACAAAAGTTGTGTAATTAACTGCCATAAACAAAAATAAGGCTCTAGGAATGAGTTACACAAACATGACTTAACTTTATAAGAGAGACCTGGACTAGGAGATGAATTCCAAGGAATAATCCCTGGAATGGGAAATGACAAAAAATCATCTAGCTTCATACAAATAGAATACATAACTACCTAATAAAGTGAAAGTTGACCAACATTAAAAAAGGGAATGTGGGGGAAAAATGCGACCCCAGTAACCCATTAACACGTGGAGGGAATTCCATGGAAAATGAATCAGAAACACAGTAGTACCCAAATAGGGAAACTAACCAAACACAAAACTCACCCATCATTTGTAACCAAATAAAAAATTCATTTATAATATAATAAAATGAATTAAATCAATGATAGGTACCCCTGACTTATTTCCCTTGAATTATCCACTCACACTGCTCAATGACATATATCCAGGAATTCCCACATCTTTTGTATATTGTCACATCACATCGCATGCCACTAATAGAAACTTCTTCCATCAGATATAATCACATATCAAACCCAATATAGTAGGGTGTCATTAAAAAAAGTTATCAACATAATACCTTCCTTATCCCATGCATGAACCCCACCATAATCCATCTCAAAAAAAATTTCTTCATGACTCAAGGGACATAAAATTTGATCACACCACATCTTAATTGTGGAATATATATATTTTTTCCAACATTTCATGTGCATGTAATCACCTCATGGAATTGGGAGTGGGGAATTATTTGAATCCAACCATCCATCATCCAAATGAGATATTGTAAAAAACCCAAAACAACTATTGGTCTTTGGAACTATATACGGAGCAATGATGGGGATGGTATTGAAATCCAAAGAAGATTCAATTTATATAAAATATAATTACAAAAACTATCAGATTAAATAAAGAGAACTAGACAAATGAAAACATTACCACATTCTCTACCACCACTAAATACACAACTCCACGTAAATAAGCCACATGTTGTAACATCCGGACATCTTTGAAAGGTACAAACCATTTTTTGTTTAAATTCTTTTTTTGGACTTGATGATGACTCCTAGTAAATTCATGGACGTCTCAAGTGTGTTTGGGTCTCGTTTGGAGCTCGGAGCCCCAAAAAATAATAGACGGTATGGGCATTAGGTTTATTTGAATCCTTACATCCTAGGCCACATAGTTTCCATAAACTATGAGGTTGTAGATAAGGGGGTGTTGGGGTCCATATAGTTTGTTTACAATATGAGACCCTTAGAGAATGGACCTGTGGTGATACAAATGTTTGGGAAAGACCGGTTTCATATGTTTTGTGCATGGTAAGAATAATTGTGCACCTAACCGTGCAGGGATATCATTTTAAGCATATCATGGAGCACAGTTGGAACACAGTATGTCCAAACATGTGGCCAAACCATGTTCCATTTTTTGGGGGCGATTTTAGATTTTACCTTCTATTTAAAGGATGAAATAATTTCTTCATTGATATCATTTTTCTCCAGTGGATGAACTCCTTTTTTGTATATGAATCTCCCTCCACCTTTATGGTTAGAATTCTAATAGCTACTCAATCCGACCACCAATTCATTCCATGACAAATACTTTAAGATGTTTTGAGTATGCTCCTAAATCCTCAACATTCTATTTCATGGTTTTTCTAACATATATTATTCTATCTTGGAGAAAGAAAATTTTCCCATGTTTTAGGTAATTTGATGACTTCTCTAATTTTCTCCATTATAGATTGAATTAGAGGCAGATGCTAGTTGAGGTATGCACTACGAGGCAAAGGTATGTGGTCTAGGTTAATTACCTTTATTTAATTTCCTTAATATTTATGACTTGTTTTTCGGCTAATACTAAATTTCCAGCTATGCCTCTTAATATTCATTTAAAATAAATTGAACGCATCACCTTTCCAATTGTGACTAGAGATAGTGGATTATCAACTAATGGATTGATTACCTTAAAATATGATACCTTGATTTGTGTGATCCACCTTTGAGTCATTTTTTCCTTTTTTCGTAGTTGTTTATATACCCTTGTAGGTTTTTTCATATAATTAATGCCCCATAAAAATTAATTTAGTTGAATTTATTGTCATACCATGAGTTAGGTCCTTTCCAAATACAGGTCATAACTAAGTGAGTTGTGTTTTTAAGCCATGTATACCATTCCATATTCCATGAATGATTTTCCCAAATGGGTCTTCCATGACCAATATGTCTATATTGATGTTAATGATTGAACTAAATTAAATGAACCCTTTTGTTAGACATGTTACATATGAAATATTTGAATTAATTGATTTTACCTTCTTATTGAGGGTGATTCAAGGTTTTATGTAATTAGGACCCCTTTAATAGAATCTGGTTCTTTCATACTTGAATTTATAATTATTTTTAAACACACTAGGGGAGACATATTCTATTTCTAATTTGAGATCATAGAGAATTATTTCTTTTACCTCTATACGAGTGGCACGTTTTTCCTAGGGGAGAACCCTTGGATTGATTTTATGAAATAATGGGTATAACATGACATGAGAGAGGATTCAGACCCTATATGTGATACCGGTTTGAACCTAGAGGTTAGTTGTAGACATTATAAAACCATGACATGAGTAACAATAGGGACCTTTTCTTGGGTCACCTAGGACGGACACAAAAGGCATTAGACACGTATTGAGCCCCTCGAGTGATACATCGAAATTTTCTATAAATAAACCTATATGGGATTATGGTGTCTCTATATATTTAACAAATGGGTTGTTCAATTAATTTAAAAAGTAAATAAATATTTTTCAAATGAGAAATGTTGCTTTGGTTTTAGAAACATAGGGATATATACTCAAAGCGCAATCATAGGCTGGAAAATAAACAACCTACTCCCATATTACACTACTCACATTACATTTTCAAGATCCCATGGTTCAGACACAATAACGTAAGAAGAAACTAGTAAATTCTGTTGGTATCCTATTGGATCACAATCTAGTTTATTTTTTTATGTTTTTGAAATTTTGAATTTATAAAATTATGAAACGCTATATATTTTGTGTTTCATGAATGGATTGAGCTAGAAACCATTTTTTGGGGCATACAAGGATTTTATCTCACACCGAACATATGACACCATTGGTACCCAAGTAGACATTATGATGAAAAAAGTATATAAAGGGAAGTGAAAATCCTCTGATGTTTGATTTTCAGCTTTAGGATGGAGTTGGGGGAGGTAGACCGTGCAAATGATCGATATTCTAGATGTAGTAGTTTCTGGACTCTGGGAATTTTTTTGAATGAGGTATATGCCTATATCCCCTAAACCATTAATACCCATTTTTATAATATAAGAGTTGATTAGTATCTCTTTAGTACTCAACTTCCTCTTCTTTTTTTTAAGATTAAATTTGTAACACCCGAGACTTTTATGTTATATAAATCATCAAAGGAATCTTTTTCTACACAACACTTTCTTGGCTTTCTTTACACGCAATCGCGACCTTCCTCGATAGCTTGCGTCGTACGCAATACCGAGTTTCACTAAACAACAATATGCTATTAAAACTAGCCGTTATGAATAGTAATAACCACTTTTTGAAATTTTATAAATTTTATTTTTCAAAATGGACTTCATTTTTGGACTCCGAATATCGAAATTAGCCTAGGGTGAAATTTTGGTATTTTTCTGAAAACTTTCAATTTTTGATGAATAGTGAGACCACTAAGTGGTAGGTTAAAAACTGAATTTTGCATAAAACTTAATTTTACCGCTTCTGTGAATGGAATTTCAAAAATCCGAGAGACACGGTTAATATCAAGGACTAAAATGTGGTTCAATGAGATGAAAATAATTTTTTGCTGAATAGTAACTTTTTACTATTTTTACCGCGGTTAATAGTAAATAGGGTAACTAAGGGTAAATATGATATTAATATTACCTTAACACATGTCCTAATTCTATTGGACAAGTGTAATTCGACCAAAAACAAACTTAGGAATAAAATATGACCATTTAGGCCCACTTGGATTAGATTAGGACATTTATTATTAATTTATTTAAAGAAGGGTTAAAATAGTTAAAATCAAAGTTTAATAAGTAAATCATTTTTAATATAGGGTTATACATAAGATAAATTCGATTGTAAATATTAATTAGAAATCTAAAAAGATTTCCTACATGATGGTATTTTATTTGTAATTTTTAGACATCAAATAATTTAATTTATTTATGACACAAAGATGATGCAGTAATTATCTTATTAATGAAATATTGACAAAATTGATAATATAAATACCAAAATAAATGTAATTTGAGACTTTTTATGAATTCAACTAATTTTCTAGGTTACTATGATATATTAGTATTGATTTAATCAACTTGGTTCGAACATATAATTCTGTTATGACTTTCACAAAAATCATATATCAAATAGTGTCAAAATTGACACAAAATAGTTTTTAAATCAAATATTATATTATTAATTGTTATTTTATTCCTAAAAATATAAGGTTCGGCAAAATGACTTAGATAAGGATATATATATTAATAATAAATAATTTGGGGTTCGTTTGGCATGTTATAACCATATAGTGAAAGAAAACAAAAAGACACGGTAAAAGTTAAATTAATTAACTTAGAGTTAAATCTAATTGATAAGGTTAAAATAATACCCTAAACTTGTCTAAATCCTATTGGTTGATAGGATTTCGACCCATCCCCACTTTATCTTCGAAATAAGACCCTTTGTAACCATTATAAACTGATTTTGACTTTAATATAAAATAATATTTTGAGATATTCCTAAGGTGCCCCTCTCCTCCCTTATAAAAGGGCACCTCCTCCCCCTCCTCCTCACACCAATTTGAGCACTCAAGCTCGGCCAACCCCTGCCATTTTCCCTTCTCCACTTCCCTAGAATAATCCTAGAGGTCCTGGTCTTCTCCAAAGACCAATCTTAGTTCCTTAAGTGGAGGATTCAAAAAGGCGTTCCAAAGAAGAGGTAATATCCATTACCGATCTTTTCAATTTCTTTCTTCTTCAACTTCTTCTTCTTTAGTTGTTTCATGATAAAGTAATAACATCAGTATTACTTACATACTGATATGTTATTATAAATATGAAACAACCCTAATTCACCTTCTATCCATCCTACGGAAAAATGAAATCACCGCGCGTGCGTACGTACGGAATACCGTCTCCACGCCGTGGTGTAATCTATTTTCCACCATCACCTTAAAAGGATGGGTATAATGGTGTAATCAGTAACTATATATGATTATTATTAAGTAATATTGATACTGAAATAATATATATATATATACTCCAATACAATTCCACGATCATAGGAACGATATCATCACTCGTGCGTACGTACGGAATACCGTCTCCACGATGTGATGCGACTCGTTCTACATGATCTTCATTTCATAATGATTATATAAATGAATTGAATGAATGAATATGGTATATAATACACTAATACCATTCTGGAAATGAATTATCTATAACCTAAAGATAAGAATAAGAATTTATTCGACAAAACACGCATAAGAACAAAAAGTTATAAAGACCCGAGTAACAAGTAACAATGAAATATTACTAACAAGAAGCTAATAATATGACCATATATGATCTCATATCAATATGTATGATTCTGGAATAAGTCAATAACATTATTTAAACCATTATACAGGAGCTTCGGACACGAACAAAGCAAATCGGACCTAAGGTAAGGGAAATATCACAATCTCATTTTTATCCGAGATTGTTTATTCGTAAGTATTTACTGGGGTGTATTTTATCATCCACATCCATGTTCCCTCAATATGTAATATTGTTTCCATCCACTTGAAATAGTTTAAATCCAATTTTACCCTTAGGTGAGTTTTTAGTAAAGAATATGAAAGGAATCTTTTGTTGTTTTTCCGTACGAGGTACTTTTTGACTTTTCCGACAAAAGTACGAAGAATGTTTTTTTTTAACTTATACGGAATCAATGAATTTTTAAAACATTACTTCAAAGAAGCTTCCTTTACAAGTTTTCAAGTTTATTTTTAATTAACTTCTTTTATTTTAAAGTTGTATGACATGTTATGAAAGGAAAAATGTTTTTGAAGAAGAAAGATATTTTCCTCAAGAATTCAATTCAAGTGTTTTATCAAAATTATTTTCCATCTAAGATAATAAAGGGTTATGTTTCTATCCATATTTTTACATTGGTTTGACAATGTTGTGATGGAATTATGTTTATGAATTCCTTTATCATATATGAATTGATTTATGATGTCATGATGTTTCAAGAATCCCATTTTTGTTATACGATGATGTATGTTTTATGATTATGTGGCACACATAAGAAAGGATTCATTATAAGATGGGTGGGACCTATATCTCCCTCCAATGCATTGGGTAATGATTTTATATCTCATGATATAGACATGGCTGGAACGGAAGATTATTTCGGTTCAGTGATACAGGACTGAAACGAGGAGTGAACTCGGTTCAGAAAGGGACTTTGTCCACTAAGATAGTCTTGGCAATGAGTCATGACTAACAAGAAATGTTTTTCCATGATTATGTGTGCATGCCACAAAGATTCAAGTTTTATGTTATGATTATGGGGATCTCATTTTCACTTCTATGATTTATTCCATGTTAAGATATTATGATCTCTTTTGCAGGTTTTAATTTTCAAAAAGATATGATATGATTTTTATTTCCTTTATTTGCCCTTGCTGAGCATTTGAGCTCACCCTTTTATGTTTTCTTTTCCCCAGGCCAGGAAGATGGATATTAAGTAGAATATGCTAAAAGGGACCCTAGATATGATGAAATAAATGGGAGACACTGTAGAAGATTTATGAACCAGTTGTTTATGTTTCCCAGTTTCTAAAGACACTATACCTATACGGTCCTTTGTGGTTTTGTCATATGTTGTAATAAGTGTGATTCAATTTTGAAGTATTAACAATGTATGTAAAGTGTGGGTCGTTACAGTTGGTATCAGAGGAAAGGTATAGTCAACCTTTGGAAACTAGGATGTGAAAGCCTTAGTAAGAACCCTAAGGATAAGTCTAAGCATAGAACACAATCTTAGAAATGGCCATGAATAACCTAGGATAAGACCATAAGCATGAAAATTTTATTCTTGAATTATGTGGTTTCCTATTATAATTAGTGTTGCTCACACTATTCTTCTTGGTTTTAGTCAATGGCTGGAACCCGAAGGAACCGTGTTAATGCGGAATGCGATGGGCAATGCAATGATTGTCCCCCTGAGCAACCAAACGATATGGGAGCTGGAATGCAAAATCTTGTAGCCATGCTCACACAACTTTCTCAAGCTATGAATCATGCAGGATTTCCAAACGAACAAAGGAGGGAGCAACATTCTGTTGAATCCTTCATGAGGCAGCGTCCACCATCTTTCAGCGGGTCTACTGATCCATTAGTTGCTGAACAATGGATTAGTACTACTGAAAAGATATTTTCAGTTCTTCAATGTTCTGAGCATGATAAAGTCATCCTAGCAGTGTATCGTTTGGAAGGAGATGCTGATCAATGGTGGAATCTTGTTAAGAATACAAGGCAAAGGGATGAAATTGAGTCTATGGAATGGGACGAGTTCAAGAACTTATTTTTCAATAAGTACTTCCCTCGTATTCTCCGAACAAAGATGGAGAAAGAGTTCCTTGAACTGAAGCAAAGGGATGATGAATCTGTTGGTACCTATGAAGCAAATTTTACCAGACTTGCAAGGTACGCTTCTGGTATTATTATCCAACCTGAGAGTAAGATCGATCGATTCTTTAGTGGCTTAAAACCAAGTCTTCGAAGGGCGTTAGCCATAAGGGACTTCAATAGCTACGAGGAAATCGTTCGATGTGCTCTCAAAGTCGAGATGGAGATTGGAGTAACCCATCAGTCACATGGGTTTGATAAGAAGAGGAAGATGGAATTCAAAGAAAAATCTAAAGAGCACACGGAAAAGAATATGAACTTTCCCTTATGCTCAAAGTGTGGAAAGAAACATGGAGGGAGTTGTCTTAAAGTGACAAGTAAATGTTTTAAATGTGGAAAGGAAGGTCATCGGGCATTTGAATGCCGTGATAATGGGAAGAAGATGTCTAATGATGCAAACAAAGGAAGGGATACACAGAATGAACCTGCTACACTTCAATGTTTCAAGTGCAAGGAGATGGGGCATTATGCCAATCAATGCCCAAATCCAAGGGTTGATGATGATGGTCGACGTCAACAAACTCTTAAGGCTAAAGAAAAAGGAAAGTCACATGCAATTTCTATCAGCGATGTGGAGTACGATAACGATGTGGTGAAAGGTACACTTACCATCCACTCTAAAGTAGCAAATGTTTTATTTGATTCTGGATCCACCCACTCTTTTATTTCTGAAAAATTTTCTAAGGGTATCACCGTATTACCTCAACAATTAGATGTTGAGTTAGCTGTGACAACACCTAATGGCACATCAATCGCATCAGAAGTTTATAATTCTTCTCCGATCGAAGTTTGTGGGAAAGTGCTTCCTGCAAATCTTGTGATCCTTCCTTTAGTGGAATTTGATGTGATTCTTGGCATGGATTGGCTTTCTCTACATGGAGCTCATATCAATTTCCAAAGAAGGGAAGTCACATTTCATATTCCAGATCAACCTACGATCGTCTATCAATGCAAGGATGAACATAACCTTCCAGTGGAAATTTCTTCCATCTTATGGGCATTGATTCCACTAAATGAAGGTTATTTATCTCAAATAGTTGGTGAGAAACTCACGATTAAGAATATGCCCATTGTACGGGAGTTTGATGATGTCTTTCCGGAGGAATTACCGGGTCTTCCACCAAATCGTGAAGTTGAGTTTTCAATAGAACTCGTACCGGGTGCTTTGCCTATTTCAAAGACACCTTATAGAATGGCCCCAATTGAGTTGCAGGAATTGAAGAAGCAACTCCAAGAGAATCTTGATAAGGGATTCATACGCCCTAGTGCGTCACCTTGGGGAGCACCTGTTCTATTTGTTAAGAAGAAAGATGGATCAATGAGACTCTGCATTGATTATCGAGAACTTAACAAGATCACTATCAAGAACAAATATCCTCTCCCACGCATTGATGACTTATTTGACCAACTACGCGGAGCTCAATACTTTTCCAAGATTGATCTTCGTTCAGGGTATCATCAATTAAGGGTCAAAAGGGAGGATATACCAAAGACGGCTTTCCATACAAGGTATGGACACTATGAATTTATAGTGATGCCATTTGGTCTTACTAATGCCCCTGCTATTTTCATGGATCTAATGAATAGAGTCTTTAGAGACTATCTTGATCAATTTGTGGTAGTCTTTATAGACGATATTCTTGTCTATTCAAAGAGCAAGGAAGAGCATGAAGATCACTTGAGAATTATATTGAAGACCCTGAGAAAAGAGAAGATTTATGCCAAATTTACCAAGTGTGAATTTTGGCTTCAAAAAGTTGCATTTTTGGGTCATATAATCTCAAAAGAGGGGATATCTGTGGATCCAGCAAAAACAGAGGTTATCGAAAGATGGTCAAGACCAACAACAGTAACTTAGATCCGAAGTTTTCTTGGTTTGGCTGGATATTATCGACGTTTTGTAAAAGATTTTTCACGATTATCTAATCCATTCACCAAGTTGACTCGGAAAGGAGTTAAGTTTGTCTGGACAGAGGAATGTGAAGAGAATTTCAAGGAGTTGAAAAGAAGGTTATCCAGTGCACCTGTGCTCACACTGCCTTGTAGTGGAGAAAGGTTTGTGATCTATAGTGATGCATCCAAGAAGGGATTGGGGTGTGTTCTTATGCAAAATGATATGGTGATAGCTTATGCCTCACGACAGTTGAAAATCCATGAGCAAAATTACCCAACACATGATTTGGAGTTGGCTGCGGTAATATTTGCATTAAAGATTTGGAGGCATTACCTTTATGGTGAAAGGTGTGATATTTATACTGATCATAAAAGTTTAAAGTATATTTTCACACAAAAGGAGCTGAATATGCGCCAAAAAAGATGGTTGGAGCTGATTAAGGATTATGACTGCTCAATCCATTACCACCCTGGGAAAGCAAACAAGGTGGCAGATGCATTAAGTCGACAAGACCATGCTAGTTTATCCATGATGAGGATCACAAAAGATCCAATATTTATGGATTTACAAAGGATGGATCTTGGAATTATAATGGAAGGGGAAAAATCTTATCTTTCTCAAATGAATGTTCAACCATCTATACATGTGAAGATTAAAGAGGCACAGAAAGAAGATGTCGAGTTACAAAAGAAGGTGAGAAATGTTCCTGAATTCAACCTTGATTGTGATGGGATAATAAAGTTCAGGAATCGGGTTTGTGTTCCTCCCATCCCCGAATTAAAGAAAGAGCTGCTGGATGAGGCTCATAGTTCTTCATTCTCTATTCATCCTGGAAGCACGAAGATGTATAGGGACCTGAAAGAGTACTTCTGGTGGGATGGCATGAAAAGAGATGTTGCTGAATATGTCTCTCGATGCTTGGTTTGTCAACAAGTTAAAGCTGGGAGACAGAAGTCTAAGGGGATGTTACAACCATTACCCATACCCGAATGGAAATGGGAAAACATCACTATGGACTTTGTCACAGGACTTCCTAAAACATCCAAAGGCAATAATGCTATCTGGGTCATAGTTGATCGTCTTACAAAGTCTGCACACTTCATTGCTATTAGAGAGGATTTCTCTCTAGATCAGCTTGCCAGGATATATGTAAAGGAAGTGGTAAGATTTCATGGAGTACCACTTTCTATTATATCTGATCGAGATCCGAGATTTACCTCGAAGTTTTGGCGAAGTCTTCAGCATACTCTAGATACAGAGTTGAGTTTCAGCACTGCTTATCATCCCCAGACAGACGGTCAGTCTGAGAGAACAATTCAAACCCTAGAAGATATGTTGAGAGCTTGCTCTATGGATTTCAAAGGAGGTTGGGATCAACACCTACCTTTGGTGGAATTTTCTTATAATAATAGCTTTCACTCCAGTATTCAGATGGCTCCTTATGAAGCTCTCTATGGAAAGAAATGCAGGACTCCAACTTGCTGGGATGAAGTTGGGGAAAGAAAGCTATTAGGACCTGATCTCGTTGATGAAATGGTAGAAAAGGTCAGATCTATTCAACAACACATAAGAGCAGCTCAGAGTCGACAGAAAAGTTATGCCGACAACCGAAGAAAAAGACCTAGAGTTTGAAGTGGGTGATAAAGTGTTCTTACGAATATCTCCCTGGAAGAGGGTTATGAGATTTGGAAAGAAGGGGAAGTTGAGCCCTAGATATATCGGTCCTTTTGAAATACTGGATCGTGTTGGGAAGGTAGCTTACCGATTGGCGCTTCCACCGAATCTCTCTCAAGTTCACGATGTGTTCCATGTATCTCTCCTGAGAAAGTACATACCAGATCCTTCACAGGTACTCAGCTCAGAAGTTGTACCGCTGGAGCAAGATCTTTCTTATGAAGAACAGCCGATAGAGATTCTGGATCGTAGCGAAAAAGTCCTACGAAGCAAGACCACTCGCTTGGTTAAAGTTTTATGGAGAAACCACCAACTTGAAGAAGCTACATGGGAGCTTGAGGATATGATGAGGGAGAAGTATCCTCATTTGTTTGTTGCAAAGTGACAAATTTCGAGGGCGAAATTCTTTTTAAGGGGGGTAGAATGTAACACCCGAGACTTTTATGTTATATAAATCATCAAAGGAATCTTTTTCTACACAACACTTGCTTGGCTTGCTTTACACGCAATCGCGACCTTCCTCGATAGCTTGCGTCGTACGCAATACCGAGTTTCACTAAACAACAATATGCTATTAAAACTAGCCGTTATGAATAGTAATAACCACTTTTTGAAATTTTATAAATTTTATTTTTCAAAATGGACTTCATTTTTGGACTCAGAATATCGAAATTAGCCTAGGGTGAAATTTTGGTATTTTTCTGAAAACTTTCAATTTTTGATGAATAGTGAGACCACTAAGTGGTAGGTTAAAAACTGAATTTTGCATAAAACTTAATTTTACCGCTTCTGTGAATGGAATTTCAAAAATCCGAGAGACACGGTTAATATCAAGGACTAAAATGTGGTTCAATGAGATGAAAATAATTTTTTGCTGAATAGTAACTTTTTACTATTTTTACCGCGGTTAATAGTAAATAGGGTAACTAAGGGTAAATATGATATTAATATTACCCTAACACATGTCCTAATTCTATTGGACAAGTGTAATTCGACCAAAAACAAACTTAGGAATAAAATATGACCATTTAGGCCCCCTTGGATTAGATTAGGACATTTATTATTAATTTATTTAAAGAAGGGTTAAAATAGTTAAAATCAAAGTTTAATAAGTAAATCATTTTTAATATAGGGTTATACATAAGATAAATTCGATTGTAAATATTCTTTAGAAAGCTAAAAAGATTTCCTACATGATGGTAGTTTATTTGTAATTTTTAGACATCAAATAATTTAATTTATTTATGACACAAAGATGATGCAGTAATTATCTTATTAATGAAATATTGACAAAATTGATAATATAAATACCAAAATAAATGTAATTTGAGACTTTTTATGAATTCCACTAATTTTCTAGGTTACTATGATATATTAGTATTGATTTAATAAACTTGTTTCGAACATATAATTCTGTTATGACTTTCAAAAAAATCATATATCAAATAGTGTCAAAATTGACACAAAATAGTTTTTAAATCAAATATTATATTATTAATTGTTATTTTATTCCTAAAAATCTAAGGTTCGGCCAAATGACTTAGATAAGGATATATATATTAATAATAAACAATTTGGGGTTCGTTTGGCATGTTATAACCATATAGTGAAAGAAAACAAAAAGATACGGTAAAAGTTAAATTAATTAACTTAGAGTTAAATCTAATTGATAAGGTTAAAATAATACCCTAAACTTGTCTAAATCCTATTGGTTGATAGGATTTCGACCCATCCCCACTTTAGCTTCGAAATAAGACCCTTTGGAACCATTATAAACCGATTTTGACTTTAATATAAAATAATATTTTGAGATATTCCTAAGGTGCCCCTCTCCTCCCTTATAAAAGGGCACCTCCTCCCCCTCCTCCTCACACCAATTTGAGCACTCAAGCTCGGCCAACCCCTGCCATTTTCCCTTCTCCACTTCCCTAGAATAATCCTAGAGGTCCTGGTCTTCTCCAAAGACCAATCTTAGTTCCTTAAGTGGAGGATTCAAAAAGGCGTTCCAAAGAAGAGGTAATATCCATTACCGATCTTTTCAATTTCTTTCTTCTTCAACTTCTTCTTCTTTAGTTGTTTCATGATAAAGTAATAACATCAGTATTACTTACATACTGATATGTTATTATAAATATGAAACAACCCTAATTCACCTTCTATCCATCCTACGGAAAAATGAAATCACCGCGCGTGCGTACGTACGGAATACCGTCTCCACGCCGTGGTGTAATCTATTTTCCACCATCACCTTACAAGGATGGGTATAATGGTGTAATCAGTAACTATATATGATTATTATTAAGTAATATTGATACTGAAATAATATATATATATACTCCAATACAATTCCACGATCATAGGAACGATATCATCACTCGTGCGTACGTACGGAATACCGTCTCCACGATGTGATGCGACTCGTTCTACATGATCTTCATTTCATAATGATTATATAAATGAATTGAATGAATTAATATGGTATATAATACACTAATACCATTCTGGAAATGAATTATCTATAACCTAAAGATAAGAATAAGAATTTATTCGACAAAACACGCATAAGAACAAAAAGTTATAAAGACCCGAGTAACAAGTAACAATGAAATATTACTAACAAGAAGCTAATAATATGACCATATATGATCTCATATCAATATGTATGATTCTGGAATAAGTCAATAACATTATTTAAACCATTATACAGGAGCTTCGGACACGAACAAAGCAAATCGGACCTAAGGTAAGGGAAATATCACAATCTCATTTTTATCCGAGATTGTTTATTCGTAAGTATTTACTGGGGTGTATTTTATCATCCACATCCATGTTCCCTCAATATGTAATATTGTTTCCATCCACTTGAAATAGTTTAAATCCAATTTTACCCTTAGGTGAGTTTTTAGTAAAGAATATGAAAGGAATCTTTTGTTGTTTTTCCGTACGAGGTACTTTTTGACTTTTCCGACAAAAGTACGAAGAATGTTTTTTTTTAACTTATAAGGTATCAATGAATTTTTAAAACATTACTTCAAAGAAGCTTCCTTTACAAGTTTTCAAGTTTATTTTTAATCAACTTCTTTTATTTTAAAGTTGTATGACATGTTATGAAAGGAAAAATGTTTTTGAAGAAGAAAGATATTTTCCTCAAGAATTCAATTCAAGTGTTTTATCAAAATTATTTTCCATCTAAGATAATAAAGGGTTCTGTTTCTATCCATATTTTTACATTGGTTTGACTATGTTGTGATGGAATTATGTTTATGAATTCCTTTATCATATATGAATTGATTTATGATGTCATGATGTTTCAAGAATCCCATTTTTGTTATGCGATGATGTATGTTTTATGATTATGTGGCACACATAAGAAAGGATTCATTATAAGATGGGTGGGACCTATATCTCCCTCCAATGCATTGGGTAATGATTTTATATCTCATGAGATAGACATGGCTGGAACGGAAGGTTATTTCGGTTCAGTGATACAGGACTGAAACGAGGAGTGAACTCGGTTCAGAAAGGGACTTTGTCCACTAAGATAGTCTTGGCAATGAGTCATGACTAACAAGAAATGATTTTCCATGATTATGTGTGCATGCCACAAAGATTCAAGTTTTATGTTATGATTATGGGGATCTCATTTTCACTTCTATGATTTATTCCATGTTAAGATATTATGATCTCTTTTGCAGGTTTTAATTTTCAAAAAGATATGATATGATTTTTATTTCCTTTATTTGCCCTTGCTGAGCATTTGAGCTCACCCTTTTATGTTTTCTTTTCCCCAGGCCAGGAAGATGGATATTAAGTAGAATATGCTAAAAGGGACCCTAGATATGATGAAATAAATGGGAGACACTGTAGAAGATTTATGAAGCAGTTGTTTATGTTTCCCAGTTTCTAAAGACACTATACCTATACGGTCCTTTGTGGTTTTGTCATATGTTGTAATAAGTGTGATTCAATTTTGAAGTATTAACAATGTATGTAAAGTGTGGGTCGTTACAGTTGGTATCAGAGGAAAGGTATAGTCAACCTTTGGAAACTAGGATGTGAAAGCCTTAGTAAGAACCCTAAGGATAAGTCTAAGCATAGAACACAATCTTAGAAATGGCCATGAATAACCTAGGATAAGACCATAAGCATGAAAATTTTATTCTTGAATTATGTGGTTTCCTATTATAATTAGTGTTGCTCACACTATTCTTCTTGGTTTTAGTCAATGGATGGAACCCGAAGGAACCGTGTTAATGCGGAATGCGATGGGCAATGCAATGATTGTCCCCCTGAGCAACCAAACGATATGGGAGCTGGAATGCAAAATCTTGTAGCCATGCTCACACAACTTTCTCAAGCTATGAATCATGCAGAATTTCCAAACGAACAAAGGAGGGAGCAACATTCTGTTGAATCCTTCATGAGGCAGCGTCCACCATCTTTCAGCGGGTCTACTGATCCATTAGTTGCTGAACAATGGATTAGTACTACTGAAAAGATATTTTCAGTTCTTCAATGTTCTAAGCATGATAAAGTCATCCTAGCAGTGTATCATTTGGAAGGAGATGCTGATCAATGGTGGAATCTTGTTAAGAATACAAGGCAAAGGGATGAAATTGAGTCTATGGAATGGGACGAGTTCAAGAACTTATTTTTCAATAAGTACTTCCCTCGTATTCTCTGAACAAAGATGGAGAAAGAGTTCCTTGAACTGAAGCAAAGGGATGATGAATCTGTTGGTACCTATGAAGCAAATTTTACCAGACTTGCAAGGTACGCTTCTGGTATTATTATCCAACCTGAGAGTAAGATCGATCGATTCTTTAGTGGCTTAAAACCAAGTCTTCGAAGGCCGTTAGCCATAAGGGACTTCAATAGCTACGAGGAAATCGTTCGATGTGCTCTCAAAGTCGAGATGGAGATTAGAGTAACCCATCAGTCACATGGGTTTGATAAGAAGAGGAAGATGGAATTCAAAGAAAAATCTAAAGAGCACACGGAAAAGAAGATGAACTTTCCCTTATGCTCAAAGTGTGGAAAGAAACATGGAGGGAGTTGTCTTAAAGGGACAAGTAAATGTTTTAAATGTGGAAAGGAAGGTCATCGGGCATTTGAATGTCGTGATAATGGGAAGAAGATGTCTAATGATGCAAACAAAGGAAGGGATACACAGAATGAACCTGCTACACTTCAATGTTTCAAGTGCAAGGAGATGGGGCATTATGCCAATCAATGCCCAAATCCAAGGGTTGATGATGATGGTCGACGTCAACAAACTCTTAAGGCTAAAGAAAAAGGAAAGTCACATGCAATTTCTATCAGCGATGTGGAGTACGATAACGATGTGGTGAAAGGTACACTTACCATCCACTCTAAAGTAGCAAATGTTTTATTTGATTCTGGATCCACCCACTCTTTTATTTCTGAAAAATTTTCTAAGGGTATCACCGTATTACCTCAACAATTAGATGTTGAGTTAGCTGTGACAACACCTAATGGCACATCAATCGCATCAGAAGTTTATAATTCTTCTCCGATCGAAGTTTGTGGGAAAGTGCTTCCTGCAAATCTTGTGATCCTTCCTTTAGTGGAATTTGATGTGATTCTTGGCATGGATTGGCTTTCTCTACATGGAGCTCATATCAATTGCCAAAGAAGGGAAGTCACATTTCATATTCCAGATCAACCTACGATCGTCTATCAATGCAAGGATGAACATAACCTTCCAGTGGAAATTTCTTCCATCTTATGGGTATTGATTCCACTAAATGAAGGTTATTTATCTCAAATAGTTGGTGAGAAACTCACGATTAAGAATATGCCCATTGTACGGGAGTTTGATGATGTCTTTCCGGAGGAATTACCGGGTCTTCCACCAAATCGTGAAGTTGAGTTTTCAATAGAACTCGTACCGGGTGCTTTGCCTATTTCAAAGACACCTTATAGAATGGCCCCAATTGAGTTGCAGGAATTGAAGAAGCAACTCCAAGAGAATCTTGATAAGGGATTCATACGCCCTAGTGCGTCACCTTGGGGAGCACCTGTTCTATTTGTTAAGAAGAAAGATGGATCAATGAGACTCTGCATTGATTATCGAGAACTTAACAAGATCACTATCAAGAACAAATATCCTCTCCCACGCATTGATGACTTATTTGACCAACTACGCGGAGCTCAATACTTTTCCAAGATTGATCTTCGTTCAGGGTATCATCAATTAAGGGTCAAAAGGGAGGATATACCAATGACGGCTTTCCGTACAACGTATGGACACTATGAATTTATAGTGATGCCATTTGGTCTTACTAATGCCCCTGCTATTTTCATGGATCTAATGAATAGAGTCTTTAGAGACTATCTTGATCAATTTGTGGTAGTCTTTATAGACGATATTCTTGTCTATTCAAAGAGCAAGGAAGAGCATGAAGATCACTTGAGAATTATATTGAAGACCCTGAGAAAAGAGAAGCTTTATGCCAAATTTACCAAGTGTGAATTTTGGCTTCAAAAAGTTGCATTTTTTGGTCATATAATCTCAAAAGAGGGGATATCTGTGGATCCAGCAAAAACAGAGGTTATCGAAAGATGGTCAAGACCAACAACAGTAACTGAGATCCGAAGTTTTCTTGGTTTGGCTGGATATTATCGACGTTTTGTAAAAGATTTTTCATGATTATCTAATCCATTCACCAAGTTGACTCGGAAAGGAGTTAAGTTTGTCTGGACAGAGGAATGTGAAGAGAATTTCAAGGAGTTGAAAAGAAGGTTATCCAGTGCACCTGTGCTCACACTGCCTTGTAGTGGAGAAAGGTTTGTGATCTATAGTGATGCATCCAAGAAGGGATTGGGGTGTGTTCTTATGCAAAATGATATGGTGATAGCTTATGCCTCACGACAGTTGAAAATCCATGAGCAAAATTACCCAACACATGATTTGGAGTTGGCTGCGGTAATCTTTGCATTAAAGATTTGGAGGCATTACTTTTATGGTGAAAGGTGTGATATTTATACTGATCATAAAATTTTAAAGTATATTTTCACACAAAAGGAGCTGAATATGCGCCAAAGAAGATGGTTGGAGCTGATTAAGGATTATGACTGCTCAATCCATTACCACCCTGGGAAAGCAAACAAGGTGGCAGATGCATTAAGTCGACAAGACCATGCTAGTTTATCCATGATGAGGATCACAAAAGATCCAATATTTATGGATTTACAAAGGATGGATCTTGGAATTATAATGGAAGGGGAAAAATCTTATCTTTCTCAAATGAATGTTCAACCATCTATACATGTGAAGATTAAAGAGGCACAGAAAGAAGATGTCGAGTTACAAAAGAAGGTGAGAAATGTTCTTGAATTCAACCTTGATTGTGATGGGATAATAAAGTTCAGGAATCGGGTTTGTGTTCCTCCCATCCCCGAATTAAAGAAAGAGCTGCTGGATGAGGCTCATAGTTCTTCATTCTCTATTCATCCTGGAAGCACGAAGATGTATAGGGACCTGAAAGAGTACTTCTGGTGGGATGGCATGAAAAGAGATGTTGCTGAATATGTCTCTCGATGCTTGGTTTGTCAACAAGTTAAAGCTGAGAGACAGAAGTCTAAGGGGATGTTACAACCATTACCCATACCCGAATGGAAATGGGAAAACATCACTATGGACTTTGTCACAGGACTTCCTAAAACATCCAAAGGCAATAATGCTATCTGGGTCATAGTTGATCGTCTTACAAAGTCTGCACACTTCATTGCTATTAGAGAGGATTTCTCTCTAGATCAGCTTGCCAGGATATATGTAAAGGAAGTGGTAAGATTTCATGGAGTACCACTTTCTATTATATCTGATCGAGATCCGAGATTTACCTCGAAGTTTTGGCGAAGTCTTCAGCATACTCTAGATACAGAGTTGAGTTTCAGCACTGCTTATCATCCCCAGACAGACGGTCAGTCTGAGAGAACAATTCAAACCCTAGAAGATATGTTGAGAGCTTGCTCTATGGATTTCAAAGGAGGTTGGGATCAACACCTACCTTTGGTGGAATTTTCTTATAATAATAGCTTTCACTCCAGTATTCAGATGGCTCCTTATGAAGCTCTCTATGGAAAGAAATGCAGGACTCCAACTTGCTGGGATGAAGTTGGGGAAAGAAAGCTATTAGGACCTGATCTCGTTGATGAAATGGCAGAAAAGGTCAGATCTATTCAACAACACATAAGAGCAGCTCAGAGTCGACAGAAAAGTTATGCCGACAACCGAAGAAAAGACCTAGAGTTTGAAGTGGGTGATAAAGTGTTCTTACGAATATCTCCCTGGAAGAGGGTTATGAGATTTGGAAAGAAGGGGAAGTTGAGCCCTAGATATATCGGTCCTTTTGAAATACTGGATCGTGTTGGGAAGGTAGCTTACCGATTGGCGCTTCCACCGAATCTCTCTCAAGTTCACGATGTGTTCCATGTATCTCTCCTGAGAAAGTACATACCAGATCCTTCACATGTACTCAGCTCAGAAGTTGTACCGCTGGAGCAAGATCTTTCTTATGAAGAACAGCCGATAGAGATTCTGGATCGTAGCGAAAAAGTCCTACGAAACAAGACCACTCGCTTGGTTAAAGTTTTATGGAGAAACCACCAACTTGAAGAAGCTACATGGGAGCTTGAGGATATGATGAGGGAGAAGTATCCTCATTTGTTTGTTGCAAAGTGACGAATTTCAAGGGCGAAATTCTTTTTAAGGGGGGTAGAATGTAACACCCGAGACTTTTATGTTATATAAATCATCAAAGGAATCTTTTTCTACACAACACTTGCTTGGCTTGCTTTACACGCAATCGCGACCTTCCTCGATAGCTTGCGTCGTACGCAATACCGAGTTTCACTAAACAACAATATGCTATTAAAACTAGCCGTTATGAATAGTAATAACCACTTTTTGAAATTTTATAAATTTTATTTTTCAAAATGGACTTCATTTTTGGACTCAGAATATCGAAATTAGCCTAGGGTGAAATTTTGGTATTTTTCTGAAAACTTTCAATTTTTGATGAATAGTGAGACCACTAAGTGGTAGGTTAAAAACTGAATTTTGCATAAAACTTAATTTTACCGCTTCTGTGAATGGAATTTCAAAAATCTGAGAGACACGGTTAATATCAAGGACTAAAATGTGGTTCAATGAGATGAAAATAATTTTTTGCTGAATAGTAACTTTTTACTATTTTTACCGCGGTTAATAGTAAATAGGGTAACTAAGGGTAAATATGATATTAATATTACCCTAACACATGTCCTAATTCTATTGGACAAGTGTAATTCGACCAAAAACAAACTTAGGAATAAAATATGACCATTTAGGACCACTTGGATTAGATTAGGACATTTATTATTAATTTATTTAAAGAAGGGTTAAAATAGTTAAAATCAAAGTTTAATAAGTAAATCATTTTTAATATAGGGTTATACATAAGATAAATTCGATTGTAAATATTCATTAGAAAGATAAAAAGATTTACTACATGATGGTATTTTATTTTTAATTTTTAGACATCAAATAATTTAATTTATTTATGACACAAAGATGATGCAGTAATTATCTTATTAATGAAATATTGACAAAATTGATAATATAAATACCAAAATAAATGTAATTTGAGACTTTTTATGAATTACACTAATTTTCTAGGTTACTATGATATATTAGTATTGATTTAATCAACTTGGTTCGAACATATAATTCTGTTATGACTTTCACAAAAATCATATATCAAATAGTGTCAAAATTGACACAAAATAGTTTTTAAATCAAATATTATATTATTAATTGTTATTTTATTCCTAAAAATCTAAGGTTCGGCCAAATGACTTAGATAAGGATATATATATTAATAATAAACAATTTGGGGTTCGTTTGGCATGTTATAACCATATAGTGAAAGAAAACAAAAAGACACGGTAAAAGTTAAATTAATTAACTTAGAGTTAAATCTAATTGATAAGGTTAAAATAATACCCTAAACTTGTCTAAATCCTATTGGTTGATAGGATTGCGACCCATCCCCACTTTAGCTTCGAAATAAGACCCTTTGGAACCATTATAAACCGATTTTGACTTTAATATAAAATAATATTTTGAGATATTCCTAAGGTGCCCCTCTCCTCCCTTATAAAAGGGCACCTCCTCCCCCTCCTCCTCACACCAATTTGAGCACTCAATCTCGGCCAACCCCTGCCATTTTCCCTTCTCCACTTCCCTAGAATAATCCTAGAGGTCCTGGTCTTCTCCAAAGACCAATCTTAGTTCCTTAAGTGGAGGATTCAAAAAGGCGTTCCAAAGAAGAGGTAATATCCATTACCGATCTTTTCAATTTCTTTCTTCTTCAACTTCTTCTTCTTTAGTTGTTTCATGATAAAGTAATAACATCAGTATTACTTACATACTGATATGTTATTATAAATATGAAACAACCCTAATTCACCTTCTATCCATCCTACGGAAAAATGAAATCACCGCGCGTGCGTACGTACGGAATACCGTCTCCACGCCGTGGTGTAATCTATTTTCCACCATCACCTTACAAGGATGGGTATAATGGTGTAATCAGTAACTATATATGATTATTATTAAGTAATATTGATACTGAAATAATATATATATATACTCCAATACAATTCCACGATCATAGGAACGATATCATCACTCGTGCGTACGTACGGAATACCGTCTCCACGATGTGATGCGACTCGTTCTACATGATCTTCATTTCATAATGATTATATAAATGAATTGAATGAATGAATATGGTATATAATACACTAATACCATTCTGGAAATGAATTATCTATAACCTAAAGATAAGAATAAGAATTTATTCGACAAAACACGCATAAGAACAAAAAGTTATAAAGACCCGAGTAACAAGTAACAATGAAATATTACTAACAAGAAGCTAATAATATGACCATATATGATCTCATATCAATATTTATGATTCTGGAATAAGTCAATAACATTATTTAAACCATTATACAGGAGCTTCGGACACGAACAAAGAAAATCGGACCTAAGGTAAGGGAAATATCACAATCTCATTTTTATCCGAGATTGTTTATTCGTAAGTATTTACTGGGGTGTATTTTATCATCCACATCCATGTTCCCTCAATATGTAATATTGTTTCCATCCACTTGAAATAGTTTAAATCCAATTTTACCCTTAGGTGAGTTTTTAGTAAAGAATATGAAAGGAATCTTTTGTTGTTTTTCCGTACGAGGTACTTTTTGACTTTTCCGACAAAAGTACGAAGAATGTTTTTTTTTAACTTATACGGCATCAATGAATTTTTAAAACATTACTTCAAAGAAGCTTCCTTTACAAGTTTTCAAGTTTATTTTTAATCAACTTCTTTTATTTTAAAGTTGTATGACATGTTATGAAAGGAAAAATGTTTTTGAAGAAGAAAGATATTTTCCTCAAGAATTCAATTCAAGTGTTTTATCAAAATTATTTTCCATCTAAGATAATAAAGGGTTCTGTTTCTATCCATATTTTTACATTGGTTTGACTATGTTGTGATGGAATTATGTTTATGAATTCCTTTATCATATATGAATTGATTTATGATGTCATGATGTTTCAAGAATCCCATTTTTGTTATGCGATGGTGTATGTTTTATGATTATGTGGCACACATAAGAAAGGATTCATTATAAGATGGGTGGGACCTATATCTCCCTCCAATGCATTGGGTAATGATTTTATATCTCATGAGATAGACATGGCTGGAACGGAAGGTTATTTCGGTTCAGTGATACAGGACTGAAACGAGGAGTGAACTCGGTTCAGAAAGGGACTTTGTCCACTAAGATAGTCTTGGCAATGAGTCATGACTAACAAGAAATGATTTTCCATGATTATGTGTGCATGCCACAAAGATTCAAGTTTTATGTTATGATTATGGGGATCTCATTTTCACTTCTATGATTTATTCCATGTTAAGATATTATGATCTCTTTTGCAGGTTTTAATTTTCAAAAAGATATGATATGATTTTTATTTCCTTTATTTGCCCTTGCTGAGCATTTGAGCTCACCCTTTTATGTTTTCTTTTCCCCAGGCCAGGAAGATGGATATTAAGTAGAATATGCTAAAAGGGACCCTAGATATGATGAAATAAATGGGAGACACTGTAGAAGATTTATGAACCAGTTGTTTATGTTTCCCAGTTTCTAAAGACACTATACCTATACGGTCCTTTGTGGTTTTGTCATATGTTGTAATAAGTGTGATTCAATTTTGAAGTATTAACAATGTATGTAAAGTGTGGGTCATTAAAAAATTCATTGTAATTTTTTATCCTCTTCCACATATTTCCTATTTTTTATGGGTATATTTATTACTAATACCCACTATTGTGAATAATATAATCTATGAAGGCATAGTATCCCCACTGAAACATCTTAGGACCTCCTTGCTAGTCGGTAGCATCTATTGTTCGGGGAGGTTCACATGGGGTCTTGTGGCCACCATCTTGGGAATCCAGTACGTGGAACCCAAAGTAGGATGTTACGAAGTGGTGTCAACATACTATTTATTTTTTTCATACTATTTGTGTTTAAAAAAACTAGGAAAATTGAATTTTGTAATGAGCATGTGTCTCGGAGTAGCTACCTCCCATAGAGAAGAAACCCAAATTATTGGGATAGGTTAATGTTTTTTTTTGTTACTGTTTCATGAATTTCACCATTAAGTGATACACTATATTTTCACTTTTATTATCTTGATATAATATCCTTTACGTTGAGAAATTATGTGGGGGAATATAAATTTCATGAATTACACTAGGTAATCTGGGAAAAAATTATTGTACATTATGCCTTTAAATATATATATTCAGAATGCATTTCATGTAATACATGTGATTTATATTTGATCCTTGTCTGTTATGACTTGTAGTGTTCTAGTATTTTTAATGATTACATAATTGATTTTAATTGAAAAGTATGTCAACAATAGTGGTTTGATTGGTGAGTGTGATGGGAATATCATCCAATTAAAACACTACATGAAGCATGCTACACCATGTTGTATGGTGTAATGGTCTATATATAGTTATATGACACACCAATTTCAATTTATATTGAGTGTATGGATTTATAAAATTTAATTGGTTAAATAATTAACTAGAATGTGATATTAAATAAATTAAAATGATTGTTTCATTTAAAATAAAATAAAACCCTTATTTGTGTGCTAATAGACCTTGATTGTATTCCATCCACAATGGTGGGCAGTAAATTATGTCTCATATGAACCTTTTATGACTCATTAATATCACCTAGACATGACTCCATGATTAAGAAGATGGGTTTTGTTTCATCATAGGTTGGATTTATGCGTGTTGTTTTTTATCACTTTCCATATCTGTTATAAATCCCATCTGATGTGTGTGTTTGTAAATTTTATTGTTATGGAACCACGTTGACATCATGTTGTACATTAAGAGAGTGGATATGACCATACTTATGAAGTGGTAGGCCATGAGACACCCATGATACAACCTATAGTTCTAGCTATGACACATCTTACAGTTTTTTCTCTAGGTGATGATGATCAATTTCAGGACCACTTCATTTGGTTCATACAGACCATTCATGGTGAGCCTCAACCTGCCACTACCATGGAAGATCTAACCCATGAGTTCTAGTAGTAGCATCATCCTACATGAATGGGAGATATAGGACCACCTGATATTTACTCAGGGATAGAGGTTTGGATCTATTGCATTAAAAACATCAAAATGCTTCCAGATTAATGGTTCAATATCATAACCTACATATTATTTGAATCTTCTAAAAATTGGTGGGATGTTATACCTTGACATGTCAACATAAGTATATTTTTTTGGAGGAATTCCGGAAATCCTTCTCTGACTAATTCTTCCCTCAAATATTGAAAATGGGTCATTTTGGGGAGTTCATGATCCTTCAGCAACGTGACATCATAGTGAAGGAAAAATCAGATCGCTTCACTCAATTATAATGTTTTTTGATGACCTTCACCGGTGATGAGTTGAATACTATGAGGTGATTTGAGGATGTGATAACATATTACATCCTTTCATAGGTGAAAATCATTTAGCTGACCACCAATTTAGAAATAGTGGATTAAGACCTAATCATTCAGAAAACCCTAATGCAATTAGTTGACATGAAATAGGTTAATTCAACATCATGGAAAAGTAGTTGTTTATATAGTGGTTGGAAGTGAAATTTTTAGGATACATGTGGGGGAAGAACCATCCAGTTGGAATGTAATGAATCTATGTGGCATGTTACTAGTACAGCAGGTCAGGCCATAAAAAATATAGTGTATGAGGATCCCAATTTATTATTGAGCTTGTATAAGGCTGGGTGACTCAAGAATTTCGTCTGATCCATTCCACCAATAATGAGTTAACAAGTTTCTATTAATAAACCACCTTTTTTGTGCAGAATCTGGAACTTCCCTTTGAGCAGGAAGCTTCTCTTCTACTGTATATTTGGGTAAATAAGTTGGCCAAACCTAGGAATTAAAGCTTCATAGATTCATTGTTCATAGAGTGGATATGATCAGGCTACTAAGGTAAAATCTCAGGGCATTGGTTCTAGCCATATTTATGTATTGTAACCTACACCAGAGGAGAGGAGTCTATATCCATCTATAGTTAGAGCTACTATTCCTGTAGCATCCATCCTAGTTTCATCATTTTTTATATAAGTGACCACACGCTTTTCTATCTACTTCATCTATGGGATGTCTAGTCCTTCTCATAGACTACACTAGTGGAATTATGACCCTAAACCCACTATTAGGTGTTTGATAAGAGGGTGTTTTATAATATAGGGAGTTCCCCCTTGAAATTGGATGGAAACATTTTCCATGGATTTTCTTCATCCATGAGATGGGAGATTCAACGCCTTTCTCAATATGGACATTATTCTTGTGCCTAATTGAGCCTAAGATGATTTCAATTATTGTTAGGTGTATTTCACATAACTAGAGGGTAGAATATATACCCATAGTGGATAATGGGTGTCCATGAAATTTGAGCTCGACATGGGCATATTGGGATAGGTGGAGTGACATCCCAAATGTCCAATCTCTTTATGAGTGAGTTTGAATTATAGCTCATGGAATTTCCTCCATATTTGGACTATTTCATAGATTTATTCCCTGAATATTTCTCTACCATACCAATTAAAATAGAGGTTATGTTCACCATTTATCTTATTCTAGATGAAACACCAGTGTCTATTCCTCTATATAAGATGAAACCTATAGAGCTCTAGGAACTCATGAAGATGATTGATGATTTATAGGATAAGGTTTCTATCAAACCCATGACCTTGATATAAATTACACATGTCCTATCACTAATAAAGAAGTTGGTAACCTCATATTTTTCATGTATTATCATCGTAGAACCTGGTCATGGTGAAAAAAATATCTATAACCACATATAGATGACCTCTTCGACCAGCTCCAATGAGAAACAATTTTCTACAAAATTGTTTTATGGTCAGGATACCATCACATGCCAGTGGGGATATCATACATACCATGTACATCATTCCAATGGAGGTAGATATTCAAAGAGTAATTGTTCATGTAGTTCATTTAGATGAATACTCTGACAGTCTTCATGGATTTCATGAATCATTTTTTTCATTCATGTCTTGATTCCATTCTGATAGTTTTCATAGAATTCATATTAGTGTATTGGAGCACTAGAAACTACACTATCAATATTCTTGAAAATAAGATGAAATCACTGAGTGAGAACCAACTATATGTGAAGATAATCAAATGATACATTTGGATCAATACAATTCACTCTTGGGTAATATCCTATTTGAGGTAGGAGAATCTATAAACCCGGGGAAGGTAAAATATGTGGTTTCCTAGGAGTAGCATAATAATCTGTTTGATAGATGCATATTCTAAGGGATGGATGGCTATTATAGGTGATTCATCCTAGACTTCTCAAAACTGGATGAACTACTTATGGGGTTGACCGACAACGGTTTCAAATTCAACTGGATTGAAACATGTGAGACATATTTTCATAAGTTAATGGGAAGTATGAACTCATCACCAATCATAATTATTCCTATCCTGGGATGATGGTATATTGTATATGACAATGCATTACATATATGACTTGGAGCAGTTTGGATGATAGGTGATCATGTTGTTGTTTATAGATCTCGCATGTCGAGGGCTCCTGAGATGGGCTATCATACACCAAACCTTGATCTAGATGTTGTGGTTCGTGATCTATGATGTTAGAGGAACTACATGTTGGGTGAGTGGTTCATCATTTACACATACGAGAAAATATAGATGAAATTTGTCAAGGAGTCTAGTAGTTAAGGGAAGTTTAAGGCCATGTTCTCTGAGATGTATCTGGAGAATCAAGATAAGCATTAGAAGCCAGTTATAGAAGTTTTTTGTAGTGAAATCCTACCTTCAAGATTTGGTATGTATGTGGAATTTTTCTAATTATGAGGCCTAATTTTGATGGAGAGTTTCATGGGAGAAAACCCACCTATGGTTTACCTTGTTGAATGATGTGAAACCTTACTCTTCCATAGACATGTGTGGGTGCCTTCATATATGTAGGAAGATTTGACGAGAAAATCACATGCCTCTATCTGATTAGTTAATCCTTGAATTTTTATGACGTACAAAGATATGATGCGATATTAATGAGGGATATTAATGAAGTTCAAGATATAAGGTTTCATCACTTTGTGCTCCACCTGTCAAAAAGTAAAGGTAGAGCATCGTAAACCTGCTGGACTTCTACATGATCTCTCCATTCTTGAGTGTAAATGGAATGACGTATCCATGGATTTCATGTTAGGTTTTCTAAAATCCCCTTGAGGTTGAAAAGAATTATGACTGACTATAGATAGGATGACCATGTTTTTGAACTTATTAATAATCCAAGATACCTCTTCGGTTGATGAGTTCATAAATATTTACATCTTCATGATAATGAAACTACATGGTGCACCCTATTCTATAGTTATGGAATGAGATACATTATTTACATCATTGTTCTGGAAAGTGTTGAAAAAAATGAAATAAGTTCATATTACCTCTTGAGTACAATATTTTACCCTCAGACTGATGGTCAGTCTGAGAAGATGATTTATGTGTTAAAGGATATTATAACCTTGTATCCTTGTTTTTTGAGGATCATGGTAAAATAATATCCCTCTAGTTTAGTATTACTAAAAAAACATCTAAGAAATTATTAAGATTTATCCATATGAGGCCCTTTATGGTAAGTTATTCAATTCACCTTTTTTCTACATGGAGGATGGTGATACAGTGCTACTATTCCCTCATCTCCTTCCAGAGACTTCAGAGGAAGTCCATCTAATTCAGTAGCATATGGCTACAGCTCAATCCAGGATAGGTTATTGATACGAATTTTTATTGTGTACCTTTAGAGTTCATGGTGGGATACCATTTCATTCTATGTGTATCAACTAGGTTGGGTCATAGAAGAATCAAAAGATAGAGAATATTATAGCCTTATTTTTTGGGGTATTTCAAAGTGGTGGAGACAGTCAGGATGGTACCCTATCAGTTGTTGTTACCTCATAGATACAATTAAATGTATTAAATCATCAATTTATATCAGCTTAAATGGTATCAGGAAGTCCCATATCACTCATTAGACTATAAGGATATATTGTTAGATGTGTTTGTGTCCTTTTATGAGCATCAGATATATATCATTGATCGAAGTAGAATGGGTCTTTGAGGTAGGTTTGATTCTATAGTCTGGGTGAAATGGAAGCATAAGCGCATAGAGGATGATACATAGATGTGTGAAGCTGCTAAACATAAATAGTGGCTAAAACTCATCTCTTAAGATGATCTACCACCTTCAGAAGGGAAATTTAGGGACATGTTGTCTTAATGTGGGAGGTTGTAATGTCATGGATTCATCCAATGGTATGAACCATTTTTTTGTTTTTAATTATTTATTTGTCCTTGATAGAGATGAATAATGTTTTCAAGAAGGTATTAGGTGCGTCCAAGACTCATATGGTGCTTGGATCCTTGAAAATTTATGTGATAGGTTAGACGTACACTTATTAAAACATGTGCTTCCCAGACAACACAATGTTTCTTAACTATGTGGTTGTAGAAAAATGGATTCTTAGTGCCACATAATTTCACTAAAAATATGAGTCCCTAGGAACCTAGCTGTGTGGTGCTTCATAGTTTTGGGATAGGGTAATTTCTAATAGTCTGTTCATGGTTAGATAAACGTTGTGCCTAACTATGTGAGGTTCTCCTTTGAAGAAGATCGTGGTGTATTTTTGGTACAATGTTTTTCCAACTATGAAACCAAATAGTGTGACCTTGTTTTTTAGTGAGAGTTTACCATTTTATACTCTTAATTGAGTTAATCACTTTTTCCTTCCTCCACTTTTTTCTTCAGTGGTTGAACTCCTCCCTCCACATATGAATCTCCCTCTTCCTTCAAGGTAGGGATTCTGATACCTCCTCTATCCGAAATCTTGTTCACTAACCGTTAGATCCTTTTAGAAATATATAGATAAGTTAATTAGTCTTATACCATATATTTCAGTGTTATAACACTATATGTTGTCCTATCTCAGTGCAAGATCACTTTCTCGATTTTCTGGGAATTTGACTATTTCTCTAATTTGTTCAGTTATAGCTTGAATTGAATGACAACTCTGGATGAGGGAAGAAATATAAGGATAAGGTAGGTGGTATCTATTATTTAGATTCGTTATTTTGTGTTATATATTATGTACAAGAATAATTCCATCCTGAACATTCTGAATGGGCCACTTAATTGTTATTTTAGTTAAATTGAATGAATCACCTTTCCAATTCTGTCCCAAGATTATAGTGAATTGACACCATGGTTTGATCAACTTGATATATTCCACTATGATTTGTGTGATCCTACATTGTGGAATTTTTAACATTAATAAATAGTTGTTTATTTTTCCTTGTGGGCAATTCATAATAATTAATTCATTAGAAAAATCAATTAATTTGAACATACTGTTACTATATATGTTAGGTCCTTCCCACTACATGTCATAAACGAGTCTATTAAGTGGTTAATCTATGTGTCCCACGCCTTATGCCAAACATGTTTTTCCAAAATGTTTTTTCCTTGAATTATATACCTATATCGGTGTAAATTCTTAAACTAAATGAAATGCACTCTTTTTTTAGTCATGTTGGATATGGACTATTTGATTTAACTTCATTCACTATAGTGCTTATGGTGATAAAATGGGTTTTAAATTAATGTTCCCTTGGAAGAAATCTTATGCCTTAAATATAGAATTGTTAATAATTAGTATGCATGCCTAGGGAGACACAAACTATGTCTCCGATGGGCTCAAAGAGTGTAATCTCTTTTAACTTCAGAAGAGTGAAACTGATTCCCTAGGGGTGACTCAATGGATGGTCTTGATGAAATGATGCTTTTAATATTCCATAACATAGATTCGAGTCCCGAAGTGTGATAATATTGATGGAATTGAAGGATAGTTTTTTACAGTATCCCGCCATTCCTAGAGTGACATTTTGGGCATCTTCTTGGGTCCCATGAATTAACTCACCTAGGAATTGGTCATGTTTTGAGCTAATCAAGTGATATATGAAAAATTTCCTAGAATTTCCATGGGTGGGATCATCGTGTCTCTCTATATTTAATAAAGGGGTTTATAAATTGAATTTAAATATAAATATATGTTTTCAAGTTAGATGTGATCCTTCTTTTTTGGAAATATAGGGATGTGTCCTCCATGACTAATCAAAATATTGTGGATGGTCCACCATCTATAATATTTTACTACCAACTCTACATTTTCAGAATCCCATGGTTATAACTCCCTATCTATGGATGATGAATGTAAATTATATGGGCGTCCTATCAGAGACCACTCTAATTTATTTATATATGCATTTTAGTTTTTCATTTATTAGTTTATAGGAAAATGTAAATTTTTGTTTCAAAAATGGATTGAGCTAGAAATAATTCGTGGTGGACTACTGGGATTTTATCTCACACCTTGCCCATTCCTACATTGGTTCCCCATTATACTTTATTATCATTGGAATAAATAAATGAAGTGACCAACATCCATTGTTTGATTTGCAGATATAGGATGGAGTTGGGGGAAGAGGACCAAGACTATGATCGAGATTCTATCTATATTATTTTTGGGACATTTTGTATATTTTTATTATGTTTTATATTCATGTATCATATTCCCCTTTCATACAGTTTTTTTATAACATCACCACCTATTTGTATCTCTTTAATACCAATCATCTTCTTATTGATTATTTAGCAATCCTAATTTGTTATTATTGTTATGATGAAAAATATTCATTATTTTTATTACACTATTTATTATAAGTATCTACTATTTTCTCACCATGATTTTTGAGGGAATTGTCTCCCCACTAACACACCCATGTCTGTCACTTCTAGTCGGAGCCACTTGCACTCAAGGAGGCACGCTTGAGGTCTTATAGAAACAGTCTTAGAGCACTAGTAAGTAGATACGAGGTCGGTATGCTACAAAATCAACTATAAACATATAATTTAAAATAAATCATTTCATAAAATAACAATTTACCAAACAATTTCATTCATTAATCTTATTTATTTATCAAGAATGTTATTAAATATATAAACATCAACTGCTTAAAAAGAACTTCTCAATTAAATTCATTCATTCATTATAAATTTCAACCCATATAATATCATTCAATATTAACCACAATATTCAGTTAATAAATAATAAACCAGTACCACACCACGATGAAAAATATAGGTCATAACACAACAAACAATCCTCATCCTATGAACAAACTCCACATGCCACTATTTCGAGACCATAACCATATTACACATTAGAACATATTTACACATTGACACATATTTTCACATTAGAACCACCATATACCAACCACATATCATATCACATGACATTGAAACATCATCCATGACACCACCATATCATAATGGTAAACAATCACACATCACACCCATAGTGAAAAACTGCTTTTTTTCATTTTCATATTGTACCTGATATTTAATTTTTTTCCTCTTCAACATTATGGGAATAATCACACAATCTATATTTCTACCTGGAAAAAATTTTATTATCTCAATATATGTTGTTAGAAAACATCCATTTTTAGGTAATAAACCAAAACACCTGATTTTTATAACTAATCATGTATTCACACAAAAATTCCCCAATGAAAACAATTTTTAGAATGGAATCAAACCAAAAAAATTCAAAATATCAATAAATAAAAATATATAAAATAATTTGATTCAAAAACCATTCCCTTTAAATTTAATTTATACCAGTTATTATCAATATTAAGCTAGCGAAAACCATCTCCTCGAAGATGAAAAAAGAATAAACCAACACACATGATGAAACTATGTTAGAAATTATGGAACTTATATTTATATTTGAGTACCCAAAAATATGAAAATCAATTTTTAAGGGCCTAAACAAAGCTATAATAATTTGACTCCCCATAATAAGTAATTTTGTATTAAAATTTTAATTTTTCTAATACATTAAATTATAACACAATGCCTATAAAAAATTAGGATATTACCTTTCACTCATCATGATGAATCTAATATGATTGATAGCGTGTCAATCAAATTAATTTTTATGGAGATATTATAAAGGGAATGTGATATAATCAATGTATTCTATTTACTTAGTTTTCAATTCAAAAATAGTTTTTTTCAGTTAATTCCCATATTTAATTTAAAAAGTATTACTCAGTTTATTTTATAATTTTTGTGTTTCAAATTTCCCCCAAATAATATTATTTTTCATCTACTTCTATGTTTATTTTTTTTGCATTGGTTTCACCCCCGAAGGAAGCTCCCCCACCCATATAGATGGATTTTTTTCTATTATTATTATTATTTCAATTAATTTACATGTTTTTTTCTTTTAAGAAACTAATTTCTTTCTCTTAATTTCATTAATTAAATTTATCAAATAATAATTTTACCTCATCTAAATAAATATTTTAAACCATCTTCACACAATTTTAGTTTCATTTTATATTTCATCCCCATACACATATTCCACTTTCATTAATTCTATTTTTTCCTCTATTAAATTATAACTCTCTCACATCCTTTATTACATTAAATTTTTTTATAAATTCATTCACTCCCTTTTAAATTCCTTGACTAAAATTTTTAGTATCTCAGGACCCATCTTATTTATATTGATCATGTGTATTCTAAATCCATATCATTATATATATATATGTAATTATATATTCCACATAAAAAATAATATATATATATATATATATATATATACAAAAAAATATATATTTATGTAGAAATATATATGTCTATCAGATTATATATATAAAAATATATCCAATTTTATATGTATAAAAAATTAATATATAATAACATATAAATATACTAATATATGTATAATATATAACATTTCAACAAAAATAAATGAATTTATATGAAAATGAAGTGTATATATAAATATCATTGATAAAGATAACATATTTGGAAGGTTAATTACAATATGAAACATTTAGATAAACATATATACAGATTTCTATAACATGGCATGTGATGTGTTAAACAGTTTTTATTCACACAGAGAATTTCGGTCTCCACCACCATCCCATACAAAAGAATTCAGTTTATTTGTTATATATTTGTAACATTTTATTTACAATAAACCCTTTAAATATTATTTAATATCTCACCATAAAAAATGTAATATTTATTAAGAGGTAATCTCATAAACCCTCTACATTATAGAAAAACATAAAGGGAAAGAAAAATCAAAGCATTACTATATTATTATACAATTAATTGGTCAATTAAACCAAAATTATATAATAATGAAGTTTTTGGATGTATCGGGTCATGAAATCCATAAAAATTTCATTACAATCAATTTTTTAGGATGTTTTAATTTTGTTACTATAAGTTTTTTCCTTTTTTATTTTTTTACCATCAAGATTTGTTTTTCAACTATGTAATATGAATTATATTAAAAAATGCAATGCATACACTAATGAAATTTTATTATTTTCTATTAATAAATTTAATCTCCATATATTATAATTAATTTTATATATTTGATAATCCAAACTCTTATATTAAAATATATAACATATAATAAATTTTTTTTTGAATAAAAAAGAAATCTAACTAATATGTGTTCATAATATTATATTTTATTGATTACTAATTTAATAATTGGTTATAAATTTATATATTTCTTTAAAAAAAATATTAGATTAATAATTTATAGAATATAAATATAATTAATTACATAAAATTTACTTAAAATTTATTAAATAATTCATTTTAATAAATGGTTTCTATATAAATACACAAATTAATATTAACCTTACTAATTTATTATTTTTGAATAGAATATAAATTGAAACTGCTAATTAATATTGGAATGGTTATATTAATAAGAAAATAATATTTTTCATATTTGAGTTTTGAAATAGATAAATTTTATTTTTAGTGTATTCACATAAAAATAATTTTCGGTGTAAATTATTGATAATCTATTATGATGTTATGTTTTAACAATGTATTAGTATTTATTGATAACTGAATTTTTTAAAATATTGTTTTTCAAAAATATGTGAATTTTTTCCAATATTCAAATCCAAAATTAAAGGGGAGAAATTTTTTGTTTATAGGAAATGTTTTTTTACAGTCAGAGAGGATCAGGCTAAGCAACAATGAATACATTGTATCAAACTAATATTCACTATCACAGAAGTCATCAAAAATTTAATATGTTTGATCAAAAAACATCATCTGTATTAGATCCATTTTCATGAGTTTCAAGATATATTAGAAAGAATGTATATTAGAAAGATGTTACTGAGTTTGAAGTCCAGATGTTGATGAAGAGGTTGAATGAAGACAATGATGTTTGGAGGTGGAATGTTCTTAAAAATTATAACCATAAGTAATATATATTATTTTAAATTATTTAAGTTCTAATAAATCATGATAACTCTCATGGAAAAATATTTTTAATTAATGAGGGATGTTTAATGATTTAATCAGTTCTAGGAATCAAGAAAAAGTTTGCATCAAATCTAGATGTACGAGGCCCAAAATTCTTTAGAACATTGAATGGGTTATAAATGATGATTTTTAATGTATTTTGAAGTTACGGAGTGGATATTACATGTAATTGATAATTCCCTCATAATGAAAATTTCATCATTATGAGTATTCCATCATACAGAATATGAGTAATGTTTATCATACACAACGTGAGGATGTTTCTTTAGAGAGACCATGTGAAAGAATGTCCATCAGACCAACTCTAAAGAGGAAGGTAAATTAGACTCACTATAAGGAGAAAATTAAACTATAATTAATATAAGAAGAAATTTAATTAGGTATAATCAGATGAGGAATTTAAATTATACTAAATTTGGAAATTAAATTCAATCAAAATAACATTGATGAGTAAATTGAACTCATAATTAGATGATGATGTTCTATCATAAAGGGATGGGGATGCTCCATCGTTATGAGCTGAGGATTATCCATTATACTGAAGAAAATTTAATAATTCTAGGAAGACTGATTACAAATAAGAATCAAGAGTATTCTATATGATTTGTGAATTTTTAAATATGTCATTCTCGATATTCAAATATGAATTGATCTAAGAGTTTCTGGAATTTGAGTTAGTCTTAATGGTTAGTCAGTTTCCCAACATTTTCATTATGATATGTCTATAAATATATGTACATTACACTATTACATAAATCCTTCTAGATTTGAAAAAGGTGGAGAACTGAATACATTGAATAAGAGATAGTTTTTGGAATGAGATCCAATTAGATGATTAGAGAGTTGAATGTTTTCATATCGGACTGAGGTAGATCAAACTGATGAATATTATAGTGAGAAATATCGGACTGACCAGTTGTGTAGTTATTGAGATGTGTAGTTTTAGAAAAGGGTTCATCATAATGATTCCATCACAATGGGTTAGTTTTTCTAAGGAAATCATACATGGGGTCATTGGACTGAGGTTCAAGAAAAAGTATTGAGGAGATTTTATTTTTGTTATTTATTATTTTATGGATCTATTAATTCATACCAAACATTGTAAACTGACATGGTTCAGTATAATTTTTCTTATTGGTAGATATAAGGTTTTTATGGTAGTGGAACCAATTTTTATTCACTTATTCAATATATTTAATTTCTATATGTACAAGATAATGGCTATATAAAGAATGTAGGTTCTCACACTAAGTCCAAACCTTTTAAATTTATTATCCTTTACTTTGTTTTATAATTTTACATGTATGGATATTTACCAAAACATGATATGTATATGAAATTTAATAGGTTATAGGGGTTGTGTTTTGAATGTATTGAAACACATAAAATGTGAAAAACTAATTCAACCCCCCTCTAAATTGTAATGAAATCCTTTACAAATTCAATTTTTATTCGACAAGTTTCACTTAATGAATCTATATAATTGGTAATATATATTCTAAAAACATTATATAAATTTATTTATTTTTATTGGAAATATTTTTATTAATGAAAAATAGGATTATTCTTTATATCATATCTCTTGGCCTAGAAGTTTGTGATGGTACTACAATTGGGTTTCCACATATTGATAAATATGATCCGATGACTTTGGATGAAAATAGGAATTTAGATGTTAATGGAAATTCTAGGAATTATATTCTTACCTATTTTTTAAAACATGTTTACATGAAGGTGTGGGGTCAACAAAATTTTAAGCAATATGTGGGAATGATGTAAAGTATTTTTGAAGGGAATAATAAATAGAAGTAAAAAAGGCAAAAAAATATGGAATATCATGTTTTAATTTATTATAATGAGAGATGAAGAAACAATTAAGGAATTATTCTCCAGGGTAAATGAAATTGTTTTGAACATCATTGGGTTTGGAGAAGTTATGTATTATTCTAAAATAGAGACGAAACATATGAGAAGATCTTCAGACAGTTTTGAATATAAAATTTTAATACTATATGAAAATAATGTTCTATCTCTTGATTAATTTAAATAAATTATGATTTATTTTGAAATGACAAAGTATCAAATGATCAAAAATTATATTAATGATTAATTAGATTTTAAAGCTATGAGAAAAATGAATATTCAGGGTGTTGATGTTTTTTATCATAATGATTTTTAAGATAAATAGTATGATGAGTTTAATGATAGAATAATGTCTCCTATAACCAAAAACTATTGAAGGAGAATATGAAAATATGGATTTAAACATCCATTAGCATGTTTTGAGTGCGATTGAATTGAATTTTTTTAATGAATTGTTCTATGTATAATTTTAGAGAATATATAAAGGATATTGATGTAAATACACATTGGAATAAGTGTAAGATAAGTTCAAAAATAAGAAAATCCATTTTACAAATAAATGGAGATGTTTAATGTGAAAAAGTGAAGTGTGTTTTGTAAAAAAGCTGAGGCATACTCAGCAGACAACAATCACTTAGTAGTTTAAGATTTAGAAATGGTTATAACATTCATTTAAAACATTGATAAAAATAAAGACTCTAAAAACCATGAATAAGATGGAGCTGAAGAATATTACAGAGAATATTAGCTCAGAAAAGAACTTGCCTCATATCTTGAGAAAATTAGATCTCTCAAGAAAAAATTAATATGATAAATAAAGATAGTGTAAATGTTTTTAAAGGTGAAAGAGATGTTGTCAAGAGAATATAAGAATACATACAAGAGATATTATGTTACAAATGTAGAATTGTGGAATATGAATGATGTTTGAGGATCTTAGGGAGATATTGTCATATAATGAATTAGAATTTAACATGTTTTAATAAAAAATTATTGAGTTTGAAATTACCTTTAGGTAGATTAATGAAAAGGTAGACAATGTTTTGAATATAAAATATTTTAATTATAATATTTTCTAAAATGTTTAAATAATGAATTTGATTAAATCATTATCAACCAAAAATAATTCTTCATAGGATTTTTATAATATTTTAGGTGAGGGGAAAAGAGATAGGAATGAATGGGTTGATAAGGGATGTAAGAACTAATTACACCTACAAAAATAAAAAACATCCTTTGTATGAAATATTTTCCATGCCCAGAGTATGTTGTATAAGGGAGAAATTATCAACCTAAAAAATAGTGAATGATCTTACTTGAAAAGAAAATAATTATTTGATGGTTATTTTTGGAGATTTTGAACCTATGTTCCTAGGTATTATAATTACTAAAATATATTATCTCTTCCTAGAATAAGGTAAGAGAAAAGTGGAAGAAATAGTGAATATAGAATTAGTAAACCTCCTAATGTTTAGAATGTTGAAAGTGAAAAAATTCAATATTTATATTTCTGTTGAAAAAATAAATTTGTATATTTGGAATAAATTTTTGTAATATGTGATAGGTCTATTAATCATGCATAATGATACATGATGCTTCGTTAGAAACTTGTGTCGTATGGTAGAAAATAAAAGAATGAATGAAACCAAAAATTTGAAGAGAGATCTCTGGTTTTTGAGACTACATTTAATGAAAGGAAAAAACATTGAATACATTATAGTGGTCATTATTCTTGCACTATGTGTGACATAAAAATATAAAAAATTATGAAATTCATGATGGTTGATCTTTTACCATTGGGAATGAAATTTGTTTAAAAATGAGAGGAATCAGATTGTGTGAGATTGAAGTAAAAATTTTGAAATATAAGATAGACATGATTCTAAATGGACTAAAACACATTTGAAACAGTGTAAGTCAACTTTGTGATAATGGAATATATGTAATCTTCATAAAATATTATTGTGTTTTCAAAATTCTAAAACATGGAATTATTTTTAGGAAAGGAGAAAGAACTGGTGGGAATCTCTTCCAAATGTCAGAATTTAGTGACCTTGTTACATAGGTGATGAATAATAAAATATGTTGTGTCCCCAAAGACTTGGCCACCTTTGATTGAAAAAATGAATTAGTATTTAATGGTTTCTGCAATTCAAAAAATTCTATAATTGAAAACAACATAAATTAATGTTATTGTAACTTGCCAAAAAGTTAAAGTGATTAATAAAATTCATAATCGAGTTGAGATTATCTCCACAAGACATTTAGAAATATGTAATTATTATTTATTTGGGATGATAAGACATCAATAATAAAGGTGATTTTAAATTTATCACTTTTATTGACGAGTTCACATTGATGAAAAAAACCATGAAACACATGTCAGATGGTGTAGAAATGATTAGATTCTTTAGAAAAGAAGTTTGGAAAGCAGTGATGGTTTATATAAATAATGTGAGAACATATTATAGAATATAGATTATAAGAAATAATTTTTTGAAACTTATCATAGAAATCATGGTATTAAACATCACTATAGTGTGCCATATACCCTTAATGAAAATGGGGTTGTACAATATAATACTATAAATTTAGTAGAAATATGATTAACCATTAAAGATTAATACAAAATCTTAATGTTCTAATAGATAATAGATTTTGGTAATTATATATATGTTTTGATAAGATGTTTTTAACACCAAAATCCAATATTACTTCTTATAAAATTTGGTAAAATAAAAAAAACAATTCTGAAGTACCTCAATGATTTTGGAAGAACATGTTTACCTAATGTCGAAAATCTGGATATAGAAATTTTTGATGGGAAAGATTAGGATATAATTTTTTTGGGTTATTAAGCCAATAGAAGAAGATAAAAATCTTGGGAAAATGTTTTAAAAAATTAGTGGAATCATATGATCTGAATGTTATTAAGAATCAAACCTCTTTAAAAAATTGATGGGAATGCTGAGGAAGAAAAAATGAATGATTCCAATGAAAATAAAAGTGATAAAGGTAATGTTGATTAAGATTATGATGAACTATGTGATAAGAAAAGTGACCCAAGAATAGGAGATATGAAATTTTATACAATTACAATACATATTGATACCGTACGTATTTTTGGGAATCAGAAGGCTCCATTTCAAACCAGAAGAAATATGAGATTATAAAATCAAACCTCACTTGTCCCAAATGATAAACTAGAATTAGTTACAAGGATCCATTCATTAAAAATAATGGTTGAATGTTATGAATGAATCCATGGATAAAATTGAGAAAAATGAAATATGGTAACTTGTTCCACACCAAAAAGGACGAAATGTTATCGAAAAAAAAATCAGATAACATAAATAAGTATATTGAAATTGGAGAAGTATACGGAAAAAACCCAAGGTTTTATTTCAATGTTTGGAACATGTGTAAGGTGTGATATTTCATGGAATATTTTTAATGGTTCGCATGTTAGAAACTATAATAATGTTTTCAGCAGTGGCTACTCACCCTGATTATATAGATTATTAGAATGATTTAAAGACATACATTCTCAATGGAGATATTGAAGAAGAATATAAAATTTAAATTCCCTGTGGGTATCTACTTTATGAGTAATAAACAATGTTTTTAGAGTTAATAATGATTTTGTTTGATAAAATAATATCCATTTGTATAGTATACTAAGCATAATTTTTTTTTTCAGAATGTTGAATTTTTCTGATGGAAAAGTTGAGAGACATTTATTTGTGAATGTTGTTGACTCCAGATCACAAATTATAATTTAATATATGGATGATATAATTTTCTTTGGTGTAGAGAAGATTTATGTAATTTTTTAAAAAAAAATAAAAGGAAATTTTGGATTTAATTGTTAATAGAATTAACATTCTTCTTTGGTCTACAAGTTAAAAAAATTAAATTTTTTAATGTCAAGAAAGGTATGATAGAAAATTGTTACAAAATTTTGGCATTGTAAAATACAAAGATAATTCCACTTTTATCTTAGTGGGGATGAAGTTCAGTAATTATGATTTTGGGAAATTATATAATAAAAAATAATAATCTGATAGAAATTAAAATGTACCTCAAAAAGTGAAAGACTGATATTGTTTTTTTTTTGTGAATTATTGTGGATGGTATCAATGTAATATGTAATAAAAAAATATGTTGGTAGAAAATAGAATTATAATATATGTGAAAAGAAAAAATTCACATGGTTAATTATACAATAGAAATGGTGTAATAATGTTTCATGATTATACTGATGCTAATTGGGTTGGATATTGAATTGGCTATAAATTTACCTAAATAGGAACAATTTTATTTGGTGGATTTTGTGTATGTTGGAAGACCGAGAAAAAATTTACATTAACATTGAGAAAAGAAGGATGTAAATATATTGTAGCTACACATTTATGTACTTATATGTTTTGGATGAATGTTTAGCTGGATAATTTGAATTTAATAGTTTCCAAACCAGGAGAGATGGAAAGAAATTTGGGAGAAAAATAAAAGTGAGATATGATAATATTTAGGGGGATTTTATCTTAACATAATCACAAGATTTTTCGATCAACAATGGTTAAAATTATTTAAAAAACATGAAATTATATAGTAGTGTTGTGTAATGGAAATATCTTTGAGAAGTAATATTTTTTGAAAAAAATTGAAAACATTGAGTTTCTTAAAAAACTGTTGTGAAAAAGTCAAAGTGTTTGAAAGATGGTGAGTTATAAATGTTGTTAAAAATGTTTTGAAACAAATCCAAAGGGGGAGATTCAATATCCATTGTGATGTTCTCTTTTAGCAATAATTTTCTATTTTTCATAATATATATTTTTATAAAGAATTTTTTTGGGAAATATTTCAGTGTTTTGGAATGTTAGAACCAATACAAGAAGGGAGAGAAATGTTTTTTTTTGATAATGTTGTTTTTTGGATGTAGAGGATCATATAGTGCAGTACCAGAAGGAGAGTATTGGATTGAGCATCACTAATTGCAGAAATGTTTAAAATGCTGATGTTTTTTATCAAACACATCATTTGTTTTAGATCTATTGACATGATGTTAAATAATTATGAGAGATGTTTTTTTAGAAATTAGTTTCTGATTTATATAGTTAAAATGTTTCAGAATAGGTTGAATGAAGACAATGATGTTAGGAGTTATAATTATAGTAATATTTATAACCTTCAATCAGACGATACATTTGCTATCATGAATTTTTCATAAATAATGAAAAACTCTCTTGATAATATATTTTGATGAAATGGAGGAATCATAATTATTTTTTTATTATAGTAATCAAGAACAAAATTTCATCAGATATTGAAATACTAGACACATAATATTTTATAAGTATGAATAAGTTATAGCAGATGAGGTTATAATAATTTAAAATTCACATATTGCTGTTTCTATTATAATGAGAATTCCCTTATAATTAGAATTACATCATTATGATGATTCCATCAGGCTCAATATAAATATGACTAATCAGACTGACTATGGAATGTAAAGTCAATTAGACTGAATCTCTATTGAAAAAACAATCAGACTAACTCTGATTATGAAATTCAATCAGAACAAATCTGAGAAGGAATGTTAGTTGGACTAACTCTGAGAATGAAATTCAATCAAACTGACTATGATAATGGAATTCAATCAAAATAATTCCAATAAAAAAAATCAAACTAGTATTATAACCCTTTTTAACATTCAAACTTTTTTCAAAAACCATATTTTAAAAAATAATAATTGTCCACAAATAAAAATACTTTTTTAAAACAAAACATCACAAAAGTTCATGTACTCACCCTTTGTATTTTTTTTAAACTACCATCAATAATATTTATAAATAACCATTTTAAAACGACTCAAACTTTATTCAAAAATATTTTTGGACATAACTCAAGGTTTTCAATATTTTTCAAAACATAGACATTCATAAATGATGGTTTCCTTGTACTACCTTAAAAGAAAATGTAATTTATTTAAGGAATTCCATCCCTCCGTGAAAAGAAAATTGTGTGTTCATGTTATTATAAACTCACCCTACGATTAATATTTTATCAATTTTCATTTTCTCCAATTATTCATATCATTTCCCCCAATATCTAAAGTCCTCTGATTTAGAATCATAAAATCAAGATTATTAAAAACTTCATAGAAAATACAATATTGTTACCATTTCTCAATGTTTTCAACATAACTGAAAGCATGATGGGGAATTAATTTTTATATATATTAATTCATTGGAGGAGGATAAACATGAACTTTACTACACAACCCATCAACCCATTATTTTGTAATTTTTTTCGAATATACCAAATTTTTTATAATTCATTGAGATGTATTCCCGCAAATTGCTTCTGTTAGATAATACCTATTTTATAATGTGAAAAATTATATCAATGATCTCAGATCATAAATGATGGAAAATATTTTTATAATGATCAATTTCACTTTGATTATCATAATGTATTGTCAATGGTTTAGGAACATGTAGTTTCATGTCATCTAGTTGAACTTCCATCCACAAAATCCAAGTACAAAACTAAGTAGCCACAAAATATCCTTATCCCAATGATCTAAATTATTATAATTTTTTTTCCTTATTATGCCAATATAATGAACATTTTAATAAGATATTTATGTTCCTAATTATGACTTTCTATCATTATAATATCCATCCCAATAAATAGTTGTATTATCATAAAACATTATTTCAATGTTTTTAATCTATAAAAACCCATTTGAATTTGTTCCTTTAACATATCTTATAACTCTACCTACATATAACATATTTGATTCTTTTAGATTACTTTGATACCCAGAACACAAACTGAAAACATCCAAACTATCATGAATTGATTCTATAAGGTAAATTATAATTCCTATTAACATCTGAAATCCCTTATAATTAAAAGCTTTTCCAGACTCCACACTAATCAACTTCATCGCCAATGAGATAGGAGTGGGATATTATTTGGATTCGGTAATGCCACTATTTTGTAACAATTCCCCTACTTAATTTCATTGATATATGAAAATTTATTTTTCTTTTTATTGAACATGTAAATGAAGGAATAAAGTTAATTCTCATAACACTGACATCTAAAATTTCATTTTAATTTCATCATAAAATGTTTTACAAACATATTCTCTATATCCAATGAAAAATTATATCATCTATATAAAAAATTAAAATTGGAGTTTCGATGTCAAAATCATTCTAGTATAAGTTTATATTAACATTCCCATTATAAAAATTCAACATTCTCATGTAATTTTCATGCATATAATATAATGTTTGTGGATTTTTTTTAATTCCATAGAAATATTTATTAAACCTACAATATTTGGTTTAATAATCATCATGTTGAAACCCAAAATATTGTTCAATGTAAATTTATTCACCAATTTCACCATTGAAAATTGCAGACATTACATCTATCTGATAAAAATTCTAATTACAGTGCGTAGCCACTACTAGAAACATTCTAAAAGTTTCTAACCGTTCTACTGGGGAAATGGTTGCATAAATATTCACACCATTAATATGTGTGTAGCATTTACGAAAAATATTAGCTTTGTATACTAAAACCTATACAAGTTCATTAAACAAATTTCTATACAACCATTGTTTATGGTAACCATTTTACGATTGGTATGTGAAAAAAGTTCCCACATTTCATTTTTTGTCAATTTGATCCATATCTTCCTTTATAGAGTTCACCCATTCATTATATTGAATAAATTCTAAAACTAATTTTGTTCCATCTTTTGAGATGAGTGAAATTTTATTTTCAAATATCGTCATTCTTATGGTCTAAATTAGATATTTTTTATTTTGAATAATATTTTCAGTCTCGATATATTTTTTATGGTTGTAAATTTCATAGTTATTCTTCATTATTCACTTTCTTCATCACATGAATCATCTGAATCATTAGGCACATCAGAATGATCACATTTATTTTCATTTGAAACTTTCGGTTTTTCTTCTTCAACATTCCCCTTAAATTTCATTAAATTAGGTGGATTCTCAATAACATTCACACCATATGTCCCCACAAAATTTTCAAAACAATTGTTCTGACATTTGAACATTATTTCACTAGGTGAATAACCCATAAAATTTCATTCATATTTATTATCATTAGACATTCCCATATCTGGAATTTTTATTTTGTGCAATCATGGATATATAGAAACATTAAATTATATTATAGAAGGTTTTTTTGAAATATTATATTTCATAATAAGTTATGTTTGATTTACACCTTAACAAAAATAAATTCTAAAAATGTACAGTAGTAGTAACTGATTCTATATTATAGAACATTGAATGTTTTTATTATGCTAAGATACTTATTCCCATTTATAGTAAACTTATATTCTTCCTTTATGATACCCCATATTTTTTTGGGGTATATAGGGAACTATATTGATGTTTCAAACCATCATATATAATATAGTATTCAAAATTATTTCTTGGAATCTCAATTCCATAATATATACTCAGCTTCTTTATGTAAACCCCATTTATCTCTCAACTTATATTCTGATGACTCTGAACATTTCTACATCATCTCACTCAAATTTCATAACCATGGTGTTATTTATACAAGTAAAATAATTAATAAAAGATATAAATTACTATTCCAATTTTGTTTTTTGATGACTCGTCGCCCCACACAAATCAAAATGATATGGTTTATGAGGTCTAGTGGACATAATATCATTAATATTAGGACTTTTATTAGTAATATTAAATTTTTTAAAGGATAAAAACATCATTTATCTTCATTTCAATTCTATAAATTTTATAATATCATCAAACATAGAAATCTTGTTAACTTTTTTATACCCACGGTGTCCATGTTTTCAGTTTAATAACATATTTTTTCTTAATATCTTAAGCAACAAGAGTTTCTAAATTATCATATTTGAAATAGATTCGTGTTGGATATTTCTCCTTTTGTAATAACTGTTCCATATCTCAAGCATTTGATAATAAATAATCTTTTCTAAATATCACTTATTTTCCATCATCATAATGTTGAATTACACTATGTATGTAATGTTTTAGTCTATCAAAAACCAAGACTTTCTTAGATTTCAACATTTCAAATTCATTCTCAACCATTATAATTCCTATTATTTTTTATGGACTATCATTACAACAAGTAATAGCTCCTCAATCAAAAATTCCAACTTGTTTATTTATTTTTAATTTACATTTTTTTTGAGAAGAACAACCACTATAATGTATCCATTGTTTGTTCTTTTTTTCTTACTTTCACGGTAGTATCAGCAACAAAATATCTTTCTTAAACTTTCATTATTCCTATTTACTTTTAATGCTACCACCGGAATCATGTTCCATAAGAAGTTTCATACATATTTAGAAACAATGACCTCCCTGATCAAATCTTACAAAAACATCTTCTTTTAATTACAAATGAATTTTTTTGGAAAATTTCTAACATCTAGAGTTTTGTTCGTTCAAAAATCAAAACAACAGGAATGCTACTCACCCAAATTTCCCCATTTAATCTATAATACTCAATCATTCGTCCTGGTTGAGACATGTTATTCCATCAATTATAATCTATTTTCCAATAGATTCCAAATCAACAATAATAACCATAAAATCATGATTCTCTATTTAAGTAAGATATTTCTCTATAGAAAATATATCCAGACTGATAATTTCTTCAATCTCTACCATAATATGAGAATGGAAAGAATTTCCTACTAAGGGTGTTTTGAACTTTTTTATATGTGATAATTTTTTCAAATCCATTTTAAACCAATTCGTCACTAACACATTTATTATCACAAAAAATGTTCGAAATATTAAATGAAACATTATCTTGTTTTGGTAATGATTTCACCTGATTCATGATTTGAAATTTATTAACAACATAAGAAGTCACAACTTTTACTTATGAATCATTTTTTTCATTTTCATTCATCTATCTGAAATTAATACTGATCTCAAGAAAATTTTATTAAAAATATTAACTTATACTTATCAGCTTTATTTTTTTACCGAGATGTTCGACAATATTTCCCTATACTTTAATTATAATTTTGAAACATAGTATATCCTAGATGTATTATAATTCTTTTTTGACACCATAATTTTCACCTTTATAAAATATTCCACCATATTTCTTAATATTTTTGAATATTTCTTGAGATAATTAATTTTCTTAATAAATACAACAAGTTATGCTCTGATCTAATATTTTCTGTAAGATTCTTTACCTCATTCATCTTCACTATTTAATGTGTCTTCAATTTTCTCAATTATTGTAATGAATTTTATATCCTTTTCAGGTCCGTCACCTTATAAATAAAAGTTTTAAATGTGTAAAAGTTTTAATTTTTACACCAAATAATCAATATTTTCCAAGTAAACTACTTCTTATATTTTTTGGATGAATTTTCAACGTTAAAAATATTTTTCCACTTATTTAATTGAGTTTTTTAATCAAAATCATCTTGATATTATATAAAATTATTATTGGAAAATTTTATAGACAAATGTATAATTCCCCCACACTGAAAATTTTTTATAGGAATTGGAACTAGAGACATTGATCATCAAATTAGATAGTTATTTTTTATAAGAGACGTGATTTTATCACTCAACTCATTATAATCATTATCTTCAAAATCATAAGGATCATCAACTTCAACACCTTGAATATTCATTTTTATCTTTCCTCAAAATCCATTTCATCGTTCGTATTATTTTTGTATATTATATATTTTACCCATTAATAATCAACACTAATGTTATTCTATTCATAATATGTTCAGTAACACCAAAGGTAGATAGTACCAGAAATAAAATAGCTATATTAAAAACCTATAAAGTATATCCTAAAAGTACTAGATGTTTAATATTACACGATCCAAATACTAAAGAAAAAATAACTCTTAACCGCCATAGATCAAGAACATCCACCTCCTCCAAGAGGATCCTTCCCTATACTCAGACTTGGAGAGAGAAAATATACAAATTCCTAAAGGAAAATTTAGGGTGGGATTTAAAAAAAACATTCTTCATTTCAGAATGATTGAAATCTATTAAAAAAAGGTTCAAATGAAAATTTTATATAAACAATTTTATATAAATCATTAGGTATGAATATATAAATTTTACAAGAATTGGTATTTATAATCAAAATATGAACAATTGAAACATTTTCATCATCCAATAAAAATGATATTTTCATGTTATGGGATCCTCACACATCTCAGATCATTGATCCCGATAATATGTATACACATGTCCCTCAGGTTCATGACAAATAGAACTCATCCATATCCCCTCAGGGAAAATATATGGTGAATAAGGATTTTGATAAAGTTATAATGTTTCAATCCATTTGTATGGAATTATCATTCTAGCATTTTTTTCCAAAATAGCCCAATTCCTACCAAGGATCATATTTTCTGAATCCATCCACTAAAATTGGGAAAATCATTTCCTTTAATCACACATCGTAATTTCCCGCATTCCCTTTTAAAAATACTAATTCACATTCAAAATCATGTCTTGTTATAAATCATTTAACTATTTTTCAAAATTAAACCAATAATAGGTTTTAAATTTTTTAATTTGATCCATTTTCCAAAATCAATTCTCAAATCATTTCACAAATCTCATCAATTTCAAATCGCACCCCATAATCCTATTCCATTATAATTGGGTTTTTTTTCCTATATCCATACCAAATAAAACCCCAATAAAAAATCTCATAAAAATTGATTTTTAAAAATCAATTAAATTCAATTTAAAATAACATGAAATTCAAGGATTAATCAATTAGAAATCATAAGATGAACCACCTAACTTTTTCATGGAATCACCAGACATATAATAGGACTCGAAGTCGATATTGGAGGCACGAAAGATATAGGAACCCAGAATAGAAGCAAGATTCATACAAATGGAGTTTAGATCCATATTTCATAAGAAGATGTATCAAAATATATAGATGTTAATGAGGAGATATAGAATGGATAGAGAGACTACTTACCTGGAGTGATACACCACAACCAACATGATGATCAATCACCAAACAGATGATTTAGGAGGATTGGATATCTCCAAAATGACCTAAGAAGTCTTATATATTTAATGGTAATGCCTAGAAGTAGGATGAAATGAAAATTATTTGATTAGTGGAATTAAAATTACAATTTATGACACATACCTAGTGTATAACTAAATTTCACACCATTTAAAATTTTAGATTTTGTATATTCCAAAAAAAGTGTCTTATTTTTTTATGAAATGATGATTAATATTTATATAGTGTTAAATTTATAAACAACATATATCCTTTCATTCCTTTTAACCAATTCGTGGAATATTTTAGGCGATGATTTCATGTTGCGTAACCCCAATGCATGACTTATAAATTGCTATATGACTATATAAACTGCATGTTTTTTGTGTAAAATTCAAAAAAAAATCATGAATTTACACTTAAAAGTATCCTAACAATTACTTCATAGCATTATCCAACCAATTAAAAATGCAAAACCAAAATAAATGAAGGATGGTGCATACCATAAAGAACAATGATATGAAACAAACTCACAACAGTAAAAACATTATATCTATAGAAATTCTTTCATGAAGCTTCCATATCAAAAAGGTGTGGAAACTACACTCTCATTAGTTCCTCACACCCCAATGTCCAACAATAATTAGAACTGTGCTTCCATAACACAAGTACTAAAGGTATCGTCCTTACATGAAGTTCCTTGGTCTTAGAATAACCAATCACGACTCGATGATAAATATGGGCTAAATTTGGGTCAACATCAGGATCAATCCATCTCAATGAATAAAATGGATTGGAAAAATTCATTCACAACTGTGATACATAGAGCACGTTATATATCGGGGTCAACTATGGATGAAGTGAGAAGTGATAAGTAATTTTCCCGACATGCTCAGTAACCTCAAAAGTTCCCAAAAAATGAGGTGAAAGCCTCCCTATTCTCAAAAACTATCGATGGCCTAAATGGGATGACATATTTTGGAACAACTACTCAATAACTGTATATTCAAATCATCTATCATGATGATCATCTTATGATTTATACAATCTCTATTCTATCAACACAATCTAATGAAGAAGAAAAAACATTGTTGTCATATCTTAAACCAATCATGGTCTATGAAATGACCTTTCACCAGTATCTCACATGTAAAATAATGATTTACAAGGAAAACCATACAATTCCACAAAAATGATCCATTATAATAATAGAAACATAACTGTTGTCATATGAAAACTCAAATAGTTCCAAATGGACAACACAAACTCCACCAAAATCTAGGATTCATGCAATGTGCAATCCCCAAAAATATTTTTATCTATATATATATCTATGTGGATGAGATGTAATACTCAAATGAATCTACGATCCTTGTAACTCTTAAAGACCCCTCCAAAATTGAAATGTAATCCTTATTATATGATATAACATATGGAACTCTGTGAAAATGAACAATCTATCTCACATAGATATTTACCACATCCTCACCCTTTTTCATCAATAATTGGAATAATGTGATCTTATTTGGACAAGCTATATATCAAAATAGATAACACATTTTTTTACAATGGGTAAAAAAACCACAAAGTCCATAAACATATCATCCCACATCAAAGTCATCACTAGATGTGGCTGATGATAACCCGAAAGTATGTGGCGCTTGGTCGTGACATGTTGGTATGTATAATAATGAGAGACAAAATTTGAAATTTTTCTCTCATACGTGGCCACATGGATTTATGATACATATCATAAAACCTATTTGGGGTTTCCAGGTGTATAACCCACATAAAATTATGGGTGTCCCCCATCATAACATTCCTTATATGAAAAGGTATAAAATTCCAATTCTAGAAGCACATAATAACATCCATAGAGAACAAAAACATAAAATTAATCTCCCACTATAAAGAGAGTCTCTAATGCTCCAAAATGTGTCATCAATATACTGACCCAGAAAAATAATTTTGGGAAGAGTGGAGGGAAACAAAACATTGTCCAAAAAAACATCAACCTCTGTTTCCCAGACTACAATATGAAATTTTGAAAATAGAACCATAATGTTACAATCTACCAATGATTATTTCATGTCATGGGACTAATGTATCGTTCTTTAAACAACATCAATGAAATTATACTTTCCCATGGCTATAGAAAATATTTAATGGAAAATATTATATGTAATATACCCAATGTTTCAGGAAGAGGTTATAAGTTTTTTGAATATATATATATCTCAAGATATTATGGTCACAATACATAATTAACCATTCTCTGAAAAGTAATACCACCGACCCTTAATTGCATGAACCATGGAAACCAATTAAATTTCACTGGAGGGACAATTTTTCCCATGTTTTCTATTATGCTTAGAGCCAGAGTAATCAATGTCATCATCCTAGATTAAAACACAGCCCAAACCCAAACCTGATGCATCACAGAAGACCACCTAACAATACTCGGACTCTGGATGAGCCAACACTGGTGAAGATGTAATAATATATTTATTCTAAACATATAACTATATCATTTCTCATCCCAATAAAACATCACTCCCATATGGGTTAGATCGGTCATTTGAGAAGCCAACTTTGAGAAATATTTATAAACCGGTGATAATATCAAGAAAAACATTAGATGATTCAAATATTCTAAAAATTTCGTGCTTTCTACCATGTTTTAATAGATTTAATGTTCATTGGATAAACTGAAATACCATATTCTATGAGAAGGTTTCCTAAGAAATTTACTTTTCTAATATATACATTACATTTCTATATCTAGGCATATAGTTGGTGATTTCTAAACAGTTTCAGAAATTCAATTAGATGATGAAGATGATCCTCCTCAAACATAGTGTAAAGAAAAATGTAATCCATGAAAACCACAATGAAAAAATTAGGATACAAATGTAAAATCATTTCTATCAAATATATAAATACTGAAGGAGAATTTTCCAACCAAATGGCATTAAAGGATACTCATAATGTCTATAAATTCTTAAGATGGTAGTTTTATGAATGTCATATTCTTTTATTCTCAACTGGTGTTTAATTGAAAAAATATCAATATTCTAGAACAACTTATCCACTTTAAACTAGTGAAATAGATGCATCATGGGGATTGAATTAACTGGTCCCCAATAGATGTAGTGCATGTCCAAATCCGTTCTCATATATCAAATAATCAATTTATTTCATATATAATGTGCCTTATCTTGTTTCTGTAGTGGAAATAGGATACAAAATCATCAATAATTTCCCAGTTAACCAAATAAATATCACATAACAAAACATATGTACAAATGGTATATTCTTTTAGAAATAATCATATCCATGGAAAATGATATGGTTATTCAGGAAAAATGAAATTTCCAATAAAAATTATTAGAATAAACAGATTATTTCAAGAGAAATATGAAAATCCAAAAATAATGTGAGAAATCATGTTAATTGAAATTTAATAATAATATACCACGTAGGATAAATTATTCATGATATTAAATGTCAATAAGGCTGTATATACACCACTTAAAAGTGAATTGGTGTATAATAACTGATAATTCTCAAGGGAATGTAAATTGAATTCTAATCCCTTACTATACGCTTCCTTTTAGGTTAATGCTATTTAAAATTATGTGTAATGTTTTTTTATAGTTTTATTTGCTTAAAATAGAACCAAATTAATATGTATTATATCATATATAATCCTTTTCTTACAAATTATAACTAATTAATTAATAATCATTCATTACTTTCATCATTTTGGAGGTTAATTTCATTGTTTTTGAGTATGTTGTGAATTTTTATCATTAAATAATATTATTTATATCATAAAATAATCATCTCTAGAAGGTAAAAAATGATTTAAAAATCATATATATTCATTATATATATAGTAATATATAAAATTTATAAATATCTAATGAAATAATATATTCATGGAGATAGAAGGTCGTATGTAAACTTTAACTCTATTTCAATGTACTCATCAATTTTAAAAATTGAATAGTAATTTATATATTAAGTATATTATAATTAGAGTAAAAAATTTATTCCATTAAATCACATATTCCTTTTAAAACCATCCTTAATATATTCCTTGTAATGTTAGAATGAATCTTACCTCTTCGAGGAGGTGCTAGTCCACACGTCTACAAATGATGTTATCGTATTCACACAAAATGGAAATCATGAACGTATGTTTTATATAATAAATCAAAAAGATTATAAACATAATAAATATCATCTGTATCAAATATAAAACACATTTCAATCATTATTAAAAACATTTAATGGTTTTAATGGGGGAATTAATGTCATTAGTCCATGATGTGATAGTCTTGTGTACAGCAGAATGATGACGTTGTATCCCATTTGCTGGATATTTGTGTCATTGTAGGTAATACCGTTAACATTACGACATATAATTATATAAATGTTTCTAAATTCAGTATAAATTAATTATATTAAAATATATGGATGGGATTAAAGGATAAAAAAACAAATATGCATGTTGATGAACGTTACCGCTTCTGCCACTAAATCAGATTGGATTGAAAAAGAAGCGTTCCATGGTTGGATTTTCCCAAAGTGATACTTTTATGATTAAGGGAGGCATGTGTGAATTTATTTTCATAGTGTTTGGATGATCAAAATGGTGTTTTATGTATTAATTTGTGTTGGGAGAGGGGTGTTAGTGCCTTTTATAGTAGAGTTGGATTTGCATTCCTGTAAAAAATGGTAGACTCTATTATGAGGTATTCCTTATATAACATTCTAAAATAATGGCATAAATTCGATTTAGGGGAGTATATGTTTTAAATACGTCCAAATTTTTTTTCCAAGGGTCTAAGTCATCTTCCCATTATAATTAATGTTTAAAAACTGAGTTAATTCATTTTTATATCTTAATTCTACATAAAAATGATTCTAATGACTAAAATATTATTAATAGATGAAAAATGTATATATTTATAAATTGAAACAAATTAAAAAAATAAACTAAAAATGATTTATATGAAAATTCACCTTTTAACTAAAATTCATTATTTTACAATATTTATCTACAATTTGAAACATCATAGAAAAATGAAAAAATATTTCTGTATTCTAATTTTTAAACTACACATTCAAAAATAATAGTTACTTTTTTATTAAAAACATAAAATGTTCCAAAATTATATTTTAAAATAAGTGCATTATTAAGAGGTTTAATACTGATTTTTTGAAAAATATATCTCTAAAGCGTAAAACTAGATTTATTGTTTTCTTATGAATATTCAATATATTTGATGATTGTAAAAAACTTTTATAAATTTGGGTAAACATAATATAGTTTTCCTTATTTAGAGACTCTAGTATAACATATACACAATAAATCTCATATTAAATATTAATATTAATTTTATAATGTTGTTCATTAAAATATGTTCTTGCAGACAACACAGGTTATTGGGAAAATTAGTTCTTTCATATTACACAGGCTAACTCAGTTCTACATGAAATAGAAGGTATAAAATTAATCTTTTCATAAAAATAATTTATTCTTATTTATTCGGGTGTTATGTTCTTCCATCGTACACAACTTTGAACCTTGATATTTTAGTGGAAATACCTTATTATAAAAGATGAGGGCAGTTCCACTTCTAAAAAACCTCTGGTTCTCATTTTACTTCATATATTAGGTTTATTCTTCTAGAATACCTTTACAATATGATACATATTATTCCTTAATAAATCCTCTCTGGTATCAAGAATCTGGATGGGTTTTCCACAATATGATAGATCAGGTTCCAACTATATTTTAGTATAGGTGAGAACATGTAGTGGATCTAGAATTTACTTTTGTAGAAATTATTTAAGGAAAAAATTATGTAATTTTGATAGGTTGGGACGCATTCACAAACAAAAAGAAAAATATCCAAATACTTCATAAATTTGTAAGGGTCCAATGTATCTGGTGATCAATTTCCCTTTCTTACCACGCCTTATAACACCCTTCCATAGAATAACTTTTAAGGAAACTTGATCATTTACATGAAAGTACATACAATTCCTCTAATTATCATTATACACCTTTTTTCAACATTGATCTTATTTATTATGATCGTGAAAAAAAATTACTGACATTTGTTATCCTCGTCATGTTCTGGGTTTATTACTTTCCTTTCACTATCATCATCCAATAATGTTGGGGTTCCCCATATATTACTATATAATGCATCATATGTTTCCAGATTAACTCCTGAAAATAAAATGTTGTTTTAGTAAAACTATAATAATGGTAAATATTAATCTCACATACCTTGAGATACAAGTCATCAAGACCTAAAAATGAATTAAATTTTTTTAATGATTCGTTCAGATTTCCCAATAGTTTGTGGATGTCAAGAAGTGCTCAATTGACGTTATGTATAAATATCTATATGAATACTCCTCTAGAAATTTTATTTAAAACGGGGATAGTGATAAAAAATAATTGATAGAGGTGAACCATGAATTCATACAACTTCATTATTGTATAGACTTTCAAGGCTGAAAAGAGGTAAATATTCTCTTATAGAGATGACTTGTTCATATTTGGTTAGGTAATCAATTATAACCCATATTGCATCATTATTTCTTGGTGTGTTTGGTAATATTTTGAAAAATTACATTGTAATTTCATTCCATTTCCATACAGGGATATGAATAGGTTATAGGGTCCATTTAGGATGTTACCTCACATCTTTCACATGTTGACCGACCAAATATATAGACACAAAATTAGTAATTACCCACTTCATGTTATCCACCCAAAAATGATCCTTCAAATCCCTATACAATGTTTCTTCTACCATAGTGAATAGTGAAATTTGAGAAATGAACATCATACAATAATTCCATTTTTAGATCGTCTATATTTATAACACATAATATCATTCCAAATCATAGGACCCCATCTATAGGGATGAAATCTTATAATTTCACACCAATCATGAAATTAACTTCCTTCTGGATATTGCCATCGTTACACTGAGAGTTATTTTTTGTCTAATAAAGATGGAGTAGCAGTCATTTGAAATATTATTAATATCATCCTTTCCATCGTAACTCCCATATCCATATTTATTACACCCATGATCATATGAAACCCTCTCAACCCTTATTTAGGTCAAAATTCTATGATCCTTCTTACTCAATGCATCTGATACATTATTTTCTTTTACTAGGTGGTAGTTTATCGATAATTACCAATAATTGAGTAGCTCAAGCCATCACCTTTGTCTAATATTGAGCTCATTGTATGAAAATATGTACATAATTCATTTTTGATCCATGTATATCTCAAATATTTCACCTTAGATATAGTTTATTTATATAATCAATGAAAAAATCTCATCCGGAAACTCAAGATCACGGGTTGGGATGTTTTTTTACATGTAAATTTAATTTCCATGATTAATATGCAGTAAATGAATCATTTTTCTTTAGTAAATAACCAAGTCCTTTAATTTATGCGTCACTATATATCAATAACTCATCAATCCATTATAGTATAGTAAATATTGTAGAATTAACCACAATACTCTTTAGTTCTTAAAAACATATCTCACATTCTTGTTCCAATAAAAATTATAACAATTTTTTTATATTATTGGTCAACGGGTTATCAAATCATGGAAAATTATTAATCAATATCTGATAGTAAAATTTCAAACCAATGATACTACACATGTACTTTTTTTTGGGGTAGGCCATCTTTTATCTACCTTTTCCATTGCACGATCAACTCATATTCTATTATTGAAGACAATATAGCCATGAAAAAAGACTTCATGAAGCTAAAAATCACACATACTAAATTTACCATATAACCCTTTCCTTCCATGATTCTTCTGAACGACCCAAAATGGAATTTGATGATCCTTGTAACCTTTAGAATATACCATAATACTATATATGAATACAATAAAAATCGTCATAATATTCCTTCAATACTTTTTTCATTAGATCTATAAAAATATTGGGTTTATTAGTTTGTTTAAATTTAATTTTTCTATACTTATACTATCCATAACTCATCTGATATGATGTCTTCATGAAATTATTCATTTTTCCCTCGCAATTAGTGATACCCAAAATGAGGATAAATATTTGAAAAATGGTGTGCATCGTAAATCCGATCAAATTGTTCATTAATGTGAGGAAGATAAAACGTGTTCCTCATTATAATAGAATTGATTTCATCATAATAAACACTATGTCTCATTGATCGACTTTTCATTTTAATGAAGAGAATATATGATCCCCATGGCAAAACAAAAGGGGGAATAATTCTCTTGTTACACAAATCATATATCTGTTTTATTAAATCCGCTAATTCTAAAATAAATATTCAATAGGGATTCGTTGATATTGGTATTGCATAATGTATTAAATCAATATAATTTTCATCTTCTTGTATTTGGGAATATCTTGGTAAATCCTCATGAAATACATCAATTCATTATTTTACAATATGTAAACCCTTAATTTGATTATTACCATATTCATTTATAGATTTAATTTTCTAATATTCCCCATGAAATTAATTTAGTACAACTACCAGGGGTGGATCATGATGAGAATTAGATGATAATTTTACTTATTTAAAGATATGTAATTCTATACATTCCTTACAAATTGTAAATTCCTTATTATTTGAATAATTTTTTTGCATCATATTTTGAAATCCATTCAATATTCAGGGTTATACCAATCTCATCCATATGTATGATAAAAAAGTCACAAAATAAAGTACAATTATGTGTCACAAAGGGGATATCCTGAAATATATTTACCCGAATGAGAATTCCCCTAAGAATTTTGAATGAAAACTACCTTATTAAAACAAAATGGAAATTTTTAATTATTTTTAATATATAGTTGATATAAAATAGTGTGATGATCCAAAATCAAATAAAGAATTTGATAAATTTGAAGATATTATTAATGTATCTGCAACCACATCATTGAGAAATTATACCTCATCTATTGTGATTCCATAATCTAGTCCATATACCATTTTTTCTTTTATATAAGATTCCATTGAGTTCAAATGAATTAATTTGGGTGGTTCCCAATATTCCAACAGATGAAACATTGGATATCATAATTTTCCACTTCCTCAATTCTTCTGGAACATGGTGACCCTTTTATTAACAAATATAACAAAATTGAATCCATCAAAGTAATTCATATGGTTATTTTCCCCAAAGTTCTTATAAGTTGTAATTGCTTCATTGTTTTATTTTTCATTTACATGTTCCTTTTTTCATGGTGTTCAGAAGACCTATTCTTCTCTTTGCTTCCATTTAATATGTATGGCCTTGAGAATTCATTCTCTATATGGAGCATAAAACTATTTCATAATATGATAAAAAAAAATTGGAGACCACCAACATTTGGAGACTTAGATTATTACCATCAAGGAAATGGTTGACCATGCACTCTGTGTTGCATATATAATAAATAACATTTCTGGCTATACAGTTAATTGTAGATTCATATTATGCAACACACTCTTTATTGTTTTCCCTTAATCTATAGAACCATATTTTCATCTCAATTTGTTTCTCACGAGGTAAATATTTATCATGAAATGTCTCCTTAAAATCATTCCATTCAATGATTTATTTCTCTTCCTCTTATCTAGTATTATATTTCAATAACCACCATTGGTCAACATCAACCATGAGAAAATATACCACAAGTGTATGGTTTTCCTTTTCAACACATCCCGTGGCCATAAATATATTCTCCACATATATAATCCATTACACATAAACCATTGTATCAGTAGTCCCAGTAATTGATGTGGGTATTTATAACATAAATTGATCCAATATATGAGAATCAAATTTTGGAATAGGGTGCTACAAAAAGGAAAAGATAATTTTAAAAACCTGTTATGATTCTATTATATAGACATAATCGTTCCTATTCAAATATGATATGTATAGTTTTACTTGATGAAAAAATATATACATTATATATGAGTATTGATACTATTCTACCTCCTAGGATTTATTTCTGTAAAATTGAAAATTATGGATTAGTTGAAAAAAAAATTAATAGAAAAATTAATCATCTATGGATTGATAATATCTTTATCATAAACATTGGATTATTTGAAGATATATTTAAATTCAAATCCATCATAATGGTTTATAAAAAAATTTAATTTTCTTATGCATATGCCTGTGGAATGTCAAACATGGTGCAAAGTAATGAAAATTTTAATGTACCAGGGTATGATCATGTCAAGCCCGACGTGCCCATATTGAAGTTATTTACCCTATGTATATCTATCTGAAAACGATGACCTCTAGTAGTATACATATAATGATGTATTTATAAGAAAACCAACAAAATATATTCCTTAATAAAATTCTATGATGTTATTTTATATATATATCCTAAATTCCATCTTAGAGATATGTTCCCTAATTTTTTCATTTCCAAATATGGATCCCATTGATTCAACTAAACTTCAACTAATTCAAAATATAAAGACCCGACCCCATAAGCCTGGACCTGATGCGTTATATTTTTGCATTTGCATGATTACAAGGAATTGAATCCCAATGGACCTACCAATTTAGTATTTTAGGAAAAATATATTACATACATGAAACCCATATTACATTGGGAAAATCAAAAGATGATAAAAACTATATTATCAACATCCTTGAAACTAATTCAAATAATTCATCATAAAATCGTGGGGAAAAGAATAAAAGTAACTGTGTGATCAATTTATCACTAAGGGATATTTAAAATGGAATAAATAATGAATCATTGAGAATAACTAATATGGAATGTTAAATAATTGAACACACGTTCTATTAAAATATCTAGATAAGGAACAATCAATAGAAGAAGATAAATAAATAAAACCCATTACATTTTATTCATTAAATTGAGAATAAATTGAATCCATATATTTTTCTAGTGAAAATATCATGTATAATAAAAACTAAAATAAGGAATGATGTAAATGATTAATTATCAAATGTCATGTTTCCCTATAAAATTTTACAATTACTATCAATATCTATCCTCAAGATAGTTTCAATCATATTTGGTAAAAACATATCATAATTTTCAAACTAATTCACTAGATGAGACTACTGATTCATCAAGTTGCTAACATTAACTAGTCCGCAACATGTCCAGTGCATTTCCAAAGCATTCCATGTATATCAAATAATTGATTTTATTTCATAAATAATGTTACTTATAAAATATTTGTATTAAGAAAAGGATACATAATTATCCACAATTCCCATCGTAATAAAATAACATTTTCAGTATAAACCATATGTGTAAATGATTTATAGCTTAGAAAATAATCATATCTATGATAAATAATATCAATATTATCCATAAATTTAATTTAAAATGGAAAATTATTGTAATATAGTGATTGTTTCATGAGAACATTGACAATCCCAAGGGAAATAGAAATTGTATGATAATTCAAATCGAAAATTAAAATAAGATAACGTTTCAATTTTTTAGGATGTATATACACAATATAAATGTTTATTGGTGTATAATAACAATTAATTATCCGTGGAATGTAAATTGAGACAAAATCCCTTTCCATACGCTTCATTTTGGTTGAATTATCTTTAACCTCAAATATAATTATTTCAAGAATGAAATTATCTTTCAAAATAACAATATTTATATTTATAATATCATATATAATTATATTATAATATATCATAACTTTCATGTTAATAATATTTCATATTAATTACAGTTTCATGTGTTAATTGCATTATTTTTTGAGTATGTTTTTCTTTGTTATTTTTCATTCCAATTACATAGATAGTGATTTAATTACATCAAAAAGGTAAACCATTATTTAAATATAAAATATTTTTAATATTTATATATTAATATTAATCCATAAAATTTATATATAGGATATTAAATACCCCATTTATTGAGAGAGTAAGCCATATATACGCGTGAATGTTGTTTATATTTTCCTATCATATTAAAAAAAATGTTATATTTTTAAATTATAATTATTGTATGATATTTGTTTAAAATAAATGACATTTTAAAATTAAAACTATCCTTAATAAATTCTATGTAATGATTTAATTAATTACATTACTTAGAGGGGGCAGTAGTCCAGACATACCCAAATGATGTTTTCATATTCCCAGAAAATAGAAAGCATGAAGTTATGTATTATATAATAATTTAGGAATCTTGGTATCATTATAAGTGTCATATACATGTAACATTTAAGCAATAAATACATTATTATTCCCTACCTATAATTTTTGTAATGTAATAATGAAGGACATATGTTTTCTAGGCATTAGTCTGTCGTACACAGAAATGATGATTACATATCACATGCGATGGATGTGGGTATAGTTTCTTATCATACCCTTAACATAAAAACATTATATTATATTTAATATGATTATATAATTATACATACATTATAAAAATTATATTAATGGTTTTTTGGGATAAATAAAACAAATATTTATATTGATGAACATTACCTCTTTATTAGGTAACTCCAATTAGTTTTCACCAGAAGCCTAACTTGGTCAGATTTTTCCCCAAATTAATTATTCTATGATGAGGTTTTTGATGTGGTGAGTTTAATGTTTTATGAAATATAGTATATATGGTCTTAATATGTGTGAATAATTTAGGGTGTGGGTGAGTTTCCTTTTATAGTGGTGGAGGAGCAGGATTCTTGTAAATTCAATGAGGTAAAATAATATTTAATGGAATCCCATACATAATTTGAATACAATAAAGAAAAAAATTAGTTAAATGTGATTTTATCATAGAAATATTTCCAGAAATATTTATTTGAAAATTTTATTTGTCATTTATACCTTTAATATTCATGTTTAAAAACATTGTAAACTCGTTTTTACCCAAATCAGTGTAATTAATTTTAATTTCAGTCACTAATATTTAAAAAAACAAAGATGAACTTATGTTAAATTAAAAATTATTATGATTACAAATATATAATATATTTTACCAAATTCAAATCCTATAATTAATTGAACTTAATTTAAAACTAATCGCCTATAAGGGATGAGAAATCTTATTTTTATGTAAAAACGTCCAATATTTCTATACATTTTTATAACTAAATTCCTTATGAAAATGATTCCAATGAGTTAAATTGTATAAATAAATGTTTAATTTAACAAATTATATTTATCAGGAATTTAAAATTATAATTAAAAAATATAATTTATTTATATGAAAAGTTAGATTTTAGTTAAAATTCAGTATCTTTAAATAACCTCAAAAAAAAAGAAAATTCATATTTAAATACAAAAAAATTCCATAGGATAATTATGGAATTATTCATTCTATAATGAGTTTAAATTTTTTATATTAAATTTATTAATGTTCAAAAATTTAGTTTTAAAATTTGTGTGCTAACAAAATGTTGTAAAACAATTTTTTTGAAAATAACTTTTTTTACAGTAAAAATTGTTTTATAATTTTATTTTTCTTATAAAATATATTAGATTACTATAAATGTTTTTTATAATAGTTTTTATAAAAAAATTAGTTTTTCATATGAATATCTGAAAATATAATTACTCTGTGATAATTTTCATATTAAATAATAATAATAATAATAAATTGTAGTTCGTTTAAACTCGATATTTCATGTGACACATGATATTGAGAAATTTAATTATTTAATATAACAGAAGATAAATCTATTTTATGTGGATTTCATGATATAAAATTAAGAATATTATAAAATTAATTTATAGTATTTTCTTTGGGTGTTACATTGTATATCAATAGTGAACCCTAATATCACTTTCCCCAATATTGGATAAGAAGGTATGACTATACTCAACCTTGGATCTCATTCCCAATGAACATTATAGAACACTCAATCAGGAACAAAAAAGGAGTCCTACTAAAGATAATAATAACCATGTGCTTTATTTTCAATAATCCAATCCATCCCAGATATTACATTACTATGTTTCATGTTTATGAACAAAAAATCAAAAGTAAACTTGAAATATGATAACATAAAATCAAATATATGACAATGAAGACATTATTCTATATTTTCTCATAAGGGTGTAGTAATATCCATCATATAAGACATAATATCCCTTGGATGATTTAGAAAATTCATAATACATGTTGAAATTAATGTGTGAGATTAACCTATATCAAATAAAGTAGTCATTAAAGATGAAGATATAATTATTTTCACTCTCACAGTTTATAAACCAGTATGTTATTCCTTTAATGATTCTTCCAAAATGTGAATAATCTTTGTTTCATATTCCTATTTCTATAATATATTTTATCTTGAAGAATATTATTTCACCATTATATTTTGGTGTTGATGAGCCCATGCTAATACATGGGAAATACTAGTTATGAATGAATTTCTATTAGTGTCTTAAATTACCATAGAAACCATATAACATCAGTTCCTTGGTAAAAAAACTATTCTAAATTTCATGGAATTCTACAATGAAATCAAGTTAAAGGGAATATTACTGAAAATAAAAGAGTTATAGAAGAACCCTAATATTGAGAACCACTATGAGACTTATCACAATTCATATTCCCTTTATTGGAACTCATATATTATCCACTTAGAGGAAAAGTAACTCACATAAACCCTAACTTACCGGCTAGATCGTGATCGACGATTAATGATCTATCTTTTTTGTATTAATAACAGATCTTAATCATGAAATATTGAGATTGAATATCATATAAAATTTCCATATTTATCCATGGAGTCTTCATATTCTCATTCAATACATTCACAAATTCAAACCGCCCAAGAATAGTGAATCAGTTCATATATTCCATTATAGACTTGTCAGCCCGCTTGAGTTTGAATAATTCTATATCCTTCTCTAGTACCATGGAATCAGGATAGAATTGGTCAGTAAAAAAACCATGTAGTACTTCTACATTAAACCCTATTGCATATTTTATTTAACCATTATGTCCAATCATCTCCTACTAAGTCCCTCCGGCATAAAGGTAATACACATTACCTTTATAGATTAATGAGTATCAAAAAATTAAAATAGAATCTCTATATTTATTATCCAGTCCTTAACTGCTTTAGGATCATTAGATCCTTGGAATTTAAGTAGTTTGTTATGAAGGATCTATGGAGAAAAATTATGATAATAATCCCCTTAAGGTTCCACAACTGGAGCATAAATGGGTATTGGTGCCTGTGCCAGTTAAAGATCCTGGACAACATTCACAACATCCTCATCCTTATTTTGGTCCATGAGAGGATTTTCTCACTATTACTCATCAGAAGCCTCCTCCTAGATCATATTAACATATATTCTTAGAGCCATGATGCTACACATAATTATCCAACAATATCAAAAACATATGAGTATTAAACATATCAAAAAGTCAAGTAAAAGAAATAAGGGTAATTAATCCCATTAGATAATAAAACAAATTTTGGATCTCAGCCTATACAAATCAATAGATGGTAAAAGACTCTAACTAAACTTCAATATTCCATTCCATGAACACCAATAGTTAATTAAGGCCCATTATGATGAGCTCTATCTAGGAACTCACTCAAAACCACCTCTTAAGTCCTTAAAAGATTATCAAATCTATACAAAATCAGGGAAATATGCTAAACATATACCTTTGATAACACTTTTTTCACAAACCATCATAGGTACCCTTCTACTCTAATACCTGATCCATCACCGGAAGGGCCCTAAGAGATTTCCGGATCCACAAAAGTTGGAGAATATCACCCAGAATTGAACAATATAAAATTGGGATCAATTTGTCTTTAAGCATAGGGGAGGAAACAGATATATATCAATATCATAAAAACCTTCAAAGGTAGATAGTACCATAATATTGATAGTTATATCATAAAAAAAGATAGTACACCATGAACATACGAGAACTCTAACAAGATAAACTTTATGTCCTAATGAAAATATCACTCATATCCTAAAGGTATCGAGAACATAAACCTACTATAAGAGGAATCTTTCTTTTTCTTATAACATACATAATAAGATATAAAAACCCAATTCAAATGTATGGTGTGATCTAAAAGGACTAATATGGTCTGACAAATTGTTCCATAACAAAATACCAAAATAGTAAACCAATATATGATTACAATATTATTCTAAATCTACATGTAAATTCATTTTAATCTTAAAAACAAACAATTATTCATTTTAGAATGATGGAAAAAATTTCAAAAATGGATTAAATATAAAAATTTATATAAAATAGTTTATATAAATCATTAGGAAAGATTAAAGGTATTTTAAAATCATTAGAATTTATAATCAGAAAACAAAACACAATAGAACCACGGTTATATGCCCATAGCGACCATAGTTCTACATTATGGTGTCCAAAGACTTATAATTTCCGGAATCACAACAATATTTGAACACACGTACCTATGTATAAAGTCAAATATAACCCATCAACATCCCATTAAGGATAATATCATCTTAACTTGGTTTTTGTTTGAATTGTAATGTTCCAATCCATTTCATGGGTATTCCCATCCTAGAATGTATTTCCCAAATAACCCACTACCAATCTAGGATCACATATTATCAATAAATCAACTGAAATGGGGAAAATCATTTAATTTCATCATACTTCGGAATTTCTCACTTTTCCTTTTAAAAATTATAATTCACATTCAAACCACATTAGCGGGTTTTTATCATTTCATGCCTTTTCATAAAAAACCAATCATATTTATTCATCATTTTAAATTAATCCATTTATTATAATCAATTACCAATTCATTTCATAATCTATATCAATTTGAAATCATTCCCTAACATTCAATTCCATTATAATTGGGGGTTATCCCAAAAATCGATACTAAATTAAATCTATGTTATAATTATCGTCAAATTGGATTTTCAAAAATAAATTGAATGAAATTTTAATCAATATAAAAATAAAATTCCAATATGTTGAGAATATTAAATAGTAAAATGTAAATTTTTCACATAATCCAAAAATCCCACAATTCGTCTTTGCAACTAATAAAAAAAGAGAAGAAGATACAGAAACTCTACAATAAACAATATTCAATAGCATAGTGGTTAGATCCATCATCCTAAGAAGATCTATCAAAAATATAGACAGGGTAATGGGGATACATGGATGTGATAGTGTGGTCGATTACCCATATCGATACTTAAAATAAATATAAAACAATCACTCACCGATCAGACGATTAAGAAGGATTGGATATCTAAAAAATTTCCAAGAAACGACTTTAGGTCATGAGATAATAGTTAAGGTTATGATGGATAAAAAATCAGCTGAGAAACAAAATTAAATCATTAAATACCAATACATACATGAAATTTTACTTAGGATTACATTCTGTAAATTCTTAGATTCTATATATAGAAGAAACCCATCATATTTTATTAAAAAAATATACTTTTTAATATTTCCATGATGTGTAAACTGTACAAGGTGTGTAACCATTCATAATGTGAATGTGCTTCATGGAAAATACTACGAGATTACTACACATTTTTAAACCCTATTACATGGAATTTAAATCCCTATAAGACAATAAAAACCATATATTTTATTTTGAAAATTCCAAAAAATTCCTTACATATCCATTATAAGTATACTCCCAATTCCTTCCTGGCATTCCAAACCAATTAAAAAGGAAATAAAAAATTAATGAAGGACCAGGAATGCCTTAAAGATTAATTGGATGTTATATATATTATTTTTTATTCATCCATGTTAACATTATGGTGGATGTTATTATTCCTCTTAACCAATTAAAAAAAATTTCTTGGAAACTAAACCTTCCCAATTTATGAAAATGTTTATATAGTTAACAAATATTATTCCCAAGGATCTTCTAGATAGGTTTTCATTGATAAACCCACTCTTCATAAATCATCATCATGTCACATTATTTCTCATCCAACCCTTTCCATGATGAATACTCCAAGGTGCATCAGTTCCATCAATATGTCTGTATTCTAGTATCCATAATGGGAGGTAACTTTGATGGAAAAAATAATCAAAACATTTTCATTTTTTAGGACGTTATCCTTTAAATAGGATTATATATTAAAATTATCAATGGGATTTCAACTGATGTTCTCGAATTAAAACCCCAAACATTACATTAATAATGTTAAAAAATAACTATATAGTACTCTAATATAATCAATAGAGACCAAGGGGAATGATATCACTCTTTTACACCATTTTAATAATTTAGACATTTATTGTGAAAAAAAAATCAATTATTGAGAAATGATTGGATTAGTGTCATTTATGAGTAGATACATATGCATCATATTTTTCGAAATATATGAACATTAATCTACAATAAAACACATCTATACCGCTTTTATACTTTATATAAGTTATACTTATCATTATTACTTTGGGAATATAAATATTATAAGGGGGTGAGAATAAAATTAAGTTTAGGGTAAGCCTATGAATATTTCATAAATGGGGATATCATAATCATATGACAAAATAAGAAAATAGAAAAATTACTTACCAGAAGAACCTGATTGAATTTTATTTATACCTAAATACTAAATTATGTACAAGTAATATTTATAAAACAAACATATACCATGAAATATCAGTGCGATATAAGAATGGAAACTATGTGTAATGAAATGAAATTAGAAGAAAATAGATTCATATCATTATGGAATAAATAAGTGCATTTCATCATAGTCATATATCAAGTTTTATTCCCATAATAGTTTTTATAATGTGGACAATGTCTCCTGGTTGATTGGGTTCACTCTTGATTCCCATTAACATAGTGAAAAAAGTCCCATGGTGTATTTGGTTCAATCCCAAATTCTTTACACAGAATCTCATTAGATATAAATCATTAAATAATACATTAAAGGGAAAAATAATTATTGTCCCACCCATACCATTACATGGTTTTCTTTGGATACTACTCAAATACAACACATAGTGGATAAACTATCATCGTGGATTAAGTCAACACCCTAATCTAGTACAGAACATATAATGAGATATAGAGATGTAAACAATGCCTTAGAGGGATAGTAATATTATTTTACCACACCTAGAATAATTAAAATATTACTTATGTGTTCTAAATGAGGAAATGAAATCATATATAAATCTTAAGCATTATATAACCCATTATATAGAAGTGGGTTATTAAATATTCATTCAAGGGATAACCAGGGGATGAAAACAAGTTCCCATTGGGGAAGTAATTAATTTATGTAGACTTTAACAATTTAAAAGGTTGAATAGTAATAGATCCTATAGTTGTAATGATGAAAAATATTCTGAATTATGTATGAGATATATATAAAATGTACCCCCTGGGTGGTGCATTATGAAATAAGAAAATGCTCATTTTAAAGATGAAAAACTTATTTTTCCCATAAAACATGTTTTATTTGAAACAGATTTCCCTATAAAAAAAATAATTTTTATAAAAATTATTCATGTTTTTTAAAAATTTAATATTGGTGATGATTAACATGAAATAAGAAATATAAATGTTCTCTTAAATCTCATTTCTTTAAATGTGGGAATTTTGAATAGAACAAAAATATTCATAACCACAACAAATAAAATGATATTAAAAAAATTAAATATATAAGGAAGGATTAGGAAAATATAGAAAAAATTAATGATAAAAAAAATTCATAATGGGAGAAAAATTAAGAGAACTTATAACACAAATATAAGAATGGTCGGTTATAGGATCCTTTTAATTGTGTCTGAATGTCATATTTACTTATAATTAACTTGATAGGAGACATGATCTTATATTGAAATCTAATTTGGATTGCAGACCTAAATATAATAAGAAGAGTAATGTGGAATATTAATGAATAATTAATTTATAGTAGAGTTAGATTGGGAAAAGGATAATGGAAAATTCAAATGGGTAGTGTAACAATACGGGGATTAAAGTGGTCCCCATTTACAGGAGAGTATAAGTGATATTTTGGGGTTACCCATTATAATTCCACGATATAATTATATAATTCATTTGTAAATGACTCCAAAATTTCATATAAATGTAATTTTCAGTCGGATTGGATCAATAAATACTCCTCCATGACCTTCAAAACATGTTTTAATTAGGTTTGATGACTTTATCCATAGGTTTTTAAATATAAATATATCTTATGATTACCTTAGAAATTTTTATTAAGGAAGTAAGATATATTATATTAAATAAATAAGGTGATCCCAATAAATAAAATTAAATAATTTGAACATATATTTAATATCCATTTATTATAATTAAATTTATGTTAATGAGAAAACAAACCTTAAATTAAAAATTATATTATATAAAAAATATATTTATAGAAAATGATTTTTCACTATTATGTGTTCTTAACATTCATTGTTATTGAATACTAGTTGAATGAGTGTGAATATAATTATATAATGGATTAAAAAATTATTATATTATTTATTATATTTATATCAATTTAGTTGATTAGTTAAAATTAACACATAATTAAAAAACTATTTTCCTTCGAAAAAAGTGTTTCCCCATTGTCAAAGTAATTAAAAATTTTAAAAATAATTTAATCATATTGCATAAAAATTAAATTGAACATGTTAACTAATATTGGTGGTTTGAACTCAAATATTAAATATATTTTGTAATATTTACTCTCTAATAGTGATAAATTATTAATTTTAAAATAAATAAACAAAAATATTTTTTGTTACGAATTAATTCATGATTAAAATAATAGTAAACATGTGTTTTTGAATTCAATAATTTTTATAAAGTATTTATATTACATATTAGGTAATCATTTTGTATATAAAAATAGCTTCCTAAACATTTATGTTAGTGTTGAATTATAAATAAGTAGTTTTTAGCAATGTTGATATTTTTACTATTAATAAAAAAAGTAAAAAAAAATTATATAATCCCTAAAAAATTTCATAATATAATATTGATTTAATAAATATAAAATATATTTTAATTTAGTAAAATAAAATTATAAAGTTGGTGAATTAAATTTGTAAATAACATTATAAATTATAATAACACTTTTTTATAGTAAAATAATTTTTCTCTGTATTAAACATCACTATTCATATTTTGTATAAAAATATAATAATATTAGTATAAACATATTATAAATTTAAAATAAATATTATTATTAAAAAATATATAATATTTATAATATTTATATTTTTTAGAAAAAAAATGAAAATATTCTTTTATTTTTTAAAAAAAAGTATTGATGAAAATAGGGTGATCTTATCAGTTGTCTAACATTATTAAATTTATCATCATTATTTCTATATATTTTTCATAAATTGGATAAAAAAATTTATACTAGCCATCTTAATGAATAAATTATAATTTTTATATATAGTTCTATAGTTTATTTTACTTTGGTGTAGAATGTAGAACAATCTACTAACAAAATATTTATTTAATGAAAATAAGTACGAATTTTTATTATTCATTATAGTTACAATCATCAAACTATTAATTATGTCACCATTGAAAAATTTAATTTACAAGAATAGTTTTTAATCATAAGGAAAAAATATATTACTAGTTTAAAATTTTATGTGATATCAAATACTGTGATGTCCTACCTCATTGTTGAATCATCGCTAATTCAGAAACTTAGTCACGGATTTCATGTTACATCATCAATTTCTATGATAGTTGAATGATTAATTATTATTTTTTAAAATAAATATTATTTTCATTAAACCTCGCCACTCTAACCCATAAAATCCAGTCAATGAAGAGTTGAAGATGGTCACCAAATACATCCGAAAAAATGAAATTGGATGGAGACTTTCCACAAGGTTATATAAATCATACAAATTATATTGATTGAAATATTAAAATAGTTTTCCTAGTAAGAGATTATATGAAATCCACCAATAAATTTAATCCATAAAAATATGAAATTATAATTCAGTAACATAATATCATATAATAGGATATAAAACTCAATGAGAAAAAAATAAATACAAATTATTGACAAGAACAATATTTGTTCCTGAAATATCCCTCCATGATAGTATCACCAAGATCATTCACTATCACACACCTACCAACCTGAAAAATAGATTTTGTATATAATTTTAGAATACATGTATACATATAGAGATCCTCACTAGACTCTCAAATAAATAATTAAAAGATATATCATAAATCCCAATGAATAAAAAATGAAATTTGCTTTATACCTAACTTGGTACAATATACACTCATCATCATTGGGCTTGCTCGGTGAGTAACACATAAAAATAAGAATATAACCATATATATATATATAAGGTAACCACTCAAACAAAAAATCTATTATAATACTATCATTCACAAATTGATCACATATTTTATTTATCCCTCATATAAGTAACTATATACCCAGGTGTAACAAATAGAAATTTCACTAAGTAACTTCCGTAAATTAATATCATGTTAATACATTATTTAATATGAAAAACCCATCAAATAATAATATGTTAAATATTATATGAATATTATTAAGAAATAATTTTTTTTAAAACCTACATAAATTTAAATAGAGTAATCAATTGAAATTTATTTCTTTTAAATGATAACTAACAAAAGTGATTTAATATTACAAATGATTCTTCTTTCACAAATTACTATTTCAATTATAAATAAATTAAATATAGTAGATTAAAATTATTATAATGATTAAATATGGTGTTAAAATATATTAAATCAATTAATAACATTAAATAAATTAGATATCTGTATAGAATAATATCATGAACAATTAATGTTAAAAACAATATTTTACAATAAATTCCATATTCCTAAAAATATTGAATTTTCCTATAAAAAATTATTTATAAACATTAAAAATTAATTAGATAAATCTAATATCATTCTTTATTTTATGATTTCAAAGCTATCCTTCTATGGATCAATTGGATTTTTACAAAATAATTTATTTTTATCGAATAGTGGAAAATATATTTTTGACTAAAACCACTTCATTTTTTACTCCAATGATATATATATATAAGAAAAAAATTAATATTCATTATTTAATATTTATATATTATATATAAATATATATTTTTAAATACTATTATGTTTTTATAAAATATTTTTTCATATTTTATGATCTTGAGTAATTTTTACCAAAAAGAACACAAACAGATTTTGGTCTTATATTTTTTATAAATATTATTTTGGTAAAAAAAATTTTGATCTTCATAAAAATAAAAATAAAAATTATTTTCTATAAAAAATATTATATAATTACAATAAAAAATCCATTATTTTATGATGATATAAAATTTAATGCACAATATAACACATTTTCTAAAAAACATATTTTTACTCGACATGAGATAATATAAAAAAAATTCATGGAAGTAAATATTCTAATTGATAAAATTTATTTCATATTTTGATTCATTATGTTGAAATTATGATATATGGTCTATGTAATTTTTAGAAAGATAAATTCAAAAAGGGAAATAAATTACTATGCTAAATAAATGATTCTAATTGAGTGGATGGGTATTATATCAAAAAATATAATTTATAAAATCTATAAATTTACATTTTTTTCATTTATATTTGTATAAAATTTCAACTCACTGTAGAAATATGAAATATATAAAAAAAACAACATTCTCACGAATTATAAATAGTGTTCTATCATCACCCATAAAAGACCACTCTAAATTTTTTAACACGTTATAAAATTTCATTTTCCATTATATATAATAATAATCCACATTATTCCCGTTCTAGTCCCAAGAGATTGAACTATGTACTTTGTTTTCCACATATCCTCCAAGGGATGCTCAATTTTCTCAACTCATATACTAAAACTTCACAGACATTGATCATTTTCTATCCTTAAATTTCCAATATTTTTTTAAATAGAATATTATTATATAAGAATTTTTATTATATTTTTATTATTTATATTATTGTAACCATCTTTGTCATCATTTATTATATTTCATTAATAAAAATGAATATTTTCATGTGTGTTATAAAGAAATTGAACCTCTATTTACTATTGTCATTCAATCTTAACCACTAACTATCATAACCAGTAATAGGAAATGAATTACTAAATGATTATGACATATATAATATAATTGTTATAATAATGAGCGAAATAACAAAATATCTTCATTGAATCTCATTCATTGGGAAATTAAAACGTTATCCATGTGTACATGCATATTGTCTCCTCCATGAATAATTGTATATGATTTTACATCTACATTAAAATATAATTTTTTAATAAATATTAATATATTTTCATATCCTTATAAATACATAAATTATATCATAAATATTATTTAATAATAATATTATTCCAAAACACCACCATTCATAACAACACCAATCCATTAGTTATGGTATGTTATTATTTTGGTCAGTCGGGAAACTTACTTAAAAAAATATAAAATTATATCATGGATTACTATGAGATGTTCATTATTGATATTATATATTATAAATATATAATTAATTTTTTTTATTTTTTTGACTGGTTTATTAATTTTAAATTCATTAATTATGATACCAACCATGTATGATAAAATCCAAGAAACATTCTCATCATTTATTGTATTTTTATTGTTTTTAATAAAAAGAACAATTAATTAAAATGAAGAAATTATATGTAATTATAAATCATAATTTTTAATTACTTTTATAGTCAAATAATAATGGAATTTTGTAGATTTATAAATAAAAACAACACTTTTATAAAACATTATCAAAACTATTATGATTATTCATACCCAAAATTAAAAATATATAATGAAGAAAACGCATACATTTTATGAAAAAATATAAATGATTTTTATAAAAGGATATAAATATGAAAATAGATCTAAGAAAGGTGAGTAGATAGCTGATTTATTATATAAGAGATTCAGAATCTTTCTAGATTTTTTTATTTAAGATTTAGTTTTTATTGTCTCATGCTCAAATACAGGAGAAATGATTGTTATTCTCAAAAAAAATATGCTTCCAAAATTTTCCTTTGGAGATGAAATACCATAAATTATAATTTATTTATGGTAATTTGTGTTTAATTTCAATCTCCACATTTATTTTTTATTAAAATTATACATATAACAAATGTGTTTTTGAATATTGATATTTGATGCATATTCCACACTTATTTGTGTTTTCAATTTATATATTTAAGGTGTATTTATTTTACCATTATATTTCTTGAAATGTAAGACATATAATAACATATCTCATTAGGTTCCTTTTATTGGTTTTAAATATCAATGATAATGGTGATTTATGTTTTATTTTTACCCATTTTAAATTCAATAAGACATAAATGATATTATACACCATTATTTATTTTACATGGTGTATTGAATGACCAATTAAAACAATGTATGGTGAATATACTTCTTTTCATAATTATTTAATTACAATTTAGTGGTAACAAGATTATGCTCTTTCTATTCTTAAGTTACTATGACCATAAGGGTTCCGTCTTGATATTTAATTTTAAATTGAGATCATTTTTTAATGATAAATAAATATGAGGAAATAATAGGATCTTTATTTCAAAAAAACACCCATCATATTCTCCTACCATGATTATTTTGGGTTTTTTTATGATCTATTACTATTTAAATTCCACTTTGGGGTTTTGATTTACCCATAATATGTAAAAATACCATAACTCTTATTTTCAATGAAAACCCATATCTTTCCAAGATAGTATTCGTTGAATGATTTTTATAGTCTTATCTATGATATATTATATTATAAGTTCTTATTAAACTATATTAACCTTCCCAAATATTGTAACATAAATTCTTAATTTTTTATGCATCATTATTTTTCACCAAATTATTAAAAATATATATAGTTTAGATTTTTTCATGTAAATAGAAAATTATATCAATTATTTTTCTATTAATGTTCTTATATTCACATTAATAGTTTCACAGATAAATTATAACCCTCCATTTTTTTAATTATTTATATTATTAATGAAAATATAATTAAATGGTTAAAGATATTTATTTTTGTCAAATTTATTGTTCTAAAACAAATAATGTCATTTTAATCCATGTCATCATGCATTAACATATTTTATTCCTGAAAATGATATTATTAAAATAATAAAATCCTACATCTTTTTACTGATTGTAATTTTTGATTTGATTAATTATAATATTTTTCACTATATCTCCCAAACCTAACCATCCAATGTTAATAGGCATGAATTTTCTTATAATTCATTTCTTATATATGTAAAATATTAATTCATTCTTTGATTTTGGGTTTTAACTTTATTCCTATTCATCCACTAACAGTATAAATTATTGACTAAACTATATCCCCTTTTTTATAAAGTGTTAATACTAAATACTTCATTTATTTAATTTAATGATATATATATTTACTATTAAGCTTTTTAATTTGATAACCAATTATATTTCATAGATGTATCATGTTATGATTATTGTTATATATTTTAATAGATGCTATGTTAATCTATTTTTAAAATGGTATAAAGGTTTTTTATTTCCCTCGTTTCAATATGATATAACAAGTGATTGAGTTCAATTGGAACTCGTATGTGTGGATTATTTTGGGTTCTATCATATATCACCAACCAACACATTATTTACGGTTTTATATTTCACGAAAAAATGAAGTATGGATATACATATAATTTTCTCTAAATTAAAATTTAATCATGAATTAACTTCTTTAAAACCTAATATAATGAAATTCATGTATTATATTACAATGCTTTATTATTAACAATATGGTGCTACATATCCAATTTTCTTCATTTATATCAAGGTCACATTGCATTTTTATCTCTTAAAATATATTACATATAATTTTTATTACATTCCTAATAAAATTAATTATGGTATATAAAATTTGGGAATAAATAACTTTTGTTTCATTAATATACCCGTAAAATAATATATTATACACTTATAATATTTTATTTTGGCCACATTTTCTTTCCCTTTATTGGAATATAAACAAAACCAATTTCATTTGTTTCCATTTCCATTGTATATGAAGAAAAGAAATACATATGATCTATCGAGTAGTGTATATTATGTAGAGAATTTTTGGTAGGTATTGTGGATTTTTTATATACAATGTCATTAAAAAAAATTTAATAAATTTCCACTATTCAAAAAATTATAAGTTTTATTAGTTACCTTCTTATCCTAATTATAAATAAAAATAAATATAGTTGATTTTGGAATGTTTTCTATGGAAATATTTTATAAGAATCTAGTAATAATGTGATATACTCGCATATGGATAGTTATAGTTTTTTATTATAGAAGGTTTTATATAAAATTATAGATTAGCATGTTATTATTTGAGATTTATGTTTTCATAAAGGGGTGAGAAGTTAAGGGTGATTACAATGTCAAAATTATAGGTAGCATGTTTGGTTATTTGAGTTAATAATTATAATTTTTTTCTATGATACGATATTTATTTTAAAATAATTAGTTATAAGTAAAAAAGGATAAGTCTATGAATTAGATAACATACCAAAGATAAGGTAATATATTTTTAATATAATATAAATTACATCCCACTCCTAATACATGAAGGATGATGTGGTTATATCAAAGAGAACCTTATGGTAATAAACCAGAACATGGATGGACTAGTATCAAATATAAAATTTATTTAGCATATGATGAGTATCCCCTAGACTTCACTATAGGCTATAAGCACATGGGGTATATTATTAGGATTATAAAAATTTATTTAGAAGATAGTCAGAAGGATTTATAATGTTAATGATATAAATTAAGAAATATTAATGAAAGAAACCTCTGAATTCCATGGCTTAAGTGGGATTGATTTTTATTAAAAAATAAATTATAATAATTTATTAGAGTATGGGTTTTTTATGTTTATTTTTTCGTGTAATTATTATATAGTAATTCTATTATGGTGTTAATTTTTTTATGTAATGATTGAATCTTTTAGGTTTTATTTGTTCCCGAAACACAAATGATCCATGTTAATACATGATTTCATGTAAAATTTAGAGAATATCCAAATGATAAAACTGGTGGGATATGGGATGATGTTTAGAATATTGTTATTATTAATAATTAAAAATAAATAAGTATAACTAAATTTTTTAATATTAAAGGGTTTCAAATAATATAAAACAAAAAAAATGTTTATAAATTTTGTTTGGTAGTTGAAGATAATGATTATTAAACTTAAATTTCCTTCATTTTAATATTTAGATATAATTCAAAGAGGGTAATTTTTTAAAGGAACATAGAGATATTATATATTCATACAAGCAGGGAAGAGTGAAAATATTTTACAAGGAAAACTGATTGTCATACTTCTTATGGTAACATAAAACATAGTTCATTTCGATCTAATAATAAATGTTCACTACCTTAACATTGGGAAACATGGACATTATCCATTTCAATGCCCTATTACAACAGATAATTTTCTTGGAAGGATTTAGAAACATCAAAATAAAAGGTAATAAGTTAATTCATATACATAAAAACAACATAAGTTGGATCTAAAAAATGTTTATGAATGAGGGACATTGACCTTTGAGTCATGAACAATGAGGTTTTTATTATTAAAAATTTAAATCTACTATTATTCATAGAGAATGGTTTCTAAAAATTAAAAAAAAACTTTTATGACTTAATAAATAATTATTAATAAAACATATAATGGTACTATTATTGTATCGAATGAATTTATCTAATATTCTTGATATTATTATAGTAATGTTCTACAAATTAAATCATATTATCCTTCATTCAAATTTGATGTGATATTTAACATTAATCCATCATATGGACATATTATAAATAATAGTTATTATATATATATATAACATTTAAATATGAACTTATGAGATCTTGTTAATATAATATTGACTATATAGTACATATTAAAATTTACTCCTATTATATTTTGGAATTTATCACAAGTTTCTAATGAAAAAATAAACTATAGTTGTATTCGTATTAGGAAGGAAAATATGATTTTAATAGTCATACCAAGGAGAATGACCATGAGTAAAGTTTATAAATAAAACTTTATGTCATGTAAATATTAGAAGAACCATTAACTATTTCAATAGTGTGTATTAATTAAAATTAAATGGTTATATTCTTTTTAAGAGGGGTAGAAATGATTAATCTGAAAAATTACTATGTATTTTCTTAAATTAAACACAATTTTAGTAGGTTATTTTAGAGAAAAAACTGAACTAATGTAAGCCATTCCTTATTATATAAACATTAATATGAAATTATTGGATGAATAAAACATATAGTAAATAATAAAGTAATCAATTATAATTTTTAATTTTTTGAGGATAAATAATTCACATAATTTCATATTGAAAATGATCATTCTATCTTAAATAACTATATAAAGTATACTAACTTAAACTGAATATTTTTAAGTGATTACTATGATAATATAAAATATTATAGATTATGAGCTAATATATAAAAATTATTTTCATTTGAAATTGGTATGGAAAAACATTAAGAAAACTTAATATTAAAAAATATATTTCAGAAAAAATATGATTTTATTTATATTTTTTGTTTCCATTTTAATTTGCAACATTTATATTTTATAATAAAAATTTAAATAAATGAATTTTAATTTTGAAGAATATATTTACAGAATATATTAGTATTACATATAAAAATTTAGATATAAAATAATTTATTTTATTGATTATTTTGGATTATAGTTTTTAAAAAACAATTTTAATAGACTCTATCAAGAAATATGTAAAAATAGGAAGTTCATAAAAAAATTTCAACCTCAAATATATATTTATTTCATAAAACAATAAAATAAAAATTCTACTCTGAAATTAGAAAACCTCAAGTTCACATGTTATGAACATATGTAAAATATTCCCCTAAAATAAAATGTTATTATCTTTTATGTTAATGAAATATTTTTTTGGTAGAATTTGAATTATAAATTATATTAGATCCATAAAAATATAATTAATAATTTATTATAAGATTATGAGATATTCTAAATAATAGTGTTATAATAAGTTAAAATCTATAAATTTGAGATGATAAATAATAAACATGATTTAATTTTAAAAGAAATCATTCTTTCTAAAACAGCTGCTAAAAGTATAAAAACTTAAATTGACTATTTTGTTATTATTATTACTATATAATATAAAAGTAATATATTAAAACTAATATATATACATTTATTAAACTTTATAATTGTTGGGAAAAATTCAAAGAAAACAAAATTTTTAAATAATTTAATTTTTAAATAATATAATTTTTAACAACATGATTTATTATTATTTTTTATTTTCCAATAAATTTATAGAAATATTTTTTTTATAATTTAAATTGGAATAAATGAATAATATTTTTGAGACTAAATTTAAAAAATCATAATTGTACAAATTTTAAATTTTTTAAAAATAATTTATTTTCATGGAATAATACAAAATATAGTTTTTATTCAAATAATATCATTTATAACTCAATCAGGATGTGTTTATAAATTGGAAAAAATTTAAATATCATTCATTATCAGTGATGTCTCTATGTATTAAAACTATCTCTTCAAAAGTAATATTCATAATTTAGAAAACTTATTATTCACATTTTATGAACTTTTAAAAAAAGTTCAACTTAATTATTTTCTTTCATTTCATTTAAATAAAAAAAATTGAAAAATTTTCTTTAAATTATTTTTAAAGAGACATAAATATTTATATTTTTTTCTATACTAAACCCATAGAATTTAAGACTCAATCATAATATATTTATAAATTTAAAATAGATAGAATATTTTTATTCATAAAATATTTATCTCTATAGTAAAACTATGAAATCATAAATTCATTTATGAATTTTGGAAACTAATGTAACATAGTTTATGTTATTAAGTGAGTTTTTAAAGTAAAATACAATTGTTTTTCTATTAATTTGATTAAATATATTTGTGAAAAAAAATTACCATTTTCTATGATTTAAAAACTTATTATTCTTTAATATAAAATAATATATATCTAGAAAATCCATGATATTGAAAAATGTAACCAATAATTAAAATTAAATATTATAAATACAGTTTTTATAATAAATGGATTTTAAATATTATATGGGATATTATTAAATTCTATTATTCCTAAAAGAATAAAATTTATCTGGAAAATAAATAATTCTTATCTGGAATCACCAAGTCAAAATTATTTTAAACTGAATATTTTATTATTTGGAATCATGTTGAATTATTTATGAAGAAACTTGTTAACGTGATAAAATCCAAAAGGTAAAAAGGGATAAACAAAGGGTTTAAAAGTTTAACATATCAAAACATGTTCAGAATTTATTGGTAGAGGTTTTTATTTAACTTAACATATCTTCTATCCATTATTTCTCAATTTGGAGTCTTCTGTCCATGGGAATCATGTGGTTATTTTATGTGATGATTAAATATTTATGAACTACCATTCTCGGTACTTATGAAACTAGGTCACTCTATTCCCCTTCATAACAAATCTAGATTTATGATACCATAAAAAATATTCCCTTTTTATAGTACGAGTGATTGTTTTCCTATTTCTATTTATTCGATGTTTTAGAGTGTAACATATATATTCCTTATCTAGGTAATCCACCAAAAAATTCTCAATGTTCTCGATATAATAAAAAAATACATCGCATTGAAATTTTTATATCATTCCATTTAAGATATATTATTCCCAATATTATATACTAACATCATTTTTATAATATATTAAATGATGTATTGTTATGAAGAAAATCATTAAGCCTCAAAACACATACCATTTAATGAAAAATATTTATTCATGTGATGTGGGAACTATGACCTTTATCAAGTGACGTCTTCTGGTTTTCATCACATAATTTTTTAGGTGGTTATAATGAAGGTATTGATATATAAATTTGAAAATTACAATACGATTCATATTATTTAGTGTCAAATTATAATCATCCATCATTCATTAACATTCATTGATAAATGAAAATACTAACTGTGTGTGCATACAGAATACCACCTCCAATATAAAACCTCTCTAATTTTACATATTCTTTAATAAATATTTATTAAAATTTTCTAGTATATGAATCACTAAATTAAAAATATATAAATATGATTATTATTCTTCATCAATAATATATTATTCTGAATGAAAAACATTGAAATCCATATTCACATATTAACAATGGTATTATCATGTTTGTGTTGGTCTAAAATATACTTAATAAATGATATAAAATAATAAAATGGATGTGTATGACAAAATAATTAATGGGAATTGATGATATAATTAATTAAAAAATACTATATTTTTTGTTCTCTAATGCTAACATTAATGTTAAATTAATTAATTTTTTTACAAACATTCATTCATTCAAAATTTTTGAAATAGGCTCATCATGGATTTCACCGTTATGGTTCGTAACCTATAATACTAGAGAATAAAATTTTGACATTAATAATAGTCATAAAAAAAATTTCTAGTAACATGAATGATTTAAAAATGGTGAAATTTTAGATAATAATGAACAACAATACTATTATAATTATACTAGATGAAAATAATAATGATTACACTCCCAATATATTGAGAATAGATAAAAACTAACTAGTATAAATATAATAAATAAATATTAATATTCTTTATTGATGTTTTTATAAACGAATAATTTTATAAAATATGTGATTAATATATTTAATTTTTTAAGACATGAAAATAAATAAACTTACAGTAAGTATAGAATAATGTTAAGGGTTCCATTCTCTCATTTTTCAAATCAATGATACATGTTTGATTGTTTCTAACCATATTTTTTAATATTATTTATACATAAACCATTTGTGTTTGTATTTAATGATTTATTATTTATTCAATTTCATTTATAGTCTATTTCAAGATCTATAATAAAGGGTGTTTGACTAATATGTTACTCATACAAAAATGGTTTTTCGATCTCAGTATATCTTTATAATGATATGATGCGTATTAAGAAATTGTTCCATTTTGAGGTTTATATCATATAATTTTATTTATTTTATCATCCTTAATCATTCAATATATGAGTTAAATAAATCCACCTCATTTTCTACCAATCATGGGTATTCAATTTGAGTTGTAATTATTTTGTGATGGTTATTTCTCATTATTTTCAATTTCATGAGACATATTTGATTTTTTGAACCTATATATTTTTATTTGGTATATTAAATTCTTTATTTCATTCAAGTATAAATTGCATCATTTATGTAATGATATTATGTTGGCCCAGATATACTCTAATGACTCTTATATTACCATTCTCTTATGGGTTTATTCATTGATTTAAATTTCAAATTTATATTTTTTTTAATGATGATCTTAACAGATAATTTTCATAATCGTTATATATTAATACCTTGATAATTATCGTATACTAGGATTATTTTCTAGGTTTTACAGATCAATACTGTATTTTATTTTCAAAATTGTATAATTAATTACCTATAGTAAGGAAAGCATCCCAAAAACTGAATTTTCTTCAAGAATTCTCTTCTTCCATGCAATATTAATTTATTGATGTTATGGACTGATTTGTCTATAACTTAATAATTTTTTTATGTTATAATTCTATTTACTTTTTTATTATTATTATTGAAATTTTTTCAGTATTCTATATGAGACATTAACATTGAAGTGTCAATATAATATTTTTTATCATTATCTTATGAACACATGTTTCCACTATTTTTTTTATTCAATGAATCAAGTTATTTATATGTTTTTGGTTTCAAATAGAAATTATAATATGTAACTATTTATAAATTATTTCTTATGTAATTTTTTTTGAAATTTGTTATTTTGAATGTTATTTATCAAAAAATATTACAATGTTTATAATTTGTGTAATCATTAGTTAACATTCATTATGCTTGTTGGAGGGTATTATTAATATGATACTATCAACCTTCTTTCATGGTATGAATTATATAATTTAATTCTATCAAAAAACGATCTTTCATTACTTTTGTAATCCTAATCCATTCAATTATTTTTATCATGTATTTTATTATAATGTTATCCCCTTTTAATACCCTAATTTCCCATTCCTTGGATACTAGTTTTATCTTAGAACCATATACATAAATTGATAAGGGAAATTATTGAATATACATTATTACCTTTTATATTTAAAATAAATATCATATTCTTCATTATCTAAATTAAATGGTATTTACCTATAGTAAAAATATTTGTAATTGGATAACCATTTATTTTACATAGGATTAAAATGTTATGATATTTTATTAACATTTGAGTAATTGATTATATGAAAACATTTTTAAAATGATATTCTTTTCATTTTGTCTCTATGGGTTCTTTATGATATGATGAATGGTTGAGTTCAAGTGGTGTATGATGAATGTTTGGGTACTATACCATCATCCAATGCATTTATATATGTTTTCTATCACATGTGATAATAATGTGATGGAATCATATAATTGTTTTTGAAAATAAAACTATGGAAATACATGGAATTTTTTAAATGTTTTGTCATTCGTATGATTATTCTACTTTTCTAAGATGTAGTATTTTAAGGGTATGTTACATTTAATATTTAGGAACCTAATCTAATACATTCCACATTTTTATATTATGAAATTACTTATTCTAGTAATTATGATATATGATTTTTTGGGTATTACATTCTCACATATTTTTATTATACCCATATTATAATATAATTCCAACTTATAATCCTTGATTTTTATCATGTATGATAACCCTTATGGAGCATCTGCGCTCACCCCATTCTTATGTTTCCATTTCACTGTGATATAATTAAAATTTACATGTATGATATATATAGATGAGTATTTTACATATGGAATTTTTGGGAGATGTTTGAGAAATTTTATTAGTTAGGAATATGATATAATAAAGAAAGAAATGTATATTGGTTAAAAAAGTATTTGGGTTTATTAGTTAATATTTTTTATTAATTATTAAATTCTCTAAACATAAATGATCATGGGAATATATTGTTAATAAATTTCTTCTATATGAAATGACATTTATAGATGATATTATAAGTGAGATTTCATAACATTAATTCTTACCATCTATAGAACGTTATCCCAACACAAATCCCCTAAAACTACTAAAAATTAGAATTATCATCGCATTAATTACCTTGTAGAGGTTTAGAAGACACTAAATCCTATTTATAATTCATTGAATATCAAGCCTCTACAACCAATGAATTTAATAAAAAAGGAGACCATATTCATTGCGACATAATAATAATATACGTCATGACTTCATGTAATAACATCCCACACATAAATTTTTTGAATGCTAAAGAGACATCATATCCCATATGACACCAAATATTATACATAATTTTTTTACTTATTAGTTATTAACAATTTTATATTCATGATTAATGGATAATGTAATAGAGGTAGAATTTAGCCATCTATTCCATCACCAACCCTAATTCTGGGGTGAAGAAACCACAAAAAAATCAAGGGTATATTTCTCAACAGACTCGAATAGTGATGCTTATAAAATTATAATATTTAATATATAACACAAGAAATTAATGGGAAACTACCAAGACATGGACACAATTATGTTAATAAACTAATATCACGCATGATTTTAACGTTAATGTCACAAATGACTGGATCATAAATTTGTACAAATGAGTTAAATTACATAACCTAAATCATTTAAATTTTCTATTTGTTATTAGTAATAACTATTTAATATTGGTTAAAAATTGAGTATTTTGGTTTAACAAAATAATATAACTACCAGCCAATACTATTAAATACATCACATTTCAATCTTACATATTTCCATATCAGGCTCATTAGATATTTTAATTTAACCACACAATAGTTCTATTATATTTTCATTAACTACCTCACCCCCATATTATTTTTATATCCATAATTAATTTTCCATTCTATTTATCCTATTACTCTAGAACTCATTCTAATATACCAAGTATAAATATAATACAATGTTTAATATAGCTAATCGACTATAACTAGTTGAGATAATAAATTAATCAACCATCTGAAAAAACAATTATAAAAAAGAAAACATCATTCATATAACCAAAGAGAAAGACCAACTCTAAACTACCTAAAACTAGTACGATTTCCTCATTATCAAAACTAAAAAAAATACATTCCAACATCAATATGTTACTTCTTGGCACTTCTAGAACATGGGAAATCCTCCACATTGTTCACTAATAACTCTAACCATTCTATAATAAAAGAGAATTCAGTCAATGATATATCATCCTTGACCATATATATAAATTTCAGCATTTAACACTCATTATAAAATCAAGTAAATAAAATGAATGAATAAATGCCTTTAATAAATTGGAAAGGCCCCACTCAGCCAAAAGAAACTATCCTCAGTCAACAAAAACATCATTATCACAATAAAATAACTATGTCATTATTTATAGGATCCATTATCATGTAAAATGTAATCAATAAAAATACAATAATTATTAGAAAATGTAAACATGATTCATAAAAGACATAAAAGATTAATCATATTGAATAAATAATACTAAATAATTACTTAACTATATTATTAATCACTATGTCACTACAATCATTATATTATGTATAAAATTTGAAACATAACAATAATTCATAAAAAATGAAATCCATTTAAAATTCATAGTGCAGTTTTTAGTAAATCAAGAGGAAAAATAAACAGTGTACACCACATTGTATCACAAAATCCAACTACAAATTCACTATAGATTTGTTTTATTATCTCAAATTATGTTAATTAAATAGCTTTATCAATTTTTTATAAGGAATAACAGATCCACATCAAAATATATCACTTTGATGGGGGTAACATTCCACTAGAATGTAATATGTTGCATTAAAAAATGTATTTAATTTAATTGTTATATAAATTTACATTCAATAGAGTATTCACTATAATATTCAAATTCTCCTCATGTACATCATTAATTTTATATAAGATAAACAAACTTATATAGAGACTATAAATATTTTTAATGAGATAATGCTTAAATAAAATATATATAAAGTTCATGTAAATAACTTGATCATTAGTGAGTAAAAATTGAATCATTATGATCTCTAAATGTGAATAATAGTTCACGAAATAAATTTTGGTAGAGTAATTCTTCATGTCCTTCAGTTGATAGTCTCCCAAATTAATATTCATCAAAGGGAAGTATTTTCATCTATATTGTTAATCGAATAAGAAATAAATCCATGGTATAATATAGTTTTACTTTATTTTGACCTTGTTCTGCTGATGATTATCCATGAAAAGGATCATTGAATAATCCATATTATTAATGAAAAGGACCTATGTAATACATGGTGAAGAACATGGGGATATAAACCATTTATCCATATTCTCCTATAGAATCCTCTTTAGTTCTTGATGTTTAATAGTGGACATTCTATATGGATTCCTGGTTCTTGAATGTTGTATGGCATTTTTTTATTGAGAACTCAAACTCACTTATTAGTGGAAGAACTTTTAATTATTCATGAAAGACATCAAGAATTTTCATTTAAATGGGTATGTAATTGAAGATGATACTTTTCATAGAATTAATAATTTGGTATCAGAAATTAGATAAAAATTAAATAATATTCAAGCATGATATTATAATATCAGAAGTTATTCATCATACTTCTTTAACTTCTATAGAATTATAATACTATTTTTGATATAGAAGATAAATTAATTATCTCATAATTTTATGATGGATCTATTCTGGTAAAAATAATCCATACCTATAATATAATAGAATTCCTATAAATGGAGTATCAAAATGTATATTGAGAATTTAATCTAATAAATCTTGACTAGGAAAGAATAATATGCATCAGATGAAACAAATGGAACATTTTTTTTCATTACTATCAACTTGATTTCCAAGGTTTGAGTTGGTGTTTTCATTTTTCTATTAAACATCAATTATATGAATGAATGAATAAAACTATTGTAACATAGGATATTTGATGTTGAGTATGCCCACATTTAACTGTTTTACTCATGTTGTGATCGCTTACATCATACCTAATACGAATAGAGATGGAAACTATTAAAACATTTAACACATAAATAGAAAAAATGAATTTTGATTTGACAAATCATAAATAAAATAAATTCTATAACATTTTAATTTATAGAATTAAATATAATTTTTTAATGATATTTTCCTAATGTGAAATAGTATAGGAAATAAAATCCCTTTAAAATAGATCATAAGGGGATAAAGAAGATTGAAAATAATATCTCATAGGAGTGTAAATAAAGGAGGGAATCAAAATAGATATTCAATTGTGAGAGATCCACATAAGCTTTTAGTATCCAATAAGGGGTTTATTTTATTGAATCTATATACTCTAGACTTTAATGAAATTTAGGATTTTTTAATTTCTAGTCTCATCCTTATGTAAGTCACTATGTTTTTATAATTTTAATACAATAAATAACTATAGATTACTATGATATCAACTACAACAAACCCTATCTTAATAAAATTCATTTATTTATCTATTATATAAAAACCACAATATAATTGTAGAATATCATCAGGCCTACTTTTATTTAGAAACTACGAACATAAAACAATAAACTGAATCTTGTATAAAATAATATTAACTTTAATCCCCAAAACATTCCCATTAAATTATCCTTTACTACAAAAATAGCATTGGATAACCTATGGAATTACATAAGAAAGGGGGGAGATATAAAGCCATGTAATAGAATAATAATAAAAACAGAATAATTTAAATTAGTACAAGCAAGTCAAGATAAATATTATCTTAACAATGAAGTGGATATATGTATAAACATTAATACTGACCCGAAATATAAGATGATAACATAGTGGATGCATGGGAATGTGAAAAGAACATAAAAATGGAATCATAATGAGATGTTAAGGATAAATACATATACATCAAAAGATAGTGTAATTAGAATTTCCCCATTTTCAACATACATGGTTTCTTATGTGATAAACACATTACCAAATTCATTATGGTTTTATATAATTTATTTCCCACCCATTATATTTATATCAAGTATATACAAAAGTGTTCCACAAAGATCATAAAACATAAGGATGTATTTTTTCAATTTTAATCCCTTTATTAAAGTGTTTGTGTGAAATATATGGATTTCTAGAACCAATTATGGATAAATAGATGTGTTTTAATATCATTGATTGGACATGAGGGTTGGTATTTCGTACACAACTATTTTACTTGGAAAATCACTTGATAATTGTGGTAGTATAATGAGGGTATCTAAATATATGGATGTATATAATGATATTTAATGTGTATAAAATAACATTAACATCATGAGGTAATTAAAAGGGATGTCTGAAAACATTTAACAATATGAAAAACTGGAAATCAAATGTAACAATATAAAGAATGTGATTAAATAAATGTGAGTTGGAATGGATCCCATACCATGAGAGAAAACATTTAAAATAATGGTGGAACATCATAAGATCCTAGGAACACATTGGGAGGAATCTAGAGTGGGAAATATAGAATAAATCCATGATAAAAAAGTTTTGAGTGAAATTTAATGTGAGGATGGGTTGGGATATATCAAAAAAATAGAGGATAATTCATAATTAATTTCTAAACACAGTTTTCCCACTCTATATGATAATATATTAGGAACCACTAACCAAACGATGTTTTTACAATGGTTTCTATTAAAGTGGATTGGTTTTAAATATATTATATGACTATTAAATGAAATAATTCAATTAATACAGTTGGTTATTTGGAAGTGAGTCATTTTTGTAAATAAAAAATTTTAGCACTATAAAACACAATAATGGTTTTATAGGATTCAATAAGGGTTTATAAATTCCACAAAATAAAATAAAAAATTTAAAAGGGAAACCTATTTTTTTTATTAAAAATATTTATATTATTTATTAAATCACTTTATAGATTTAATAATTTCATAATACATAATGTATATTAAAACTATATTCAATTTTTTCCATAAAATTTTATTAACAGTGACAACTAAGAAAAATTAAACATTGGATAATATCTACAAGGTTATTTAAAAAATATTATTTACTTTATCAAAATAATTCTATATATGTGAATATCCAAAATTTTAAATAAAAAACATCATTTATTGAAGATGAAATATTTTTATAATGATAACAGATTTAGACTCATATAAAAACAACAAAACCCATTACAAAAATAATTTTATCTTTTATTTTTATATAAATATTTTTTAACTATTATATTTTATTAAAATTACATGTATTTAATGAATTAATGAATTATTTAGAAAGTGTTTATTGATTGAATAATTATATTTCCCAAAATAAAATTTCTGTTTCATCTTATGAAATTATAATTTTTATTTAAATCATTATCTACTCATTTATATGTTAATCGTAATGAAAGATAAATATATTTATTTTTTTATTAAAAATAAAAATATAAAAATTCATTATGTTAGGGATTATAAACAAAACCCCTTAGTACGCAATTTCAATCCTTAAGGGTAAGTTATATAATGGAAAAAATTCATGGGGTTGTTTGTTAAACATGGTTTTTGGAGAGGTCTTAACAGGTATGATATTACCTATAAATAGTTTTTATCATGTATTAGTTGATTAATCTTGTCTTGGGGCTGGTCAAGGTCAAATCACATTCATGTAAAATCCACTAGATGCTCCAATAAATTTGCTTCATATGGTAAGATCCTTTTTGTTTTGGGAATTGATTATCCAATATAAGTCAAGAAAATGTTATCATAATCGTTAATATATGTTAAAATCAATGGCCAATATACAATTTTTTTTAATAGTTATGATTCTTAACCAAATATTAAATTTCATGGGACTTAACATAAATCAGTACAAAATAACTAATGTAGTTTATTCATTTTTAGTAAGATCATGATATTATAAGGATCATATAGATTTGAAAATGGATATTCATTTATAAGTATACTAGTTTTTACATGTAGAGGATATGTTCTTGAATATAAAATAATAGAAAATTATAAATATATAATTCATAGATGGAGTTAGAAGACGTGATGAGGTGGAGTGGTATTTATAAATGGCGAAGGGGGGATTTTTAAAATATAATATTCAATAGTTTTTTTATTTTGTCCCAATATTACTAATATTTATAATTTATGGGACTATATAGAGTAATTAATTCATTTGAGTTGAGATAATGGATTCCTACATCATTCATGTCTAGGATGTTTATGTATTTATCATATAATGTTATATACCATATTTTATTATATGTCTCTATTCACCACATATTCGTCTATTTTTCAAAAAAAATCATCCAAACAACATATCTATATGTATATAAATAAAAAATTTATTTGTATGAAAATTTATTTTCAAAATAAAAAAAAATTATTTTTATAAAAAATAAATATATTTTGATTTATTTTCTTATCCTTTGAGAAATTTCATATTGTTTCATAAAATTTTATTAAAATTTTCATGTGTTGTAATTTTATTTTATATATATTTTTAAATATTTTCTAATATAATTTTATTTAAATCATTAAAATATTACTATAAAATACATGATTTAACAGAATTACAGTAAGTATTTTATCATTTTTAATACAATAATTTATTTTTATCACTATATAAATTTTCTATATAATCATTTTACATAGTACCTAGAAATTATTTTACAATTCAATAATTGAGGATACTATTCTGGCTATTAGTGTACTATTAATAACAATTAGATTGTTATTCTAATGAATAGAATAATATTCCAATCATAATATTTCTAACTATAATTTGTGTTTCCCACATTTCTAAATACCTAAAATTTCATTAATTTTTCATTCACTTATTTTTTTCAAGTATATATATATAGTATTTTTGAGAATATAACATTCGTTACTAATATAATATTTAATATCTATATTGTAGGTTCTATGTCTGATCAATCTATATGATTGAGAAGCTTTAGGTAATAATATTTTAGTTATCATATTATATATTTTCTATCTCATTATAATGTTCATGATTTTATTGATTATATTTATCAATTTAGGGTATTGAAAATATCAATATAGTAAAACAATTTGGACTCTATCATTTGGGGAATGTGTATTACAACATTATTAAATATGAAACATTAATAAAATCAAAAGTGAAATTCAATTTTTAGAATTATTGTCTATTACAACTAGAATTTTGGAAACAAAAACAGTCAAATGTCTAATAACCCGAAAATCAAAAAAATACCCAATAATATAACTTAAGCCACATCCAAGATCCTAACTCATTCTAACCATTAAAGTGACATTTCAATAACCATTGAAAAAAAACATCCCACCCCACCATCACCAGTATCAATACATCCCTAGAAACTAAGAATCCCATCACATTTTTATTAAAATAAACAAAACATTCCATTTTCAAAATAAATAAAATAATGTACCTTCCATGTATATATTGAATTGAGATAATTTTTATCATGACACACTCCCGTGTCAACTGTGTCTATGGGAATAATGTATTATACCCTATATAAAATTCAAACGATGTCTCTTGGGAAAAAATATTTATAAAAAACTATTTCAATACCATATTAAATTATATTATAAATTGTGAATTGGATCCCATAATATGTTACCTTTGAATAATATATATATATAATATAATTTTTCCAAAATATTCTTAATGCATAAATTCTATATTTTCTTCTATTTGATGATTGGAGATAAAAAAAATTACTTTAACTATTTAAAAATCATAAAAAAACTACATGATTTACTTTTTTATGAAAATTCAAGGATAAAAATAGTTATATAAAAACAATTATACAAAATAGATATAACTTTTTATCATAAACAAAGAGGTAGTATCAATATATAATATGACACATGTGATAATTTCATCAAATCAATGATCATTTTTATTCTTGTATCTGTTATCAATTAGGTTAATTCCATTATTATCATAAAGAATATAAATAATGAAAACTCTACATCAACATAAAAAAAGTGACATAATGAATCAAATACAAAAATTTGATTCCCAATATTACATTATAATTATAGGATGATAATGGGTTAAAAAAAGAACTCAACATAAACCACCATAAAACCTATCCACCATAAACAACCATAATTTCATCCTCCAAATGAATCCAAAACAATATTAACTCTACTAAAAAACTAGTAGGAAATTATATAATTATAAAAATTAAATTAATAGGTGAATGTAATGTTATTTGAATGATGAGAATTATATATAATGATTTATGGTGTCTAGACTCTCAAATAATATGGTTGGAATGTCCGGATATTTATAGTGGTTCGTAGGGTATTATGTAAAAGAACACAACATGAACCATTTAGTTATTGGGAAATTTTTTATACATTAACATTGAGTACCCTCCACTTTGTCATAGTTATTTGAAAAACACATTTTCTTTCTATAGTCAACAAGAGACTCACCCTACCCTTGGTTTAAATTTTTTTGAATTTCTCAATCAAAAAAAAATTTATATTATATTTGAATCATTTCCCCATAATCAAGACATTTATTATTTAATGTAGATAGGTTACTCAGTTTCCAGTCATAATAGAATGACCACCACCATTACTAATAGAGAAACCCCTAATCTTTTTAATAAACCCCTATGTATACCATGTCATGGAGGACCCTATCTCACTATTACATTTCCCAAACACACACTCCACAAATTCATTCACCAAGGACTCACACTCCTACACAAATTGTATTGTAGACAAATTTCTTCCAAAATGAAGTCACACTGAGTTCCCATGACCCTCACAACGTACATTCCATGTTTTCCCATTTCTAAAAGAGAAACAAAAAAACCTCCAGTGAAACTACACAATCCACTATTGTGTAGTTATCATCCTATTTTTTCAAAGTATTGACATACAAGATAAAAATCATTCTATAATGTACTCTCTTTAATATCAATATGGTTTAGTTCTCCGATAAGAACACAATAGACTTAAAAACACCTAAGTAACCACTACGCGATTCCAAAATTGGAAATCACATGATCAACACTAATAAAACACTAAAAAAGGACTTTTATCCCACTATGACTATGTAGTGTACCTCATGAATGTAAAAACCCATATATCCTACCCAAAAAAACGTATATAAATATCTTCATGCACCATGAAAACAAAAGTGACGGGATCCTAATAATTGTTCCCTTGGAAGGATCCTCCATGGCTTCCCCAATTGATATGAGAGGGCTGATTAGTTATCTTTCCTCCCATATGTTAAAATTAATTATAGGTGGCTTGATTATTCCCTATAAGTTGAATAAACATTTTTCTACTCTTTACATAATAATACATATCCTATATCACGTGAGAATATATAAAATTAAAAATCAATAAATTGATTAAAATACCTACCCCATAAGTCAATTTCAAAATTAATTTAATATCTATATGGTCATCCATGGAAACAAAAACCATACTAAAATATAAATTTTATTATAATTATGTTTCAATAATTATATTATTGAAATAGAAAACATAAAACTATCATTATGTACCTTTATAGTTTAGCATATATTTCCTACGATATATAATCAAAACATCTAATTCCAAACCCTACTACAATGTAATAATTTTAATATGATCATTTATTAAAGAGATATTAATGTTCTAATTTTCATGAATATTATTCCTTTATTGATTAAATAATTCATATCTCTCCAATTCAAACAAAATCAACATACAATATTAATTATACCAATAGTTATATATATAATGAACTAATTCTAACAAAACCACATAGTGTTTTAGTTTTAGTATTCTAATGAAATTACAATTTATCATCTTTATATGACCCTATATTCAAAAATTATAATTTAGTTTTATCTTTCATATGAAGATGTGGGGTAGTTAATGTTGTAACCAATATTTATACCAGTTATAGAAATAAGTATTAGAGAATGTTGTTGTGATCATATATTGTGGGAATGTTTACTGTAGCAAATTTAGTAGCTATGAGGTATGATCCCTCTTAGGATTGAGCTATATATAGGAGGAATATATAGCTATTTCATAGTTTACATTGACTTATATAATATCTTGTTAATATTTAAAATTATTTTTCAAATTAAAAAAATATATAATTTGATTTGACCTATAAGTTATCAATTATATTTTTATCTAGTGAGTATAATTATATTTTTTTATTCTAATCTGTACATAGAGATTATTTAAAAACCTGATGTCAATATTAATATTTTTATTATTTTGATAATTCACATTCTAAACCAGTATATTGTAGAGCTATTGGAGATTGATTATATTGTCGATGTAATGTATATTTGTGGTAGAATGTTCATGAAAGAATAGGTTGATGTAAGGGTTCGTATACCATATGTACTTTTAGTGTAGATGTTTTCTCTCTAGTCACATGTTTTTTTTCATGATAAAATATATTTTATATATGTCATAAGATTCTATAATGTGGTGGTGTAATAAATAGTTGTTGTTATATCCATGATTTTGTTGTATGTTTTATTTATATGTGTATTTAGTATGTAGATAAATGATATAAATTTTATGATTGGGTACTATATTAGATGTACACTATTATAGTTTGAGGAAACTCATATATGATTATTCCAATTCAGTTATAATAGCCATGACATGGTTTATTGTAGGTGGTCATGGGGAGAAATGTTTTTCTTCTTCTATACCAGGTGTGCTCAGAGTTGATCAAGTCATGCTATAATAGTATAAAATTAAATATAACAATAGAAAATAGTTCATGCACTATGGGAATTAGAATGGTCTGATCACCCACATATATGTTCAATGGGTTTGAATACATATTCAATGGTTAATAATTACCATTCAATAATAATAAACATATAAAAAATATAATAGTATCCTAATAAAATATTAACAATATTTTTAACCAATTTATTTCAAATTAATAGAAATAGTTATTTTTTATTTATTCAGATAATGAAATCAACAACTAAAACATCAGCAAATACAAATATATTGATTAAATTTTTCATGTATTATTTATATAATTGTAAATAATTAAAAAATATTTTTTGAAAAATGATTCATGTCATAATCATAATCTAATTATTATTAAATATTAAATATTTGATAATTTAATCATTATCAATATTTATTACAAAATCATAAAATAAATATTGTGAATTTCATAATTTTTGTAGCATAATTATTTATTAAAATTATATATAAATTATTCCAATAAATTTATCATAAATAATAAAATATATTTCCATGATTTCTAGTTATCAAATTTCATGTTTATTATAATTTTATACTACTAAATTGATCTATATTGGAAATAATTATTTAATTATAATGAATTTTACCTTTCATAATAACTATTAAATTAACCAGTACACAATGTAATTCCAAATCCTAAGATATCCTACCATGTTAATAAATTATCGATGCTTCATTAATTTTACTATTAATTCCACATTACTTGATCGTAATCACCATATGAAGTGCGACACTCCATTTTTATCAAATTTTTAAGTTACCTAAATGCCTTCTAATATTTTAAGGAGGAGGGAGGATATATATATTTTAATCGAGTAGGTTGGAATAAAATTTATTTTGATGGATAACAATGACTATAATTTATAGCCAGTATTCCATTGTTTTCATAATAATAACTCTCATTAATAAAATCATATATTACCTCATCTTAGAGTGGAAAATAAATTAAAATACCAACCAAAATAACTATGTAGATCAATTTCACCATCTCAAGGCCATTCCAATTATATATCTACAATCATTAATGAAAAATAATAAATTATATTTATTTTTTTAATTTAGAAATTTAAATAGAAACCTAAAACTGACAAGTACTTATATTGACACACATAAACTTCAATTATATCATTTCTAAAAAGAAATATGTCTTCTAAAAAATTGAAGACTTTGGTATTTTTATTTTATATTTTGTTATATTGATTTAAATGTATTCACCTAGTGAAATATTATTTATTTAGATAAAATTTTATCAATATCCCATAAAATATTGTATTCTCATAATCCAACAGAATTTAGATAAATGGGTAAACAATGTATCCATATATGAATAGATGAAAATTAATTTTTAGGAGTTCATAAACTAAGGTTAATCTATTGTATTAATATATTTATATGATCGATGGATTGAAAATCAAAATAAAATATGTCACTCTGAAAAAAAAAATCTATACATTTCTCTTTATTTAGATAGGAAATCAATGCTTAATATAACATAAAATTCTACACAAATATGAATAATGAGATTTACAAGAAGATTAATCCTACAAACCTTAATCAATGAATATTTTTTACAAGTGATATAATGATCAAAAAACATTTTTTTCATAAATCTAAACATCTGAACATTGACGATAGAAGTAAATATTCAAAATAACATAACTATATGAAAGGATTCATATAAAAAATAAATAAAACTATTAATTTATTCTTTTATTCAAATTATTTTATTCTGTAACCACCACATTTTATAATAAATGTTTATAGAAATTATTAAGCCCAAAATGGTAACTATGAGTAATAAAAAATAGTTCATAATAATTTAAGAGTAATTTAAAAATTGAAAATTATAATATAAAATATCATAAACCGTTACACCTTTATTTTAACACATGATGATTCAAGTTCAACCAATAACACTTTTTTTTCAACATATAATGATTTACATTTCTTCATCTTAAATTTCATATCTTAATCAAAAAAAATAAGCTAACCTAGCTTGAATTCAAAATAAGATAACCTAAGAAAATATATAATTTTCAAAATATTCAAAATATTCATAATTGAATATAAATTATAACTCGAAAATAAATCCCAATCCTAGAAACCAATGGTTCATTATAGTTGGTGAATTGTGACACAATGACATTATTTTAAAGCATACTGTGCATTTTGTTACACAGGAAACATAAAAATTGATACCCTTATAGATGTATCATATTTAATATTCATCATCATTTGCTGGGGAAATGTGATGCAAAAGAATAGAATGAGAACATATGCTCTAAAAGTGTAAAATCATGTGTTATATCAGGAATATCATTATAGGTGATCTTAATAAATATAATAATGTGTTGATAAAAATATAATCTTATTGATATCAAAATACAATCATAAAATCATACCAAAAATGTATAACAACAACAAAAAAATAATTCAAATATTTATATAATAGTATTGGTAAATTATATTAATTTGAAACATAAAAAAATTATTAAAAATTATATGTGATGTAAATTATCATGGAAAAGACCATAACATTGCAATTTTCAATGAAAAATGAATCACATCTTAACAAAACATATATATTATAAAAAAATTCCAAATATATTTTTAGTATTTATTTTTTAGGAAACACACTACTCATGCTAATATAACTATAAATAATAATAAAATAGGAACATTACAAAATAATATTTCAATCACTATGTTGCTATGTCATGAAAAATAAAATTGTAATAATTTTTTTTAAACTATCAATAAAAACAAATTATCTATTGAATAAAAGATAACATTACATGATAATATGTGTACAATGATACATGCAATGTTATTTTCTTAGTATAAGACACTTCTAAAGGGGGATAAAAAGTTATAAAAAATTTATAATTACTATAAAATTATGTTTTTACAATTAAAATTAAAATAAAATACATTTCTAAACATTTGAATACAATGGATTGATATATTAAAATAAAATATATATAAAATATGAAATAGAAGATAATACATTAAAATGATTTTTCATGTAAGATACTATCCCTTTCTAGATATGTATCTTCTTCATATATTGGTAATCTTTTCCTTGTTTTGAGTATATCTTGTTTTTTATATCATGGGGAGTTTTTTGATGTAACTGGAGAATGCACGAAGGGTTTTGTGAAGTGCATGTTTGGTGCATGGTTTTTTCAAACCCTTTACCTACCCTAGAAAACCATAAAATCGAAGATATAGTGGGATTGTGTTGTTGGTGCACAGTTTTTCAAACCATTAATCCTCTTAGAAGTGATTATGTGGAACCCTTATGTAAAATTAATTGTTTGGGAACACTGCTAGGGTAAACTATGAACCCCAAATATGGAACTGGGTGTGTAGAAAATTAAACACCCCGAAATTATATTAGAAAATCCAAAACCACCAGTCCACACTATAAGTCAACTAAACTCATCCCTAAACTATTTTCTATGAATTTTAGTGGCTCATATATAGGTTCCTATCCTTTTCAACCCCATTTCTTAACTAATTTATGGTCCACTAATAAATTATCACCTAATTCTCGTTTTTGATATCATTTAAATTTTTTTCATCCATCTCTCCCGTCTTTTTGTCATCTATTGGAATGATTATAGTCAACCATTTGTGAAGGATTATATCTAGGATATGATGGATCTTTTCCATTTTATATGGGATATAGGATTATGATCTAGATCTCATTCTTCATTATGTTATTAATCGTTATGCATCAATTTGGGATTTTCATTGGCGAACGCCCATCACTGATTTTGACGTATGTGGTCTAAATTAAATTTCCATAGTCTTGAATTCCATTTGTGTGTATGTGTTTTGAAATTTTAATAGGAACATTTTATAATTGAAACATGATATTAATAAATTAATGTATTAATTAATTTTTGGAATACTGGAATTGAATAATTCATTTCCCATGTGATTATGAAATTAGTTGTATAAGGGAAAATTGAATAATAGTATTTATGATGATTCAATTTTTCTAATTGGAATAAATATTTATTTAATTTATTAATAAAAAATTATAACTGTGGAATTAATGGTAATTTGGGATTATGTGATAGGTTAATTATTGTATTTATGAATGAATTGACTATGAAAATTATGAGATAGTTGGAATAACATTAATGGGATAATAGTTTATATTATTTTAATAATGAAAAATTGGTTAATGGTGAATTTATTATGTTATTCCAATTTATTAAAATGTTGAACCATTTTATCATGATAATTATGATGACACGCATGTTGAGAAGTGATAAAAAATGGGTAACCATTGATTAAACATTACATATATGATATATTTGATATATGTGTGATTGATTGAAATACAAGTGTGGGACATTAACTGATTCTCCTAATACCCATATGTTATTGATTGATATTAGAGTATGGGATAGAAAATGATGCTCTAAATATCCAAAGGTTCTTGAATGATAAATGATTTTGAGATATAGACTAATTATACAAATACTCATAGGTTTATAGACATTGAATTATAGGCCCAAAATGACAATGTTGGACTATAGTTCTAATATAAAGTGATATGAATTGAAATTTGATGGATAATAAAATCACATGTGTTATAATGATTTTTTAATTGAATGTGTGTTATGGTTTAGAATCTAGCATGGGATGAAGCAGGTATTGATGGTTCCTGTGTCATCCTGAACTCATTTAATTTATGTTGTTAATTAAATAAAAAGGAATTGTGTGAATCATTACCTCTATAAAATTTAAATTTCACTTTATAAAATTTATTATAATATAATTAACTGGATATTGTTTTACATACCATTTGTGGTGGCCTACTGGTTCATACTCATACCTTACATGGTCTTCCTTATCAGTACCTGAATAGAATTCTTGTTTACAGGTCTCATTAAGGGAAAGAATACCATGTTTGATGGATGATTTGGGATGGATCATTAATAGGGTTAATAGGTATGGTGTTGGGACCCACATGTAGTTTTCAGCATCATTATTATTGTTATTTCATTACATACTTGACACATATTATGGAATGGAAGATATACTATTTTGTTTTCCATATCGTATTGATGTTTTGGTTATAATGTAGAACTAGTTTTCTCCCCTTACTGTTTGAATCATTTGGTTTTTATTATTTATTTTCACTCTATTTTTCCTTTTATAAATAGGTTATTATCACCCCATGTTTAATATATGACCCTCAATGGTAGTCGGAAAATTTTGGTTTATGGGGACGGGCGCATTAGGTCATGTGACTGACTGGATCAGGGCACCGATATGAGGCAACCAGGCGGGGATGTTTAAAAGTGGAATCAAAGGTGTATTTTTTTATTTTCTTTTGTCTTAATATTTGGGAAATGTAGATTGGTGAAGAAGATGATTCATGACATCGCTGATATCTCATGTGTGGGAGTAGATAACCAATATACTACTGTAAAAGCCATGTACCCAGGGTGGGATTATAGTGTTTGAGGTGTGTTGTTAATGAATATTTTGATTTCACCTAGAGTGATGCTCTTATTGTGAGATGTTATTATTGTTAAATGATTTTTTGATATTTTACTCATGCCCTAGTATGGCTTGAGAGTTTTTTATGAATGTATCATTCTAGGTGACTAGAATTTAGTATATCAATCGTCATTTTTAGGCATGCCTATAAGATCATGTTTTTCATAAGTTATTGAAATTGAAATGTTTTTACATGATTGGGTTATTGAACTAAAAATGTTCTTAATATAGAATTAATAATAATTACATGATCAAAAAAATTCAAAACATGTTTCCAAGGGGAATCTTGAGTTGTGAAAATATGATTTACCTTGTTAATCAAGACCTATATGTAGGATTATTAAGGGTATTGATAAAAATTAATTTTGGACTATGTTGTGGGATATGGGGGGTGACTTGTTATGGATTTATGTAAATACAAATAAATTTTTTAGTTTTGTTAATGTGTCTTAAGATATGGGTTTATAATTGTAGAGTTATGCCTCCATTTTGATGCTTGTTGATAGGATTATAGGAGTAAATGGCTTGAAATGTTCCATTAGTGGTGGAACTAGAGGAACTGATAGTGCCTAGTGAGGGAGAAGGAAATAATATCCTTAAGAACATTGAACACTTCATGAAGTTCATGGAAAGATACCCATGTTAGGTAGTGAAAATCATGTCTGATCTGTAATGGTAGTTTTAGTTGTAGCACCCTCTAACACTCACCAAAGAGAGTGAACCTAAGGTACATGATCTATAGATCAATTCTATCAAGATGATACTTGATCACTTAGATAATCCTACTAAGAATATATTTAAATTGGATATTTACATATTCTGTGGTCAATAATAGAGTTTGTGGGACATACAGCCTCAGGATAGACAACTAGAAAGCATGGAGTGGAAGGAATTTTGGGAGAAGTTCTTGGAGAACTTTTTCCATAAGACATTCTGGCAGGATAGGATTTCTATGTTCCTGAGATTGAATCTGGGGAGAATTCCCAGGATGGACTATGTCAGATGGTTTATTTATTTTATAACTTTTCTCCATCCTTAGATGGATATGATGGTACTATGATGAGTTGGTTTTGAGATTGGTTAAAATGTGAAATTATGTTCTAGGTTAAAATCATTAAGATGAAGAATTGTTTACATGTTTTAAATGAGGATATCGCATCTTAGGGGAACCTGATAGAGGATTATAGTTTAGAACATGTTATTTATACTGGACGATCTATGGGTACATATTTTGAGGTCATGAAGTGCACCTAGGATAATTTTATCTAGATAAGTGGAAAACATATTTTATTTGAGGAAGGGTAAGTTACTTAGGATCATACTCAAGCAATCTTACTCTTATGTGGTATGTTTGGTCACATGAATAGGTAGTTCCCCTGACCTCCTATGGAGTTTCAATCCTATGGTAGTATGGGTCATCTATAGACTTTCTTCATCATCTCATAATAGAAGTCCAATAATGGATCAGATAGACAGAACTAATGTAGGGGATGGGGATCTTCTAAATAGTACTAGTTTGGCAGTTGTATAACTACTAGATTGGTGTTTAAAGATAGAGGACATGGTAATTCTATGAAATATCACCCATATCATTATTGTGGTGATGCTCAAGGGACTCAAATTGCATCATAGGGAAGAGGGGAATGGTAGTTGTATGTAGTTCAACCTACACTTTTGGATATAAGGGCTAGATCATTGATAGTAAGAGGTTATATTCATTTAGCTTCTATAGATTCTATTGACTTATTCAATATATTTTTCTCTCATTATTTTTTATATGAAAAACTTTTTAATGTGATGAGCTTGATAGTGTTGTTCATGAGTGGGAATATGATGTTGAACATGCCGTTGGGAGTATAGTAGAGAGACTGCTGTTTATTCAATGGATATTCACTCAAGGACTGGGAGTATAGTTTCATTAATGATCATTACATTTTTTATATGTGAGTATTTTCATAATTTTCGGTGTGATATGATAGTAGAATACCAATCCCACATAGATTGGTACCACAGAAGAGTGGATTTTACATCTCTTGAGGTTGACAATTACATTAACCGTGTAATGTTGGATATCCAGGTGAACCGTTTAGCTCCAATTAAATATCAACTGGGGGATCTCATCACCATAGTTTCTAGTCTATTTCTAGATAAAAATAGTGTCTTTACCCACATAGTGGATAGGTTACATGATGTGTTCCCTAAGGAATTATCAGTGCTGTCACCTGAGAGTGATGTGGAATTTATTATTGATGTCAGACCAGGGCTTGAGCCAGTTTGTTTTTTACCATAAATAATGGAACCAATAGAGGTTTAAGATATGAAGACATAGGTGGAAGAGAATATGGATAAGGGGTTTCTCTATATGAGTACATTACCTTAGGATTCTTGGGTCTTATTTTCAAAGAAGGCTGATGGGACCTTGCACATGGGCGTTGATTAATTGATGTTAAAATATTTGAAGGTAAATAACTAGTATCCTGATCTATGTATCAATGATTTTTTACTACTAGTTTTTGGGGGATGCTATTTTCACCAAGATCAACATAAGATTAGGGTATCATTAGTTTATAGTTTTACCATATCATATAGTGAAGAATATTTTATGAATCAGGTATGGCCTATATGAGTTTTTCATGATGCCATTCGGATGAAAATTGTATTAGAATTGTTTGTTCCCATGATAAACCAAATATTAAATCTATGCAGAGATCACTTTTTTATAGTAGTTGTGTATGAAATCATGGTGTACTCTAGGACTCTTGATGATAATACCCAACATCGTGATATCTTCTTGAGTACACTAAAGAAGAGTTTTATATATTCCATGATATATATGTGTAAATTCATGATTGATAATGTACATTTCCTGGGTCACATTATCCCATAGAAAGGTGTTTTAGTTAACCCAAACATGTTTCATGTAGTAGTATCATGGGATAAAGCAAAGAATTATTTCTATATCCTTAGTTTTCAAGTGTTTGTGGGTTATTATCAGGGTTCAATCAAGAAATTTTCTAATTTGGAATAACAAGTTTTTGGATTGATCAGGAATGGAATAATTAATGAATGTTTTGGATCATGTTATAAATCTTTCAAGGAGATGAATATGTTCTTGAATATTGCACCAATCTTGATCATACCCAATCTGTTTGACGAATACATAGTGTTTTATGAAACTTATAGGATCTAGCTTAGAGTAGTGTTGATTCATAGAGATCAATTTATGGGGAATGGGTCATAGATGTTTAGACAAAATGAGAGGAACTACCTTACACATGACCTTGAGATAGATACAATTATTATTCCTTGATGTGTAGGAAGCATTATCTTTTGGGAGTTAATTTTACATTTTAAACTGATCATGATATCATAAATTATATATTTTGTCAAAGGGATTTTAATCTACAATTGGTGAGATGGGATGATTATATGTAGTAATTATAATTTGATCTAGAACATATGACTGTGAAAGGGGATAGTTTTTCTGAAGATCTATGAAGGAAACCATAGACATGGGTAGTTTAGGAATCAAGTTTATTAATGAAGATGATGAATTTAATATTTTAAATTGATGGTGTGGTTTAATAAGTCCATGAACATATGACTCTCATATATGTAGTTGTGGAGACTTCACTTTTGAGTTTTATTAGGGAGAGAAAGTATCAAAATTAGAAGTTTTTATACATGAGGGAAATCCATGAAGTTGGGGATCCACTTTCTGAAAATACTATCGAAAAGGATGAGATCATCTATGTCAGGAATCTAGATGTAATGCCTAGGAGTATTCATAAGGATTTAATGATTGATTTTCATGACTCCAAATGGTAATTATAACGAGGATTTACCAAAATGTACCATGTATTACAATTATATTATTGGAGGTCAGGCATGAAAGAGGAGGTTGCAGGATTTGTGACACGATGTTACACCTATAAAAAGGTGAAGCCTATGCATGAATAACTTGGTGGTTTACTATAGCCATTTTCCATTCCAGAATATAATTGGGCTACATTACCATTGTTTTTTTGTGGGTCTCTAGTATATTCTAAGGAATAAAGATGATATTCAAGTGAATTTGGACCATTTGAAAAAGTTACCACATTTCAAGCCTAAACGAGAGACATTCTAAGTGGTTTTGTTGAGAGAAATTCACATTTAGAAGATCTTCCATCTTCAAGGGTAACCACAAAGAATAGTTTCAGGCGTTAACTTACATTTTACATCACACTACATAGAGTTCATGAATCATAAACATCGTACATAAGTTTTTCTAAGTACGAAATTCATCCCTTAGAAAGATGAGAAGTCAAAACATTCTATAAATGTTCTTAAGGATATAATATGAAAGTGTGTCCAAGAATTTATTTTTCACTAGGATATAAACCTAGAATATTTTGAGTTATATTATAACATTATTTATCCAGAAACTATTCAAATGGATCCATATGTGGTTCTTTATGGTAGTACGAGAATATCACATCTATATGGATGTTGGTAGTTGAGTCCGAGATGTTGGGACTGAGTTCATATAGGAGATGTCAGAGCAAGTTCAACTTATTCAAAAGCATATGGTTATGGATTAGAGTATTAAAATGTTGTATTTTGATAGAAGAAGATAACCTCTAGAGATTCTAGTGGGTGATTTTGTATTCCTACAGTTGTCTTCTAGTTTGGGTCACCATAATATTCCATGTTTGGGTATGTCAGTGCCCTGGTTTGTTGATCATTTTAAAGATGTGATTGGATCATTTTGGTGTAATCCTTGTTGGTTATTTAATAGTTTTATAGTGTTATGAACAATTTTTTTATGTGTTAGAGGTTTATAAGTATCACAAGGATCCATCTCATGTGATTGATGTAGATAATGTTGAACTTGAGATTGGTGCATCCTTTGAGGAGAATCCAATATGTGTGTTGGATCACTGTGAGATGGTTCTGCAGGAAATGATTGTGACGATAGTTTGGGTATTGTGAAAATATTTCCATGTTCAGGAGAAAACATGGGAGAGGGAGGAGATATGTGGGAATAGTTTCCCAAGAATTTCACCGTAGAATCATAGATATTCCTGAGAGTATAAATCTAGGACAAGCTATTATATGTCATGGAGATTGTAAGAACCTGAAATTTTCGTGAAAATTATTGTTTTATTTGATAGATACATTTTTTACTTTGTTATGTATATCTCATTTGGGATATACCTTGAGTAGTTTTTTTGTGAAATTGGTGAATTGTTAAAGGGTTTTGGGTTGTTCAAAGTTGGCACACGTTTTTCTCGAACCATGCACCATGCCCCAACAAACCATGCAACCGAATATATTGTTGAATTAGATATTTGGGGAATAAGTTTTCAAACTATTCATCATATTAGTAGTAAACATGAAACACCATTAGGTATGGTACACATTTATCATGCAGAGATAGGGTAAATCTTGTGCCTTATACTTGAAACCATGCATGTGTAAAATTAATCCGTCAAAAAATAGATTCAAAATTCTTGAACACTAGAACATCACATTAAGTCAACCCAAATCAACCATAAACTGATTACTAGAACTTTCATAGGCTCCCATATGTGTTACAAGGAATTATAACCCATATTCATTATTAATTAATGACTAATTGATAGATATGTATGTAATTATGTTATGTGACCTCTCCCCGATTAGTTTCCTCCCTCCCTTCCATATTTTTCTCATCCATTTTAAGGATAATTTTATTCAATTGAAGATTGAATATATCTTGATTATGATGGATATAATACACTTGACCGTGGATCTATATTTTTGATCCAGATATCATTCTTTTTCATGTTCTTAGTTTTTCTACTTCAATTAGGGATTTCTATTGGTTACTGTCAATCAAAGATCTTGAGGTTTGTAGTGTAAATTCAATTCCCATAGTCATAAATTACCATTGCATGTATGTGTATTAAAATTTCAATTGTATCATTTTAAAATTGAATCCTAAATTGAATAAAATATTGGATTAATTAATTTATGGAATCATATAATTGATTAATGGATTTATATTTTTTCATGAAATGAGTTTCATAAGGGTAAATTGAATTTTTATATTAATTATTATGAAATTGTTGTAATTGGATTAATTTTTTTGTGAATTAATTAAATGAATGTTTTTAATGTCGAATGGATGGGAAATTGGGATTGTGTGATTGATCAATTAATGTGTTTATGAATTAATTCACAATGGGAATTATGAGATAGTTTCTATACCCTTAACGGGTTAATGGGTTATGTGATTTAAATAATAAAAAATGGTTCATTTGTGAATTGATCATGTATTTATATGTGATTTGAATGTTGAACCATGATATTTTGACAATTTTGATGTAATAAATGTATTTATGTGACAAAAAAAAATTCGTGTGGATTAAACTTGATTAATATAATATATGTGATATACGTGTGATTGATTGATATAAAAGGGTGGGACATGGAATGATGCTCCAAATACACTTATGTGATTGAAAGATATATGTGTGATGTACATGAAACAATTATACATATACCCTTATGTGATTTACTGATAAATGATGTGTGATATAGGGTTTGATGCTCCCAATATTGATGAGGTGCTAAATATAGCATTCTAGGACCAAAATATTGGCATAAGAATATAGTTACATTATATCATTCTATAAATTTGAATGAAATAGATAATTAAATACCATGTGTTATAATGATTTTGGAATTGAATGTCTGTTATGGTACAGACATCAACATGGGATGAAGTGGGTATTTATTGTTCAAATCTCATCGTGAAATCGATTATATTATGTGGTTATATAAGAAATAATGAGATACAATTACTGTTTAATTTATAAATTATAGATTATTATTTAAAAAATACAATACACTGTTACTGACTGGATATTTTTTTTGATGTTGTTGGTGTTGGACTACTGATTCATAATCGCACCCTATTCGGGCTGCCTAATCGGTAGCTTAATAGACCTCATGTTTTTAGGAAAAGATAAGGGAAAGAACCTCATATTAGATGGATGAGATGAGATGGATCATGGATAAAGAAACATGAAATAGTGTTGGGACCCACTTAAAGTTTTTAGTATCCTTATTAGTGTAATTTAATTAGACACTAGATACTTATTATGGAATGGAACATCTACTTTTTATTTTTGGATATTTTATTTCTCTTTTGATTATCTAGTGGAGCTATTTTTTCTTGTTATGGGTTATATAATTAATATTTTATTATTTATTTCTATTATTGTCGTAATTCTTAAAAAATGGTATAGTCTCCCCATGTATTAAATTTAGCCCTCACTTTAATTTTGTAGCCTATGACATAGGGGGAGGGCCATTTGGTTATATCATTAGCTGGCTCGGGACATCAGTATGTGGAACCCGGTATGGGGCATTAATCTTCTTAATAGAAAATAATATTGTGTGGAGAAAAATTGATCTACAATGAAATATAAAGAAAGATAGATATAATGGTTCCATCCAATCTTATTTCAAAAATTTATCTTCATTATAGATGGACCATATGAAATTATTTAAATATAAGGAATGAGAAGGGGTAAATCAATGAACCATCATGAAGTATAATCACACTAATAAGAAAGATCGCCACTAGAAGGATAGAGAATGAAACATCCCTTCACAGGTATCATGAAGGGTAAGATAAAAATTAATTTTAATAAGGTTATTAAATAGATTTTTAAAAATAAAAAACAATCATGAAATTAAATAATAATATATTTTTGATGAAAAGTACATTAATATACATTTATGATATTATAGATGTATAGAATCATATATTGAAAGAGAGAATAGGGAGAAATCAATCACCTTTACTTCCAACATTATCAAACTAACTCATACTTCATATATAATCAATATAGACATATTAACCATCCAATTTAGAAACAAATATTATTAATTTCATTATATATTGAAATTTTTATTTTGTTACTATATATACATATAAATATATATATACAATGATAACTGTTATGGTTATTCAATTGATGTTTTTTTATTGTTTTTGATATTTTTATTTTTTTCATTTAAATAATTATGCATTTTTTATATGTTAGTTATCTCTTAAAAGAAAAAAAAATAAGATTATTATATGTATTTATTGATTCAAATATTAATTTTTTAAGATAGAAATATGTTTGAGAAGAAAATAATTAAAAATATAACAATTATATGAATCATTAACTATAATAATAAGTATATTAATAATGGTTATTCATATATGTATGAATTTTTCAATACCATAAATAGATTATTAAATCTATTATAGAAATTTTTATTTCGAATACTTTGGTTGATTTTCTTTTTAATAATCAAAGAAATGAGTATTATTGCATCATTTATGTATTTTGGTAAAATAGACATAAAAATATCACGTTATAAATAATTAAATAGTAATAATTTGAACCCATATGATTGAAATAATTTTTATACTGATGAAAAATATTATTAATAATATTTAATTATTATATTTCTTCGTATTATTTGTTCCCTGAGTCATTTAAGGCCTTCAAGAAACAAAGGATTTCAGGTCAGTACGGCCTTCAGGCCACCTCAAGGACTTCAAGCCACCTCAATGCCTTCAAGCCAACTAAAGTGAAGATGCAAACAAGACAACCTATAAGGAACATTCTCTAGAAGAAGTATGAGAAAGGATCTTTCACTATAGTTGAAGTTAAACAGATTGCACGAATGAGAGGTTATGGCACCTACCATCGGGACCAGCCTATGCATGCATGGGAATTCCTACCCGAACAACCATACAAAGGTGGAGAGATGATATCACGATGAAGATGATAGGGAGGATCAGTTCCAAGTAGGTGGTTTGGGTTGTATGTAATGTTTGAATCCTACGAGTAATGAATTCCTCTAAGGCCTCTGGGACATGTAATACTTATGCCTACGGGCCTCCTAAGGGTTCCACCTCACACATTTGAAGGATGATTTTCAAAATCAATACACAATGAAGTCCTTTAGGCCATTTGAGTAGCCCAATCTGATAAATGAATTTATAAGAAGAAATGTCACATGATATTATAGAAGAGAACATAATAATATGTTATTTGGAAAGGGTGATGGTGGGATTCATTTATAAATGATTTTGTGTTAAAAATATGGTAATATACATAACATTATGATTATTCAATGATAGTCTAAGTCAAACGGTGGTTAAAAAGTTAAAAATAAAGTCTTTTATTTAATTCCAAAAATTACCAACAGTTAATTATTATGTATATACACAATTTTAAAATATACAATATTTTTATATTTTTAGAATCTTTTGACCTTATTAACTATTAAACTAGTTTACATATATTATTTTAATAGAAAATAAATAATTTAATTTTCATAATTTATTCATCTTGACATTAAATATTGAATCCATTCTCTCATATTAAATCATAAAATACTGGAGATTTATCATATAAATAAAAATAATATACATCTAAAAAACATTTCAATAATATAAAACTATATACCAAATGATTGAAAATATTTTAAATATTATTATTCTTGAAATACCAGTAAGATATAAAATATTTATTATAAATGAAGATTATATGATTTATAATTCATTATTAATTTTTAATTAATGATTATGTTCCCAATATAAAATTTCAGTAATCCATTATAAAATATGAAATACTGATGGATATATATATACTCAAGGAAAATTCAAAAGTCATAATATCTTTCTTTGAATATTATATATAAACCAATAAAATGTATAAGTCTACCCATAACACTGCATCACTTATCTTTCATAATTTTCAAGAAAACAACTCTTTTCGTTATTTGAATAATTATACACAGAGAATGATTTTTCATTAGATATAATGAAAAAATTACATCATTACAATGTGTTTTTTATTTATATATATTCATATATAAACAAGTATTCCAAAATATGGTTCTGTATATTTTTATATATTAATAATTGTATTTTAATGTCATCTTTTAATATTACTTGACTACGAAAATAAAATTATTCATTTTAGTAAAATATTTTAAATTAAATGGTTTTCAAATTATTCAAGGAATAATCAAACAGTAAAATGTTGCTTTTAATGGAAGGGAATATATAAAATATTTATTTTCCTACTGTGTTGATTTAACCATATTGATATAAATAATTTAATTTAATTTTTCCCTTGAATTTAGATCAACTAAAATTATATTAGGGAATGTTGTTATAGTTAACTCTGAAATTGAGAGAACATGGTCATACATGTCTACAATAGGTTGATTCATTTGTAAAATTTTGTAGTGAGATCAAGGAGTTAATTGAGGTTATATGTAACCTCATGAATATAAACAATTTCCTTTATTTACAATATGGGATCCTTCACAATGTCCCTCTCAACATCTTCACGACCATCATTTTAATTTTCACTTTTCATTCATTCGCTTTTTAGAATAAAAAATAGTCCATGAAAATATATCTAAGATCTATTTAGTAGATAAATATATATTGTAAGTTTAGTTATAGTTGGTTAAAAAATAAGTGGTTGTTCTCTTGGAATTATGTTAATTAAAGGGGCTTCAATGAACCTTACCATAATATAAAGAGAATTAGAGAGATTGTAAATGTATTTAACTGGAAATGGATCACCAACACAATTATCTCAAGAATAAATCCTTAATATGATATATAATGATATTGATAGTTAGAGGTTACAAATGTCATGAATAATAAAATTTTAAATTTTATTTTTTTATGTTTCATAGTGTCCACAATATAAATATTCTTTTCATTCAAAAAGTTATTTTCAATATCACGTTTTGTTATTTTTTTATAGTCCTATATTCCTGATCATTAATTTTAATGGGTTATTTAAATTTACTAAATGAATATAAATGTGACTAAACTAAAATAATATTATATTTCATATATTGTTCAAGGGGATGTGTTAAATAACCTTAATAAAAAATGATTAATATATTATAGAACCTTCTATTATATATATGGGGTTTCATATTGATGAATAGTTTCATATAAAATATATTAAAATATACCTACCCTTTTCATGACCATATATAATATCAATTAGTTTTTTAGTGTCTGGAGACGATTATTAGAGGGTTAGTGAGGTTAGTGAAAAAAATATAACCAGAAGGAGTTTTCCAAACATGTCTTTGGTTGTTTCAAAATTAAGGGTTTTCTAGAGGAAATATTAATTTCACATTTTCTATACTGCACAATTAAGGGTTGATTCATGGTAATGGGTATTGTTTGTTTAGTATGAGGGTGTATATAATCATTAAGGAGTGGGATATAAGATTAAGGTGATTCATGATATTTGGTACAATATTCGGTAATGAAATGAGGTATTTTGTAATGAAATTATGAATCTAATTGATGTTTTTTATAATAATGAAAGGTTATAAGATATGGATATATTAATATAATGGTTATATGTTTGAAATATAATGGAAACATATGAATTAATAAATTATTACATATTATTTACCCTTCATGTTATCATAGATTTCATGTTATTAAGTTGTATACTTATTACACTGTAATATTTTGTTTCTCCATAGTCCAATTCATGTATCCCACTATAATATGTATGTATTTTCATATATGTTCATAGTGATGGTTATAATACATTGAACATTACTTGATGATATCTAAATATATTCTGTGATTATTAATAAATTTGGGATGATAGAGTATAATATAGCCATTAATTTTAAAATTTATTCAATAAATCGACAACATAATGTGTAGCGATTAATTATCCCATGATTCCATTTGTTAAAAATATAAATAAAATATTATTTCAACTCAATTTTATATATTATTGATTGTAAATATAAGGCCACGACCTCTATCATTACATAATATTGAGATAAGTCAATAATTTTACTTCATTTCACATTGAGGATCATTATAAGTTTAGATCTTTCAAGAATTAGGCCTTAAATCATATATGAAAACTAAAATATAAAAAGTAGACACAACAACTCACTATCCATTTTTTCATAAAACAGAAACTTTTAAAAAGAAACACAGTTTTGTTTCATTACATAACATTACCTTAATCCCATCATGGACTCTATTATTATTTATGTCATATAAGAAACATTTAAAAAATAGTGAGTGAGTATAATAAACTCTATAAGGGATACACAATGAAGGAAAAATATTAGTCTTTAACAAACATGTAAACCATGAATACTTTTTCATTAAGTAAAAAAATTTCTCTATTAAGAACCATTAAATAGTCTTTATTGAATATAATCTCACTGATTAACATTTTTTTCACTAACAGATTTCCATAAAACCCAAAAAATGAAAAATATAACATATAAATGTAAATTTGGACATAATGATACTTATAATGGAATAACCATATGGTTGAATTCCACAAATATCAGAAAATAGAATATCCATACGACTGAATTCCATACCCAATGCATTAGAGGTTATAACATAACCACCCATCCTTGGTTTATCACGAAAAAACTTGTCATTGGTTTATCACTTAACCACTAATCATTTATTTATCACGTAACCTCCCTTCAAATATCCTAATACCATTATATAATCATAACACATAATGATTGAAATTATCGACATTTTACTCTTAATGAGTCATTTGCAATCACAATATATCATTTCATGATATTGAAATTGTAAATCAACTTTCAAAACCATTTTCAATACTGAAATTACTAAAAAGGGAATAGGGTAATTATTTTTCTTTCAAAACATTATGGATTTTAGATGAATAAAAATACCAAAACGGTTACAGAAATCGAAAAGAAGTTGTTTCTGCATACATTATAAAAACAAACCTTTTTTCATTTAATAAAATGCTTCATTGAAAAAGGATTCCTTTTGAAAACCATTGAATAGAATTAAAGGTCAATCAGGTTTATTTTTAACCTTATAAATGTGTTGGGACCACTTTTTGTATAAGTTTTATTTCATGTCAATAGTTGTCAATAATGGTCAAAATGAAAGAAGGAATGCCAATGTGATTGAGGGTTGGATTAATTGAGATTCCTTGATAATTGTTATGGATTCATATCATTGGATGCCATGCTTGGTAAATTCTCCACTATGATCAATTCAGATGATTGATGCATGGTTCATAAGATCAATGAACTTGTATCATGTGCGATATATTGTTTACAACATTGAGGTTTCATCCTTTTAAGGATGATTAAAGTGTTCTATGGAATTAATGATCCAATAAAATGGTTGAGGAGGATTGAAGGTTCTACGAGCGATCTCGTAAAAAAGAAAATATTAGATAATGGTGTTTGAAGAAGAAGAAAATAAGGGAATACATGGGATTGGCATTTGAATAAGAGGCTCAGATATTGAGTTGGTCATCCATATGTTTCATGGTGGCCATGAATTTACACATAAGAATATAATAATCTGTTTAGGATTACTTAAACATCATGGCACACCCTTAAGCCATAAAGCTAGAATTCATCCCATGGCATGTGTGTGACCACTGGGGTCAACCGTGCCCAAGAGGAAGCCATGACAGTGCTAGGACCAAAAGTGGAAGAGGATGCACAGTGCACCCACGCAGAGTGTGCCACTATGCGTGGTGGCCTGGAGGCATGAGGGAATAGCATGGGCATAGAGCACGCCCAAATAGAGCATAGGGTGGGCGTAGAGTGCGCCCACAAAGAACCAGTATGGGGCGGTAACGGGGAGGGGGGAGAGAATTCCAATCCGATGATGAGATAGATTGATTGATAAACAGCGGCCTCCCCATGCCTCCAATTTTATATCGGACAACATTTTAAAAATACAAATGTAATCTCAGCCGCTCATCTTGTCACTACCCTTCCTCGGGGACCATGTCGTGACTACCCCAAGCCCGCCTTCCATAGGCCAGGGGCTGGCGACTAGCACCAAAGCGTAAATCCCGGTAAAAAGGGAAGGCATTGCCTTTGTAAAGTAAACAAGCACCACAGAGTAAGCAAGTGGAAAAAGTAAACACTAAGTAAAAACTGTGTACAACTGTAAGTGTGGAAAGTAAGTGGGCCAGTATACAAATCCAAACTGAATGTAAAGTATAACTCGAAAGGGAAAACAGCAACTGAAAAAGTAAAAGCCACTATGCTGAGCTGTCCACTAGAAATCCCACCTGAAGGGTGGGTACAAATAGCTCCACACCTCCTCGGGTCCCGTCGTCCGCTCCGAGTACGTCCCGCCCAGTGGTCCACCTCCAGGTACCATCCTGCTCTGCAAGCCTCAACCACGATAAATGTTGTCCGTCATCTGCAACCAACACAATGTAGTGCGGGCATAGCCCGTGAAGGGGTGAGTATAAGCTACTCAGTAGGGACCCCGAGACCCCTGAAGGTCTCCCAAAATACACAAAGGATAATCCAAAAATGAAAGATACAATCACGAAGTAACAACCAACACTGCTTAGGTATATGCCCATACATATACCTAAGTCATCAATTCCAATATGCTCCAACCTCCGAGCCCATGAATAACCCAGCCCACACAGAAAAGTATATGTATTCCACACAAGAAAGCAAAACGTAATCCACACAGGATAGCACAACACAATCCACATTGGAAAGAAAAACAGGTTTCAGCTCACACAGGTATACTTCTTCAAAAGACGATAGAGATGATCATTGATCCATATAAGTCGTCGGACCCACAAAGGATCGATAGGTACTAACCCCCACAAAGACCCACACAGGATCGTACCCACACAGGATCTGTAGGCGCTGGCTCACACAGAACCGCTGAGCGCTGACCCACACAGGATCGGACCCACACAGGATCGGTAGCACTGATCCACGTAGGATCGCTGAGTGCTATAGTCGTCGTCGTCGAATCCACTGAGGATCTCTGCACAGTCGTCGTCGCAGTCACAGTAGCAGTCGCAGCCAGCACTAGGGTTCCCACACACAGCAAGCTCGTTCGGGAGGGTCTGCTCCACGAGCCGAGAGGCCGATACATCAACTGTCACATAGTCCAGAGTTGATCTATCCAAAAGTTCTGTATCGTCAACAGGAACTCAACGCAATACACGGCGCGTCAATCGGACGCCCGGTCTGAGAGTTATTGGCTTTTTCGTCCCAGGGGCCCGGTTGGTTTTTAAGGCAAAACCAACCCGACCGTACTCCACCTGCGTCCAAATCTCAGGCGGAGTATGCCAAAAGATCCGTCTCACTAATAGGAACTCAACAAAGTCGACGGCACGTCAATCGGACGTCTGTAGCTCAAGATATGAGCATTTTCACTTTGAGGGCCTGGTTGATTTCGAGTACGAACCAACCCGTCCAAACTCAAATATTCCGAAACCTTGAGTGAAATATACTGAAACGACCGTCTCGATCCAAGGATCGCTTCTCCGCAGACGGCACGTCGTTTGGACGTCCGTATCCCGAGTTATGGGCATTTGAACCCAAACAGTCTGATAACGGGGGTTTCGGGCCCGGACCGACCCGGCCCGAGACCCCCTAGTTGGCCCGAACCGGGTCGAGCCGACCCAGGTCCGGGTCGACCCGGACCGGCGCGGCCCGGCCCGGCAACCTGCACACTGGCGTGCTGGCCGCCTGTCCGGCCAAAACGGCTGAGCCGTTTTGGCGACTCGCGCATGGGGGGGCGCTGCACCCTCGGTTCATTCGAAACGGCGGCCCCTTAATGGGGCCACTTGCTGCTGCCGGTTGGGGGAATTTAATTGCCCCGGTTCTCCACATCTGGCCGGCCCACCATGGCCGGCCGGTTCCTACACCATGGGACCGGCGACGGCCGGTCCCCTTCCAGCACCGATGCCGGCGGCCCGATGCCGGCCGCCAGTCACCCTGCTCTGCCGCGGCCCGGAACCGGGCGTGGCTCGGTTTGTCCGGCGCGGTGCGATGGTACCGTGCCCCTCCGCCGCGGCCCCGATCCGGACGTGGCGCCTTCGGTTTTCTTCGACGCGGCGTGATAGCGTCGCGTCCTTGAATTTCTTTCCACGGCGCGGCGCGACGGCTCCGCGCAGATCTTCCGCCTGAAACCGCGTGGTGCGACGACACCACGCTTCCTCGAACCAACCACAAAGAAATCATTCATGAAAAGGGAGGAGGGTCAGCCATGTTTGTGCGGACCGGCCCCCTCGCATTATTTGATAAAAAATCAACGAAAACCACGAAGATCGACAAACTAGAAAATCATGAACAGAATTAATTAAAAATAAAACCCCTACCTCGGTTCAGGAACGGTGTTTGTCAACGAGCCACAGAAGACGAGCGTCGCGGAGGTCGGGCGTCACGGAAGAACGTCGACGTTGCGATGTGATGATTCGAAGTCGTTGACGGCGATTTCGTCGCGGAAAACCATCGCGGAAGAGATGACGCGGAAGAAGAACGTCGCGTCGCGGATACGGCGTCGCGGAAGAACCGTGTTCTTCGGCGGAGAAGTTCTTCGTTGAAGAATGGTGTTCTTCGCGTTCTTCGTTGAGGTTGAAGAAGAAGAAGAAGAAGATGCTTTACCAATCCTCTAAAGGTTGCAAAACTATAACATAATAAAATAAGACTAAATCTTATTTTATTAACACAACCTACCAATTGAATTTCAAATGTTTGAAATTAAGTAACTCATATTAATTAATAACACAAGTTGTAAAACAAATTAATGAAAGAGAGTTAATGGGTTGTTAGGAATGTGAGGGGTTAAGAGGGGTTAGGGAGTTAGGGAAAATTGAAAAGGTGGGGGGTTCGTGTGGGCCCCACCCTTTTAATTATCGACACATGGGAAGTTGGGTGGATGTGGGCTCCACCACCAACTTCTCATGGGAGAAACTAACCACTTGAAAAAGAAATAAAGTTGATTTAACAATTTTATTTACTTTTTTAGTTAAACACCATTAATTAACTTCTTCTCCCACACAAACGCAACTATGGTAAAGGTTCCCTTAAGCGATTACCGGCGTTGCGAGTTCATCGGTGCCATCGGATTTCAATTCCGAGCACCAGTTCAAAAGATAGGAAAACCCGCTCGTTCATTCACTGAACGTACCCGAGCCAAACTTCAGAAATAGATTCTGGGCACACCGGGCCTCGGAATCAGATGCCGTCAGAAACCGCGTTCTTGTAAAATTCCAAAGAAAATTAAGAAAAAAATTTCCTTGAATATTACAGGTCTTTAAATTACACCCACCTCAGGGCTTTACGTCCCCATAAAGATACATCAAAACTAGGGAAACAAATGAGCGTACTAAGCACGCATCTGAGCCTCCTGCTCCCAAGTGCTCTCCTGGAGGTTCCCGTGCTGCCATCTGATTCGCACTAGAGGAATCGACCGTCCACGTAGGACCCGCTCCTGTCAATCCTCGATCTCCACCAGAACCTCCGTAAAAGTCCCCTCATCGTCAATGTCAAGCTCCCCATTCCCAATGATGTGCGTCGGTTCGTGCACGTATCTCCTCAGCTGAGATACGTGGAAGACGTCATGCATCCAGTGCAACTGAGGTGGTAGAGCCAGGCGATAAGCCACCTCTCCAATCCTGTTGAGGACCTGGAAGGGTCCGATGAAGCGCGGAGATAACTTTCCGCCTCGACCTAATCTCCGTAAACCACGTCAAGGTGAGACACGCAAGAATATGTGGTCACCATCCTCGAACTCTAGTGGCCTATGCCTCCACTCAGAGTATGACTTCTGCCGGCTCTGAGCTGTCCTCATTCGCTCCTGGATGACCTGGACCTTCTCTGTCATGGCCTGGACCATCTCCGGCCCACATGTGCTGAATCCCCACGGTCTGTCCAGCACAAAGGAGATCTGCAAGGTTGGCCGTACAATGCCTCGTACGGTGCCATCCCGATGGTGGAGTGGTAGCTGTTGTTGTACGCAAACTCCACCAAGGGTAGGTGGTCCTCCCAGCTATGACCAAGTCGAGGACACATGCTCAGAGCATTTCCTCGAGAGTATGAATGGTCCTCTCCGTCTGACCATCCGTCTAAGGGTGAAAGGCTGTGCTCAGACGTAGCTGTGTCCCGAACGCCTCCTGCAACCCCTTCCAAAGTCGGGAAGAAAAGAGAGCATCTTGATCAGAAACGATAGATGATAGCACACCGTGAAGCCGAACAATCTCTTGAAAGTAAAGGAGTCCCAAGCTCTCCACTGATCCCTGCTCTCTGATGGGTAAGAAGTGAGCTGACTTGGTGAGTCGGTCGACAATCACCCAGATGGAGTCGTGACCTCTGGTAGTGCGTGGAACTCCAGTCACGAAGTCCATAGATATTTCGTCCGACTTTCACTCCGGAACCTCAAAGGGATGTACCAAGCCTACTGGTACCTGGTGCTCAGCCTTCACCTACTGGCAGGTGAGGCATTGAGAAACGAACTCTACCACAGCCTTCTTCGTGCCTGTCCACTGGTGCTGTCATTTGATATCCTGGTACATCTTCGCCACTCTAGGATGTACCACCAAAGGAGATGTGTGAAACTCTCTCAGCACCTCCTCCCGTAAAGAAACCGGTACCATGGTACGTCCTCTGAAAAGGATGTCGTGCTCTGCTCTAAAGGAGAAAACATCAGGTGCATGTCCTGAGGATATCTGTGCACGCCGCGTCTCACAGTCAGTGTCCCCACACTGTGCCTCTATGACCTGCTGTAGTAGTGGAGGAGTGACTGTGAGAGACTGAAGGAAGGCTTCTCCATCTCTATCTATGAAGGATATCTACAAAGAGGCTAGCTGCTCTGTCTCCTCCTCAAGTAGTTGAATGACCGTCCTCCTGCTGAGGGCATCGGCTACTACGTTCCCCTTCCCAGGAGTATAGACTATCTCAAAGTCATAGTCCTGGAGGAACTCGATCCATCGCTTTTGTCTCAGGTTCAGTTCCTTCTGCGAGACGATGTACCTGAGACTCTGATAGTCAGAAAATATTGTAAAGCGCTCACCCATCAGGTAGTGTCGCCATGTCTTCAGAGCTAAGACCACTGCTGCTAACTCCAGGTCATGGGTAGCATAGTTCTGCTCATGTGGCCTCAAATTTCGTGATCCATAGGTAATCACTGCCTGCTCCTGCATCAGAACACAACCGAGTCCGGTCCCTGATGCATCGCAGTAGACTACGTACCCTACTCCCTCCTCAGGCAACCTCAAGATAGGTGCGCTGGTCAATCTCTGTCTCAGCTCCTGGAAGCACTGCTGACATCTGTCTGACCACACGAAGGGTTTCCCCTTCTTCGTCATAGCTGAGAGTGGTGCCGAAACTCTGGATAATTCTGGCACAAACCTCTGGTAGTATCCATCTAGTCCCAAGAAACTCTGCACCTCCGTCACGCTCCTGGGTGGCTCCCAAGCTAACACTGCCTCGATATTCGCAGGATCCACTGCAACTCCCGCCTCAGAGATGACATGTCCCAAGAAGTGCACCTCACGTATCCAGAACTAGCACTTCGAGAGCTTACCATAAAGATAGTGCTCTCGGAGTGTGTCTAGTATAACCCGTAAGTGGTATGCGTGCTCCTCCTCAGTCGTCGAGTAAATCAAAATGTCGTCGATGAAGACCACGACAAATCGATCGAGGTATGGATGAAATATCCTGTTCATGAGGGCCATGAACACTACTGGAGCATTGGTTACGCCGAATGGCATAACCAAGAACTCATAGTGTCCATACCGACATCTGAAGGCCATCTTCTACACGTCCTCGTCTCGAACACTGAGATGATGATAGCCTGACCTGAGGTCTATCTTCGAGAACCACCGTGCTTATAAGGCCCCACCCTTAAACCTTACTTAATATTGAATTAAATGAATAATTCTCGTTGAGGATCTTTTCAGGTTTAGAGTTTTAGAGAATTAGAACATAACTATTACATCTCAAAAGATTACAAAGTAGTCACTTCTACTAAGTTTCCATAATAAAAAAACTCTTAAAAGAAACATGTCTAGTTCCATGTTTTATATAGCATGACATTCCCTTGATCCCATCCTTGACATTATTCCACCTTAAGTCCTGTGAAAAACATTTCAAAAAAACTTGGGGTGAGCATAAAAATCTCAGTAAGGGATACACAAAGAATGAAAACTGTTAGTTTTTCAAACATCAAGTAAACCATGTATACTCTATCAAAGTAATACCTTCACCTTCATGAAGTAGTAAAAACTCTTCACTGAATAAAGTATCATTACTTACCTTTTTGTAACCAAATGATTACCATAAAAACCATATAAAGAACACATAACATATATAAAGGTAACTTAGGACATAAACATACTTAAGTGGAATAACCATACGGTCGACTTCCACACATATCACTTAATGGAATAGCCATACGACCAATTTCCATACATACTTAATGGAATATCCATACGGCCAACTTCGATACCCAATGCATTGGAGGTTATAACATAACCACCCGTCCTGGTATTCACGGCACCACCCATCATATGGTTTCTCATGTAACCACCCGTCAAATGTCCAAGTACCAATATAAAATCATAAAACATAAAACCAATATAAAGGAATGATAAAATTTCCACATTTCAATCACAATATATCATAATAGAATCCTTTATCAAAACCATTTTCAATACCAAAATACATAAAAGATTATATGGTATTTATTTCATTTTAAAAACATTACGGCTTGTTGAGGAAACCAAAGACCAAATAATACTCGCATCGGCGGAAAAGGTCGTTGTCATCGCGTACGTTAAAAAAACATTCCTTTTTTCATTTAGTAAAACGCTTCGTAGAAAAATATTCCTTTTGTATAAAAGTAAAACTCAAAGGGGTTTATACACCGTATAAAAGAAAGTTGTGTATAAAACGAAATATGCCTCAATGAAAGGAGATTGAGACGAAGTCCCTTACCTCGGGTCCGACTTGACTCGATCGTTCTTTAACGTCCTGAATAATAAACTTGAGTTAATTTATACTTGATTAAGAACCTTTTTAAAGTTCATTATTCCTTTTATATCATTTATTGCCATGTTATAAACATTATGTAACCATTTAAGTTAATAATGTTTGTTTTTTCAATATTTGGTTCTTAAGTCGAAAGTGGACTTCTTACAATTACATGTTGTTCGTTTGGTCAAAGGTTCTTTATATCCAGAATGAAATTCCTGATTTGGATATGATATATATCATATATATCCAGCATATACATGTATTTATAATATTACATAATGATTTAGAGGTAATAAATGAAATGCACCGTTCATGGAGACGGTAAGCCGTACGTACGCATGAACGCTACTTTCATTTCTATTTTGTATTTTATAGTATGGAATCATAATGATATAAGAGTATATTATAATTCCAGTATAATTGTAACACCCCGAGCTTCCATGATACGCTTCTCATTCAATAATGTAATAGCTTGCATTGTACGCAACTTTGAGTTCTATAACACCGCGACTAATCAAAGTAGCCGTTATGAATAGTAATAACCACTTTTTAAAATTATAGAAATTTTATATTTCAAAATGGACTTCATTTTTGTATTCCTAATATTGAAATTAGCCTATGTTTAATTTTTTGTAATTTTCTGAGAACTTCAAAATTTTTATGAATAGTGAAAAATACTTAAAACAACCTTTTTAATCAAAATAATTTATAGTGATAAGTTATACTATTGAGTTGTTTTAAAGTATAATTAGAATATATTTTTACCATTTTATCCAATGGTGGTCATTAGAATTATTTCACTTTGAAATTGGACATAAACAATTGTCAATCTTTTGATATAAATTATTTCTTAAAAACACGCTATTTGTTGTGACAGCGGGAATTAATTATAAAATTAATTAATGAAAATTATATGTTTGGAATTTCATAAAATAGGCATCATTTTTGAATTCGGAATATCAATTATAGCTTAGGGTGAAATTTTGGCATTGTTCTGAAAAACTTCAATTTTTGATGAATAGTGAAACCACTAAGTGGTAGTTAAATAACTGATTTTTCGTTTAAATGAAATATTACCACTTCTGTGATTTGATTTTCAAAAATCCGACATACATGGTTGTCATTAAGAAGTAAAATTTGGTTCAATGAGATTAAAATAATTTTTTGGTGAATAGTAACTTTTAAGTTCTTAATCGCGATTAGTGGTAATTAGTGTAGTTTAAGGTAAAAACAATGTTTTAATAATATGATATGAGCTTGACACTTGTCCTACTCCTATTGGATGAGTCATGGCCGACCAAGACAACCCATGGGTCGACTTGGGGACCCCATTGAGCCACTTTGGTTGGAAAATGACATTAATATATATTTATTTAATGTTAAAATTAAATTGACACAAACAAGAGTTGTTTTACTAAAACAGTTTTTAAGTGGGGTTACACAAGTCCAAATTTTGACTATAAATATTCATTAGAAAGATAAAAAGATTTCATACATCATAGTATTTTTTTTATAATTTTTAGACATTAAATAAATTAAATTATTTATGACATCATTATGATGCAGCGATGACCTCATTATTTAACGATTTTAATAAAATGAAAAGATAATGTAAACTTCAAGGATTACACTTGTCCAAAGACTATTGGATGGGTATATTTCGAACCCTTATCACCTTATCCACGAATTATATAAGTGTGGGACCTTTATAATCCGAAAATCATTGTATAATAATGTAACATTTCAATCTTTCCAAAAGAGCCCCTCCTCTCCACTTATAAAAGGCCCCCACCTCTCCCACCTCATTTACAATTTCAAGCCATTTTTCTCGGCCAAAATCTGCCCAAATACTCTCCCAACTTCCCTCCCTTACTCCTATAAGCCTCACTTTGTGCATAATACTTCCCAAGGAAGCCTTTGGATCAAATCAAAAGAGTTACCCGATTTTGAGGTAATGTCTTCTCTAATGTTGTTTTGTTTTATTTTTCTTCTCCAACCCCCTAAACTCTTTTTATTCATTTCTTTTGTAACAAAACCAGTATCCTCAATATACTAGGATGTTGTTATAATAAGGATTCGAGCTACACTTACACACACCTACATCTAATGGTTAAAGAACATACGGTTTCTGTGGATGGCGAATTTCTGCCTCACGAAACGATGATTGTTCAACACTCATATAACACCTTCAAAGGTGGCCATTAAGATGTCACTATTTTTATATATGATATATAATATGTTTATGTTTTACTTATGCTTCTGTATTTCTCATTTATGGCATACTTTATGATTTCCATTATGGGTAAAACGCGATAATTTCATTTTAGGAAGTGCGGACTACCGCCCCCTCAAAGTGATTTGAATCGTTAATGCCATATGTGGGATGTATAAAGGATGGATTAAATGGTATTATACACTATATTATACTTTAATTATATTATAAATTTATATCATTATGATTTCATTCCATTAAATACGAAATATAAATGAAAGTAGCGTTCATGCGTACGTACGGCTTACCGTCTCCATGAACGGTGCATTTCATTTCTTACCTCTAAATGTTACGTGACATTATGAATGAATGTATATACTGTATATATATGATATATATGATATCTAAATAATGAATATAATTCGGGATATAATGGATATTTCACCACATGAACAACTTGTAATTATAAGAAGTTTATTTTTGACTCAAGTACCAAAGATCGACAAAACGACCGTTATTAACTTAAATAATTAAATAATGTTCATAACATGGTAGTAAGTGATATAAATGGAATAATGAACATGAAAAAGGTTCTTAAGTAAATTGAAATTAACTCTAGTTTATTATTCAGGAGGTTAAAGAACGGTCGAGTCAGGACAGAACGCAAGGTAAGGGAATTTCTTAACCCAATTTCCAATCTCTGGGTCAATCTCCTACTTTCCAATTATGTCATGATATTATTATGTATTATTTTGTATTTTTACTTTCTTTATGTGTACCTATAGTGAATACACATAATAGATCTATTTCATTTTAAAAATGATCTTTTTAAGGACTTCGTCTCAATCTCCTTTCATTGAGTCATATTTGGTTTTATACACAACTTTCTTTTATACGGTGTATAAACCCCTTTGACTTTTACGTTTATTCAAAAGGAATATTTTTTATACGAAGCGTTTTACTAAACGACAAAAAGGGAATGTTTTTCTTTCTGTACTTATGCGGCGACAACGAATTCTCCGCCGCCGTGACCATTATTTGAGTTTCGGCTTCCTCTACAAGCCATCATTTTTTTTAATGAAAAATAAATACAAAGTTTTAACTTTCTTTTATTTTGGTATTGAAAATGGTTTTGAAAGCGTTTTTATTATATCAATGTGTTGTATTTATATCTTGTGATTGAAATGTGGAAATGTTATGTTTCCTTTATGCGTGTTTTATGTGATACGATTATGTTATGGTTTATGATATGTTTAAACCTATTCATATGAGGAATGTATTGGACTTAATAAGTGACGGGTGGAGCCCGCTATAGCTCCTCGATGCATCGGCAGGTCTCATGAGACAAACTAGTGTCTTGGCACGAGGCCTTGACAAAATCTTATTTGTGGTCATGGCACGAGGCCTTGACTACGTGGTTATGATAGTCTGGCATTATGCATTCCATCATTATGAAAGTGGTTATTGATATTGCATGTGATTATTCGACCAGTAGAATATCCATGTGAGGAAGTGAATGGCATTATCTCATTTTACTTTTGCCATATTATGTTGATGTTCAAGTTTAAAAGGCTTTTGTTTTAGTTATACATTGCCTTAAATTTTTATGTTTATTTATGAAAGCTTCCGCATTATTGTTATCCTTACTGAGCATCTGAGCTCACCCCTTTCAATGTTTTAATATTTTCCAGGATGTGAAGAAGTATTTTATGAATGACCTGCAGGGATAGTCAGAAGAGGATATGAGTGTGGACTATGGAGACTTTGTTATTGTAGTTTTTCACTTTATGATGTAATGTAACACTTATGAATGTATCTAGTGTTTCCAAGGCTACTAAACTAATCGGTATTTCGAGACTTGATCTTTTGTGATCATGCCAATGTTACGAAGTAATGCACCGACTCTGGGTAGCTAGGGTCGGGGCGTTACAGTTGGTATCAGAGGCAGTTTAGTACTAACCTTGGAAGCTAGATTTAGATAAACTCTGATTAGAGCACATAGCCCAAAGATAGACTTTGAGGATTAGTATAGAAGAACTTCCTAGAATTTTGGTATTGTAGAGATGTTATGAGTTTTCCGAGCAATACATCCCTGTCTGGATACGAGTAGGTAGAGGCGGCTCTGGCACAGATGTACCTAGGGGTAAAACCCGAAAACACCGCTTTGAGCTAGAATCGAACGGGAACTGGTGCACGACAACGGGCCTTGCTGCACTCTTGGTTACGACACTCCCGGGGGATATGCTTTGGATAATTCTCATTTTATTTACAAACCACTATGAAGGGTTATGAGTACATACTTCCTCAAAGAAAACATTTCTTTTTATGATTATGGACTATATCCATAAATAGTTCAATTTATGTTAAGTATTTTACAAGTATGGAATTATGTATTTTGATTCATAAACTAATCTAGTTTATGCCATTGTTTAGAAATGGCGCCTAGTGGAAGTAATGGAAACCGTATCAATGCACGCACTCTGTGTAGGGATTTCCCTCTTGCTTAAGATAATTATTGTGGATCTGGAGATACAACTGGTGCTGATCAACTTATTACCATACTGTGACAACTCACTCAGGTTATGAATAATAACCTTTCTCGTATGGATCACCCTGATCCGCAACGTGGAGGATCAATGTTAGATCGCTTCATGAGGCAACAACCACCAACATTTAATGGGGGTACAAATCCGTTAGTAGCTAAGCAATGGATAAACTCCTTAGAGAAAATATTCCACGTCTTGGGGAGTAGCGAAAGGGAGAAGGTTATCATGGCAGTTTACCGCCTCACTGGAGATGCCGATCAATGGTGGTCATTGATTCAAAATACAAAGGAAGATGATGACGTATCGAATATGGAATGGAGGGAGTTCAAATAGATTTTGTTAGAAAAATAATTCCCTCATGACCATCGAGCAGATATGGAAAGGCAATTTTTGAGTCTGAGACAAAAGGAGGATGAGAATGTCACAAAGTATGAGGCCAACTTTACAAGGTTGGCGAGGTATGCTGCAGATTATATACGTAACCCAAGAGGTAAGATTGATCATTTCTTTGATGGGTTAAAACCATTTCTCTGTAGAGCTTTAGTGTCACAATATTTCTCTTCATAAGAAGATATTTTCTCGTGTGCTATCAAGACAGAAAAGGAATTCTCTAAGTCTTATGACAACAAAGTAAAGCAAGAGAAGAAGAGAACGGGGGAACAAGAGACAGATAAAGGGAAAAATGGAAAGAAGGATTTTCCATTATGTGATAATTGTGGGAAGAATCACCCTGGTACTTGCTTGAAGGGAATGGGAGTCTGTTACAAGTGTGGTGAAAAAGGTCACCAAGCTCATGATTGCAAGGGGAAGAAGGAAGCTACCAACGTTCGGTGCTACAATTGCAGGGAGATGGGGCATTATGCAAATGAATGTCCTAAGCGTCAAGGAATCTTACCTCAGAACAGTCCAAGGGATCAAGGCCAATCTTATGCTGTGACTACAGTTGAAGCGGAATAATTAATGTATTGGTGCTTTTGGACTCAAGGATTATATTCTGGTTATAAGAATAATGTGATATATATAAAGATTGTACTGCAGTACTTTTTGATTTCAGTAAGGTTTTAATATGATTAAGGTAATCATATTTTTAGTATGTGACAATAAGAGAAACTTTTCTTTGTTTGGGGAATCTGATGTTACAATTGATTTTGGAATTTAGAGACCTTTTAGAGAAAGTCTGGACGGAGGTATTTTGGATAACTATTAAGGTTGGAATGGATTAAGTTGAACCATGGATAGTATTGTTTAAGGTTAAAGAATTTCTGAAGATTATTTTTGAAATATTATAATACTATAGTTTTAGGAAAAGGACAACCTGCAGGGTGGGGAATAACCCGTCGCGTCGGACAAAGCTGCAGGAATCGAACCCACAACCATAGTGCGACAGGCCTTTATTTCCTAACACTAGCCTACAGGAAGTCCCTGGTTATTACAAAATAGTTTTATTAATCTAAATGGTATGTGTTAATATTTGGAACCTTATACAATTAGGATAAATAGAATATTTTTGAGTTCCGTTACCATTTGGAGTAAAAGTTGGGTTTGTGGTGAAAATTTATTAACGAATGAAAGTATACATAACAAGTATGTATATTCCCTTACGTTCTTAGTAAATCTCCTAAATAAATTCCTCAACATTATAAAAGGTAACTTAAAACAAAAATGTTGTCGGTTAACTTTTCCAACTGGGGATTCAATGACCGTTTAACCAATCACAAGTTTGTGATTTTCTTGTAGTTAAACTTTCTCCTAATCCTGTTTTCTATAACTCTCCATCAGACCTTGATGGTTTGTTTCTCCTCCATATCCATATTTTCATAGAATCCTAGAATGGGATATATCGGGTGACCTTTGTACTTATCTTGCTTTCTTTTAATGTTATATATTTATTAATCTTATTTCCGATGTGGGTTTTCCACAAAGGTATTTTCTATTTTCAACCTTTTATTTTCAAAGATAATTTTCAAATTGCGAGGACGCAATTTATTGAAGGAGGGGAGAATGTAACACCTCGAGCTTCCATGATACGCTTCTCATTCAATAATGCAATAGCTTGCATTGTACGCAACTTCGAGTTCTATAACACCGCGACTAATCAAAGTAGCCGTTATGAATAGTAATAACCACTTTTTAAAATTATAGAAATTTTATATTTCAAAATGGACTTCATTTTTGTATTCCTAATATTGAAATTAGCCTATGTTGAATTTTTTGTAATTTTCTGAGAACTTCAAAATTTTTATGAATAGTGAAAAATACTTAAAACAACCTTTTTAATCAAAATAATTTATAGTGATAAGTTATACTATTGAGTGGTTTTAAAGTATAATTAGAATATATTTTTACCATTTTATCAAATGGTGGTCATTAGAATTATTTCACTTTGAAATTGGACATAAACAATTGTCAATCTTTTGATATAAATTATTTCTTAAAAACACGCTATTTGTTGTGACAGCGGGAATTAATTATAAAATTAATTAATGAAAATTATATGTTTGGAATTTCATAAAATAGACATCATTTTTGAATTCGGAATATCAATTATAGCTTAGGGTGAAATTTTGGCATTGTTCTGAAAAACTTCAATTTTTGATGAATAGTGAAACCACTAAGTGGTAGTTAAATAACTGATTTTTTGTTTAAATGAAATATTACCACTTCTGTGATTTGATTTTCAAAAATCCGACATACATGGTTGTCATTAAGAAGTAAAATTTGGTTCAATGAGATTAAAATAATTTTTTGGTGAATAGTAACTTTTAAGTTCTTAATCGCGATTAGTGGTAATTAGTGTAGTTTAAGGTAAAAACAATGTTTTAATAATATGATATGAGCTTGACACTTGTCCTACTCCTATTGGATGAGTCATGGCCGACCAAGACAACCCATGGGTCGACTTGGGGACCCCATTGAGCCACTTTGGTTGGAAAATGACATTAATATATATTTATTTAATGTTAAAATTAAATTGACACAAACAAGAGTTGTTTTACTAAAACAGTTTTTAAGTGGGGTTACACAAGTCCAAATTTTGACTATAAATATTCATTAGAAAGATAAAAAGATTTCATACATCATAGTATTTTTTTTATAATTTTTAGACATTAAATAAATTAAATTATTTATGACATCATTATGATGCAGCGATGACCTCATTATTTAACGATTTTAATAAAATGAAAAGATAATGTAAACTTCAAGGATTACACTTGTCCAAAGACTATTGGATGGGTATATTTCGAACCCTTATCACCTTATCCACGAATTATATAAGTGTGGGACCTTTATAATCCGAAAATCATTGTATAATAATGTAACATTTCAATCTTTCCAAAAGAGCCCCTCCTCTCCACTTATAAAAGGCCCCCACCTCTCCCACCTCATTTACAATTTCAAGCCATTTGTCTTGGCCAACCTCTGCCCAAATACTCTCCCAACTTCCCTCCCTTACTCCTAGAAGCCTCACTTTGTGCAGAATACTTCCCAAGGAAGCCTTTGGATCAAATCAAAAGAGTTACCCGATTTTGAGGTAATGTCTTCTCTAATGTTGTTTTGTTTTATTTTTCTTCTCCAACCCCCTAAACTCTTTTTATTCATTTCTTTTGTAACAACACCAGTATCCTAAATATACTAGGATGTTGTTATAATAAGGATTCGAGCTACACTTACACACACCTACATCTAATGGTTAAAGAATATACGGTTTCTGTGGATGGCGAATTTCTGCCTCACGAAACGATGATTGTTCAACACTCATATAACACCTTCAAAGGTGGCCATTAAGATGTCACTATTTTTATATATGATATATAATATGTTTATGTTTTACTTATGCTTCTGTATTTCTCATTTATGGCATACTTTATGATTTCCATTATGGGTAAAACGCGATAATTTCATTTTAGGAAGTGCGGACTACCGCCCCCTCAAAGTGATTTGAATCGTTAATGCCAAATGTGGGATGTATAAAGGATGGATTAAATGGTATTATACACTATATTATACTGTAATTATATTATAAATTTATATCATTATGATTTCATTCCATTAAATATGAAATAGAAATGAAAGTAGGGTTCATGGGTACGTACGGCTTACCGTCTCCATGAACGGTGCATTTCATTTCTTACCTCTAAATGTTACGTGACATTATGAATGAATGTATATACTGTATATATATGATATATATGATATCTAAATCATGAATATAATTCTGGATATAATGGATATTTCACCACATGAACAACTTGTAATTATAAGAAGTTTATTTTTGACTCAAGTACCAAAGATCGACAAAACGACCGTTATTAACTTAAATAATTGAATAATGTTCATAACATGGTAGTAAGTGATATAAATGGAATAATGAACATGAAAAAGGTTCTTAAGTAAATAGAAATTAACTCTAGTTTATTATTCAGGAGGTTAAAGAACGGTCGAGTCAGGACAGAACGCAAGGTAAGGGAATTTCTTAACCCAATTTCCAATCTCTGGGTCAATCTCCTACTTTCCAATTATGTCATGATATTATTATGTATTATTTTGTATTTTTACTTTCTTTATGTGTACCTATAGTGAATACTCATAATAGATCTATTTCATTTTAAAAATGATCTTTTTAAGGACTTCGTCTCAATCTCCTTTCATTGAGTCATATTTGGTTTTATACACAACTTTCTTTTATACGGTGTATAAACCCCTTTGACTTTTACGTTTATTCAAAAGGAATCTTTTTTATACGAAGCGTTTTACTAAACGACAAAAAGGGAATGTTTTTCTTTCCGTACTTATGCGGCGACAACGACTTCTCTGCCGCCGTGACCATTATTTGAGTTTCGGCTTCCTCTACAAGCCATCATTTTTTTAATGAAAAATAAATACAAAGTTTTAACTTTCTTTTATTTTGGTATTTAAAATGGTTTTGAAAGCATTTTTATTATATCAATGTGTTGTATTTATATCTTGTGATTGAAATGTGGAAATGTTATGTTTCCTTTATGCGTGTTTTATGTGATACGATTATGTTATGGTTTATGATATGTTTAAACCTATTCATATGAGGAATGTATTGGACTTAATAAGTGACGGGTGGAGCCCGCTATAGCTCCTCGATGCATCGGCAGGTCTCATGAGACAAACTAGTGTCTTGGCATGAGGCCTTGACAAAATCTTATTTGTGGTCATGGCACGAGGCCTTGACTACGTGGTTATGATAGTCTGGCATTATGCATTCCATAATTATGAAAGTGGTTATTGATATTGCATGTGATTATTCGACCAGTAGAATATCCATGTGATGAAGTGAATGGCATTATCTCATTTTACTTTTTCCATATTATGTTTATGTTCAAGTTTAAAAGGCTTTTGTTTTAGTTATACATTGCCTTAAATTTTTATGTTTATTTATGAAAGCTTCCGCATTATTGTTATCCTTACTGAGCATCTGAGCTCACCCCTTTCAATGTTTTAATATTTTCCAGGATGTGAAGAAGTATTTTATGAATGACCTGCAGGGATAGTCAGAAGAGGATATGAGTGTGGACTATGGAGACTTTGTTATTGTAGTTTTTCACTTTATGATGTAATGTAACACTTATGAATGTAT